>CANTUQ010000129.1:2456666-3685000 GCA_947683425.1 Excoecaria cochinchinensis
ACAACTAAGATTCTATACTATTACATAAGAATCTTCGAGTTGGGCTTCTTTGCTCCGGTGGGCTTCACCTTTGATTTACAAAGTCTTCAAGTAAATTCTATTCTAAGAAATTAATGAAACTTTTACAATAAAACATAATGGCTCGCAGGCCATAATTAATTAAAAACAGGGCCCATGAATGCACCATGCATATCCATTCATCACACCAAACTAGCAAATAAATATACATAATATTCATGGATCAAACAAAGTCCAATTTTAATTAATTTAGCCAAGTCTCTTAATGGAAATTGTGTACTTGAACCTTTAAGAGATGACCCCATGATGGGCCTAGGCCGAGGCCCAATGGACTAAATCCTCTTATTGAATAAGTTCTCTTAAAAGCCCAAAACACAAACTAGTTAGATTTGTGCTATAAATCAACTCTAGTATAATTTCCAATTTTGCCATTTTTAATTTTATGTCATACTGCCCATAAACATTAAAAATACATATAATATGTACCGACATGAATTAAAACAAAAAAAAATCATGAAGAACATATATATGATACACGGCATACATATAAAAACAAACAAACAACAAAACTAGTTGTTTAATTCTTATGTGATGCCACAAAAATGCACAAATACTTAAATCAATTTTATGAGTCATTAAATAATTCAAATAAGGTCATAAAAATGATTTAATATATTGTACCAATCTGATCTAAATGTGTTTTTACCATTTTAATCAAATCAAAACAAACAATGTTGATTAAACATGTAACAAACACAAACTAGTCATTGTTTTAAGTGATATTAAAATTAATCAATTAAATTGTCATGGACCAGAATTAAAACCAAATTTTAAAAATGTCCAGACCTGATATTACATCTTTAAAATCACTTACAAACATGCCAAAAACGTTTTTACATTTAATATTCAAAACTAGTTGTTAAACTAACAATTAACATGCCAAAAGCACCTAGTTTTAATATTAACATATACCATCAGGTATTATCAATTAAATATGACCAATAAAAGCTCCTAGAACATCTTAGGACATTATATTAACATGTCATATTAATTATAATACCTATCTAATCAATTAAAATCGTTTTTACACCAAAACAATGCAAAAAACTCAAAACAGAAAATTTCAGCATTGCATGTATTAAAAGTAACGATTTTTAATTAATTATTTCATGCATCTAAAGCACTAAAATAAGCATGTTTAGGCTCTGATACCACTGCTGGAATATGGCATGAAATGAATATGATAATTATGCAGCGGAAAAACATGAAAAAGAATCATACATGCCAAGCAATTCCATGACAAGAATCGAAACATGCACTTTTAGGGTTTTTTAAAACTTACAACTTTAAATGCCAATTCCAAATTGAATTTGATGATGACCAGCAACTAAGATGAGTTTGTCCACCTTTGATCTTCACCACCAATGCCAAGGAACAGCCTTTACGCCAATCCTCTCTATGTTCACACACACAATTGTAAGCTAGGCTTAAAACCGAGATTGCTAGCTCTCAATAAATTAGTATTGTGTAAAGGGTAAGGATTGAAGCTACAAGCTTTTGTCTTGCACTTCTATTTGATGCTTTTAATGCCTAATCACACAAGAAAGCAAGAAAGAATTCTTCTCCTTGTTGAATTCGGCCAAGAGGAAAAAACTACCCCTTGTGAAAATCGGCCAAAAGAAAAAATTGAGAGTGAGAGAGAGAAGTCTTTCTCTACACCACCTCTCCTAGCCTTTTTTCTTTTTCAATCTATATCCTTATCTTATGGCAAGTCTTTAATATGAATTTTTACTACCTTAAGATAGTTTATTCAATCTTAAACACTTCCTAGAGATAAGTAACAAATATTAGTTTAAACCCTTTTGAATTTAAAATTCAAATTAGGATTTAATACTCAATTAACTTAATCATATAATTAATTAATTGAAATTAAATCATGTGGGCCGAATTTCTCCTCTCTCATGGGCCAAGGTCCAATAGCAATTTTAATACCCATTACATACATTAATTTGACTTTAATTAAAAGCCCAAATTAATGCCCAATACATTATTTAAATATTTTAAGCCCAATACTTTGTGTGCGATCCTATAGGTCCATTTAATGTTGGCAATGAATTAATGAATTAATTCAAAGGCTATATATATTCTCTAGCAAGATATTATAGCATTCCAAATTAAATGAAAATGCAAATGGCATTTAGTGACCTAATGCAATTTTGCATAGTCCCTTACCCATAAATATCAGAATTAATATAAGGCATGGAACTAGTCATCCTTATATGTAAGTTAATTCCTTTCTTGATATTCCAGTGACACTGAACTCTCAGATAAATAATGGTTACTCATTATTTCATCTCGGTATGGCCATACACTTCTCAGTTCACTGATCAAGTGGCCGATGATATTTTCTCTCTTATAGAGAGGGGTAATCCCTTCACTTCTCTCATGCTCTCTGACATGAATCAATGTATACCCAAGCATACCCATACTTGTCACTCTATTACGAGCACGTTAGGTGTATGTCAAAGTACACAGTAATTCATAAAGAGTTTCATAGAGATTTCAGGTCTAAGAACTCCGATACAAAACTTGCATATGAGAAACACTTATGACTTGTACCATGTAGTGTTCTCATTAATGGATCGAATCCAGATACCATATTGTAAACATCTATCTATGATATCTGATTGACACTCTTGTCCTTATGATCCGTAAGACAGAACTCAATTTATCAGAGAGAGCATACTAGTCTTAATTCATTTGTTATTCCCATAACAATGACTGACTAGGGATATTTAGAATGAAGTCTCATTTGTTTCAAGGTCTTACAACCATGTGCCTCACACATGATAACTTAAACTGAAACAACATTCTTGGATAGTTCTATCAATTGACATGCACAGGAATACAATGGATAAAACAAATGCCTCATTTATTAGCTAAAGTGTTTTATTACAATGTATTGGGGCTAGGGCTAACACTAACATATAGCGTCCCCTTTCACTCTTGAGATTAGAGGCAAGGAACCGTTTGATTCACCAGTTGGGCAAAGGAGCAGCCAGAGGCCTACTCCAGGATGTAGCACTGTGCCCAAGGAAGGTGGGGATCTAGTGAGGATGTGTGATCTGCAGAATGAATACCTGGATATCCGCAATGACAGTAAAGGTAAGGCAAAGAGGATGGAAATGTCAAACATGAAAGTGGACCAAAGGCGCTTTTCAAATTTAGGTCGACCTTTGTCTTGGGTACTGGAGAAATTAATAAAAGAAGGCAAGCTGCAACCATTGCCACCCAGACAAGCCATGAATCAGGGATAGCCAGGGCATAGAGATGATCAGTACTGTGCCTACCATCAACACACTGGGCACTCGACTGATTACTATTGAACTTTGAGGAATAAGATCCAAGATCTTATTGACACTAAACAGATCACGGATCCTGAGAAGAGGGAGAAGAAGAACAAGCCAGGCTATAATGCGGCCCCTCCACGAAATATGTGATCGAATCCGGTCCACCAGAATGGCATATCTTGCAGGAGCTACATGGATATGAATAAGCCGCTTACACTCGTCGGGAGAGTTGGGAAGAAGATTATGCTTTTTTTTTAGATGCCTTATTTCTTTTCATTTCAAGAATTATTTATGACAATTTGGTTATTGTAATTTGATGAACAATTTTTGCATGTTTGTATGGTGTTTTTAAATGATTTCGTTTAACATGATCACGATGCATTTACTTTGACACTAATTCAAATAATATGGCCGCATTTAATCTTGGAACTTTGGAAAATCCAAAAAAAATCTTGATAGCATTTGATGTAATTCCTGAAGAGAAGAGAGTCTGAGAGATGAAAATATAAAAAACTTATTGCAATTAGGGGATTGGATAAAACTCACTCAGAGCACTAGAATCTTTCCGATTACCCGTCAAAGCGACCCCTGGATAAGGCTGAATCTAGAAAATTATTTAGGCACCATTTCTTTATACAAGCTCTCTAAATGACCTTTTTCTACCCTCATTTTATAATCGCTTGCTAGCCCGTTGAGCCTTTATTTTGGTTTGCTAAATGCGTACCGATTTTATTATTACACACGTTAAAACTACCCTTCGCCTAAAATGATTTTGGCTTCCCCTTAGAAGAATGGCCGCTCTATAAGGGATGGACCTACATTGTGACCATTCTTTGGGTCATGCTCAAAAGGCATGAGCTAGTAAAAAAAAAAAAAGAAAAAAAAAAAAGAAAAAGAAAAGTTGAGCTCAAGATAGTAATCTCTTGATGAATTCCTGTGGCAATCACTTTAACTTAGTTTTTGTTCTAAGCTTAATGAGCTAAAAGTATTATCAAATCCAAATTCAAGAGTATCTGGATAGTATACAATTGGGGTTGAGAATGATCCTTCCATCATCCGAATGAACACTGCGGCCATTTTTCTTTAGAAACCTGATCCTTCTTTGATAGCCACCTACCTAAGCCTAACGTTACAACTAAAGTAAGACCTTTTGATTCTGGGTTCGGCCTTATCTAACAAGCGGAGATGACCTTGCAGTAAGGTTTGGTACGTAGGAAGAGGCATATAGTGTTTCTTGAGCTTCAAGCGGGGAGCCACAAGTGCATTTATGCATTTGAGTTGAGTCTCATCCCTAACGTTGCATCTAGTAGTTGCTTAAAAAAAAAATCAAATCATGGGCAGAGAGAAAATTTTCAATCACAAAACGTGAGAGAGCTGGGTGATAATAGGAGTTTGATGCTTTCAAGATTTATCCTAAGGTTAGCTGGGGTCTTGTATTCCTTGAGATTAATATCAAACAATGATCATGTTTAATGAAATAAAAGTGAAACACATGCATTTATGCAATAATTTATTGATGTAATCATAGCAGCTCACCTTATATGGTCAAAGTCATCTACTGCAAGTGCTTCAGCCGACTCATCCTGCTATCAAATGTAAAGAATCAAGCTCATACAACCATGTCCCAAGACTCCTGAAAGATTCTCGAGCAATATCCTCTGCATCATAAAAAAAAAGCCGTTAGAGTGAAAACCATAACTAGCGCTCTAAGCAAAAATTAGGCAAAAGGATAGGGTGAAAACCTGGAAACAGACAGTCTGTCCTCAAAAAAAAAAAAGAGAAAAAAAGCCGCTGGATTGGGTTGGGTCCACTCCAGGCAAAAATAAGGCATAGGGTTATGTGAAAATCCGCAAAGGATGCATCTCCCGCTAAGAAAAGCTAGTGTGAAAATCTACAATGGACGCACTACCTTCAAATAATGACTACAGGTATCAGATGAGAATCTCGCAATCTCGAAGGGCATGAAATTCAAAAGCAGCTTAAAAGGCATCGATCCTATTGCAAATTGCAGCTAGCTCGGCTATCATCTCCAAGTCCACATAGATGAATTCTTACCCTGCGTTCCTGCATGACTCATGCATTTTACTTGCATGCTCACTATTTTTCCTGCATATTTTAGTTTCCCTATTTCGCAGAAGGAGAGATTTGATGTGGACACCAACTAAAGCCGAGTGACGACTTCAGCCCAAAAAATCAACCAAAGACATCAATCGAAGTAATCAACCAAAGGGCTCATAGACAGCACCACTTCATCAAATCTCGAAGACCTTTGAGGAGGTAAAATCCAGAAGACCTTTGAGGAGGCAAAATTCAGAAGACCTTTGAGGAGGCAAAACCCGAAGACCTTTGAGGAGGCAAATCCATAAGATATTTGAGAAGGCAAATTCAGAAGACCTTTGAGGAGGCAAATCTCGAAGACCTTTGAGGAGGCAAAATCCAGAAGACCTTTGAGGAGGCAAAATTCAGAAGGCCTCTGAGGAGGCAAATCCCGAAGACCTCTGAGGAGGCAAAACCCGAAGACCTTCGAGGAGGCAAATCCAGAAGACCTTTAAGGAGACAAATTCAAAAGACCTTTGAGGAGGCAAATCTCGAAGACTTTGAGAAGGCAAAATCCAGAAGACCTTTGAGGAGGCAAATCTAGAAGACCTTTGAGGAGGTAAATCCAAAAGACCTTTGAGGAGGCAAATCCTGAAGACCTTTGAGGAGGCAAATCTCGAAGCCCTCTGAGGAGGCAAATCTAGAAGACCTTTGAGGAGGCAAATCCAGAAGACCTTTGAGGAGGAAAATTTAGAAGACCTTTGAGGAGGCAAATCTCGAAGACCTTTGAGGAGGCAAAATCCAGAAGACCTTTAAGGAGGCAAATCCTGAAGCCCTCTGAGGAGGCAAATCCCGAAGACCTCTGAGGAGGCAAAATCTGAAAGTCCTCTGAGGAGGCAATATCTCAAAGTCCTCTGAGGGGGCAAAATTTCTAAGTCCTCTCAAGGGGCACCACTTTATCATCTCAGAAGGGTTGTCACGCTGGCGGCACTACTATTCTACGGAAGGTTAGTACGATCACGGCACTACCACTTCGAATCCTAGAGGGGTTAGCACAATGGCGGCACTACCACTTCGAATCCTAGAGGGGTTAGCACAATGGCGACACTACTACTATAAGGAGGGTTAGCACGACCACGGCACTACCACTTCAAATCTCAGAAGGGTTAGCACAATGGCGGCACTACCACTTTAAGGAGGGTTAGCACGACCACGGTACTACCACTTTAAAACTCAGAAGGGTTAGCACGATGGCGGCACTACCATTTTGCGGAAGGTTAGCATGACCACGGCACTACCAACTCATAACGGTTAGCATGATGGCGGCACTACCATCCTACAGGAGGTTAGCATGACCACGGCACTACCACTTCAGAACAGTTAGCACGATGACGGCAATACCTCTCAACAGATTCAACTAAAAACAACATGCCAACAACATGGCAATAACCACCACAACAGCATCACTCGCTTCGGAAAGGAGGCTGCCTCAGATACGTGTCTCTTTCCTTCTTCTCCTTGAGTTTAGTCTCACCTAGACAGTAGTGTACTATCTTCCCCTAAACTGGGGGCAACTGTAGACAGCGGGTCCTGAGTCAGCCTAGATCGGAGTTACCCAATGATGAAAAATTGCCTTCTCAGGCAAAAAGATTAAAACTGATGATTTCCTTGTCAAATTTGCATTTTAGAATAAAAAATAAAAAATAATAAAAATATTAAAAAAAATAAAAAATAATAACAAAAAATAATAAAAAATAAAATATTTTAGAAATTAGTTTTTGAGAATAAATTTAGTATTTTTTAGTCATATTTAAAAATTAAAAAAAAAACAAGAGAAAAGAAGGAAAAAAGGATGTGCTTTTGAAAGCACGACTGTGCGTTTCAAAGCACGGCTGTGCTTTTGCGCAGTGTGCATTGCGCGCACTGCGCGCAAAAGCATAGCTGTGCTTTCGCTGCAGCCGCCCAAAATCGCCAGTTTTCATTTTTTCCACCCAAAATCATTTATTTTCAATTTTTTTGACATTCTTTCCACCAACTTCCGAAATTTCAAAGACTTTTCTTCCATTTTTACAAAAAATTAAGGGAACTTAATTGAAAAAACTCAATTTTTCTTCAGAAGAAATCATCTTTTCTTTATTTTGGACTAATTAAAAGTAGGAATTTTATAGGGGAAGGAGGGTTGGCCATTTTCTCTCTAGGAGGAATTTTTAATTTTTCTGGTTTTCCTCATCTTCTCACTTCCTCTCTCTAAAAAATCCTCTCTACATCATTTGAGTTTTCTTCATCAAAAAATAAAATCTTCAAGGCCAAAAATTCAATTTTCAAGCTATATTTTCTCTTGAGGGAAAAAAAAAATAATTCTTTGTTCTTGCAAATTAAATTTCTTTTCATCAATTTTCTTCTTTTTAATTTTAATCAATAATTATTCTTATGACAAAGAAATCAATTCTTTGTTCTTAGAAATCAATTCTTTGTTCTTGGGAATCAATTTAATTTTCTTTTATTATTTCTCAAGCAAATTTTCTTAACAATAAAAGTTTAAATTTTTATTATTTCTAAACCATATTTTGCAAATCAAAACAAGGAAAATCCACCATATTTTTCCATCAAATCCGAAATCTGAGGGTAAATATTCTAGACTCGATCTCTTGACTTAATTTTTATTTTTATCATTTTTGTTAACATTTAAATTAGTAAACATGTAGATCTACATATTTTTTGTTGATTTATTTGTTTTATGCCATTTTAGATGTAGATCTAACTCTTAATATTATTGTTTAGATGTAGATCTAACTTTTAATTTCGTTATTTGTTCCCACTTTCTTTTAATTGTTCATCCTTATTGTTATTATTGTTATTTTTATCATTATCATTATCATTATTACCTATTACTATTATCCTTATTATTGTTATTATTATCTTTGTTGTTGTCGTTATTGTTATTATTATTGCTTTATGTTTTAAATAGTGATCTATTAATGTGTTAATTTATTTTAATATGTCAATTATATTTATTTATCCCATAATATGCATGTTTTATTTAATTTACTTATTGTTATAAATGTTTAATTGATTTTCTTACTTCGATTACTAATATTGAGTTTATTTGTGTTTATTTTTGGTGTCAAATCTTTGTGTTCCCCTGTTTGAGCACCCGTGCGAATGAAGGAAGAGATCCAAGGAGTTGTTATTTTTCATTGTACTTGTTATTTTTCCTTTATTTATTTTATTGAGTTATTTGGCATGTAATAATTAATTAAACCATTTATTTTATGCATGCTTAATCAAAAATCACACAAAATATTTCTACAAATAAAATTGGATTTTCTAATAAAATGGGACCAATGTCCTAATTTTCCATCCAAAATAAATTGTCACTTTAAAATGATTTTCTTTAATTGTGCATGAGAGGACCAACATCCTCAACATTAATAAATACCCCGTTTTATGTATGATTTATATTTTATTTACAATGGGGGTTGTATTCCGCCCCTAGTTTTGTTGTAATTTAATTTTGTCTTTATTTTTATTTTTTATCGTGTCATATGTGACTGATATACGTTTTAATAAATTGCATTAATTGTGTGAGATGAAAGATGAAATTTTACAATTTAAAAACTCATTTATAATTAACCAAGACACCAATAAGTGTGAAGTTCCGGACACCATCTCTGGTTTAGACCGATAAGAGGTTAAACTTTTCCAATTTCTTGTAAATTGGGTGGCGACTCAAAAAAACCTCAAAAGTGCCTAAAGGTGTTATGGCGATGGATGGTCCTTTTCAATGTTCTATTGTGAAAGGAGGTGCCAAAAATATCTCATAACACCTAAGATCGGAAAAGACGCGAACCTATCCCTCGAATCCTAAAATCGGGTTCGGCGAGGGCCTTGCTGGTTCCGGCGCACGTCACACTCATATTCAACTCCTTCTGCGTGAGGAGGTACTTTAAACTCTTGTGATCCATGAATACCCTACATCTCTCCCCATACAGATAATGGCGCCAAATCTTCAAAGCAAAGATTACGGCCGCCAACTCTAGATCATGCGTCGGATAATTCCTCTCATGCGGCTTCAACTGTCGAGAAGCATAAGCTACCACCTTACCTTCTTGCATCAGAACACAACCCAAACCAACACCCGAAGTATTGCTATACATGACGAACTCCTTACTCGAGATGGGTTGAGTCAGTATAGGAGCTTCAACTAACAACTTCTTCAACTGCTCAAAACAAGCCTGACATCTGTCTGATCATTCAAACTTAACTCCTTTCCTCAATAACCTAGTCATCGGAGCGGCAATCATTGAGAAACCTTTAACAAACCGACGGTAATAACCCGCCAAACCGAGAAAACTCCGCACTTCCTGAACATTCCTAGGCGCTTTCCAATCAACTATTGCCTCAATCTTAGCTAGATCCACTTGGATACCCGTAGCTGAAACTATATGGACCAAAAACGACACTTCCCGAAGCCAAAAATCACACTTGCTAAGCTTAGCAAACAGCCAATGCTCTCGCAAAACTTGCAAAACTAACCGAAGATGCTCCTTATGCTCGGTCTCATCCTTGGAGTACACCAAGATGTCATCTATAAACACCACCTCAAACCGGTCTAAATATGGCCTAAACACTCTGTTCATCAAATCCATGAATGCCGCTAGAGCATTAGTCAAACCAAACGGCATCACAAGTAACTCATAATGACCATACCGAGTCCGGAATGCATTCTTAACCACATATTCATCCTTAACACGAAGCTCATAATATCCCGACCGAAGATCTATCTTGGAAAACACACCTGCACCCCGAAGCTGAACAAATAAATCCTTGACTCTAGGCAATGGATACTTATTCTTCACTGTAACCTTGTTGATCTGCCTGTAGTCGATACACATCCTCAAGGATCCATCCTTTTTCTTAACAAAGAAAACCGGAGCTCCCCAAGGAGATATGCTGGGTCGAATAAACCCCTTATCTAATAGCTCTTGTAGTTGAGTTTTAAGTTCTCTCAACTTTATAGGAGCCATCCGATAGGGTGCTTTCGATACAGGTGCGGTACCCGGCATAATCTCTATGGCTAACTCCACTTCTCTCTCCGGAGACAACCCAGGTAAATCACTCGGAAAAACATCACTAAACTGCCGCACAATAGGGATATTCTCAATCCTAACTTGATCCCTCTTAGAATCCAAAACCACAGCTAGGAAAGCCTTACAAACCTTCCTAATAAACCTCTTGGCTTGCATCACTGAGATCACATTATTCACAGAACTAGCACCCAAACCTCTTACAAACACTAGAATCTGTTCCTATCCCGAAGCACAAAAGTCTTCCTATGGCAATCAACCACAGCCCGATGCTTACCCAACCAGTCCAAACCCAAAATCAAATCAAACTCTTTGAAAGGCAACTCTATCAAGTCCGCAGAAAACTCAATTCCCTCAACCAACAGAGGACAACTCCTATAAACTCTACTCACATTGACACTATGCCCTAATGGATTGGTCACACATGTCTCATAATCTAATTGATCTACCACATGCAACTTATCAATAATCTTATCCGTGCACAAATATGAGTGTGTGGAACCAGGATCTATTAGAGCATATAATTCAGTGTCATGGAGTAGGAACTTACCAGCAATCACATCAGGGGCATCCTGCTCCTCTCTAGCTCTCACAGCATAAGCTCTGGCTGTGACTGGTGGAGGCCGCTCAACTATATCTGAAATAGCTCCATCTCTAGGTCGACCGCCTCGACCTCTGCCTCGGCCTCTACCACGGGCAGCCTGTGTAGCATTAGATCCAACTCCACTAGCTCCTCTCTGTGGACCTGAATCCTCACTGATCTGGGGATAGTTAGACACACGGTGCTTGGTGCTCCCACATCTAAAACACCCACCAATGAGCCACCTACACTCACCCCAGTGAGACTTACTGCAATGCGAACAAATGGGCATAGGCTCAGATCTACCACCCCAGCTAGAACCAGACTCAGCTGCCGAACCTTACCTTATACCCCTCGTGGCTGAACCGGATGATAATTGATCTTGCTGATCCCTTGCTCTCTTACCCAAAGACGAAGAAGAACCACCCCGAGACTGATTCCTCCTCTGAGCTCTCTCTCTTAGCACAGACTCTGACCTTTCAGCGCTCATGGCAGCATCTGCAATCTGATAGTATCTCACCCCTGGTATGCTCATCAAGGAGATCAAAGTTACCCTTAAAGACTCATTTAACCCAGCCTCAAAATGATTACATCGAAAATCATCTGTCATGACCCCTCGCGGAGCATATCGGGACAACCGATTAAACTCTTTCTCATAATCTGAAACCGACAAAGCCCTTTGCTTCAAACTTAGAAACTGCGCCCATCTCTCATCCTTGTAGGTCTGAGTTACATACTTCTTCGTGAATTCCTCAACAAAGAATTCCCATGTAATAGGATCAGGCATCTGAGGCTGTCTGCACACTAACTCCCACCATTCATATGCCGACCCTTGAAGCAAGGCTACAACACACTCTGCTTGCAACTCAGGAGGACACCTAACTTCTCTCAAAGCCCTTTTCACCCTATCTAACCACCTCTCTGCTCCCTCTGATTCATCCAACCCAGTTTCATAAAAATCTTCAGCCCCAGCTTTTCTTAAATTCTCCATGGGAGGCCTGGGGGCAACCACTCTCTCCAAGACCCTCACCATGTCCTATGATAGCCTAAACATGGCTTCAAAAGGCATGGCAGCGGCCTCGGGCTGAACCCTAGTAGCTTGAGCCGAAACAGTAACAAAAGGATCCCTGGCTTGAGGGTTCACACTTTCAGCAGACTCCTCAAGCGATGCACGGGCAGAATTAGAAGCCATCTAAGCAAACAAGGAAAACCGCATCAGCCAACACAGCCCTAGACATAGACACATCTATACACAGCATCACATTAACAACAATACCCATAAACGCCTAAACCGGGCTCTGATTCCCCAACTTGTAACACCCCCTACCTATACGTAGGCGATCGCATCCGATAAGGAGTGAGATGCCGTATGGGTAAAGGTGTCCCTACACAGATACAGGATAAACATATACATCCATACACAAACATACATACTTAAATACAGGGTAATTAAAAACTTTACAAAATCATTCATAAAAGAAGCTGATTATGCATTAATATAACGGAAACATTACATTACCGTTTGATCAACCCAAAGGTACAAAGATAATTACATATCCAAAATATACTTATACAGATGCGGAAGCTATTACAAAATTTTCATAAGAGTTCTATACAAAAAGAATCAACAAGCTACAAAAATTAAGCCCTACACTACACTCAGCTGTGTTGGCCCGGCTGCGATGACTCTCCCAAGGCAACTCCTTCCACACCTGCACGGGCAAACACACCATGCTAAGCGATAAACGCTTAGTGGGGAAATACACAAATCAAAAGGATGGCTATTCACAATGGTCGTCAAGCAAAACACATACAGATGGCATAATAAAAAATACACATTAGATAAGATTATGAACATACGAGCATATAGAGTCATACATTTGATATAACATAACTGTCTTCATAATACCATGTTACTAACCATATTCGGATAATACATTCTCATAATTAGCAAACCAATTCAAAACAGTAAAATGCCTGCATGACTCAAAGTAGTGGATAACGAGTAAACAGATAGTACTTTACGGGTACGAGCCGATTACAGACAGTACCTTACAGGTACGAATCGAAAATCAATTTACTTTATCCTTTGTAAAACATTTACTGAGGGACCTTAAATAGATCCAAATACATTAGAGGCTTCGCGAGGAACCAAACGGGACCTGATCGGGGTCCAAACTGAACAGAGGTTGCAGCTATAAGACTCTATTAGGCATGCCTAACTATCCATTTAATTGACTCGTAGGCTAAAATACACAGTTGACAACCATAATTTAATAATGACAAGTGAAGAATTCACATACTTTGATAAATCAATACGTGCACAAATATAGTTCATATTATGTGATATTGTGTGCTAAAATCCATAATTAAACATCCCTAAAACGTGAGAAATAAACAGGATTAAATTGCAAAAACAGGGTAGGTCACGGTGGTAATCAAATTGGTTGCCACCGTGACATACCAAGGATCTCAGCAGAAAGAAAGTCTGGGGTACCTCACGGTGGTAACCTATCTGGTTGTCACCGTGACATACCCAGACCCCAAAACAGAATGCATTTATGGGGTACCTCACGGTGGTAACTAAATAGGTTGCCACCGTGACATACCCACAGCCCAGAACAGAATCTAGAGTCTAGACACCTCACGGTGGTAACCAGATTGGTTGCTACCGTGACATATCTAAACTCACGGCAGAATGCATCTGGTTCGTGCCTCACGGTGGTAGCCAAATTGGTTGCCACCGTGACCCATGCCCAGATGCGATTCCTAAGGGCCAATTCCAGATCATTCAAACCAAAAATCCCAAAACTCTCACTTTAAACAACATATCCACACTCCAATAATAATATTAAACCAAATCAAACATAATTCATGCCATAAACAAATCCTACTCCTAGATTCAATGAACAACATCAATTTACATAACCAATTTCATCACTATTCACACAACAATTCTATCAATCTCATAAATGGTTCAAAACTCACAATCAAGGTTTAATAGACAAAGAGAACCAAAACCCATAAGATAATAACTAACAAAAGCATCAAGAACATCAAAATTTTCAGAATTTATTCAATTACAAACATGCCAACTATACATATAACACAAAATTCCCAAACCTTGAAATCCTTAGCTCCTATTCACTTAGTTCCACTTCCTGATGCCTTCTCCTTGCCCTTAGGCTCACGCGGAGGCTCAACTAAGCATCAAACCAACAAAACACACAAACACAAAACCCAAACTTCAAACCCAAAACCAGAAAGTAGGAAGAAGAAAAGAAGATGAAGAACCAAAAGAAGAAAAGAAGAACAACTGCAGTAGATTTACCTCTAAAATGCTAAGCAATGATCAATTCCCACCAACTAAGCCTTGATTCCAAGCTGGGGTTCTTAGAGGAAGAGAAAAGGAAGAAGAAGAGAATGAGGGGAAAGGAAAAGGGAATGAAGGCAGCCACCGTTCCCCCCTCTCTTCTCTTTTCTTTTTCTTTTTCTTTTCTTAACCCTAGACAAGTGTCCACTCCCTAGTGGTGGAAATCAATCACACACACCAACCAACAATGCACCACACATACACTAAGTCATCCCAAAAGATAACACCCTATAAGTGTGTGAGCACACACACACACAAGCACAACCCCAAAGCACACTCTACAAACATATGCTCATGCACACACAATTACAGCCCAACTAATTCACACCCTTACACCACACATGCACCAACATGCTAACAAAACTCTTAGAACATGCATTTCTACCCAAAATGCCCTTTACACATGCCAAAACTCATACAATGCACATGCACAAATATGGCTCATTCTACTAGGGGGCAAACGGGGTGTGACAATGCCCCCATCCTATCTTTATCCAATAGATTCAACTATAGAAGCCGCTGCTAGGCCCATTCGGCTTCTGGTAGCTGAGCTTCCGTTACCACCCTCAATAACTGAAGTTCTATTTCTACTGGCAGAACTGTTTCCATCCTGTAAACCAAGGAGAAAGTGGTAGCCACCGTAGAAGTTCTGGCAGTGGTCCTATAGCCCCATAGTGCAAATGGAAATTTCTCAGCCCAGTCTTTATAGGTTTGCACCATCTTAGCCAGTATCCTCTTGATGTTCTTATTAGCTACCTCGACTACCCCGTTAGCCTATTGTCGGTACGACGAGGACTTATGGTGTTGAATGGCATACTTCTTGAGCATCTGTTTGGTCTCACCTTGGAACTGTACCCCATTATCTGAATGCGGGAGTCCATACCTATAGATCAGATGTCCTTCAATGAATCTGGCCATTTCCTAGGCCCCCAACTTCTTGAAAGATTCAGCCTCCACCCACTTGATGAAATAATCATTAGCGACTACAATAAATCTGTATCCATTGGAGGCTGTCGGGTGTATTTCTCCTATAATGTCAATCCCCCATGCTGTGAATAGCCATGGAGACATCAGGTTGCATAACTCTGAAACTGGCAGGTGTCTCAAGTTAGCATACTGTTGGCATAGTTGGCACTGCTTCACATACTTAGAGCAATCCATATCCATTGTCACCTAGAAAAACCTCTGCCGCATGATTTTCTTTGCTAGACCCAGACCATTCATGTGGGCTCCACAGACCCCTGGCCTCTTTCTCATCTAAGCACCTTAGCTGTATGCCATCGGCCTGTCTCTTGTACAACACCCCGCCTACACTGATGAATTAAGTGGATAGATTGTGAAACATCCTCTGGTCTTTTTCAGTGGGCTCTTTAGGGAATACTGACTTTTCCAAATAATTCTGGACATCGTAGTACCATGGCTTTCCATCAGTAGCCTCAACATCCCCGACCTACTCAGTCTCAAAGTATTATTTGTCTAAACTAGAAATGAGTACAGGCCTCATGGCTATTCCTTCTGGGTTATCCCACATAGATACCAAGGTAGCTAGGGCATCTGCCGGTTGGTTCTCATCTCGGGGCACGTAGTTAAAAGTGCAAATTTCAAACTGGCCACTTAGTTCTTTTAAGCACCTTACATATGGCAACAACCGCTCTTCCTTGTTGGTCCATTCACCCCTAACCTGGTGGATTACTAAGGATGAGTCCCCGAAGACCTCCACTACTTTTGCCCCCACTGCTAAGAGTGCTTCCAACCTGACGATGCAGGCTTCATATTCAGCTTCGTCATCTTGAGTTATCGAGCACAACAGGCAGTAATGTAAAAGGTAGCCTTATGAAGCCCACATAAGGGAACACATCCTAAAGGCCCAACAACTACTGCAGTGGACAAAGGAAGCCAAGCATGCAAGAAGCTGATGTCCTCATCTGCTATCTCGCTAAATCTGGTAATGCCCTCGTTTAGAGTCACAAATGAGTATAGCCGTTGATGAGGAAGAAAATGTCTCAGAGAGTATTGACTGATGACCTGGGGAGGTGGTTCTGATAATAGTTTCAACTTCTCCTGCAGCCATATCTGAAAAAGAAAGAAAAATAATGATGAAAAATCTCTGGATGAGTTGGGTTCATTCCAGGCAAAAATAAGACGTAGGGTTGTGTGAAAATCTGGAAATGACACTGTGACGCGCGCCAAACCAGTAAGGCCCTCATTGAACCCACTTTTAGGATTCAAGGGATTGGTTCGCGTCTTTTTGATCTTGGGTTACACGAGACATTTTGGAATCCCCTACCCAATAGAACATTGGGAGGTTCATCTAATCCCATGAAACCTTTAGGCACCTCTGAGGCATTTTGGAGTCGCCACCCAATTTATAAGAAATTCGGAAAGGTCATCTAATCTCGGGGGTCTTAAACCAGAGAAGGTGTTCGGGACTTTCCATTTATTCATACCTTGGTTAAGTTTATAATTGAGCTTTGAATTTAGAGTTTCATCCTATTTCTCATTCATTTTAATGCAGTTTATTAAAGTGTAGGTTGTCCACTTAAGGAAAGCAATAAATAAAATAAAATATATGAAAGTAAATACAACAAAACTAGGGGCGGAATACAACCCCCATTATAAATAAAATACAGATCATGCATAAATTGGGATATTCATTAATGGTGAGGACATTGGTCCTCGCATGCATATTATTATGAAACAATTTTTATGTGATGATTTTGGATGGAGAAAATTGAGACATTGGTCCCATTTTTATTTAGGAAAAATAAAAAGTTAATTAATGAAAAAATGTTTAGTGATTTTCTTTCTAGCGGGCCTAAATAAAAAATTTTATAAGAAAATTATATATGGTAAAAATAAATGAAAAAACCAAATAAAAAAAATATTACAAATAAAGAAAATAAACATATAATCCAAACGAGCCATTCTGGATCCCCCGTGTTCTCGCAAAAAATGAGTTTTGACATAAAAACAAAATATAAAAAATATTGTTAGTAATTAAAACAATTAAATCAATAATAAAAGATAAAATGGGATAAAATAAAATAAAATAGCATGATATCAAAATGACAATTGAATTAATATGTTAACAATTAAAATAAATATGAAAAATGCATTTTTATGACAAATTAAATAAATGACATGAATGAAATAAAATACAAAATATTAATTAAACAATACCTAAAAAATATGAACATGATGAAAATAATGATGAAAATAAACAAATAAACAAATATATAAAATAATGAAGAAAAGAATAATAAAAAAGAATAAATGAAAGAATGATGAAAATAATTAAATGAACAACATGGTTAATTAGTATAATCACAATTAATGTTAAAACATTTATATGGTAAAAATATCAATTAAAATGAATTAATTAATTATATATCAAAAATAATGTGAAATCAAAGTAAAATAAATTAATTACATGTTAGAAATAATAAACAATCGATATTTACATGAATAAGTATAAAATGATATATAAACAAATTAAATAAAACAAATCAAACGAAAATAAAAATCAAGCCCAGAATATTTACCCTCAGAGTTGGATTCGATGAAGGTAAAGTGATGATCTCCTTGAAAAATTGCTTGAGAAAATAATTTAGCAATAAAATTAATTACCTTTGTTTATGGATGAAACAAAGAAATTAATTTGAATGCTCAAGAACAAAAAAATTGATTTGTAAGTGAAAATCAATTCTTTGTGTTTATGGAAAAACAAATGAATTAATTTGGAATAATTAAGAATTCAAAATTAATTTTCCAATCTCAATTAAACCTTATTAATTCAAAGAGAAATCTTGAAAATTTTTGAAAGAAAAAAATAATAGAAGAAGAAGTGCAGAAATTCTGATGTGAAAAAATAATGGAGAGCCCCCTTTGATTTTTCATCATAAAGTATTTATAGGATGTAAAAAATGATGCCCTAATTCAATTAGGGAAAATAATTTTATTTTAATTCAAATCCCTGTGTTTTTAATGATAAAATCAAGTTTTATTAATTAATTATCTAAAAAAAGTGTTTTAGAATTTTATTTGAACTAAAAAATCAGGAAAAAATCAAATCTGTGCGAAAAAGGGACAATTTCGGCGAGGCTGTGTGCGCTGCACGCACAAGCACAGCTATGCTTCTGAAAAAAGCACGGCTGTGCTTTCGCGTGCGCTCCACGCAGTGCAGCGCAAAGCACAGCTATGCTTTCAAAGAAGCACAGCCTGGTTTTTCAGGCAAAATTTTTTTTTTTAAATACGACTAAAAAACAATAAATTCATTCTCAAAAACTAATTTTTAAAATATTTTTATTATTTATTTTCTTATTCTAAAATGCAAATTTGACAAGAAAATCATCACTTTCAACTATTTTTGCCTGCGAGGGCGGTTTATCATCATTGTGTAACTCCGATCTAGGCTGACTCAGGATCTGGTGTCTACAGTTGCCCCCAGTTTAGGGGAATCTAGTACACTAGTGTCTAAGTGAGCCTAAACTCAAAGAAGAGAAGGAAAGAGACACATACCTGAGGCAGCTGTCTTTCCAATGTGGGGAATCTCTACTGGTGGTTATTGCCGTGTTGTGGGCGTGTTATCGTTTGTTGAAGCGGTAGTGCCGTGATCGTGCTAACCCTCCGTGGAGTAGTAGTGCCGTCATCTTGCTAACCCATCGAGAAGCGGTAGTCCCGTGGTCGTGCTAACTCTCCGTAGAGTGGTAGTGCCGCCATCGCACTAATCCTTCGAGTTGGTGAAGTGGTAGTGCCGTGGTCGTGCTAACCCTCCGTAGAGTGGTAGTGCCACCATCGTGTTAACCCTTCGAGAAGTGGTAGTGCCGTGGTCGTGCTAACCCTCCGTAGATTGGTAGTGCTGCCATCATGCTAACCATTCTTGATTTGATGAAGTGGTAGTGCCGTCATCGTGCTAACCCTTCAAGAAGTGATAGTGTCGTGGTCGTGCTAACCCTCCGTAGAGTAATACTGTCGCCATCGTGCTAACCCTTCTTGATTTGATGAAGTGGTAGTGCCGTGGTCGTGCTAACCCTCCGTAGAGTAGTAATGCCGCCATCGTGCTAACCCTTCTTGATATGATGAAGTGGTAGTGCCGTGGTCGTGCTAACCCTCCGTAGAGTGGTAGTGCCACCATTATGCTAACCCTTCGAGAAGTGGTAGTGTCGTGGTCGTGCTAACCCTCCGTAGAGTGGTAGTGCCGCCATCGTGCTAAACCTTCTTGATTTGATGAAGTGGTAGTGCCATGGTCGTGCTAACCCTCCGTAGAGTAGTAATGCCACCATCGTGCTAACCCTTCTTGATTTGATGAAGTGGTAGTGCCATGGTCGTGCTAACCCTCCGTAGAGTAGTAGTGCCGCCATCGTGCTAACCCTTCTTGAATTGATGAAGTGGTAGTGCCATGGTCGTGCTAACCCTCCGTAGAGTAGTAGTGCCGCCATCGTGCTAACCCTTCTGTGATGGTTGCCCCCTAAGAAGTCTTGGGTTGAGATCTGCCCCCTGAGAGGTCTTTGGTTAATTAATTCGATTGATGTTTGGATTGATACTTAGATTTTTGTTTTTTGCTTCTTGCCCCCCTGAGAGGTCTTTGGTTGATTATTTGGGCTGATGTCGTCACTCGGCTTTTGTCGGTGTCTGCATCAAATCTCTCGTTCTGCAAAATAGGGAAACTAAAATGTGCAGGAAAAATAGTGAGCATGCAAGTGAAATGCATGAGTCGTGCAGGAATGAAGGATAAGAATTCATCTATGTGGACTTGGAGATGACTGCCGGGTTAGCTGCAATTTGCAATAGGATCGATGCCTTTTAAGCTGCTTTTGAATTTCATGCCCTTTGGGATTGCGAGATTCTCATCCGGTACCTGTAGTCATTATTTGAAGGTAGTGCGTCCCGTGTGAATTTTCACACTAGCTTTTCTTAGCGGGAGATGCGTCCTTTGTGGATTTTCACATAACCCTGTGCCTTATTTTTTGCCTGGAATAGACCCAACCTAATCCAGCTGCTTTTTTTTTAAGGACAGACTGCCAGTTTCCCAGTTTGGGGTTATGAATCCTTTCCCCTCTTGGCTCGATGGGTGCAGCAGCTCTGTGATCATTGTTGGGTTGGTGAGCAGCAACTCCAATGAAGGAAGCCTCCCCACCAGCAGGTGGTTCGGCTTGCCCCCGAGGAGGGGCTGCCTGTGGCTATAGAGCAGCAGGTGGTTGTGGGGCAGCAGGTGCTGGTGGAGCAGGAGGATGGGCAATCCCTTCAGCTATGGCACCCATCATGTCAGTACTCTTCGTTCGAAGTCCTCTAGCCTCCTAGCTAGGTCTTGAGTGGTCAGTGCTCTGATTTTTTCTGCCATTGGTTGTTCTATAGAGGATTCACTGATTGATGAGGATGACTCAAAATCCCAGTCAGACACAAATTTTGGCAACTCAAAAAGTAAATTTGTCCTTACTAGCCGGCCGTCAGAACCTCTTGTCCACTTAGATGAATCTATGATGGCTGAAAAAATTAGATTGTTAGAATGATGCATGATTGACATATACAATGCATGATAGTGAGTTATGCAATATTTATAATTACATGCAAGCAAGTAGATCCTTCCAACCTTATTACTCCCACACATGAGGTAATGTGGTCTCTTTTCTAGGTGGGCTTGATCCATGGGTTAGTGGGGAACCCAATGGATGCGTATGGTAAACGGTGGGAAATAGGCAGCATAATCTCTCTTAACTAATGTGCATACGCATGGATTTTGGCCTTTATGTATTTAAACATTTCAACTAAATTAAGATGGGCCCACCGTGGCATGAAAGCCTTTGATAAAAGCCCATTTAATTGGGTTGAATTTGTTCAATACATAATGGCCCACATAGCAAGCATTGTATTAAGGTACATGTTACCTAGGGGAAGTATCTATTGCCATTACATGAGCTTTGGTCATGGGTGATGATATCTTGGGGTTACCCAAGCATGGTCCCTGCCGACGGGTCTAGCTCATCATGAGCATAACGACCGATCAAGTCACCATTTGATATACCTTGACGGTACGAGGCTTGGGTTGGTGATTATCCTTAACACTTCCCTACATTGAGTCAACGTAGGGTTGTGCTTCGAGAACACACTGGGGCTAATAGAGGGACCAAACTAGCATAAATCTAAGGCTCTAATGCGATGCAATGCAGTTTTGAAAAAGGATGAAATGTTTAAATTAAAACTCAATTGTAAATTTTAACCAAGGTACTTTCGAAGTGAAGTCTCAAGTATTCTCCCCAGTGTAGTCGCCACTATGACGCACACCGGACCAGCAAGGCCCTCATTGAACCCACTTTTAGGATTCGAGGGATTGGTTCGCGTTTTTTTGATCTTGGGTTCCACGAGACATTCTGGAATCCCCTACCCAACAGAACATTGGGAGGTTCATCTAATCCCATGAAACCTTTAGGCATCTTTGAGGCATGTTAGAGTCGCCACCCAATTCACAAGAAATTGGGAAAGGTCATCTAACCTCGGGGGTCTTAAACCAGAGAAGGTGTTCGGGACTTCCCATTTATTCATACCTTGGTTAAGTTTATAATTGAGCTTTGAATTTAGAGTTTCATCCTATTTCTCATTCATTTTAATGCAGTTTAGTAAAGCGCAGGTTGTCCACTTAAAGAAAGCAATAAATAAAATAAAATATATGAAAGTAAATACAACAAAACTAGGGGCGGAATACAACCACCATTGTAAATAAAATACAGATCATGCATAAATCGGGATATTCATTAATTGTGAGGACATTGGTCCTCGCATGCATATTATTATGAAACAATTTTTATGTGATGATTTTGGATGGAGAAAATTGAGACATTGGTCCCATTTTTATTTAGGAAAAATACCAAGTTAATAAATGAAAAAATGTTTAGTGATTTTCTTTTTAGCGGGCTAAATAAACAATTTTATAAGAAAATTATATATGGCAAAAATAAATGAAAAAACAAAATAAACAAAATATTAAAAATAAAGAAAATAAACACATAATCCAAACGAGCCATTCTGGATCCCCCGTGTGCTCGCAAAAAATGCCCAAGCAAAAAATGAGTTTTGACATAAAAACAAAACATAAAAAATAATGTTAGTAATTAAAACAATTAAATCAATAATAAAAGATAAAATGGAATAAAATAAAATAAAATAGCATGATATCAAAATAACAATTGAATTAATATGTTAACAATTAAAATAAATATGAAAAATGCATTTTTATGACAAATTAAATAAATGACGTGAATGAAATAAAATACAACATATTAATTAAACAATACATAAAAAATATGAACGTGATGAAAATAATGATGAAAATAAACAAATCAACGAATATATAAAATAATGAAGAAAAGAATAATAAAAATGAATAAATGAAAGAATGATGAAAACGATTAAATGAACAACATGGTTAATTAGTATAATCACAATTAATGTTAAAACATTTATATGGTAAAAATATCAATTAAAATGAATGAATTAATTATATATCAAAAATAATGTGAAATCAAAGTAAAATAAATTAATTACATGTTAGAAATAATAAACAATCGATATTTACATGAATAAGAATAAAATGATATATAAACAAATTAAATAAAACAAATCAAAAGAAAATAAAAATTAAGCCTAGAATATTTACCCTCAGAGTCGGATTCGATGAAAGTAAAGTGATGATCTCCTTGAAAAATTACTTGAGAAAATAATTTAACAATAAAATTAATTACCTTTGTTTATGGATGAAACAAAGAAATTAATTTGAATGCTCAAGAACAAAAAATTTGATTTGAAAGTGAAAATCAATTCTTTATGTTTATGGAAAAAAAAAGGAATTAATTTGGAGTAATTAAGAATTGAAAATTAATTTTCCAATCTCAATTAAACCTTATTAATTCAAAGAGAAATCTTGAAATTTTTTGAAAGAAAAAAATAATAGAAGAAGAAGTGCAGAAATTCTGATGTGAAAAAATAATGGAGAGCCCCCTTTGATTTTTCATCATAATGTATTTATAGGATGTAAAAAACGATGCCCTAATTCAATTAGGGAAAATAATTTTATCTTAATTCAAATCCCTGTGTTTTTAATGATAAAATCAAGTTTTATTAATTAATTATCTAAAAAAAAGTGTTTTAGAATTTAATTTGAACTCAAAAATCAGGAAAAAATCAAATCTGGTCAAAAAAGGGCAACTTCGTCGAGGCTGTGTGCGCTGCACGCACAAGCACAGCTGTGCTTCCGAAAAAAGCACGGCTATGCTGTCGCCCGAGCTACACGCAGTGCAGCACAAAGCACAGCTGTGCTTTCAAAGAAGCACATCAGTGCTTTTCAGGCAGCATTTTTTTTTTAAATACGACTAAAAAATAATAAATTTATTCTCAAAAATAAATTTTAAAATATTTTTATTATTTTTTATTTTTTATGTTCTTATTCTAAAATGCAAATTTGGCAAGAAAATCATCACTTTTAACTATTTTTGCCCGCGAGGGCGGTTTATCATCATTGGGTAACTCCGATCTAGGCTGACTCAGGACCCGGTGTCTACAGACACACTTCCCGTTATGAAAAAGTAGTGTGAAAATCCATAAGAGATGCACTACCTTTTAAAATAATGACTTACCTAGAGTAATAAGGGGCTTCTAGAAAAGGAGGTAGAAGACCCGGCACGGACAGAGTCAAGACCCATGTTAGTTTCGACAAGAATCAGTGGAAAGGGGGTCAACCCGCATTGGAAATCATCCATGATCCCAAACAAATGAGAGTCACCGGTCAGATCCTCTGAACTCACCATCAGATACCGCATCAGGTAGGAAAGGAAGATGACACCCACGTAGTATAGAGGAACGTCAGGGAACTCATCCAATACTTCAAGTAGGAGTTCTAAGGAAAATGTAGGGCGCTGAGAAATTAGATGGGCAGCATCAGAAGGGGCGATGCTTAAGGCCAGGGTTACATCTCGAGTCTGAACTAGACCACAACGAGGAATGCAAGGCAAAATGTTAGGTGGATACCAGGTCCCGGTAATAGCGGCAAATTCTTCAGGCAGGGGACATAACTCTTGGTAGGTGAATCTGAAGACATGGAACCATGGGTCCCAGAAACGAACTGCAGCCAAAAGTAGAATATGATCTATCTTAACCCTTCTAAGAAACTTCAGGCCAGAAAGTGGAGCTAGTGTAGAGTTTTCCCAAGTTTGAGGATTGTCTAAAATTCGATACATCTTGCTAAGGGAAGGGGAAGTCATTTTTTCTTTTTTCTCAAAATGCTAAAATCAGAAAACTAAAAGAAATGAGGAAGAAGGGAAAAACCTGAGAAACGACTTGGATTTGGACTTGGGAAATGAAAGGGCACGATACCCAATGAGGAAAATAAGCAATTTAAAGGGAGGGGATGACCGACGGGGTACCCGTCTATCACCCAACCGACGGCTAGTCCGTCGGTCAACCTTATTGACCAATGGGCAGAATATTTCTTGTATGCATACATGACACATTCATAATATAATTTTTGTGCATATTTCTATTGTTTTTGTAGGAACACGCACCGGATCCGAAAATAGGAAAATTCAGGGAGTAAAAAAAAAAGATGATAATAATTAGTATTAATTAAGAATTAATTGTGCATTTAATGAAGGGATAAATGCGAAATCTTGAACGACAGAGGGGAGACCCATCGCTCGGTCCTATAGACGGGATGCCCGTTGGTCGTTGAAATCTATATAAGGATGACAGACCGACGGGCTGTCATTTTCTTTCTTCATTTCTTTTCTCTTCTTCTCGTTAACCGACGCCCTCTTCCGATTTTTTGCCCATTTCTTCTCCATTTTTCATCCGTTTTACGTACAATTTCCACCAAAATGACACCTGCTTTACCACGCACACTTAGGAGTAAATTTTTTGAGTTTTCGTCAAGTTTTATTTTTGCCGACTTCAAGGTTAGTTGGTCAATTTTTCTACTCTTTTTCTATTTAATTTCTTAAATAAATTGCATGAACAATGCATGTGTAGTGTAATCTAGTATAATATAGTATTTCCGCTTATTTTTTACTTAACGCGCTTAGACAATGTACATAACGTAGTTATAAAAATGCATGCACACTAGAATCAAGAGAATAGAAAAAAATAAACTATTGTAATTGCACAGT
Organism: Excoecaria cochinchinensis; assembly: GCA_947683425.1. NCBI lineage: Eukaryota > Viridiplantae > Streptophyta > Magnoliopsida > Malpighiales > Euphorbiaceae > Excoecaria > Excoecaria cochinchinensis. The sequence continues at coordinate 2,482,262 of CANTUQ010000129.1, forward strand.
TAATTTATTTTAGTTTTAGAGTTGCTTGAGCTAAAAATAATAAATATATGTGTAAAGACAAAAAAATAAACTAAAATGTTGTTTAGGGCCTGAGGCCTGTCCCGTTTGGTTTTCGTGCAGGAAGTTGGGCACATCCCTGACAGGATGCTGCCCAAATTTTTAATTTCTAATTTTTTTGGGCTGGGCACATCCTTGCCTTGATGCTGCCCAAATTTTTAATTTTTTTATTTTTTTTAGGGTTGGACACGTCCTTACCGGGATGCTGTCCAAATTTTTAGTTTTTTCTGGATTGGATGCATCCTTAACAGGATGCCGCGCAAATATTTTATTTTCAATTTTATGGTTGGGGCACATTTTTGTGATGTTGCCCAAAACATTTAATTCGCCATGTTAGGCACATCCTTGCCATGATGTTGCCCAAAAATTTTATTTTTTTATTATTTTTTTTATTATTTCCATCTTCATACTATTGCTTGAATACTACCCAAATTTTAGTACAGACAAAAATTTAAAATATTTGTTTTATATGTCTTTTAGTAGGCCCAAGACGAGGCCATAATGCAAAATTGATTTTTCACTTTCCTTTCAGGATGCCTCCGTGACGTCAGATTCCATGTGATTAGCTTGAGCATCAGGCTCCGACCTGGATGAACGATGAGGCCAGGTAGAGGTTCAGGGCACCGCTCGAGTACAGTTCCGAGCCATCCGTTTCATCTCCAGACCGTTCTTAGAGGCCATGGGGATGTTAGATGAGGTTGATGCATTGGTTGCAGGCGCTGGTTGGACAGAGTTCATGTTTCCTGCCTTCCTCACCCATCCAGGGGTTGTTCGGTAGTTCCTCACTACTCTACATTATGGGGGATTCCAGAGGTCAAACATGGAGGAGGGTGTCATTTAGTTATGGGTCGGCGGCTATCACTACAGTATCACCCGACAGCGTTTTGCAGAGGCTATGGGTCTACCTTTCGGAGACGATGTCATGGTACCCCAAAGGGCTATTCGGTGCCAGCATTGGGAGGTCATAGCGTTGCCAGGAGTGCCATACGACCACAATACGGCGAAGAGTAAGGTACTCTCGTCGTAAGCTCTTCGATATATTAATAGGGTTCTCTTCAACTCTTACTTAGGATGAGTTGGTAACCCCGGGTCGCTAAACACGACTGAGATTTGGAGTTTGTAGGCCATGGTTGTAGGGCGATGGCTCAACATTAGCCACGAGATCATGGCTAATCTGGTTAGGGTATCTAGGGGGATAGCCCCTGAGGTATATGTGGGGGAGTAGTCACCAGATTATTGCTACAGTTGGGTACCCTTCCAGACAATCTTGGGCGCCCTTTAGATGCGAGTATCTTTCTGGACGCCGCGTCAGCCATCACTATGGGGATGATAGTGCCACTGCAGGGCCGACCTGAGGAGTATAGGCTGCGCACCATCCATGAGACCCGATGCGCTTTTGGTCTTCCATCACTCCAGCCGGCAGAGAAGCAGCCTCTCGAGCAGCCCCAGATGGGAGAGCAGCCTCCCCAGCAGGCATGGTTCTAGGAGCAGCCTGGGTTTCAAGAGGGTCAGTCTGCATAGCAGCTTGGGTTTCAGGAGGGTCAACCTCCACAGCAGCCTGAGTTTTAAGAGGATCTGCCTCCACAGCAGCCGCCATCAGAGGAGGGACAGCCTCAGACTCCCCCCAACATGGGGATCGACTTCACTATGGATTAGCTCTTTGCCACTCCTCCAGCACAGAGAGTGCCGAGTCCTCTTCCATCTCCAGCACGGGAACATGAATTTATACCGATCCAAGGATGGTCAACAATCAAATGAATCGTACTCCGCACAAGCTGAGACGAGGCTAGCGAAACATCAACGACAGAACGGTCGCAAGTTGGTTATAGTTAGAGAGTACTAACACCCATGACACTCAAACACTACACAAGCCGGGATGAAGCCAGCAGAACGCATGTGACAAAATAGGTCGCAACAGAGGATGTAGTTAGATAACACTTCACCTCACACTGTACAGGCCGAGATGAGGCTAACGGGGCACGTGCGATAAAATAGATCGCAATCGGGTTGGGGTTAGATAACACTGCAGCTCACCTACAATAGAACAAATTACAAAATGGGTTGCAGTTAGATAACACTGCCTCCCACGACTCTCAGCTACCGGGTAAGCCGAGACGAGGCTCACCAGAAGGAGGCGAGAGACCACTTGCTTCCATGCAATTTCAAAAAGGTAAGGACTGCCTCAGGTATGCATCTCTTCCCTTCTTCTCTGAATTTTGGCTCATCTAGATACTAGTGTATTAGTTTCTCCAAAATTGGGGGCAACTGTAAATGCTGGGTCTTGAGGCAGTCCAGATCAGAGTTACCCGATGAAGAAACTAAAGTCGATTATCGAATAAGGGATGAAAGTTGTGAGCATTCATTCTTCAGTTCTACAAGGATTGAAATCTTTTTTGGGAAAATGGGGGTTTTAAGAGAGTCGAGGAAGTCAAAACCTTGGAATTTGAAATTTTAGTTGACCGACAGGCCAACCATCTGTCATTTGCGAGCCCGTCGCTCGTGCAAGAGACCTGTCTCTCGTGTTGAGTGACCGGCTGTCGGTGAAGGTGGGGCCCGTCGCTCGGTCTGTGCGGCTCCCTCTGCTCGGTCGAGCGACGCCCGCACGTGGTTGTGGAACCACGTGTAAAGTTCTTCAATTAAATGACCACCGCTGCCCTTCCTTCCGACGGCCATTGGTAACCCAATGACGCCCGTCGGTAGGTGAAAACCGCCGCTATCTGATTCTTGTAGAACTCGAGAAATCGAAATCTTGCAACGACCACCTTCACGAAGGTAAAAATCCAAGGGTAAACATTCTGGATCATCTACTTTGAGTTTTAATTTTTTTAGTAACTTTATGCATAAAAATACTTTTTTATTCAAGTTAAAACAAAAAGAAAATTTTGATTTTTGCATTTTTTTCTGGGAACAAAGGTGACCGACAGGTATAAGAACCACCGACGGCCGTCGTTCTAACGAGCGACGAGCCATCGATGGTTGGCCTTATGCATGTCTGTCACGCCTAAGGACGCCCGTTGGTCATGCGCTATGGGCCGTCCTTGTGACGCCCGTTCCCTAACGACAACTAGCTCAGCTAATCTTAGTTAGAGAAGGTCGCACACACATCCAGAAACACATGCAGAAACTGAATAATAAAATTTCACCACACACTATTTTAATTCATGCATCACATGCCAACTACTATTAGTCACACGCCTTAGCTATTCACATGACACACATACATGTGGGACGTTACATCCGTGATTACTACATTATTACATGCCTTTACATATTCAAAATACATATAAAACTTATACAAAAGTCCCAAATAACAAGCCCCCAAACCTACACTATATACTTCCTATTGTTGACCGTACCAAAATGCGGGGGACGTCCTTCAGTCACCTCTCGTCCGTACCTGCACGGATTAGAGTAAATCCATGCTAAGCGATAACGCTTAGTGGGGAACTCATACATATAGCATATAATTTATCACACATCAGAATCATCATACATAACATGCTAATAATCATGCCAGATTAACCATTACTATATTCAATCATAAGGCATCAATTACTTATTCACATTTTCCATACTTCCTTGTATCACAATCACTTCTGTTTATATTTAATTAACTTTTAGCCGATTAACCAATTAGCCTTTCTGCCACTTTGCCTGCAATTCAATGACGCGGATAACGGGTATCGCATCGGTATCTCTCAGATACCAGTAATCTCATCGAGACTACTTTTTCACATTAGCACCTTCTGGTGCTTCATATCACATTAGTACCTTCTGGTACCTTTCATTATTCCACATATAACACAATACAGTAAGGATATTCGCACTGTGATTCCCATGGAATCAGACACATTTAACGCATGGGGCTGCAGCACTTGACCCTATAGGCATGCCTAACTATCCACTACTTGACTCGCAGGCTTAAGTTGCTAAACACATTATTCAGTTCACTTTACACTTTACACATTTGTATTAGCACACAGCCATACATTTCATTTGCTTATTCAATATACTTTCAAATTCAGTCTTCACATTTAATATTCACATAACTTATCCCATTCAGAAGTCATCATAGTTGTATACATTTGTAGATCACTTAACACATATACATTACTTACTCATGCTGTCCTTCATTTCAGCTTAAAGCCATGCCATTTGAATGACCAAACACATTAGGATTATATTGCCAAAACAGGGTGGGTCACGGTCACAATGGATTTCATTGTCACCGTGACATATTGAAGTCCAAAACAGAATGCAAATTGGGGACATGTCACGGTCACAACCAATTTCATTGTTACCGTGATGTGTTCCCAACTCTCGGCAGAATGCAACCTGAGGGTATGTCACGGTCACAATGAATCTCATTGTCACCGTGACATATTCTCACTTGCAAAACAGAATGTTCCCTTGGGTACCTCACGGTCACAATGAAGTTCATTGTCCCCGTGACATACCAAAATCCATTAGGCAGAATTGAACTCAAGCATACCTCACGGTCACAATGGTTTTCATTGTCACCGTGACCTATGCAAAAACACCATAACATGGTTATGTTTTCCAGTCCATTTCTTCCTTCTCATTAAGACTTCAAATCTCATTCTCCCTTTTGGCAATTATCCCAAATACATCAACCACACAATCAATAACACATACCTGATTTTCCCTTCTTGTTTGGCATTCAATAATAGTACAAATCATAACCACTTTCAAGCACTTTATCACAATCATTTTGCTACTATAATCATACAATTTAGCATCACATAATTCATGCTCAACCTTCAATTTCACATATCATGCAATTCAGTTCAAGACCCTATTTAACCAACACTAATCACATATTCATACAATGAGGGTTTGTTCCCAAACCTCGTCGCCTTAGCTCCTAATTCCGACGAACGCTCGGTTCCCTAATCACAGCTTTTCCCTTATCTCTTTTCACTTCTTCAGCTAGCAAAACAACACAGATTCTTAAGTTCAATCTCAGACCAATAACATCCCATCCAAACCAGTTCAACCAAAAAGAAAGAGTAGAAGATGAGATTATGCACTTATTCACTTACCTCTTAGGTTTAACCCTCAATTCTTGATCCAATTAGCTATATGCGCACAGTTACCATTAGCCACTAAACCACTCTCATCCTCACTCACGGGAACAAGAACGAAGCCAAAGCCAAAATACAGAAAATATCTAGGTTACCAAATGAAACTCTACCATCTTAACCCACACTTGCATGCAAAGGAAGAGGTGGCAACCTCTCAAGAAGCCACACGGAAACCACTTCCTCAAGTCTGCCTCCACTTCCAATAAATCAAAGTTATTATATTCTTAATTAATCCTTCCATTAACTAATTAACTAGCCTTTAACTCATGCTTAGCACAAACATTCATAATTACCATTTAAATCCCTTAACTAAACTTCTTTCTTTCAATTAAGTCCAATCCTACACACACATGCCAAATTAGGTTAATTCTCTTAGGGTACAAATCCGGCCATGACAGTCCTTGGGCTTTTCTTCCGCACTCGATTTGTTTTCTTTTCTTTTTTATTTTAAGTGGATTTTCTCATGCAATTTATTTCTTTATTTTTCTCCTCATCATTTAAATTCATATGTTATTTTGGTTTCATAATTTTACACTAACATATCTTTTATTTTTTGAGTTCTTTTTATTATTGTTGACTTGTTTGGTTGATTTGGAGCCGCCTTAATGTATAAGCTATGATAAGGACCTAAAGGTCTCCTCCCGGCTTCATTTTCTAGACCTTGTCTTTTTTATTTTATTTTTATATGGTCATTTTGAATATTATTCTTTTATTTTGCTAATATTAAAATGGTTAAATATTTTTATTAATTAAATTGGGATATTTGTGAAGTGAGGAACAATGTCCTATTTTCAGCAAATAAAATTGACATTTAAAATTATTTTGTAATGAATATGCATGCGAGGACCAATGTCCTCACTCCTAATCCATATCCCTATTTATGTATGAATCGCTTACAATTTACAATGGGGGTTGTATTTTCGCCCCTAGTTTTATTGTAATTTATTTCGTGCTTGATTTTTAATTGAGCTTTAGTTTCCACTTTTCCTTGAATGGATAATTTGCGCTTTAATTTAAATGCATCAAATTGAATGAGAAATGGGATGAAATGATAAATTCAAAACTTAATTATAAATTTAACAAATGTATGAATAAATGGAAAGTTCCGAATCCACTCTGGTCTTAGGCTCAACGAGGTTAGAGGACCATCCCAATATTTCATTAGGATGGAGTCTCCAAAATATCTCTTGTTGCCCACCAAAAGGCCCAACTTGACTAATCCTAGGCTCCATGCGGTTAGAGGATCATTCTAACATTCTATTGGGATGAAACCTCCAAAATATCTCCGGCCTGCCCAAAATGAATATATATGCGCCGTCTTAGGCTCACTGAGGCTAGACGACATTTCCCAATGTTCTATTGGGTGGCGACTCCAAGAAACCTCCTTGTTGCCCAACATAGACGCACTTGTATTTTCTTACAAGTTTTCATGAACCTCTCCTGAAAGCCCTAAAAGCAGGCAGTTCGGGGTGACCAAGGGTTCAAAGCGCGTCACTCTTAGCCATTGAACTTTCTTTTAGCTTATCAATTAGGTCCTTCTTTTATTACAATCAAATCCTTCATCCACATTTGAGACACACACTCCCTTAGGTACTTCAATTCAGCCAATTACAACTAGGGTACAGTCCCGGCCATTACATAATCATTCTTGACAGCTGTGAGGCCCAAAATAAAAAGAAAAGCCATTAAATTGTAGACTCTTTTGTGCTTGCTACCAAGGTTGCGCTTGTGATAGAGGCCTCCATTAGGTGCCTATCCAACATCAGAATATCAGGATAGCTTTACACCTCAAACTTTCTACTACATAAATCAACATCTAAACCTCATTTGTAGGCAAACCTTCCTCTTAAACAATGATCCCTAGGATGTTAATTTCATATGGCACAAATTTTAGGTCATTTGAACACGTAAATCATCAAATATGATCAAAACAACCTGAACCGCTTCAATGAACCGGCCAAAGTAGAGACACTTATGTTTTGGCCAATTTTAGATCACATAAATCTAAAATTAGCTCAAGATTATTTCTAAGAAATTTGTAGGCGTATGTCTTAGCTTTCCAACGACACTAGTTTAATACAATTTGGAGTTCTCAAACTCCAGTTACAGCCTATTAACCAAAGAGGGGTCAAGTATCCCAACACAGTTTTTCACCAAATCCTATTCACATGAACATTTTTAACAAATTAAAGTTAACATTCACTACCATCATCATAGATCAACACATATCATTCAAATATATCTCAAGTCACATTATTTATCATCAAAACTCATAAAATAAACATAGTTTCCAAACCTCTTTATTTTTGCTCTATCTTCCTTAGTAGCCCTTTCTTTCTTGCTTTCTCACTCTTTCATGGTCATCATCATGCAAATCCCTCATCAAAACCCACAAAATTACATGTTAGCATCCCTAGTAACCATACTTTCAATATAAATCTTAAATCTCTCTAATAGAGAAGAACAAAAGATGCAACTACACAAACTTACCTTTTTAACTTGATTTATACACTTGAATTCCAAAACATCCATTTGGGAAGCATAAGCAGGAGAAAGAGAGAAAGAGAGCTGAAATTTTGACACAGTTCAAGAGGAAATGGATGCTCCCTTTTTCTTCTCTTATGGCCGGTGTAGACACCGGGTTCTGAGTCAGTTTTTGATGGCAATTTTGGGTCCTTGATAAATTCCTCCAAACAAAAAAAAAATAATAAATACATAAAATGTGTAGGTAAAATTAAAAATTAAAAATAAAAAATAATAATAATAAATATGTAGGATTAGTTTAATTTAATTAGATAAATCAAAAATTAAGATTAGGTTAATTTAATTAGGTAATGTAAATTAATAATTAAGATTAGTTGATTAATTAGTTAATATTTTAGGATAATTAAAAATGAAAAAGAAAATCAATATAGGGTTTGATTAGATAAAATATATGAGATTAATTAAATTAAATAGGTATAAAAATATAGATTATTTAATTAATAGAATATTTAATTAGTTAGTGTGTTAGTTTAAGTAAATTAATTAAAGTTAAAAAATGGGAAAATGGAGGAAATTACCATGTGCACCTAATTAACCCTAATTTTAGGGTATAAAAAGAAAAGAATGAAGAATGAGAGGGGGGCTCTCTCTCGGCTGAAAACACAGAAACCAAGTAAAAAGAAGAAAAAAAAAATAAGAGAGAGCAAGAAAGAACTAAGAGCAAGAAAAAAATTAAAATAAAAGAGCAAAAGGTGAGCAGGGGACCAAAATCAAAGGAATTGAAAGGAAAAGAGAAGAAATAGAGAAGGGAAGACCAGCCAAAGAGAAGAGGACCCAGCCAACAGAACGCAGACGCCGGCAAAAAGGAAAGGGAAAAGAAGAAAAAGAGAGGAGAGAGGCGGGGGTGCCGCCGGCCAGCCACGGCGGCACGCGCCCCACCGGGAGAACCAGCACACCCGGACGGTTCAGATGACGGCAACCGCTCCTCCACCACTCGCCGACGGCAGGGCGCGTAGGGGAGGAAGACCGCGACGCTCCATGACCTTTTCCGGCGAGATGACCCCGTCCTCCGACGCGTGGACACCGGCGGTGATCTCTCCTCTGATGAGGGAGGTGTCAACCATCGGCCACCCACGGCGTCTCCGGCGGAGAAAAACCGGTGAGGGTGAGTTATTTCCTTTTTTTTTATTTTATTATTATTATTATTATTATTATTATTATTGTTGTTGTTATTTATTTATTTATAATTATTTAATATTCTGAATTATTATTCTTATTATTATTATTATTATTTTATGTTTATTAATTATTATTATTATTATTATTTCGTATTTTTATATTTATTATTATTATTATTATTACTTAATTTAGGTTTATTTTACACTTATTTGTTATTATTATGAGTATTTATTTTATGTTATTGTATATTTTGCATTATTTGTTATTATTATGTTTATTGTTATTATTATTGTGCTTATTATTATTGATGTATATATTTGGTTATTATTATCTATTATTATGTTTTGTTATTATTATTTTAAATGCATTATTATTATTATTATCATGGTTATGTTAATATTATTATTATTGTGATATTATTTGTACCATTGTTATTTTATTAATTGTTTATATTATTATTATTATTATTATTTCTATTATTTGTATTATTACTATTGTCATTACTATATTATATTCATCATTATTGTTATGTGATATTATTATTGTTATTTGTTTGCTATTATTAATATTATTTATTTTTACAACTATTATTGTTAGTAGCACATTATTATTATTATTATTATTATTATTATTATTATTATTATTATTATTATTATTATTATTATTGTGGTATTATTATGATTATTATATTCATCATTAGGGTTATGTCATTAATTTATTGTTAATATTTTATCATTCCATTTGCTTATCATCATTTTATGTTTATTCATTTTGCATCATTACTAGTATTTTCATCATATTGTATTGTCACTATTATTGCTAATTATTGTCATGAATGTTATCATTGGTTCCATTGCTATTATTATGGTTGTTATGTTTATTGTTATCATATTTGTCATTATTATTATATTTATTATTATCTTTACAATTATTTTTGTTATTATCATCAGTATTATTATTCATTTATTTTCCGTCTATCTATTTATTATTCATTATTATTTTATGGTATTATTATTAGCATTATTATTTTTATCGTATTTGATTATTATAATTGTTATTGTGTCTTTATATTCAATAATTCTCGATTTACTCCATCAATTATTTATTTAATTATTTATCTATTTATTCATTTATTTATCACCCAATTTAATTTAATTTGCTATCAACTTTAATTATTTCTCTCAGTTTACTTTATTCAATTATTTGTTTATTTATTTATTTATTAGTTACCATTTTTCTTCAAAATTTCCTTTTTAGCTTTTTCTCTTATTTTATTTTATTCCATTTCTGGATTTTAGCACTAACACGTTTGTTTATTTTGTGAGATAACATTATTTGTTTTATATACAATTTGGGTTTAAGATGATGGTTGCTACCCAGATCATGAGGATTTTCCCTGGTTTAATTCTTCAACTCTTGTCTTTTATTTGTATTCGTTTATCTTTATTTATGTGCCTTTATTTTTATGTAAATCGCTTTTATCTCGCTATAATAAAAATAGATTAATGTTTTATAGTAATTAATTTGGAATCTTTGCAAATTAAGGACCAAAGTCCTATTTTATCCAATAGAACTGTCACATCAAAATTGCTTTTATAATAAACGCATACGAGGACCAATGTCCTCATTTTTAATGGATGTCCCGTTTTATGTATGTCTTGCACCTTTACAATGGGAGTTGTATTCCGCCTCTCGTTTTATTGTAATTTATCTTGTGGATGTTTATTTTTAATAATGCTTTACTAATCGCTTTTGATGCGAATGATTGCGTTTTAATTAAATTGCATCGTGTGGAGAGAGAGCATAATGATTAAATTCAAAACCTAATTGTAAAATTAATCAAGGTAGAAATAGATGAGAAGTCCCGAACCCATCTCTGGTATTTGGGCTCAACGAGGCGAGAGGTCTATCCGATCACTCATTGGAATAAGACCTCCAAGATCCCTCTTGCGTCCCGCCAAATGACTCAATAAATCCTAGGCTCCAAGGGAGAGAGGTTCATCCTCCAAGACCCCTTTTGGTTGGCCCAAATTGGATACATGCGTTGTCTTAGGCTCTCTGAGGCGAGGGGAACTTTCCCAATGTTTTATTGGGTGGCGACTCCATGAAACCTCTTTGTTGCCCAAAATAGATGCACTTGCAATTCGTCGCAAGTTGTCAACGAACCTCATTTTGCCCGATTGCCCTCAAGCGGGCGGTCAAGGGGCGCCCACAAGGTCCGGCGCGCGTCACAGCCGGCCACTTTGGCCTCTTATATATGGCCATTAATTTGTGGTTATCCAAAGGTTCCACTTATCAACCATTTATTGGCCCCTTTTTGATATTTATGCTCAATTTCAATTTGGTCCCTTCCTCTTATATTTCTTCATAAATTTGTCATTCTACTAATTCATTCTCATACATTGGCTCACCTAATTAATTAATTCATTCAATTTAATCCATAGGTGTAAAATGACTAAATTACCCTTACCCTTTTCACTTAATACCGAATACGCTTTCACTATAATTAACCATTTCTATCCTCCAATTACATATTTTGGTCACCCAAAATAATTATTTTAATGCCATTTAAGGCATAATAACATAATTTTCCAATTTACTGAAACTTGCCAAAACTTTTGAATTAATGACGGTTGTGTCCTTTTTGACACCTTCGTCTCTAAATAAAACATATTCGGTTTTCGCTTCACCCTAAACATGCCTTAATGAGGTTAGGATGAATTTTAGGTCCTTACAGTTTAACACCTTTCACTTCATTTACTTTCATTTAGTGTTAATATCTCAATTTACCCTTTTTCCTTAACTTCCATATTCATATTCTTTTAAATACTTCTATAATTGATTTTACTTTAATTAATTCCTTAATTTCATTTAAATTACTTATTAAAACCTTAATTAGTGCCATTTTACACTATAATCCTTGATCTAACCTTATTATGAGCAAATTACAAATTAATCCTTAACTTATTCATTTTGTCATTATTATTTTTTTTCATTAAACCTATTATTAAAATTACAATTATGTTCTTAACTTTCCTTATATTACCAACATGCCATCATTTACTCTTATTATTCATCTAATCATTATTCGACTTACAAATTACATATTAATCGTTAAATTAACATTCTCACATCAAATTACATTTTAGTCCCCAAACTTTGCATTCTTTACATAACTGTCATTTTAATATCATTTTTCTCTTAAATATCACTTATTAACTTACTTCGACACATAATTATTGTTTTGCTTTTAAACTTTTATCAAAATACAAAATTTCTCTCCCCTTAATGGTTATTTGTAATGTTGCCATTAATTAACTAACTTTCCATATTTATTCACTCCTTAACTTATAATTTATCAATTAGTCTCCCAACTAATTATTTTCACAATAAATTACATTTTAGTCCTTAAACTTTTTATCTTCTTTCATGTAAGCCCTTTTTCACTCACATTCTTCTTTTCCCTTTACTTTTTGCATTTTCAAGTCATTTTTACCATTATTACCCGTTTAACTCATTATTTAGGTAAATTACCTTTTTCACCCTAACTTTTTATTCTCTTTCATTTAAGTTATTTTTCATCAAAATTCTCATTTTCATTATAGTTTTTTTTTTCATTTTCAAATCATTTTTACCATTATGTTATGCCCCTAGTATAATCCCGGCAGAAATCTGTATATTGGATATATGAGACACGGACCGTTATAGGTTCGTTACATTGTACTAAGGAATGACCCCGAAGGATCACTCCATCACTTTCATTGAACATATAACGTATAACATATAACATTTAATAATGCACTATGTGAGACCAACGCGAATCTGACATAATAAAGCTGTCATAACTTGCACCACGGTGTGGGTGTCCCTATGGCTAGCCAAACATATCCTGAACTAGATTTGAACCGCGAGACCACTACTAAGGGCAATAATTTCTCAATTATCTTTTAAATCCACTTTTCACATTTTCACACTTTCACTTATATTGACATTCTATTCACTTCTTTATCGTTTCAATGCACTAATTAATCAATATTCTCATCATTTATGCACAATTCTCATTATATACTTATTTTACATAATAAATATACTTGATCTATTAAATGGCCATGAATTCATTTTGAAGCAACTTTCATTCTTTTCTTATCATTTAAACTTAAATTTTCCATTAATCAAAATAACATCAATGTATGTATAATTTCAATTATTTCAATATTTACCCATATTTTCCACCATCGACACAATGGGAAAATATTCTTAAAAATACTAAATTAAATTCTTATAATTTAAATTAAATTAATACACTTTTAAATCACATAAATAATCATGTTATGGCATTAATATCATTAATAGACTAATTATATCTTAGATTCATTAAGTCAATCATTTGATTTTTATGTATTTCTTTCCTTTAAAATCTTCCCTTTCACTTCTAACTCATTCTTTTATCCAATTTCTATCTTATATAACATGTATACCACATAACCTAACATATTTCTTTCTTAACCCATTTGACCACCTTTACCATTTTACTCTACCATTTTATTTTCCATTCATTTATTACTTATTCAACTAAATTAAACCCTAATTCACATGTATATACCCTTTAATTACACTTAATCACAAGGTATACTATAAATATACCTAAGTATACTAATATGTCTCAATATATCCAAGACTTGCAATTGGTTTTATTTCAAATTAATCATCCTAATTAGCCTATTTAACCTCCTTAAACTCATTTATCACTTCAATTTCAACTGCACTTGCAATTCACACACATTCATTATTCAAACATAATGTAAAACCCTACTTTTCCAATGAAAATACTTAGATTATGTAATCACAAACCTCATATCCTTGGTCTAGCCTTCCACAACCTCCTTTTTCCTTGTTCTTACCATTTGAATTCCCTTTTTCCCTTGATTCTCCTTAATGGCCGAAAACACAAGGCAACAAAACATCCATCAATTTCCTTCTTTTATCAAATATAACCTCATACACATACTCTACACATCCTAATCGATCATTTAAAACCAATAAATCAATTTAAAACAACCTATTTCTCTTACCTCAATTTGGAGACATAAACTTGTATCCTTACTTTTCCTTGCTTTTAATTCACCAAATGGATATTAGGGGCTGCTATCATCTTATAAAGGGGATGAATTACACTTAAGTAGCTTGAATTTATTAATAATTAGAGTAAGATTGCAAGAAATTTGAGAGAGAAAAGATGAAGAAGAATTCGGCCAAGCTAAAGGAGAGAAGGAGGCTGAAGAGATAAGAAGTAATCACTAACAAATCTGCCACCTTATTGCTTTTACAGTGAACCAAAAGGGTTGAGCCTTAGTCCAACCAATGGTCCAACCTCAAAAGCCTAATTTGTAATTTTAAGCCCATTATGCAATTTTTCTTTGGTTTTCTCACTTTCCAATTCTAATTCATCCCAAATTTGATTGCATAATTCATAACATATGAAAACTAGGCTGGACATAAAATTTTAACTCAATCGGAGTCCAATTTTTATTCGGTTCAATCAAATTGGTCCAATTCAATACTTACAGGTGTCATTGAAAAATTGCCTTTTTACTATCAATAAATTCTAAATATTATTTACAGTCCATCTAGAATTTTAATAAATTTTAGAAATCATTTACTATTTTTAAAGCTTTGGTCAAACCTCCATTCAACCTGAGTACTATTAAATCAAAATTGTAGCTTTTTCCTTAATTTTTAAGGTTAATTCCTCATAAAAATGACTCCATAATCCTTAACATATATTCATTAGACTCCAAGACTATTTTTGGGTCCATCCAAAACTATTTCTCGATCCAATAACTGTTTATCAGTCCGATAATCAAATTTTTAGTGTCACTATAAAATTAATTTGTTATTACCATATGATTCTACTCATCAATACGAGTACGCTCATATTTTTAGATTATTTTTCTAAGGTCCGTAGCATCTCTTATGGTCCAGTAAAATTTTGAGTCAAACTAGTTACTATTTTAACCGAAAGCGTAACTTTTTCTTATTTTCAACTTTTGAAGACCCATTTGATCGCAAATTCACTCCAAATTTTAACCTCGTACTTATTGCGACTTTTATTTTTCGATAGTCAAATAAAATATATTTTTACCTCCAGATGTACTTTTTGGCCCGAAAGCACTATTCACTATTGGGAAATACTATTCATGGCTAACTCGGTAATGAGGCCACTACAATTCTCCCCTACTAAAAGAAATTTTGTCCTCGAAATTTACCAAAGTTAAATAGTTGAAGGTGTTCCTTTGTTCCCAAGTGCTACTATCAAGAGACAATGGTAGCCTATTTGGGAAGCCGTCAAAGTTACTATTTGACTAGCAAGTCGCCTCACTCAAATCAGCATCAACTGTCATTATCATAATGTGCTACTTTGCATCTTCGTACAATCCAAATCATTCCTAATAGAATCATTGTATATGTATTCATCTTTGTAATAACGTACTTCTACTTGTAAATCATCCATAACTGTAGTAATTTATCCTTTTATCTTATTTAGGATGTAGAAAAATAATACACTAGCTTCAGTTCCCTTTTCCAAAAGTAAGAACTTCAAAATTTAAGTTACAGATCATTTGTATTCAAACACAATCATGACCCTAATGTCATTCTTAATCCATTCTTAAGATGTAACATTAAATTCATAGAAAGAGAGCTCAATCAAATTGGCTAAGAAAACACATCCTTACGCACTAATGGGACAATCCCTATACACTATGTTCACTCTAACACTATGTTCACTCTAACACTATAACCTAAAGGATTTCTCACTAAAATATCCTAGTCTAATTGTGCACCATTCAAACCCTTTTCCTCAATTGGCATGTATATGAACTTAATCCAATCATTTAACCACCCCACTCCGATCGTAGAATCGCCTAAATCATGCTCTGATACCAATAAATTGTAACACCCTTATCACTTCCATACTCTATGTACAATACATTGCTTTAATGATGACTAGAGTTGTTTAGTTACTGTCTAATCAATACTTATGGCAATAGTGGTATAAACCTTTCCTAACTTATTCTTTCATTTATCCTTGTAAACTTTCATATCATTAACAAGTCACATTCCATTCAGTCCAAACGTCACATTTATCGCATCGTATCATTAATCATAATCTATAATATTCATCATGCCCATAATACATGGTACATTATCAAGTCTAAAATGTTACATATAGATGCCAATAACAACAAACATAATATTCTTAGCTTCAATCCAAAGGTCCAGTTTGATATGAAAACTGTTAGCATGCATGCTCCACAGACATCCTACTTAGTACCTACACGTAGTCAAATAAACTATGTGTTGAGCATTAAATATGCTCAGTGATATTTTTAATTTGGTTAAAGGGCTCCTATAGGTAATTTAAGATGTGTAGATTATGTTTATGTAATTTTATTGCAAAAACGAAGTAAATTTATGGTGGTTTCTTTGATATTGATATTCGGCCACTTAAGAAATATAAGGAAAGTGATGGTGTTTTAAGGAGTTAAGGCTATAGAAAGAAGTTTTAGATGCGGAGAGTAAGAAAATAAGGTTAGTGGATACAACATCCTCCTTTTTCCATGTTAAAGGTGTGATTTTTGGTTATGTTTAAAGATAAAGTATGTGAAATATGTATATTTAATTGAATCAAACCATATAGTCGTATTTAGGAAGGTTAAAAATGAGATTTTGAATGATTACAATGAAAATAAATAAACTTTATACCATGGACAACATTTAGGCATGAATAGTATGTTTAGGTATACATAGGTATACTTTGTAATCTAATGTAACACCCTTATATGATATATGCACTCACTACTATTATGCATGATTTCCATGATTGAAAATACCGTCTTAAAATTTTAATGCAAAACTCGGGTAAATTTATTTTCCACACTTAACCATTATACTAATTTAGCCATTTTATATTTTAGTAACTCATCTTGCCGATTGACCTATAACTGTCTATGTTTACTATTTATTTGGTAGAAATTTCGGCAGTATAACGGCTTGTTTTTCTTACTTCCTAGACCTACAAATCTTAAATTCCACAGCCCCGGTGAGGGCACAACAATAATATCATCCAGTCTCTAACCTTCACAGTCTCAAATATCGATCCATAATGTCATAATATCAACATACATAAATACAAGTAAACCATCATATAATCCAATTCCAAGTCTTAATATGCTTGCCAATACATAATACCAAACACATACAAAATATAACTTCAATCCTTCTGCAGAGCTTGCTCCAGCCCGACTGAGGTATGCTGCTCCGACCTATGGCGTACCTGCACGCAGTCAAAACAAACTATATGTTGATCATTAATATGACTAATGGTGGTTACAAATCCTAGGATTTTCACTACTATAAATTCTACACCCCATAATTATAAAGCATGAACTCTATTGTTATAACCTAACTCATTAATTACTTAAATTTATTTTTTACACTCCACTATATATGTTACACATTGACTATTTACACTGACGCATTTACTCAAATTACAATTATCATTTATCACTAATTACATTTTCAATTCTTAATTAATTATTCAATTAACTACACCATTATATTTTATTTTTAATATTAATCTTATTTACTTAATTTATTTATCAAATTAATCATATTATCAAACATTTAACCTTATCATACTCTAATTACAATTTAATCCTTTCATTAAATTTATTATTTCCTTAATTACATTTTTACTCTTATTCTTTTTCCTTGGTTTCCCATTTTACCCTTAACTTTTCCATTAATTACATCTATGTCCCCACTTTTACCATAATACCATCCATGTCCCTTCCTTCACACTAATTCCATTTATATCCTTATTTTACACTTAATTTCCATAATGCTATTACATATACTTTATACTTACACTTTTATCCTTACTTATTTTCAATTTCCACTTTTACATCTGTTTATTATTTTTAAT
Source organism: Excoecaria cochinchinensis (assembly GCA_947683425.1). Classification (NCBI taxonomy): domain Eukaryota; kingdom Viridiplantae; phylum Streptophyta; class Magnoliopsida; order Malpighiales; family Euphorbiaceae; genus Excoecaria; species Excoecaria cochinchinensis. The sequence continues at coordinate 2,500,073 of CANTUQ010000129.1, forward strand.
TACCAATTTAACATTTTTGCACTTAAATTTTGCTTTTAACCTTATAAATTGACTAAATTACATTTAGGTCCCATTTTCACTTAATTTTCTCACTTAATTCATTTTTCATATATCTTACATTTACATTACACAATAATTACAATTAATACTAAATTTATCACTACAAATCATTTCTTTATTTATATAATCAACTTATCGACTATTTACACCTTAGTCCTTTAATTAACCTTACAATTTTAATAATTACGTTCTTGTCCTCAACCTTTTTTCATAATTCCAACTATGTCCCTTCTTTTTCAATAATTACCGAAACACTCTTTAATTACTCTTAATTATCAATTTACCCTTACTTACATTTAATTTCCCTCTTAAACCTTAAACATTTTACCAAATTACATTTCAGTCCCTACTTTACTACCTTAATGCCAAATTACCATTTAGTCCCTATATTTTCACTTATTTACATAATTACCCTTTTTAATCATGGTTTTTACGTAACTTACTTCATACTTATCCATTATGTATAAAATTACCATTTTATCCCTAAACTTTCTATTTCCTTTATTTTTATCTCATTCTCACTTATTTTTATATTTATCACTACTTTAGTCAATATCAAATTACGATATTACCCTTCCTTTTTCTTTTATTTACCATTATGCTATTAGTTAATTATATTTTCATATTTAATCACTTATTAACTTATAATTTAACATTTAATCCACTAATTAACTATATTTCCATATTTAATAACTTCTTAACTTAAAACTTATCAATAACCCACTAACTATTCATTTTTATGATAAATTACGATTTAGTCCTAAAAGTATCATTTAAAGTCAATTGTCATTTTCCATTCTTATCTTATCTTATCTTATCTTATCTTTATCATAATAATTACCATATCTTTATCCTTATCACCTGATCATTACTATATATTTATCCTTATCACTTAGTTAAATGTGTATCCATTTAATCATTCAATTATTTCTTTCCTTACACTTTTCCATCATATTTTGGAATAAATCTCTTTTAATCAATTTCATTCAATTTTTGCCCCTGGTAGCACCCAGTAGTTATCATTAGATTGGATATGTGGGACTGGGCTTTATAGCCCTAACCTACCGAAGTGGCCACTAGGGGGCCAAATTACACTTCGGTAGTGTTGGAGTGGCACTAGGTGCCAAATTACACACCGACGACTCTATATATACACTTTATACTACACAGATATATAAATCGTCATTGGTCGCATTGACTTGCTACTGCGGCTTACACTGACATCCCTATGGCTAGCCATATATATCCTAAACTAGATTTACTACGAGATCACTAAGGGCAACATAAAATCATCATTCATTTCACATTCTTTTCATTTAATTCACTTCCAGTTCACTTAATATTCAATATACATTCGTGCATAGCATGAGTTCAAATAAATATACACTTATTTCATCATTTTCATAGTAAACATAATAATTTATCACACTTGTCCATATAAATAAACACTATCACTTTCATATATAATTATTTTTCATTTGTTATTCTTTTTACGCATTTATATACCATAAATATCAAAATACACTTTAAATACTCATTAAGTTCAATTTGGCCCAAGGTACAAATTTTACACTATATTCATATTCAATTCTTTTAATCACATAATCATTCAAATTACATGGTATACTTATCATAAACATCAATTTTATGCCTTAATTACCATTATACACTATTAGTTCATTTAATATTCAATTAGGCCAACATTCCATTAATTCATTAAGTATGTTTTTCATTCTTTTAATCATTAAATTAACTTAATCCCATGTTATACACATTACTTACATTATTAACTTACATAAAATAAAAAAATATGTTAATTTTTTCCATAGACATCAATTCGGCCTAGGTTTTATTTCCTCATAAAGCTTACTTTTCTTTCCTTTAATCACTCCATTTACTAATTATCATGTTAAACATTGCTTATATATCACTTACATACATTAAAAATCAAAATATTTTAAGAATTTCTAATATATTCCATTCGGCCTCTCTTAGGGATATCATACCAATAAGTTTTAATTTAATCTAAACATGTTTATACACTAATTTAAGTCCAATCAATCATGAATATCAAGTTAGATTTAATTAAATGACTTATTATCTCATACCCACACATAGACATAACCTAAAACTCAAACTAAATCAATGAAAATAGGAGGATTTTATAACTACAAATCTCAAATCCTTTCTTAACACTTCTCAAGTGCCCTTTTTGATGCCGTAGTGTGACACGCGTCGAACCTAGCAAAGGCCCTCTTAACACGAGATCCGGTTTTAGGGCTCGAGGGATTGGTTTGCATCTTTTTGATCTTGGGTTCATTGAGACATTTTGGATACCTCCTTCCTAATAGAACATTAGAAAGGATCATCTAGCCTCATGACACCTTTAGGCACCTTTAAGGTATTTTGGAGTCGCTACCCAATTTATAAGAAATTGGGAAAGTTCATCTAACCTTTATATGTCTAAACCAAAGATGGTGTCCGAAACTTCACTCTTGTTTATGTTTTGGTTAATTATCAATGAGTTTTTAACTTCCTAAAATTCTATCTCTCCTCTCACACGATTAATATGTTTAATTAAAAGCGCATTGCTAGCATAAAAAATAATAAACAAAAGACTGTAAAGAAAATAGTAAAATAAAGGGATAAACACGCTAAGAACACAATTAAAAAAGAAATTAGGACAGAATACAATCCCAAATGAATGAAAGACAAAATAAAAGTTGGGACAGAATACAATCCCAAATAAAAGCTAAATAATATTACCCCAAAGATATTTAAGTAGAAGGGCCCAAAAAACTGTGAACGTAAATTTAAAACAAATAAACAAAATCAAGCATAAGAAAAGAAAGACATTTATAAATCGGGACATTCATAAATCGGGATATTCATTTAGTTCAGGAATATTGGTTCCTTCACGCTCACTCAAAGAGGGATCGAAGAGTTATTGGATTGTTGGTTTAAAAAATCGGGATGAGTGATCCCATTTTTAACAAAATTAACTCTTCATTTTAGTCGTGACGTTTTATATTCTTTTGCTAAAATGTGGGACACTGGTCCAAATTTTATTAATAAAATTCCAATTTAGTTATAAAATATTTCGGCGATCTTTTATCTTACATGTGCATACATGCAAAACTATTTTTCACAAACAAACACAAACACAAAACAGGGGTATGAAAGATCTCACCCAATCGATGCAGTCTCTTACGCATCGTGACCCCTCCGCGTGGTCACGGGGACACTCACACAAGGAAAATCATATTCAAATTCCCAAACAAAAATAACATTAAAAGATATTAGTAATGATTCTAAAAATTAATCAAATAAAGACTAAATAAATATAAGACATGTTAACTTAATATACAAATGATTTACATGCAAAGTAAATTAAAAGAGTCATGCAAAATCCTAAGGAAAATAATAAAAAGTCAATATCAAAATAATAGCCATAACAATAATAAAATTATGACAACGATAATAATAATCATGGCAACACAATAATAATAATAATAATAATAATAATAATAATAATAATAATAATAATAATAATCATAATCATAATAATAATAATAGTAATAATAATAACAACAATAATCACCATAACCATAACACACACGAAAGTAATAATAATAAATAAAGATAATATAAAATAAGCATAACATACTAATACTAACAATAATGACACCACAAAATAATAATAATAATAATAATAATAATAATAATAATAATAATAATAATAATAATAATAATAATAATAATAATAATAATAATAATAATAATAATAATCATCATCATTCTAAAAAATAATGATGGGATGAGGATAATAGGAGTTGCAGGGGGATAATAATAATAATAATAATAATAATAATAATAATAATAATAATAATAATAATAATAATAATAATAATAATAATAATAATAATAATAATAATAATAATAATAATAATAATAATAATAATAATAATAATAATAATAATGTTGACGTGGGCTTGCACAGGGGTGTAAGGGTAGTAAGAATGAAAATAAAAGAAGGGAAAACAATAACGAGCATAAACACTAAAAATGTTAGAAACGAGTGATGAACATGGCAATAAAAAAAGCAAAAGATAATAATATTAACAATAATACTGACAAGCAAAAAATTAAATGAGAACGGGTTCGAGAATGTTTACCTTCAAAGTTTATAGATAAAAAAAATCGTGTCTTGACTGTCCTCATCGAATTTACGGTAATAAACACGAAAATATTTGGAAAAAAATCCAAGTTTCAACAAATAAAACGCAAGAAAATATTTTTGGTGAGATGATCAAGCAAAGGAAATTAATTTTCCTTGCTCGAGTCAATCTATGAACAAATTGTTCTTGTAGAAAAAAAAAGAAGAAAAAATGAAACATTTGAAATTCTAAGATTTTTTCCTTGAAAAATCTCGTCTGCCTTTTCTTGCTTGAGAGAATTTTTTTTTTCTTTTGTTTTAAAATATCACCCTCCTGAAAATGAAGGCCGAAAATGCATTTGTTTGCTCTATCTTCCCTAAAATGGGAAGGGACAAAACACCCTTTTTAATCCCTTTAACCAAAAATAACACAAAAACATAAAACAAAATAGAAATGACAATATGCAATTTGACTAAAAAATTATAGGTGGAAAACGACAGTACATGAGGAAGAAGACACGCGGGGATGCCTTTAGGTGGGACGCGCGAGCTGCGGCTTGGGGGCCATAGCTTGCGCGAAGCACCTATGGGTGGGGGACCGCAGGCCATGCGGGCTGCTTGCGCCCCAAGGGCCGTAGCATGCTGTGCGCGGCATGCGGTATACGCCTCAGCGGCCGCATGCTGTCTTTGGGGGTTGCAGCATACCGGATACGGCATGTGACATACGCCCAAGGGGCCACATGCCGCATTTCGTATGCGGCATGCACCCCTGGGGGGCGCACACTGCCCCACGGCACTGGTGCGTGCCTTGCTTCCTCGCCCGTAGTACCACATGGACCCATATGCGAGCGTTGTGCTCCGGGCCCCGAAACCCATCCAAAATTAAATAAATAAATAAAAATAAAATAAAAATAAAAAATAAAAATAAATAAGAATAAATATAAAAGTAAAAATAAAAATTTTGGATGAAAAAAAGGAGATTCTCGACGAAGAAAACATTATTTTTGACCCCTTGGCCTGTGAGTAAATATCATTTTCATCATTGGGTAATCCTGATCTTGGACCGCCTCAGGACCCCGTGTCTACACTTAGCTTGAAGAGAAATCTTCCTCTCTTTGAATTCCTACCATAGCCAAATATAAACACCCACAAAACATCAGAACCATTCTTCCTTTTTACAAACTAACATCATAAATGAACTCTACACACTTGAAAACCCCCATAAGAGTCAATAAACCCAATTAAAAATACCTTAAATACTTACCTCAAATTTGACCCTAAACCATGAATACTTAGTTTTCTTCACTTTCAATGCTCCAAATGGACTCCACTTACTGTGTTTATGTGATAGAGGGACTGATATTTGTTTAGGAGGCTAAGATTTGGAGAAAGATTGAAGAAAGAATGAAGAAAAATGGAGGAAAGTATGAGAAATAACATACAGTTTGGAGAAACAAAAGAGAGGCGGTGGGTTGCTGGATTTCTCTAGAGAAACCTTGCCACTTTCTACCCTATATAGTAGGAAAATGAATCGAATTGGTCCAACAAAAGTGGTCCAACCGGTTTGAACCAAAATATCAAATTTTCGGTTCATTTCCACTGTTTTAAAGCATCTATATGTTCATCAACTTATTTTCACTCCAAAATAATTCCATTGTTCTTAAAACATCAAAAATAGTCTCCCTACAAATTTTTAGCTCAATCAGAGTCCATTGGAGGTTCAGTACACTTAAACCGGTCAGATTCAACCTTTTTTGGTTCTGCTATAAAACACCATTTTAAAACTGTCAAAAATTACAAAAAATTATTTTATGGATGCACACTTCCCACTTTATATCATTTTGATCTCAATAATTATTTTTAAAAATTCGGTCAAACCTTGGTTCAACTTGAACCGAACTAGAGGCTAACTTCAGAATGACTTTCGGAGGCCTATTTGACTTCGTTTTCACTCAAAATTTCACTCTTAGACTCCTGACGGCCCACATATCGATTTTATTAAATAATAAATTATTTAAAAATCGACAATCGGGTCTGTTGTATCCCTACCCCGGGGTCCCCCATCCCGGGATCGCTATACCTCTAGTACATTTAACTCTTAACTTCACTACTGTTAACATCACTGAATACACTACTCTACATTGTGATCACTCTAAATACACTGTAGACGTTCACTAATACCTCTAAGCTAATGTTAGTGCCATTACATCTAATGGCATATAATTGTATATTTAAACTTATCAACATGTGATCTAGCTAATTAAGTGATAAAAGAATAAAAAATAAATTGGAGGAGAAAAATAAATGCTTGGCCAATGGTTTCTAATGCATGGTACACTTTGATGTTTAATGCATATAAATGATATATTTGTAATGTTTGACATGAGATCTAGCTAATTAAATGTTTAAAGGAAAGAAAAATAAATTTAATGAATATGTAATGACATAGCCAAATGATAAACTTAAGGGTATAGATGATTATTTTGTGATATAATGTTTTTTTTAAGGTATAACTAGGTTAATTAACATGAAATTTAACTAAATGAGTGATAAATGGGATGAAAGTAATTTATAGCGAAAGAATCCCATCTTGGCCAAATGGTATATGTAAGAATAATGTAATGTTATTTGATGATTTATTAAAAATTAAGGGCATAAAATGTGGCGAGTTTGGAAAATTCCTCTTTCACTCTCTCTCTCTCTCTCTCTCCTACTGCTTGTCACAAAATTGTGGTGAGTTTGACAAATTCCTCTTCTAATACTTCTTATCTTCCCCAAACATACCCTTAAACCACATAATTAAAATATAACATACAATTATACCCTTAAATAACCCACACACGTACATACACATTAGCTCAAAACTACTAGGGTGGAAATCGGGGTGTTACAACTCTCCAGTCCTTAAAAAGAATTTCATTCTTGAAATTCTCACTTGAATGAAACAATTGCGGATACTGAGATCTCATACCTGATTCCAGTTCCCAAGTAGCTTCTTCGACCCGTGATGCTGCTAAAGCACCAAAACAAAAGAAATTTGCTTATTTCTGAGCTGTCTAATCTCCCAAGCTAAAATTGCCTTTGGTTCCTCATTATATAAATAATCAGGTTGAATCTGTATGTCCTGAATTGATAGCACATGAGACTATATGATCTATACTGATGAAGCATCAACACATGGAACATGTCGTGCAACTTAGCTAATTTTATCGGTAAATAAAGCAATAAACACATAAAACCATGACATTTAGAAAGGAGAAATCGGGACAGAATAAAATCGCCAAATGAAAGAAAAGCTAAAATAAAATTGCCCCAAAAATAATTAATTACAAAAGCTCATAAGATATAAAACATAAATCTAAACAATCAAGCAAAATTAATCAAAACAGGAGATAAATATAAATTGGGATATTTGTTCGATTTGAGAACATTGGTTCCTTTATGCTCACTTAAAAATGGATCAAAGAGTTATTTCAGCTATTGGCCTGAAAACTAGGATGAGTGATCCTATTTTCGAAAAATTTAACTCTTCATTTTAATTCGTGATATTTTGCATTCCTTGGCTAAAATCGAGGACATTGGTTCCAATTTATTAGTGAAAATCCCCATTTTGTTATAAATATTTTTGTGACTTTTTATCTTACACGGATATGAAATAAAACTATTTGACTTGTAAATGAACACAATTAAATAAACAAGGGGTAGGTAAGGTCTCGCCCAAGTGATGTGGTCTCCTACGTGCCATGACCACTCCGTGTGGTCAGGACGATACTCAAACAAGTAAACGTCACATTTTACCCAAACAAGAAAAATAACAATAAAAAGGTTAGTAATAATTCCAAAATCAAGCACATAAACATAAGAGTAATAGAAATATAAAACATGGTTGACATGCATGCAAGAAGTGAAATGGGATAAATTGAGTACTTTAACTTAATGCACAAAACACTTCACATGCAAAGGACATTTAAAGTGCGTCATGCCAAAACATAACAATAATAATAATAAAATGATAAAATAACAACAACAACAACAACAATAAGAACAACAACAACAATAATAATAATAACAATAATAATAATAATAATAATAATAATAATAATAATAATAATAATAACAACAACAACAACAATAAGAACAACAACAACAAGAATAATAATAATAATAACACTACAATAATAATAATATCATTAACAATAACAATAATAATAGTAATAATAACAACAGTGATAATAATAATAGCAACAATGATGATAATAATGACAATAATATCAACATTTAATAAAAATAATAATAATAATAATAATAATAATAATATTAGCAATGGCAACGGTACACAACAATAGTGATAATAATAACAATAATAACAATAATCAGTAATTATGATAATCATGATGTAACAATAACAATAATAATAATGTTAACAATGAAGATAACAATATTAACATGTAAAAACAATTACTTTAATCATAATGAGAAGTACAATAAATGATGATGATGATAATAATAATAATGATAGAGATAACATTAGCATGCAATAATGATAATATTAAGGACACTAACGGGAATGAGTGATAATCATGATGATAATAAGGATAACAAAACAAAAATAACTTTAACAGTGATAATGAAAATATTAACAATGATAATAACAAATAAAATGAAATGAGATAGTGGGAGGGGATCCAAGAATTTTTACCCTCAGATTTGATGATATTGGAAACAAGGTGTTTCGATTCGACTCCCTTGTCGAGTTTCAAAATAGATTTTAAAATAACTTAAAAACTCAAAAAAACTCAAATGAAAAAAAAAATATTTTTGATTTTTTTGTTTGACAATAAAACCAAGATAAGGGAATGAATTTCCCTATCTCAAACTAAGCTCAAACTCAAAATATTTTTCTGCATTAAAAAAAAAATCAAAGGAATAAAGAAAAACTTTTACAAAGATTTTTTTTTCTCAAGAATGCTCTCCTGTTCCCTTTTCTCTCTTTTCTTTGTTCGAAAAGTCTCCCCCTTCAAAAATAAACCATTATTTTTCCTTTATCTTCCCTCTTCTTCTCAAAAAAGGAAAGGACAAAAACCTCTTTCTATTTCTCTTCCCCAAAAAAACCCCTGAAACTTAAAAGAAACAGTTCCCAAAATCCCTAAAAAATCAGACTTCGTAAGTGGGAAAGGGACAGAAGGGGGAATGCCCACAAGTTGGTGGTCACACGCAAGGTGCAGCATTGCACTTGAGGCCACACGTGACGTGCGGCCTCACGCGAGGCCTTGCGCTATGCACCTCGTGGGTCCACACGTAGGCACTGCGCCTCGGGGCCACCTCAACGGCAGGCCACCGAAAACCCTAAAAAATAAAATAAAATAAATAAAAAACTAAAATAAATAAGAGAAAATAGATAATAAAATGATGAACACAATAAAAAAACAAAAGTAAATAAAATTCAAAAGCATTATGGTACAAATATAAGAACTTGACAAGGGGAGGTGAATCGGCCGTCACTTTATTACTGAAAAATCGGTCCTTACTTTCATCATTGGGTAATCCTAATCTTAGACTGCCTCAGGACCCGGTGTCTACAAGTAGCGTGCACCTCTATCAAAAGTTTCTTCTTTAACTCACCATCATTAGGCACACACAAATGATTTCTATAATTTAGCACCCCTTCCTTAACAGAAAAATTAGTTTGTTTCCCACTCTAAGCTACTTTCATAACTTGCTATAATTTTGGGTCATTTGTTTGAATATCAATAATCAATTATTTTACAGAAGGCATAGATTTCAGTTAGGAAATCAAAGCTCCACTGGAATCAAATCTCCATCTAACACACTACAAAAATAAAGCCGAAACCGACTTCTTACTTAAGTCATCTACAACCACATTTGCCTTACCCGGGTGGTAGTCTATAATACAATTGTAATCCTTAAATAGCTCTAACCACCATCTCTGCCTAAGATTTAGCTCTTTCTAAGTTACAAGATACTTGAAGCTCTTGTGATCAGTAAAGATCCTATAAGTTTCTCCATACAAATAGTGTCACCAAATCTTGAGAGCAAACACAACAGTTGCCAACTCTAAGTCATGTATTAGGTAATTCTGTTCATGAGGCTTCAATTGCCTAAAAGCATAGGCTACCACCTTACCATCTAGCATCAAGATGAAATCGAGTCAAATTCCTGAAGCCTCGCTGTACATAGTATACTCTTTACCCAAAATGGGTTGAGTAAGTACAGGTGTAGCGCCCCAATACCCCTTGGGAGGATATTAGGTCGCCACACACGCATACACATACAAACAATCATGCGGAAGCGGAAATATTAATCATGTAAGACATATTCGTAGCGGAATATCATTTAAGCATAAGCTACTAACATGCCTTATACAAAATCTTATAGTCATTTACATTTCATTATATTGTTGTCCTTAACATTACAAATACAACCATTTACTTTATCATATACCAAAAATGTTGTACATTTACATTTACTGAACAATACAAGTACTATATCACATATATAAAAGAACTTCTACTTATACTCCTAATGGCAATGACCTGCAGATGTCCAACTCTCATTGAACCTGTAAACCTACACGGGAAAAACACTCGTGCTAATCGATAACGCTTAGTGGGGATATCACAAATAAAAGACTTCTAGCGAAGTCGCAAGCATTAACAACATGGCATATACATATTTGGCATGTTAATCATATAACAATATTCATTACTGAACATATCTCATTGAACATGTAATTTTCATATCATATCTAAAATGTAGACTATATCATGTGCATACTCTCTAGCTTTAATTATAGGCAGATTAACATGAACATCAAGTCACTACTACTCAAGTACTTTCATATGCATATAACCACAGTGGTACATCTCTAGCATTTTCATAAACTCTTGTAATCATGTATCAATCATCAAACATATCACTGATTAACATGTCACTCATTTACATGTATAGCAAAAGTGATAAGCTTTTATTATACTTATAACATTATAAGCATACTATCAACATGCTTGGCAACATATTCACAATTCTCATATATCCTATACCATGTTCATAATCTTCTAACTTTATCTATTGGCACATATACATGTAACATCATATTCATGCATCTCAAATCTATGTTCATATACATATATCTATGTTCACATACATATGGATATAATAGCATTCTTGTAACATCTTTACGTACGTATAACATGTATAATATAGTATCATTGCATCCCATGTAACATATAACATTTTCATATACATATAACGTATAATGTCATAACATGGAATCTCATGTACATTCTTATACGTGTAGACACGATGGCATATTTCTAGCAACACCATGTACAATTAATAGCTTCTCATATACACTAGTAAGCTCATATAGGCATTTTGGGTGCGATAATCATGTACTTCTATTAGCATTCTCTGCATTTCATTTACATATATTTTCATTTAACATTTACTATAACATTTAACAGCCTGACTTCATAGCATAAGTGGATACAGGTAAACATTTAGATACCGAAGAACAATATCAAACATCTAGAGATAGAAGTCTTGAATCATCTAGAGATCGAAGTCTCAATTTATCTAGATACCAATAGGGATCAAACATCTAGACACCCGTCGGTGCCAACCATCTAGACACCCGTCGGTGCCAAACATCTAGACACCCGTCGGTTCCAAGCATCTAGCAGCTGTAAATCATCTAACCCTTTATAGGCATGCTTATCTATCCACTTGTATGAACATCTTAGGCTTATAACCATTATTCATGTCGAAGCATATACATATTCTCATTTACATTTATTTAAACCTATTCTATGCACATATGTATCTTATAATTCAATATCAAATAGAGAATTCATACACTTTATTCATTGCTCACTACTAATGCATACACATCATCCTATTTATGCTTACATGCATCACTTTACACATGTTTATACGCATTATCATATACACAGTTATACGCACGGTTATACAAATACTTGTATGCTTAGATTCACATGCATATATGCATTGATAAGTACATAGTTATACATATGGTTATACGTATAATTGTACACATAAATATGCATGATTCATCATGCTTAGTATGCTCAATTAGAAGTATTAAACCTGATATGAATTCCATTAACTACCATAATTGACATTTGATAATGCTAAACTAAGAAACTCACTTGTTGAGGATAACTCACGAAGCATTATTAATCTCATTGATTTATACTATAGGTTCAATTTAATGCTGTTAAACTTAACAAACTCATCTACTAAGTATACACTCCATCATGCTTATTCATAGGCTCAATACAATATGATTGATCATGTATAATCAATTTTGCATACCATGTCACATTCAATAATTAAAAAGGCATGTATACATTTAATTTCATAATCAAACTATTATACCATAGCATCATTTTCATGTAATTTGAATTTTGAAACATTTATGTACTCATTTCAAAATGTTAAACATGAGTTGGACAAGCTATAGGAACTTGAAGTGAAGTTCGGGTGCATTTCGGGAAGAAAAACACCCTAAATACACCAAATAGCAAAGGGTCACGGTGGCAACAATTTGGTTGTGACCGTGAGGTCTAATTACATGCAATTCTGCCTTCTTCAGACATTGGTCATGGTGGCAACCATTTTGGCTGTGACCGTGGCATACCAAAGAAAGCAAAACAGAAGCAGAATCTCGGGACTGCTTCACACCACAATTTTGTACAGCCTATACCAATGTCTAAACCTCATTTTTAGGCAAAGGCCCCTTCTTAACATTTGTTCCTTGGGATGTTACTTTCAAATGGGACATGTTTCAGGTCAATTGGATTTAAAATGAAGGAGTTATAGCCAAAGGAACACAACTGGATCCAGAAGCCCTCCTACAAAATTTTAACTATAGTTATGGTGAATTTTGAAGACCTTAGAGTCCTCATCTCAACAAAGCTGTTTCTACAACATTTAAAGCTATGGAGCTTATGGTTCTAACTCAATTGGTCTCACCCATTTTGGAGTTGTGAAACGCATTTTACACAATAAACATTTCACGGGGGTCAATATAGGCTTCAAAGACAGGTTAACACAATCAAGCTTGTCAAGCTTGAACATAGCCAACTTTGCCCAACCAATACACCAAATTCAAACTATAATTTCTATACACATATGTGAACATTTAAACTCAGTCAAAATCTCCATGCATGCCATTATCTTTAAATTACACAACTAATAGTCACATCTCTGAAACTAGGGTTCTGCTTGTTCATTGTTATGCTTATACCATTACTCAATTCTCATCACATATCAATTACATACAATTCAATTATACTTCCATTAGAACATAAACATGCTCGATATATCTATCCACATATTCATGCATCAATTACGCATTAAGGTCAAACTAATCATCACATATACTCAAGTAAAATCAACATAGAAACACATATATCCCAAACCTCAAAATACAGCTTGAACATAACTCCTCTTTAGCTCAACCCCTTTTCCTTGCCTTTATCCTTTCTCTTGTCCAATACATCTTGCACATAACCAATCAATTACTCTTAATCTAATTCTCAAACAATCTTAAACCATAAACAGAATTTGAGAAGAAGAGAGAGATCCTTTAACTATTTACCCATACATACCTTCTCAACTAGCCACTTAACTTCTTTAAACCAACCAAGCAAAACTCTTGAATTCAAATCAAATATAGAAGAAGAAAGGAATTGAACCTCACATAGGAAGAAAAGGAAAATCAGAATGACCAACTAAGAATGCAAAGGGAACAATGAGACAAATCTGCCTCCACAAAACCTTATTTTTGCATGCAAAGTCTAGGTGGCATTTCCAGCACAAGCCACTCATCCACTCCTCATGCCACTTGTCCAACCTCTATGCCACATGTCCAACTCATAGAAAATATGTAACACCCCCTTCCCATACGTAGGCGATCCCATCCGAGAAGGAGTGAGATGCCGTATGAGTAAAGGTGCCACCAAGCAAGTATAAAGTAAAACATACATTCATTCATAACATACATACAGAAATACGGTATAATTAAAACTTTACAGAAAAGAAAGCAATAGCTGATCATTCATTAATATAATAAAGCATTACAATAATGTTCTGATCAACTAGCTGATACAAAATAATATTACATATCCAAAATATAATTACAAACACGGAAGCTGAAACAAAACTGATACAGAGAGTTCTATACAAAAAGAATCATCACTGATACAAAACTGAGCCCTACACTAAAACCCTTCTGTGTTGGCTTGATGACGGCGACTCTCTCAAAGCAAAACTTCTTCCGCACCTGCACGGGTAAAAACACCGTGCTAAGCGATAAACGCTTAGTGGGGAAACACACAAAAATAATGGACGGCCATTCACAATGGTCGTCAAGGCATAACACATTCACAATGGTAGAATGCAAAGGCTATAACATAATCCATATAAACATGCTCATATTTAAAAGCCATACAATCAGTATCTCATAATTGTATCCATTCCAGAATAATCCAACATGTGTTTCATCATTAAACTCATTCAGATATTCCATTTAATAGCCAAATCAGATCAGAACAATTCTATTAAACATTTAAAGAACACCTGCTGACTCTAGAGAGTGGATAACGAGCGTACTGAAGGTACCTTACGGGTACGAATCGAATACTGAGGGTACCTCACAGGTACAAATCAAAAGTCATTCATTTTTTTATCAAAACACATTATTTGTATACTCAGGGGATCTTAAACAAGATCCTAATACTGAAGGGTTCGCGAGGAACCAAACGGGGACCTGATCGGGGTCAAAACTGAACTGAGGGCTGCAGCTAAAGACTCTATTAGGCATGCCTAACTATCCACTTACTTGACTCTAGCAGGTTAAGCGTCATTCAAATCACATTTCAGGGTACGAAATAGAATTCATCAGAAATTCATGGTATCATTTATATAAAAGCATATAAATGTATGGCATGCATCATACCGCAATATAAGTCCATTCAGAAGAAACACCAAATTCATTTCTGAGTCAAAAGCCAGGAAATTTTGAAAAAAGGGCTGAACGGGGTAACGGGTGAGGTTGGCTGGTCACGAGGCGTGACTGGCCTCCCCAAAAGGCAGGTCACGAGACGTGACTGAGGTCACGCCTCGTGACTTGCTTCGTCCCTCGCAGATCACGCGGCGTGATCTCGCTGATCACGCGACGCTCAAGCTGGTCACGCGACGTGACTGGCTACTTCTTCAGCTATCACGCGACGTGCCTTATCTTAGGCTGGTCACGACGTGACTGGCCTCATTTTAGCTGGTCGCGAGCTATGACAGCAGCCACAACTCGTGACTGGCCTCAAACTGGCAGGTCACGAGTTGTGACCGAAGGTCACGTCTTGTGACTTGCCTCTCTTCCTTGGCTAGTCACGCGACACACGATCTGGAAATGGGAACTTCAACAGAAACGCGATTTTCCCATATCCAGAATTCTCAGAACCCAGAAATCCATCCCGAATTTGATTCAAAACCAATCAAACCTGTTCTTACCTTCCAGTAAACATTTCAAACAATATAAGCAACATATATACAACTCAATTCAGCATTTAAACAACCAAATCAAGTATATATGCATTCAAATTCTTCAAGAACATAAACCCTAGAAATTTACAGTAAACTCAAAATCACACAATTCAGAATCAATTATTCCCAAACCTGAAATCTAAGCTTCTCTTCACTTAGTCCCACTGCTCCCAGCAATCTCCTTGCCTTTGGGATTACGAGGAGTCTCAGCTAAACACAAACATTCAATAATGCAACTCTAAGTTAAGCCTAAACTCAAGGAAGAAGAAGAAGAATTACAGTAAGACAAGGACAAAGATATGTACTTACCAAGTTAGAAGCAAGAGTGAGCAATCTCCACAACACAACTTGATTAACATTTAGCAGTATTTAGGAAAGGGAAAAGGAGGAAGAAGATGAAGGTTGAAGAGGAAGAACGTAAATCTGATCTTCTCTTCTTTCTTACTTCTTTCCTTTATTCATTTTCCCTAACCTAATACGCATGTCATTTTCTTGGTGGTGGAACTTACTCACTCACACCCTAACCCCACACATCACACACATCTAATGCAAACTCACTAAAAACACCCTACAATGGTATGCTCCAATGTACACAAGCAATTCCCAATTAAATCACATACTAATGCCATGTATGCACCCACATAATAATAAACCCAAAAACATACATTTTTACTAAAATACCCTTATGACATGCTGAACACATGCACATGCATGCTCATACAGACAGGCTCATTCTACTAGGGGGCAAACGAGGTGTGACAACTCTCCCCTACTAATAAGAATTTCGTCCTCGAAATTCTCACCTGAACTGAACAACTGTGGATACTGAGCTCTCATCGACTCTTCTGGTTTCCAAGTTGCTTCTTCGACTCCATGATGGATCCACAACACTTTAACCAAGGGAATCTGCTTACTTCGCAACTATCTCACCTCTCGGGCTAGAATAGCTCGAGGTTCCTCATGGGTTAATTTCTTCAGTGGTCACGGAACTTTAAGGGTTGTAACGATTTGGTCACTAAACTTCAATTTGTAACAATAAAATAAGTCATGTATTATTTTGTAACGAAAAAATCAAAATGATCGGAAATGGCAACCGGCGCATGACCTATTAGCAGAATGAACGTTAGATTTTTTGCCACGTCGGATCTAACATGGATCCGACGTGGCTTTATGGTTTAAAAAAAATCAATTTTCATTGTCTTCAAGTAGCTCCCGTTTGCCGCCGAAACCGGATTTCCGATTATTCTGATTTTTTCGTTATAAAATAATAGATGTATTATTTTATTGTTACAAATTGAAGTTTAGTGACCAAATCGTTACAACTCTTAAAGTTCAGTGACCACCGAAGAAATTAACCCGGTTCCTCATCATAGGAGAAGTCTGGCTGAACCTGAATATCTTAAACCGAAAGTACATGCGAAGGATCTGATCTATACCGACGAAGCATCGAAACATGGAACACATCGTGCAACTTTGCTCACTCCAACGGTAGCGCCAGTCTATAGGCTACAGGTCCTACCTTAGCAAAAATCTCATAAGGTCCAATGAAACGAGGACTAAGCTTGCCTTTCTTGCCAAACCGAAGCATTTTCCTCCAAGGTGAAACCTTAAGGAAAACCTTGTCCTCGATCTCAAAATGCACATCTTTCCTTTTCAAATTGGCATAAGACTTCTGTCGATCCTTGGCTGCCTTCAAATTCCGCTGCACCACTCTGATCTTCTCTTCAGTATCTCTAACCAAGTCTGGTCCAATCACAAATCTCTCGGATAGCTCGGTCCAACAAACCGGAGTCCTACACTGACGACCATACAAAGCCTCATATGGTGCCATACCGATGCTCGACTGAAAACTGTTGTTGTAGGCAAACTCCATAAGCGACACATATCTGTCCCAACTACCCGGAAAATCCAAAGCACAAGCTCTCATCATATCCTCCAGAATCTGAATGACTCGCTCTGACTGACCATCGGTCTGAGGATGAAATGCGGTACTGAAGTTCAACCTAGTGCCCAAAGCTCTCTGCAACTCCTCCCAAAACTTGGAAGTAAACCTCGGATCTCGATCTGACACTATGGATAAAGGCACACCATGCAACCGAACTATCTCATCCACATAGATACAGGCCAATCTGTCCATAGAGTAGTCTACTCTAACTGGCAGAAAGTGAGCTGACTTCGTAAGCCGATCCACTATAACCCAAACTGAATCATGTTTCCTCTGAGTCAAAGGCAAACCAGAAACGAAGTCCATGGCGATATCATTCCATTTCCACTCAGGAATAGATAAAGGCATAAGCAAACCCGAAGGAACCTGATGCTCGGCCTTTACCTGCTGACAAGTCAAGCACTTGGAAACAAAATCCACTATATCACGCTTCATACCGGACCACCAATAGAATTGCTTCATGTCTCTATACATCTTCTCGCTGCCCGGATGCATAGTAAAAACTGTACTATGCGCCTCACTCATGAGCTGTCTCCTCAAATCCTCAGATTCTGGCACACACAGGCGATCTCTGAACAAAAGTATCTCATTCTGAACTGAGAACTCTGACTGCTTACCCGATCTGACCTCATGCACAATCTGCTGAAGCCTCTGGTCATCTCTCTGAGCATCCACAATACTCTGTCTCAAGGTAGGCTTCACACGCAACTGAGCAAGCAAAGCTCCATCAGAACCAAATCTCCATCTGAATCGCCTCAAGAACAAGGCTGAAACCGATTTCCGACTCAAAGCATCAGCGACTACATTAGCCTTACCAGGATGGTAATCCACAATGCAGTCGTAGTCCTTAAACAACTCCAGCCATCGGCGCTGTCTCATGTTCAACTCCTTCTGTGAAGGGAAGTACTTCAAGCTCTTGTGGTCCGAGAAGATCCTACACTTTTCCCCATACAAGTAGTGACGCCAAATCTTCAAAGCAAAGATCACAGCTGCCAACTCTAAATCATGCGTCGGATAGTTCCTCTCATGTGGCTTCAACTGACTAGAAGCATAAGCCACTACCTTACCTTCCTGCATCAGCACACATCCAAGACCAACTCCAGAAGCATCATTATAAATGACAAACTCTTTACCCGAGATGGGTTGAGTAAGAATAGGAACCTCAACAAGCAACTGCTTTAACCGATCAAAACAAGCCTGGCACCTATCTGACCACTCAAATCTGACTCCTTTCCTCAACAATCTAGTCATCGGAGCAGCAATCACAGAAAATCCCTTAACGAACCGACGGTAGTAACCTGCTAAACCGAGGAAACTCCTCACTTCCTGAACATTTCGAGGCCCTTTCCAATCAACTATCGCCTCAATCTTGGCTGGATCTACCTGAATACCTCTAGCTGAAATAATGTGACCCAAGAATGATACTTCTCGAAGCCATAAATCACACTTGCTAAGCTTGGCAAACAACTGATGCTCTCTCAACATCTGTAGAACTAATCAGAGATGTTCCTCATGCTCACTCTCATCCTTGGAATACACCAAGATGTCATCAATGAACACTACTACAAATCGATCTAAGTATGGCCTAAACACACGATTCATCAGATCCATAAAAGCTGCTGGAGCATTAGTCAAACCAAACGGCATCACAAGAAACTCATAGTGGCCATACCTAGTCCGAAATGCAGTCTTAACCACATCTGCATCCTGAACTCGTAGCTGATAGTACCCTGATCAAAGATCTATCTTGGAGAAGACACCCGCACCTCGAAGCTGATCAAACAAATCCTCAATCCTAGGCAACGGATACTTGTTCTTCACTGTAACTTTATTAATCTGCCTATAGTCAATACACATCCACAATGATCCATCTTTCTTCTTAACAAACAGAACTGGAGCTCCCCATGGAGATATGCTCAGTCTAATAAACCCCTTATCCAATAACTCTTGTAGCTGAGATTTAAGTTCCTTCAACTCTACAGGAGCCATCTGATAAGGTGCTCTCGAAATAGGTGTAGTACCCGGCATAATCTCAATGGACAACTCAACCTCTCTCTCAGGAGGCAAACCAGGCAACTCGCTCGGGAATACATCACTAAACTCCCGCACTACAGGAATGTCCTCAATCTGAACCTGATCCCTCTTAGAATCTAACACAACTGCTAGAAAAGCCTCACAACCTTTCCTAATAAACCTCTTGGCTTGCATCGCAGAAATCACATTATTCAACGAACTAGCACCCAAACCTTTCAGAAACACAAGAGACTGACTTCTATCCCGAAGTACCACTATCTTCCTATGGCAATCAACTACAGCCCGATGCTTACCCAACCAGTCCATACCCAGAATCAAATCAAACTCTCTAAAGGGTAACTCAATCAAATCCGCTGGAAGCACAACTCCCTCAACTATCAAAGGACAACTCCTAAAGACTCTACTCACACTGACACTATGCCCTAATGGACTGGTCACACAAATCTCATAATCTAACTGATCAACTGCATGCAACTTATCAACAATTTTATCTGTGCACAAATATGAGTGTGTGGAACCAGGATCAATTAGAGCATACAACTCAGTGTCATGGAGTAGGAACTTACCAGCAATAACATCAGGCGCGTCCTGCTCATCTCTGGCTCTCATAGCATATGCTCTAATGGCACCTTGAGGAGGATGCTCAACAGTCTCAGAAGCAGCTCCATCTCTATGCCGACCACCTCTACCTCTACCTCTGCCTCTACCACGGGTAGCCTGAGAAGCATTCGAACCGACCCTACTGGCCTCTCTCTGGGAACCTGAATCCTCATGCAATCTCGGACAACTAGCCAAAAGATGCTCAGAACTCCCACACCTGAAGCACGTACCGGAGAGCCACCTACACTCACCCCGATGAGTCTTACTACAATGAGGACAAACTGATGCATTCTCAGATCTACCACCTCTACCAGAACCTGATACAGCTGCAGAACCCTGTCGTCTACCTCTAGAAGACGGACCAGATGCTGACTAGTCCTGTGGGTTCCTAGATCTCTTACCCGAAGAAGATCCTCCACGAGAAGAGTTCCTCCTCTGAGCTCTCTCTCTCATCACAGTCTCAGACAACTCAGCTCTCACGGCAGCCTCTACAATCTGATAGTAGCTAACCCCAGGTATGCACATCAAAGAAATCAAAGCAATCTTCAAAGACTCATTTAACCCTGCCTCAAAATGCTTGCATCGGAAGTCATCTGTCATAACCCCACGCGGAGCATAGCGAGATAACCTGTTGAACTCTTTCTCATAATCTGCTACTGACATGGCCCTCTATCTCAAACTCAAAAACTGCGCCCATCTCGAATCTCTATAAGTCTAAGTAATATACTTCTTTGTGAACTCACCCTCAAAGAACTCCCAAGTAATCGGATCCGATAGCTGAGGATACCTGCAAACCAATTCCCACCATTCAAAAGCAGACCCTTGCAGAAGAACTAACGCACACTCTGCCTGCTGGTCGGGAGGACACCGAATCTCTCTCAAAGCACGCTTCACTTTATCTAACCATTTCTCTGCAATCTCAGATTCATTCAAACTAGTGCCATAGAAATCCTCAACTCCTGCCCTCCTCAAATTCTCCATAGGTGCTCTTGGAGCAGTCACTCTCTCCAAAACCCTAGCCATGTCCTGATGCAACCTGAACATAGCCTCAAAGGGCATGGCTGCGGCCTCGGGCTGGACCCTAGCATGCTGAGCCGACACAGAAATCGATGGATCTACGGCTTGAGGGTTCACACTCTCGGCGGATTCCTCAAGTGATCCACGAGCAGAATTAGAAGCCATCTAAACAAACAAGAAACAACCGTATCAGCCAACACAGATCTAGACTCATTCACATCTAAACAACTCAGAACAATCACAACTACACAACAACACCCAGAAACGCCTAAACCTATGCTCTGATACCACAAATTGTAACACCCCCTTCCCATACGTAGGCGATCCCATCCGAGAAGGAGTGAGATACCGTATGAGTAAAGGTGCCACCAAGCAAGTACAAAGTAAAACATACATTCATTCATAACATACATACAAAAATACGGTATAATTAAAACTTTACAGAAAAGAAAGCAATAGCTGATCATTCATTAATATAATAAAGCATTACAATAATGTTCTGATCAACTAGCTGATACAAAATAATATTACATATCCAAAATATAATTACAAACGCGGAAGCTGAAACAAAACTGATACAGAGAGTTCTATACAAAAAGAATCATCACTGATACAAAACTGAGCCCTACACTAAAACCCTTATGTGTTGGCTTGATGACGGCGACTCTCTCAAAGCAAAACTTCTTCCGCACCTGCATGGGTAAAAACACCGTGCTAAGCGATAAACGCTTAGTGGGGAAACACACAAAAATAATGGACGGCCATTCACAATGGTCGTCAAGGCATAACACATTCACAATGGCAGAATGCAAAGGCTATAACATAATCCATATAAACATGCTGATATTTAAAAGCCATACAATCAGTATCTCATAATCGTATCCATTCCAGAATAATCCAACATGTGTTTCATCATTAAACTCATTCAGATATTCCATTTAATAGCCAAATCAGATCAGAACAATTCTATTAAACATTTAAAGAACACCTGCTGACTCTAGATAGTGGATAACGAGCGTACTGAAGGTACCTTACGGGTACGAATCGAATACTGAGGGTACCTCACAGGTACAAATCAAAAGTCATTCATTTTTTTATCAAAACACATTATTTGTATACTGAGGGGATCTTAAACAAGATCCTAATACTGAAGGGTTCACGAGGAACCAAACGGGGACCTGATCGGGGTCAAAACTGAACTGAGGGCTGCAGCTAAAGACTCTATTAGGCATGACTAACTATCCACTTACTTGACTCTAGCAGGTTAAGCGTCATTCAAATCACATTTCAGGGTACGAAATAGAATTCATCAGAAATTCATGGTATCATTTATATCAAAGCATATAAAAGTATGGCATGCATCATACCGCAATATAAGTCCATTCAGAAGAAACACCAAATTCATTTCTGAGTCAAAAGCTGGGAAATTTCGGAAAAAGGGCTGAACGGGGTAACGGGTGAGGTTGGCTGGTCACGAGGCGTGACTGGCCTCTCCACAAGGCAGGTCACGAGACGTGACTGAGGTCACGCCTCGTGACTTGATTCGTCCCTCGCAGATCACGCGGCGTGATCTCGCTGATCACGCGACGCTCAAGCTGGTCACGCGACGTGACTGGAAGTCACGTCTCGTGACTGGCTACTTCTTCAGCTATCACGCGACGTGCCTTATCTTAGGCTGGTCACGAGGCGTGACTGGAAGTCACGTCTTGTGACTGGCCTCATTTTAGCTAGTCACGAGCTGTGACAGCAGCCACAACTCGTGACTGGCCTCAAACTGGCAGGTCACGAGTCGTGACCGAAGGTCACGTCTCGTGACTTGCCTCTCTTCCTTGGCTAGTCACGCGACACACGATCTGGAAATGGGAACTTCAACAGAAACGCAATTTTCCCATTTCCAGAATTCTCAGAACCCAGAAATCCATCCCGAATTTGATTCAAAACCAATCAAACCTGTTCTTACCTTCCAGTAAACATTTCAAACAATATAAGCAACATATATACAACTCAATTCAGCATTTAAACAACCAAATCAAGTATATATGCATTCAAATTCCTCAAGAACATAAACCCTAGAAATTTACAGTAAACTCAAAATCACACAATTCATAATCAATTATTCCCAAACCTGAAATCTAAGCTTCACTTCACTTAGTCCCACTGCTCCCAGCAATCTCCTTGCCTTTGGGATCGCGAGGAGTCTCAGCTAAACACAAACATTCAATAATGCAACTCTAAGTTAAACCTAAATTCAAGGAAGAAGAAGAAGAATTACAGTAAGACAAGGACAAAGATATGTACTTACCAAGTTAGAAGCAAGAGTGAGCAATCTCCACAACACAACTTGATTAACAGTTAGCAGTATTTAGGAAAGGGAAAAGGTGGAAGAAGATGAAGGTTGAAGAGGAAGAACGTAAATCTGATCTTCTCTTCTTTCTTACTTCCTTTATTTATTTTCCCTAACCTAATACACATGACATTTTCTTAGTGGTGGAACTTACTCACTCACACCCTAACCCCACACATCACACACATCTAATGCAAACTCACTAAAAACACCCTACAATGGTATGCTCCAATGTACACAAGCAATTCCCAATTAAATCACATACTAATGCCATGTATGCACCCACATAATAATAAACCCAAAAACATACATTTTTACTAAAATACCCTTATGACATGCTGAACACATGCACATGCATGCTCATACAGACAGGCTCATTCTACTAGGGGGCAAACGGGGTGTGACAAAATAACTCACTTGATCCTTAGCAAACTTCCTTTTAGTCATTGGCCAACTCCCACTTAATCCCTCATAAGAATTCTTTCTTCCAAATACTTTTAATTTCTTTCAATTTCATCCTCACATGTTCCATAAACTAATACTTGATCCAATTACTCTTGTACACTATTAGGTAATTAACACTATAATCCTTCTCGGGTACACTTTTGTGTATTACAACAGGAGCCTCAACTGACATCCCTTTTAACTGATCAAAACTCACTTGACACTTGTTGGACCACTCAAACTTAACTCCCTTCCACAAAAGTCTAGTCAAAAGTGAAGCAATAACCATAAATCCCTTCATAAATTGCCTTTAATAGCCAGCTAAACTAAGAAAGCTCCTCACTTCTGGCACTTTCCTTGGTGGCTTCCAATCTAAAATCGCTTCCACTTTAGACGGGTCTAGTCGGATACCTTCTAAGGAAACATTATGCCCTAAAAAAGGCACTTCACTCAACAAAAAGTCACACTTGCTAAGCTTAGCAAAAAGCTGATGATCTTTCAGCACTTGAAGTACCGAACAAATGTTCCTCACGCTCAATTGCATTCCTTGAATATATCAAAATGTCATCGATGAACACCAACACAAATCAGTCAATATATGCCCTAAACACTCGATTCGTCAGATCCATAAAAGCCACGAGAGCATTGGTAAATCCAAACGGCATCACAAAGAACTCATAATGACCATATCGTGTCTGAAAAGTAGTCTTAGCCACATCCATCACCTTAACCCGCAATGGATAATAAGTTGACCTTAAATCAATCTTAGAGAAAACTCCGACTACCCTAAGCTGATCAAACAAATCCTCTATCATTGGCAATGGATACTTATTCTTTAAAGTGACTTTATTAATTTGTTGATAGTCGATACACATCCTTAAGGTGCCGTCTTTCTTCTTAACAAATAAAACTGGAGCTCCCCATGGAGAAATGCTAGGCTTAATAAAGCCTTTATCCAATAGCTCCTGCAATGGAGTTTTCAACTCTCTCAATTCCACAGGAGCCATTCCATAAGGAGCTTTAGAAATAGGGGTAGTACCCGGCGTAATCTCTATGGATACATCACCAAACCCGGCAACTCTTCAAGGAATACATCAACAAACTCCCTTACTATTGGAGTATTTTGAATCTTAACTTGACCCCGTCTATAATCCAAAACCAAGGCCAAAAATGCCTCACATCCCTTTCTTATAAAATTTCTTACTTACATAACTAAAATCACATTAACCATAGAACTAAAACCCGAACATCTCACAACAACCGTGGACTGACCACTACTCTTAAGCACTACTATCTTTTTATGACAATTCACTACCGCTCAGTGCTTGCACAACTAGTCCATACCCAAAATCAGATCAAATTTGTGGAACGACAAACTAATCACATCCACAGGAAACTCTACATCTTGCACCAAAAGGGGACAATTCCTGTACACTTTACTCACATTGACACTATGCCTTAAGGGACTTGTCACACAAATCTCATAGTCTAATTGATCCATAATAGGCAATTTAGCATACAACTTATTAGAACATAAATATTAGCATGTGGACCCAGGGTCTATTAGAACATGCAATTCAGTGTCAAAGAGTAGGAACTTACCAGCAATCACTTTAAGTGCATCTTGCTCCTCCCAAACTCTCATAGCATAAGCTCTCGCTAGTGCCATTGGCAGATGATCCACCGACTCTGATGAAGCACCATCTCTAGAGCATCCACCATGACCTTGACTTGGGTTGGCTTGAGGGACATTAGACCCCGCTTTACTATCTTCTTGCCTCCCTTGGATATTCTCAAATGAATTCGGATAGTTGGCCAAGAAGTTATCTGTGCTGCCATACCTAAAATAGACACCAGTCAACCAACGATATTCCCCCCAATGGCATTTATTGCAATGAGAGCACTCTGGTGCTAGATCACCTAAGCCACCAGAACCACCTCTACCAACACTCAAACCCTGAGAAGACCCTTGTCTTCTACCTCTTAAAGCAGGGCTAGGAGTAGACTCATCTGGAAGATTCCCATGGGAACTCTTAGACCTCTTTCCCAGAGATGAACCTCCACGGGGAGCGTTTCTCTTCTGAGCTCTTTCCCTCAAAACTATCTCCGAATGTTCCACTCTCAAAGCCACTTGCACAATCTGATAATAACTAATCATCTAGTAACTCATCAAAGAGATTAACATTGCTCTCACAATCTCATTCAAACCCGCTTCAAAATGATGACATCAAAAATCTTCTATAAGAACACCTAGAGGAGCATACTTACTAAGCTAGTTAAATTCCTTCTCATAGTCAGCAACTAATAGAGGTCTCAGCTTGAAACTCAAAAACTATGCCCAGTTAGCTTCCTTTTATGCCCTAGTCACATGATTAGTATGAAACTCGCTCTCAAAGAACTCCCATGTGACCGGGTCGGGCAACTAGGATTGGCTCAACACCAACTTCCACCAATCGTGGGCGAAACCCTATAGTAGTGAAACTACACACTGAATTTTCCTATCCAAAGGACAATGAATCTCCTCCAAAACTCTCTTTACTTTCTCAAACCATAACTATACTTTATCCTACTCATCCAAACTTGTTCCATAAAAGTCTTTAGCCCCAAATTTCCTCATGCTCTCAATTGGAGCTCTCAGTATCATCACCCTCTCTGAGACTCCAGCCATATCTTTAGATATCTTTAACATAAACTCAAAAGGCATGGCTGGAGCCTCAGGTTGCACCCTAGCTGGTTGAGCAGGACCAGACATAGACGGATCTTGCTCTTGGGGATTTGCACTTCCTACTGACCCCTCAAGGGATCCACGGGCAGACTCCATCTAACTACAAACATAATGAGATCCGCATCAGGCCAACACAATACTAAATAAAATTCTATTCTACTGTCGCCTAGAAAAGCCTAAACTTATGCTCTGATACCAATAAAATTGTAACACCCCTTACTTATACGTGTGGTTTTCTTGCCCACATAAAGGAGGGAGTGCCCGAATAGGCAAGGGTTATCACCAAACCGAACATACAAAGAAAATAAAACATGGGAATATAAAAAAAAATTAAAATGGAGTAAAATATAAAACTTTATAATTTAAACAAAAGGCCAATAGAAAATCTCAATTCCATTAATTATAACAAAATGTTGATTTCAAAAAGGAGTACAGAACACCCTTACATACTTATAGAAATACAAAGCAAAAAATATTACAAATTCATATACATAACAAAAAGACTTTACATTAGAGTATCAAAAGACAAATACAAAGATACAAAAATTATCTTCTTAATGTGTTGGCTCTGATGGTTACGGATCGGACTCTTCAAAAACTCTGACAGCATCCACACCTAAATGCATGAAAACACGTGCTAAGCGATAAAGTTTAATGGGAAAAATAAAAGATGAATGACCACTCACAGTGGACATCAAGAAAAAACACATACAAATGGCATACACTTACATAAAATACATATATGAGTATAGCAAGCTTATATCATACACTATAATCACAAGTATTACGTGACATATGTACATTCATATACCATCATACAATAAAATTCCACATTCATAAGAGAATCATATATATGCATGCAAACTCAGAGTAGCGTATAATGAGTGAACACATTAGTACCCAAGGGTACGAATGAAAGCAACTTCATTCATTTTTATTCAAAACCATTTTCACATTGGGGGATCTTAAATAAGATCAAAACACATCAGGATTATGAGGACCCAAACGGTTACCTGATTAAGGCCCAGAAAACTAAAGGGCTACAGCTAGCAGAACTCTATAAGCATGCCTATATATCCACTAACTTGACTCTTGTAGGCTAGGCATAAACCCACACAATGAACATTTATTAAAGAAATTAAATCATATGATAATCCATACATAAGGACATTTGCAATACATGAGTGAGTAACCATGCAAAATAACATAAAAAATATACATAAAATAGAAAAAAAATGACCAGTTGCGAACTTTGCCCAATACACGCTCGCGATAGCATCCATGCTCGCAAGAGGAAAGGCTAGGAAGCCTCTGTCATGCTCACAACCAAGGTCGTGCTCGCAACAGAGAGCAAGGAAGATCACTATCACGCTTACGACAGTAACCAGCCCAGCAGCTGCTTTGTAACACCCCAATACCCCTTGGAAGGATATCGTGGCTCTACACATGCATACACAATCATACATACAGCTGAAGTGGAAGCATTAAACAGAAAAAAGGGATTAAAATAGTTAACCATATATTATAAATGATCATCAATATTACTAGGTATTCCTTTTAAACCAATATATATATATATATACAGAACTATTCATATACAAAATTACAAATACTTAATCATAATATTTCATACATATACATATACAGGCATGTATACAAAACAATAGCAAAAGATAAAAAAAAAAAAAACTGGAACTCCTAGTGACTGACTTGTAAGTGCCTAACTCCAACAATGAACCCACCACCTACAATGGAAAAACACCCGTGCTAAGTGATAGCGCTTAGTGGGGATGAACACAAATAAGAAAGCTCTTTCACAAATATAAACTTCATGAGACGAACATATAGATAACAGATACACATAGTTACATATAAATAACTCAAGTACTCTACTTTGCTCTACCATGCAATATCATCAACTTTACATACCCATATCTTAAGAAAATGATCATGAGATAATCTAACTTTACCACTCCATAACATCTACATACATAAAAACACATTAAGAATAAACATCAATATACAGTAAGGGCATCATATTATTATTATACCTTACCAATTTTTATACAAATATTCATATAACAATGCACTATTACATTAACATAACTATACATCACTAAAATATGCAGTACATATATAACATATCATAATTAAACTTCTATATACCGCAAGCAACAATAATTCACTACATTCTATGAATAGCCATATACACTTTAATCACTCGTAAAACTTCCATGTACTAAAGCATAAGCATATACACTAGATCTATATGATTATCACGATTAGCATGCAGAAGAAAAATTGTACATATAGCCCTTTTACAAAAATGAATATGCATATCAAATCGTTTATCACCATATAAACACGAAACACTAGCTTGAATTTACATTAAAAGGGGATACGGGTACACTGGATACTGCGAACAGTATCAAACACTAGAGACCGAAACCTCAAAAAATTTTAAAAACTTGGGATACCCACAGGTATCAAACATTAAACCCAAACGGGGTCACACTAGATCCAAACAGGGTCACACGAGCAGCTATAATCACTAGTCCATTATAAGGATGTTTATCTGCCCTCTACTATGACCGTTCAAGGTAATACTTATACACTCTACACATATCACTCAACTTTACATTGATTAAGTAACGAGATGATATAATACGAGTAATTTAATTGTAACATGCATCAAACAAATATATAATGGCTCAAAACAAAACATGTACCAAACAGTAGCGAGAAGTTAGAAAAGTGTACAACTCATATACATTTAAGATTCAGTTATAACATACTTGAGATCATGTGTTATAGCTTAACATTTGATCAAAAACCATTACTAAAGTGAGAAAACATGCAAAGCAATCAAACAAATAACATATATGCAAAACAGGAAGGAGTCGCACCTGCGACAGAGAGCATGGAAGATCACTGTCAAGCTCGCCCGTGCATGCATGCTCGCGACAGTAATTATGTAATGGCCCAAAAATAACTACTTTCATGAATCCTAATTGCGGGGACAAGAATAGTAAAAGTGGGACCGTGAATAGTAATGGTGGGGCCATGAATAGTGACATTAGGATAAATAGAGACTGTGGGCATATGAATAGTAACATCAGGATGAACAGTACATAAAAATATTTTCTTTCACCATTAGAAAGCAAAAATTAAATGGAGACTAATGGTATAATTTGGTGCAAAAATGAGGTCATATAAGCCTCTTGAAGTCAAATTAAAGTTAACCTCTAGTTCGATTCAAATAGTAACCAAGTGTGACTAAACTTTGACTTAATTTTTAAAAATAGTAAATGAAGTTTAAAATAAGTTTTGTAGGGAATGAAATGGTTGAAAATAATTTTTAGTAATTTTTGACAGTGAAAGATTGATGTTTTATGGCAGAATCGAAAATGATTGAATTAGATCAATTTAAGTGAATTGGGCCCCAAATGGACTCCGATTGAGTTGAAATTTTGCAGGGAAGCTATTTTATATGTTTTGAACAATATGGAATTAATTGGGGGTGAAAATGAGTTGAGAAACACATAGATGCTTAGAAACAGTGGGAATTAACATAAAAAATAAAATTTTGGTTCAAATCGGTTGGGCCACTTCAGTTGGATCAGTTTGGTTCATTTTAGGCCTATAAAAGGAAGCAAGAGGCTAGATTTCTCTTGAGAAATCTAACCTCCATCATTCTCCCTCTCTTTTCTTTTGGCCGAATGGTATTTTTTCCATTCTCTACCATTTTCTTCATTTTTCTTTCAATCTTTCCCCAAATTTCAACATCCTAAATAAACTTCAGCCTCTCTATAACATAAAAACAAAAATTGGAGTTCATTTGGAGCATTAGAGATCGATAGATCTAAGTGAGCAAAGTTTGGGTGTGATTTTGAGGTAAGTGATTTAGGTATTTTTAATTTGGTTCAGGGTTCATATAGGTATTTTCAAGGGTGTGAAACATGACTATGAAGTTATTTTGTTAAAAAAAAGCATAGATATGATGATTTTCCCTTGTTTAAATTTGGTCACCATAGGTTCTTCAAGGGAGGAAGGTTGTTCCAAAGCCAAAGGAAAGGAAAAGGAAGCTTAGTTAGTATAGAACAAGGATTTAAGGTTTGTGGTTATAAAATCCCTTCATTTCCATTGATTATATTGGTGTTTTATGTTATGTTTAAGTGTGAACACATAATTAAGACATGTTTAATTGAATCTAATTTGACAAATATGATAAGTGGACTTAAATAAGTATGTGTATATACTTGAAATGAATTAAAGAATTATGGTATGAAATCCATAACCTTGGCCGAATGGAAAAGTGATGAGATCTTAATGTATTTTAGGTAATTATGGCATATAAATGATGTTTATGATTAATATAACTTGTAAATTGAATAATTGAATGCTTAAATAAATTTAAAGTGGAGAAAATGAAAAGTTAAAACCTTGCCTGAATTGAATACATGATGTTATTGTAACACCCCGAATACACCCTAGTCGGATTAGGATAAGTTTAGGGTGTAACGGAAATCGGATGTGGTTGAAATAGGGACGGAAGTGTTAAAAAGGACACAACCGTCATTAATTCAAAAGTTTCGGCAAATTGGACAATTGCATCGTTGTGTCTTAAACGGCATGAAAAGAATTATTTTGGTGATTAAAAATATGTAATTGGGCGATGGAAGTGATTAATTGTAATAAAAGATGCGATCAGTTTTATTTGTCAAGGGTAAGGGTATTTTGGTCATTTTATAATTATGGATTAAATTGAATTAATTAGTTAACTATGTGGGCCAATGTAGGAAATAGAAGAGTGGTATGTCAATTGAAGAAAAGGAGTTAAGTTAAGGGATCCAAAGATAAGTTTGACATAAAAATCCTTATTGGACCAATCAAAGTGTGACATGTGGCATTTGGGGGGATAAGGTTGGATTTATGGTTGTTTGACTTCTTTTGGATGCTCTTAGGCCATTCGTAGCCGGCCAAATAAGGGGAAAAAGAGAAAGGACTCCTCTTCTCCTCCTTCCTCATGCCAAATTCAATAATTGGGGGCTAAAGGTGGATTTATCCAAGCTTCAAGTTTTGGATGGAAGATTAGGATGGGAAAGGTAAGTGGTTGACTCTTTTCCCTCTTTCTCTCCTCTTCTCTTTAAACATGAATAGAGATATGTGTAACTTTAAGACAAATTCTGAATTTTGGGTTGATTTTGTTAGAGGAAACAAGAGAGCTAAAGAAAGAGTATGAAAGAATAGAGGTTGTGTAGCCATTGGAGCAATTAGGGAGCAAAGGAAAAGAGGTCTGGAAACTCTTTATTTATATATGAGTTTGAATATATTCATGTGTTATATAAGTTACTTAAATGTGTTAATGATGATATATAATGATGGTTGTAAGTGTTGGTTTAAATTATTGAATTGTGCATGTGAATAGGATTTTGGGTGAAAAATTGTGTTAGGACATACCTGAACACTTTTCGGTTATTAGGCTGTATCTATAGTTATAGAACTCCAAATGATATGAACCTAACCTTTTGAAAGCTAAGACGTATTCCTACAAATGTTTTAGAAATAGGCTTGAGCTAATTTTAGATCCAAGTGTCCCAAAAGTGGTCTTGAAGAAGAGGTATCGTCTTTGGCCGGGTTCAAGGGAGCAGTATGGGTTGTGTTGGTCATATCTGATGATTTAAGTGTCCAAATGTCTTGAAATTTATTCTATATGAACAATAACATCCTAAGGATAATTTGATAAGCAGGACAATTTGCCTAAAAACGAGGTTTAGAGGTCGGTTTAGGCTTTTTAATTTTGAAGTGGAAAGCAGTCCTAACTTTTTGCTTATGTTTTGCTATTTTTGGGTATGTCACGGTCACAACCAAAATGGTTGCCACCGTGACCAATGCCCAAAGAAGGCAGAATGCTTATTTTTGGACCTCACAGTCATAACCAAGTGGTTGCCACCGTGACCCTCCCCTGTTTTGCATATTTTGTGTGTTTTTCGTCCTAAAACGCACCCGAACTTCACCGGAATTTCTTGGAACTTATCCGACAGATGTTTAGAGTTTTGTAAAGCATAAATAAATGGTTGCAACATAGAAAATACAAATGACTAGGGTTTTGAATCAGAATTTGGATTCAGATAATGTATTAACTGAACTTTATTAATGCCTTGGTGTTGTTAAAAATAAATATGGCATGTATGTATAGATTTATAAGAGTTTGTTGAGCCATTAATGATCTAAGTCTCGAGTAAGCTTATTTACAGTTAAAAATTTGTATGTGATGTTAAGATCGAATTAAATGATTGTTTTAGGAGTGTAATCAACTGAAAATGAAATGAATCTTTCGTATCTCAAATGGTATTTATATGACTGTCTAAATAATGAATGATTCTTAATAACTTGAATGGTCTGAGATACTTATGTTGAAGTTCTCGATTTTAATGCATGACTTTGGGAAAAATAATGTTTATGAAATTATTTAGGGACATTATAAGAATAAATGTGTTTTTATATGAAGTTCATGTAATTAAGATTAACAGGAGTGTGATGCTTGGCTCTGTCGCGAGCGCGACTGGTGTCGCGAGCGCGACAGAGGCCATCTAGTTTTCTATCGCGGTTGCGACCAAGGTCATGAGCGCGACTCTTTCCTATGCTATAAATGTATGTTGTTTGGGCTATTGGACATGGGTTTTGACTTGTGATTTACATATGACATATTGTATAAATCCGAACCTGCTATACCATGTCAGCTATGGTTGAAATGAATTTTTAAGCATGTTTAAAATTAAAATATGATTGTAACTAAAGGTTATGGTTTGTTATATTTTATAGGAGCCATTAGTTATAAATGAATTATGCATATGTTTATTATTTGACTACAATAAAAGTATGTGCTTCTGAAAAAGTATTAAAATATAACATATACATCATTAGAGGAAATAAGTATGTGTTTAGCCTGCGTTAGTCGAGTCAAGGATAGATAGGCATGCCTATAGAGTTCAGTTTGCTGCAACCATACGTATACGATTTGCACCCTGATCAGGTTCCCCGATTGGATCTTTGTGATCCCTCTGTCTTGGATCTTGTTTAAGATCCCATGTGAAAATATTTTTGAAACAAAAAGAAAAAAAATGATTTTGATACCTTCGGGTATCCATACGTTATGAAAGAATTGTTGATACCCTCAGGTATCTATGTAACACCCCCTACGTCCCCGTTGGAAGGACGCGAGTGTGCTACCGACGCTCACTCACATACATGCACACATACGCTAAGCGAAAGCATACGTTCATGCAAAAACACGGGAAATTAAAAACTTATCTTGAGAAGCAAAACTGGACATACATTAACTCACACACACGCAGGCACTAAGCCACAACATATACACATGCATACATATGATCATTCAGCAGAAGCATAAAGCGGAGAAATAACTGAAACTTATTTACAATAAGATCCTTACATAATCAAAAGGCTACAAATTACAGAAATCAAAATACAGAAGCTGAACAGAATAACATAACACTTCTAACTCCTATGTGGCCGACCCTGCAGACGCGCGACTCGAACCGAACCAAACCTGCCACCTGCACGGGAAAAGAGCCCGTGCTAAGCGATAAACGCTTAGTGGGGAGAACACACAAGTAATATGGACGACCATTCACAATGATCGTTAAGGCATAACACGTACACAAATGACATATGCAAATAATCACAACAGATGGATAAACAAGCCTGCATAGGAAAGCCATGCATTCGGAAGTTCATATTCTCATGCAATACAATTATTAGGCAGTAACGAACCTAATTATCATGCCGAGACACTAGGTATCAAAACATACTTTTATCATACCACAAGGCGCTTACACTAAATGAAACCCAGGGCATAGCATCAAACCACCACACTTCCCCTGTGCAACTGTAAACCATACAATATCATGCCTTGAAGCGTAAACACATGAACACATGCCGAAGTCACTACAATAGGAAAACTAGAGAGAGGAGGCACGTAACGTAACACAATATTTATGACATTCCAGGAACAAGAGCACATTCGTACGTATCTTGATTCACATACTTCACCATAACAGTCCATAGTACAAAATCACGTTTGGGCACATGCCTATTAACCATAGCATTCAGCAACGCAAGTGTGCATTCGTATACATGTTAATTCATATTCTTATAGACATAATTAATCAAATTCATGGTATTCAAAAGATCATGGTCACAGTCATGCACATCTTAATTCCCGTACCTATATTCATAACCGTTGGCATACCATACATTCACACTATGTTATGCATATACCCATATATGCAGATAAATGTGTCTAATTCACATGTTTAGGTCACACCTAACCCATTCAGAGATTCATAATCACATTCGGATTCATAACCGATTCACATGTCCAGAATCATGCTTAATCGAATATCACATTCTCTTGTTCACATTAGGCAAAATAGATAGAATACCTGCTGACTCAAAATAGTGGATAACGAGTATACAGAAAGTACTTTACGGGTACAAGCCGATTACAGAAAGTACCTTACGGGTACAAATCGATTACATAAAGTACCTTACGGGTACAAATCGCAAACTATTTTACTTTTCATTCACAAACATTTTTATGGGGGATCTTAAACAAGATCCAACCACATTACAGAAGGTTCGCGAGGAACCAATCGGGGACCTGATCGGGGTCCAAACGGAAACAGAAGCTGCAGCAAAGACTCTATTAGGCATGCCTAACTATCCACTAGACTGACTCTTGCAGGCGGAGAATTACACAGTTAAGGGCCGTAGTTTAATTACGACAAGCAGAGAATTCACATTCTATGATAATCAGAACATACATAGTTATAGCTCAAAACACATGGTATTGCGTGCTAAAATCCATAATTAAACATTCCTAAAACATGCGTAATAAAAAGGATTTTATTGCACAAACAGGGTAGGTCACGGTGGTAATCAGATTGGTTGCCACAGTGACATACCAGGGATCATTGGCAGAATGCATGTCTGGGGTACCTCACGGTGGTAACGAAATGGGTTGCCACCGTGACATACCCAGACCTCAAAACAGAAAGTATCTGTGGGGTACCTCACGGTGGTAACGAAATGGGTTGCCACCGTGACATACCCACTGCCGAGACAGACTCTAAAGTTTGGATACCTCACGGTGGTGACCAGATTGGTTGCCACCGTGACATGTTCAAACTCTGGGCAGAATGCATTTGGTTCATGGCTCACGGTGGTAACTAAGTTGGTTGCCATCGTGACCCACGCACAGATGCGATTCCTGAAGGCAAACTTCCCGATTTTCAAGCCCAAAATCCCACAATTCACACATCAAAAAGCATAGTCTCACCTCAATAATAAAATTAAACCATTCAAATATCATTAAATCAGTCATGCATCATACAATTCATATTGCAAAGCGTATAATATAATTCATGCCAACACACTATACCCAATTCTTTATTCTATAGCACCAGGGTCAAGTAGGGGAAACATTATTATGCCAATACTTAACAATGCAAAGTCTTAATCATGCAATGATACAATTTACACTTAAGCATAGCATAATATTCTTAGAGAAGGATCATAAGTTCAGATATGCATAATACCTTTCACATCCAATATTACATGTTCAAGATGAACAACCATGAAATTGGCATTCATAACTCACTCAATTTCAGATGGCGATATACGATACCACCCACAACAACTAACATTAATAAATCATATCAAGCAACCCCAATTCATTCGATATCCTTTAAATGTGTATAACTTAATCATGTTACACAAGCTCATACAGATTAAGGTATTACAACCCTTAAATGTCATTTAACTGGACTAGATTCTAATCATACAATTACACCTAATTATTTCATTCGTTTGTATTAATCTTAATCCTATTCATGTTTATTTTCCAAATGAAAACTATTATTATACTCATTTAATAGTCCTAAACATGCATTGGATGGATCCTAGGGAGTTCCGGTGCAAAACGGGTGCAATTCGGGAAGAAAAACACATAAAGTGGTCAAGACAGAAGGGGTCACGGTGGTAATGAATTTGGTTACCACCGTGAGGTCCCAAACTAAGCATTTTGTCCAGGATTTACATATGTCACGGTGGTAATGAATTTGGTTACCACCGTGACCTACCAAAAACTTGCAAAACAGAAGCTACGATTCAGGACTGCTTCACAACTCATTTTTGTTAAGCCTAAACGGACATCTAAATGACATTTTTAGGCAAACATTCCTTCTTAAAATTTATTTCTTAGGATGTTAATTTTATAATGGGACAAATTTCAGGTAATTTTGACATCTAAAACTCCAGATATGAGCTAAACAATCCACATTGTTCCAGTGACCCGACCGAACCAGAAACACTTCAGATTTTAACTTATTCAAGGGTCTTAGAGCAAGAACTAGCTCCTAGTACTTCAGAGACAATTTTAGATCTATATCTTATCTTTATAATGGAACTGGAATTACTCAATTTGGAGGTCTATAACTCAACTTATCACAAAAACAATTCACAAAGGTCTTGCAAAAACTAAACAGATTTTCCCCAAAATCATATTTTACACTCCACAAGCTATATGAACAGTCTAACACATCCAAGAAATTATGTAAAATTATCCAATACATAATCATGCATCATTTATACATCAAAATCATATAACACATAGCTCCCAAACCTGGAAATCAAAGCTTCAAACCGATCACTTCAAAATCCAACCTTCTCTTTCCCTTCTCCTCCAAATCTTGTACAAAGCCCAGCCAAAACACAAAATCAAACCATGAGAACCGCTTTCAAAACCCAGAAAACGCAGGAGAAAAAGAGGAAGAAGAAGAAGCCACAAATACCCATGATCTTACCTCTTGAACTCAGCTCACAACTTAGAAATCCAACTCCAATCTTGAAAACCCACGTTGAGCACACACAAGAGAGTAACTAGAGCAGAAAAATGAAAGAATAGGGAAAAGAGAGAAGGGAGAGACGTGAGGAAAGAGTAGAAAATCTGCCCTTTTCTCTCCTCTCTCCTTTCCTCACTCTTCAATCAATGCTCCTACCTACCCCTTCCATGTGTCAAGTCACTATAGGACCCAACAATCCACTTAAGACTTAATCACTTCTTGCACCATACACCACTCACACCTAATAATCTCCAATAAATCACTTACATCCAAGGCACCATATACACATAACCACACAATAAAAACTCTTAGCCCACTTATATCCTACTTCCATACACACATGCACACCTTATAATTTTCCCCTCTTAACATAATTAATTAATTACTTTGCACTTAAGTCCTTATTATCCAATTTCCTCATGAACAAAATTACCAAAATGCTCGTCACTTATCCGACTTAGCTAGTCGAATCCGACTAGGCCCGATTTGGGGTGTGACAATCTATGTGTTACTCGCTTATCCACCCTTTTGACTTAACAGGCATTAAATGAACAAGAGTATGTGAATCAAACAATAAGTTATGAATTGATGAAAATATGTGAAGACTTGTATGAAATTATGTATTTTGTTATTGCAAATCTAAATGCTTTGTTGATTGGATAAATTACATGATAAAGCATTTGCTAAGCAAGATGTGTGAAATGAATTTTGGAAACCGAAAGGAATGTGAATAAGTAAGCAAAGTGACATGTATATGATGTAAGGAAAATGTAATAAAATATAAGTGATTTGTTAACGTTGATATGCAAAGTAAGTGGTTAATTGATGACCTCCTTGAAAGTATCTATTTTGTTATAATTGATAATATATTTTCTATATTATGCTTTCCTTTGAACTCATTTGACGTCCATTCTTAATGGTCGTCTATATTTATGTGTTTCCCACTAAACTTTATGCTTAGCACGGATTTTCTTTTAATTCGTGTAGGTACTATTGATCGGGTCTTTTGAGAGTCTTTCCGCAGCAGCCTAGGCCAATGCAAGCTTATGAAAAGATATTAGAGTAGGATTTGTATAGTCTTTAGAATGTATGCAATATTTGTAATTTTAAATTATAAGTTTTGTAAAAGTGATATTGGTTATGTAAAAGATCTATCTATAGTAAATCCTGAAGAAGTTTACTTTATAATGTGAATGTATAATGAATTTATAGTTAACTATAATGTGTTTTTGAAAATGAAAGAAATTTGATAACTCATATTTTAGCTTAAAGGTTTATAAGTTTTACATGTTTGTTCGGTAATTCCCTTGACCGTCGTCATGAAATACCGGTTTACAGTATGGTTTACTATGTACGGGTAAGGGGTGTTACAGTTATTAAGGTATATTTTGATGATTTATGGTATATTATTGTATATAATGACTAAATAATAACAAAAGAGTGTGTATGCAAATTTATAAGTGAAAGTGATATTATGGCCGAATATATCATACTGATACATTAAGTGATATAAGTGGAATTTTGATAATAATTGCCTTTAGTAGTGGTCTGGTATGAAAATCTGACCCAGGATATAATTGGCTAGCCATAGGAGTTCCACACCGCACTTCGGCCACGCAAAGTGCGGCACGCTAATTTTTTTTATTTTTTTAATTTTTTACCATTTATCTACTCCCTGAATATTCCCTATCGTTGATACTGTTTATTGAGCATTTTCCTGCAAAAAAATTATATATGCCAAAAAAATAACAACAAGAAAAAAAAAGTATGAGTCTGAAAATGCATGAGTCTGAAAATGCACGAAAAAGTGGTCTAATTTCTTAAGATGGGCCAGACTAGTTCCTCTCTTTTCTTTTTCACGTCACTTATTTTTTTTCCTTTTTACTAATCCAACTTATTTACTCTTTGTACAGCTATCTGAAAATGTCAACGCACGTCTGCAATAAACTGTTCCGGCTACTGGATGATCCCATGACTTGGGAAAATGGCACTTTAACTCCTTATTCAAGTCTGAGGCTTTTGAGAAGGATCAAGCTAGATAGAGACCTTGTATTTGCTGCCATCCGCTAGTGGGATCCCTAGTTTCATATTTTTTGATTAACTCACCAAGAACTATGTCCTCTAGCCGAAAGTTTGCTGCAACTACTGATGTGAGGTTTTCCCCTGGTACCCTTCCTTGTGTCCCAAGTTATGGGCCATATTAGCTTAGCAATGTGGCCTTTACCTTGGGCATATCACCCTCCAAGGCCGCTCGACTAGTTCTTAGAGGACATTTCTTTTCCCTAAAACCCTTATTCGATGCACTCGATGACTTTCCAGATGTGCATACTTGTTAAGCTAGTGTAGTTTTATTGATCTGCTTATCTAGATACCTGCTAGTGACCTCAAGTGAAGCAATTGGCGACCATCGATTATTTAGCATTATAGATGGTATTCATCGCAGGCTGAACCCTTTCCTAGTAATTCTAGCCAAGACAATCATTGGCTTGGATGCCCTGTGCACTGATCCTACTGCTTTTATGATCGGGAGTCCCCCATTACTCCCGGTAATCTATGTCATTATTTTTAAAGGTAGCGCACCCCTTGTGGATTTTCACACTAACTTTTCTTATTTGGTAAATGCGTCCCATTAGGGATTTTCACATAACCTTGTGCCTTACATTTGCCTGAAATGGATCTAACTCATTCCAGCGACTTTTTTTTTTAGGTGTGGCTGCAGGATAAGTTAAGGTTATTGACAAAACCCCCTCCTAGGGTGATCAGTGCATACTTGCTGATGCACTTTTTCCTTAGACAGAGGACATATCAGTTTGACTCTCCTTAAGAAGGCTTTATATGGATAGCTACCTTGGCAGACAGAGATATCAGCTTCATGAGCCCCTGGATGCATCTTGACTATGTGCCTCAGCATGGGCCTTTGGGATGTGTCCCATTATACAGACTTTACAGAGCCTCCTTTTGCAACACAGCCCGTTGCGTTCGTCAATTTGGAGGGTGTTATTCTATTGTGACTCTACCGCTAGCATTTCATAGCGGGCTCCTATCTTTGGCATTCATTACTAGCTATTGTGAACTTTGGGTGTAGCTACCCTTGAGTACGGCCATCCCTAACCTATGCCATTAACAACAACTGCTGAATAATCACTATCCCGGAGCACAACTGTCTTCCTATGACAATCAGCCACTGCCCGGTGCTTACTAAGGCAATCCATACCCAAGATCAAATCAAACTCCTGAAAAGGAAACTCTATCAAATCCGCAGAAAACTCAACACTTTGGACCAAAAGAGGACAATTCCTAGACACTCTACTCATATTAACACTATGCCTTAAGGGACTGGTCACACAAATCTCATAGTCTAACTGATCTACATCATGCAACTTATCAATTAACTTATTCGTGAACAAATATGAGTGTGTGGAACCAGGGTTAATTAGTGCATATAATTTAGTATTAAGGAGTAGAAACTTACCGGCTATCACATCCGGAGCATCTTGCTCATCTTGAGCTCTCACAGCATAAGCTCTAGCTGGGAATGCCAAGGGACGATAATAGACTCTGATGGGGCTCCATCTCCAGGTCGACCACCTCTACCTCTACCTCGGCCTCTACCACGACTGATTTGTGATGCATTAGAATCAACTCTGCTAGCCTCACGCTGATCACCAGAAGCCTCACTCAACTTCGGATAGTTGGCCAAGAAGTGCTCAGTGCTCCCACATCAGAAACACCCACCTGTGAGCCACCTACACTCACCCCTGTGGCACCTGCTGTAATGCAAACACTCAGGCAGCATCTCGGTCCCTCTGCCATAACTCATACTCAAAGCAGAACCCTACCTGTAACACCCCGATACCCTCGTTGGAAGGATACCGGAGCGCTACTCGACAACACAGACACACATGCATACATCTCAACGGAAACAAACGATAACATAATAAATATACATTACTTATAAAATTACATAAGGATCCTTCATATCATTTAAAATAATAATATACAAATTACAGAACAATATACAGAACTTATATGCACAAAATTTTATAAGCTGAAAACAAAATAAAATTCTAACTCCTATGTGGCCATCCTTGCAGATGCGCGTTGCGAACCGAACCACAAACCTACCACCTACACGAA
Organism: Excoecaria cochinchinensis; assembly: GCA_947683425.1. Lineage (NCBI taxonomy): Eukaryota > Viridiplantae > Streptophyta > Magnoliopsida > Malpighiales > Euphorbiaceae > Excoecaria > Excoecaria cochinchinensis. The sequence continues at coordinate 2,542,049 of CANTUQ010000129.1, forward strand.
AAAATAGCCCGTTCTAAGCAATAACGCTTAGTGGGGAGGAACAAATACAGACAAAAACCAGTACACTAAACAGGATTACAATAATTTATGCATATACAAATATGTACACAAACTGAAATACTTACCATGACAACACACGAGATATCACATGCACAACATACCAGAATTATATCAAAACATAATCACAAATTCCAGCCACTCAATTTAATTATAACACTGCACGGAACAATTATAACACTCAACTGAACATACACTAGCACATCTCAAACATTCTCCTGAAACTCAATAGCTGTGGATACGGGAGCACTACGTGACAGAGGATACTGCGAACGGTGCCAATTGTGAGAGACCGTAGCCTCGATCACACACTACACGGGAGATCAAAGCCTCAAAAACACTTTTGGGTCCGAAGGCAAGGGGGAGACCGAAGTCTCAAAATGTTTTATCACTGCACGAAAATGAGCATCTCGAAGGTCGGCCGAATGACCCAAACGGGGCCTACATAGGCAGCTGCACTCATATATCCCTTTATAAGCATGCATATCTATCCACTACTATGACCAGTCAAGCTTAACATAAAGACTCTATACTCTATATACTCTATACACTATATCATACACATTGAAACATTTCATCAGGATTCAATCACAAATAACTAATATCACATAACCTATCACATTCAACAACTACAAGCATGTGGACGCTTAATTCCATTAGCAAACTCTTATGGAAAAGAATTAATTACCCATAACTTTTAATTGTTAATCATTTATTTATTCATCTTAAAACTCTAAACAAGTGGTGAGTAAGTTTAAGACAATTACAAAGAAGATCGGATGCATTTCGGAAGGGAAAACATACCAAAATACATAACCTAAAGGAGGGTAAAGAAGGGCAAGTGTACAAGCCAACCATGGGGTTCAAAATAAGAGGAAGAACCTTATACAACTAGGTTCTATTGCGCTCGCGACATGGGTCGCGCTAGCGATAGAAGCCTACCTCAAATGCTCTACAAAAATCAGACTGTCAGGACGATTTCTCTCCCCGACTTTGCATCAGCTAAACCAACCCATAAAACACATTTTTAGGGAAAACTTCCTTCTTAAAAATTAATCCTTAGGATGTTATAAATCCAACGGGATAATGTTTAGGTCATTTAGACATCTATCACTTCATATATGAGCTAAATAACCTATACTATTCAAGTAACCCGACCAAAACAGAGACACTATGGTTTTGTCCAATTTATAGGGCTCTAGAGTATGAATTTGCTCAAGATAATTTCGGAGACTTTTATAGATATGGAAATCACGGTTCTAATGGCTCATGAATCACTTAATTTGAAGGTCTATAACTCAACTTATGATAAAAACATTACACAGAGGTCAGATGAAACTGAACAGAATTTACCAAAATCATACCTTATCATCACAACTATATGACAACCCATCTAACATCATCATCACACATGCATTTACTCAAATAAATCACTTAAAATTTCTAGACTTTATACGACACAAAACACATACACATTAAATCCAAAATGAGAACTAGGGCAATAGACTTCCAACTGAACATAATAGAAGAATCAACTCCCAAACCTCAAAATCGAAGCTTCAAACCGATCACTTCAAAATCCAACCTTCTCTTGTTCTTTGCTCTTTCTTCTCTCCTCCGATTCTTGCACAAAATCCAGCCAAAAATACACTTAAATCAAGCCATTCACTCACTCATACAAAACAAGAAATAAAGAAGAAGAAGAAACCTCAACAAATCCAAGCACTTTCCTTTCAAAACCCAGCTCTTAAACTCATAAATCCAACCTCAAATTCAAGGAAACACACAAGGGAAGAAGTGGGGAGCAGAAAATTGAAGAAAGGGAGAGGAGAGAGAACGGGAAAGTGAGGAAAGAGGGCAAAGAAATAGCTTCCTCGGGAAGCTTCATCAAATTCTGCCCTCCCTTCCCTCTCTCTTCCTTTTTCATTAATTGCCACCACCAAACAAGCCATGTGTCACAAACCCATGGTCCCATGTGTCCTAATCTTGGCTCACTCATCATCAAAGCACCATGCACATAATACACAAGATAATTTCTTATAAACACACTAAATCCTTGTAGCATACACCTACCTCACTTGATAATTCTTAAGTACATATTTTCAATCCTTAGTACATTACACACAATCCACTAAATAATTGCCTTACATCCTTGTTACCAAACACCACACACACACTAGATAATTCCTGCACTTAACATCTTTAATTAATTTTGCAATTAAGTCCTTAATGATCAAATCTCCACACGCATAAATTACCGAAATACCCTTAAATGTCCACTCAAATACACAACTTCCAACTAGGCCTGATTTGGGTCGTTACAATCTCTCCCCCTTAATAAATTTCATCCTCGAAATTTCCCCGATAACCACTTGCACAGGAAGTCCTTAAACAAGCCTCCAAATCGCTATCACTCAAACCATTCAATTCTCAAAACATTTACACTTCACACCATAACCAAACTACTTAAGACATCTCAATAAGCCATTCTAATACCTCAAATCCATCCGATAAACATATTACTTTCCGCATACATATAACACTCATGGCATAATCAAAATCTTATCTCTTACTAGCACACTATTCCATATCACTCTTCTCTTCTTAACTCCGACTACTAACACTTCACACTTCCTTAACGCACTGCACTCTTATCCATATACCTATTCTAAGCATCAATCACTCAATGTATATCCTATCAGCTTTCCTCAATGAACCGCATACAATGATGCTTTTCACATACAAATGAGGGATGCGGATGAAATGGCTATGTCGTGATTTATGTATGCGAAATGATGCAAAAAAATGCAATGTAAACTACAGTAATGCACTTTTTTCCCTCCCAATGCTTCACTATGCTTATGTTCACATGATTCAAAAGAGATAGCTGACAAGCATATAGAGTGTCACCTCAAACTCATACTATGCACATAATCTTATATCACTCACTATAACCGACATCTCACTAATCCTACATCTATACACTACACAATAGCATCTGCATTAGGCCATAACACTAGACAGACTCGCATACAATGACTCTACACTCAAACAATCAGAGACCACCAGAACCGACTAAACCGGTGCTCTGATACCACTAAATGTAACACCCCCAATACCCCCATTGGAAGGATACCGGAGCGCTACCCGATAACACAGACACACATGCATACATCTTAGCGGAAGCAAACGATAACATAATAAATATACATTACTTACAAAATTACATAAGGATCCTTCATATCATTTATTATAATAATATACAAATTACATAACTTATATACATAAAATTTCAGAAGCTGAAAACAAAATAAAACTCTAACTCCTATGTGGCCAATCTTGCAGATGCGCGATGCGAACCGAACCACAAACCTGCCACCTACACGGGAAAACAGCCCGTGCTAAGCGATAAAACTTAGTGGGGAGGAACAAATACAGACAGAAACCAGTACACTAAACAGGATTACAATAATTCATGCATATACAAATATGTACGCATACTGAAATACTTACCATGACAACACACGAGATATCACATGAATGACCTACCGGAATTATATAAAAACATAATCACTAATTCTAGCCACTCAATTTAATTATAAAACTGAACAGAACAATTATAACACTCAACTGAACATACACAAACACATCTCAAACATTCTCCTGAAACTCAATAGCTATGGATACGGGAGCACTACACGACAGAGGATACTGCGAACAGTATCAATTGTGAGAGACCGTAGCCTTGATCACACACTACACGGGAGACCAAAGCCTTAAAACACTTTTGGGCCCGAAGGAAAGGGGGAGACCGAAGTCTCAAAATGTTTTATCACTGCACGAAAATAACCATCTCGGAGGTCAGTCGAACGACCCAAATGGGGCCTACATAGGGAGCTGCACTCATATATCCCTTTATAAGCATGCATATCTATCCACTACTATGACCAGTCAGGATTAACATAAAGACTCTATACTCTATATACTCTATACACTATATCATACACATTGCAATTACCCAAGCAGTTTATCAGGATTTAATCACAAATAACTAATATCACATAACATGTCACATTCAACAACTATAAGCATGTGCACGCTTAATTCCATTATCAAACTCTTATAGCAAAGCATTAATTACCCATAACTTTCAATTGTTAATCATTTATTTATTCAACTCAAAAATCTGAACAAGTGGTGAGTAAGTTCAAGATAATTCCAAAGAAGATCAGATGCATTTCGGAAGGGAAAATATACGAAAATACACAACCTAAAGGAGAGTAAAGCAGGGCAAGTGTACAAGCCAACCATGGGGTTCAAAATAAGAGGAACAACCCTATACAACTAGGTTCTATCGCGCTCGTAACATGGGTCATGCTCGCAACAGAAGTGGTGAGTAAGTTCAAGATAATTCCAAAGAAGATCAGATGCATTTCGGAAGGGAAAATATACGAAAATACACAACCTAAAGGAGGGTAAAGCAGGGCAAGTGTACAAGCCAACCATGGGGTTCAAAATAAGAGGAACAACCCTATATAACTAGGTTCTATCGCGCTCGTAACATGGGTCATGCTCGCAACAGAAGCTTACCTCAAATGCTCTACGAAAATCAGACTGTCAGGACAGTTTCTCTCCCTGACTTTGCATCGGCTAAACCAACCCCTAAAACAGATTTTTAGGAAAAAATTCCTCTTAAAAACTGATCCTTAGGATGTTAAAAATTAAATTGGACAAATATTAGGTCATTTGGACATCTATCACTTGATATATGAGCTAAATAACCTATATTGTTCAAGTAACCCGACCCAAACAGAGACATTATGGTTTTGGCCAATTTTCAGGGTCTTAGAGTATGAATTTGCTCAAGGTCATTCGGAGACTTTTATAGACATGGAAGTCGGGTTCTAATGGCTCATGAATCACTCAATTCGAAGGTTTAAAACACAACTTATGACAAAAACATTACACAGTGGTCAAATGAAACTGAACAGAATTTGCCAAAATCATACCTTATCATCACAACTATACGACAACCCATCTAACATCATCATCACACATGCATTTACTCAAACAAATCACTTAAAATTTCCAGAATTTACAAGACACAAGACACATACACATTAAATCCAAAATGAGGACTAGGGCAATGGACTTCCAACTGAACATAATAAAATAATCAACTCCCAAACCACAAAATCGAAGCTTCAAACCGATCACTTCAAAATCAAAACTTCTCTTGTCCTTTGCTCTTTCTTTTCTCCTCCGATTCTTGCATAAAACCTAGCCAAGAACACACTTAAATCAAGCCATTCACTCTCTCATACAAAACCAAAAAGAAAGAAGAAGAAGAAGAAGATGAAGAAGAAACCTCAACAAATCCAAGCACTTACCTTCCAAAACCCAGCTCTTAAATTCAAAAATCCAACCTCAAATTGAAGGAAACACACAAGGGAAGAAGTGGGGAGCAGAAAAATGAAGAAAGGGAGAGGATAGGGGACGGGAAAGTGAGGAAAGAGGGAGAAGAAATAGCTTCCTCAGGAAGATTCATCAAATTCTGCCCTCCCTTCCCTCTCTCTTCCTTTTTCATTAATTGCCACCACCTAACAAGCCATGTGTCACAAACCCATGGTCCCATGTGTCCTAATCTTGTCTCACTCATCATCAAAGCACCATGCACATAATACACAAGATAATTTCTTAGAAAAACTCTAAATTCGTGTACCATACACCTACCTCACTTGATAATTCTTAAGTAGATATTTTCAATCCTTAGTACAATACACACAATCCACTAGATAATTGCCTTACATCCTTGTTACCAAACACCACACACACACTTGATAATTCTTGCACTCAATATCTTTAATTAATTTTACAATTGAGTCCTTAATGATCAAATCTCCACACGCACAAATGATCGAAATACCCTTAAATCTCCACTCAAATACATACCTTCCAACTAGGCCCGATTTAGGTCGTTACACTGCCTCTTTCCTTTCGAAGCCAAGCCTGAAGAAGACTCATCCTGTGGGTTCCTAGACCTCTTAGCCGAGGATGAAGAAGATGAACCTCCACGAGATGGATTCCTTCTCTCAGCCCTCTATCTCAATACCAACTATGACCTTTCGGCCTGCACTGCAGCTTGAACAATCTGGTAATACACAATACCTGGAGTACTCATCAGTGAAATTAGCATTGCCCTCAGTGACTCATTCAACCCAGCATCAAAGTGCCTACACTAAAATTCTTCAGTCAGAATACCTTCAGGAGCATACTTGGCAAGGCGATTGAACTCTTTCTCAAACTCAAAAACTGATATAGCCCTCTGCTTCAGACTTAAGAACTGTGCCCACTTAGCATCTTTGTAGGTTTGAGTCACATACTTACTAGCAAACTCTCTCTCAAAGAACTCCCAAGTGACCGGATTAGGAAACTGAGGATGCCTACGAACCAACTTCTACCAATCATAGGCGGATCCCTGCAATAAAGCCGCAACACTTTCAACTCGCCTCTCAGGAGGGCACCGAACCTCCTCAAGACTCTGACTCATCTAGACTGGTCCCATAAAAATTCTCTGCACCAGCTTTCCTCAAACTCTCTAAAGGGGCTCTCAGAGCTGTCACCATCTCTATGACTCGGGACATATCCTGAGAAATCTTTAACATGGCCTCAAAAGGTATGGCTGTGGCCTCAGGCTAAACCTTAGGTAGTTGAGCCGAAATAGACACCGACGGATCATGTGCTTGAGGATTCATACTCTCAGCAGACCCCTCAAGTGATCCACGCACCAAATCAAAACATATCTAAAAGAAACACAAAGACAACTGCATTAGCCAACACAGTCCTAGACAGATATCTATACACAACAACACCCAAAAAATGCCTAAACCTAGGCTCTGATACCAAAACTTGTAACACCCCTTACCCATACGTAGGCGAACCCATCCACATGGGAGTGAGATGCCGTATGAGTCAGGGTGTCACCAAACAGATCGATATAAAAACATACATTTACATATAGAAATACAGCTAAAATTAAAACTTTAGAAACATCAGTATGATCATTCATTAATATAATAAAATTCATTACAATAATGTTCTGATCAATAACTGATATTACAAAAACTAAGCCCTAACATTGATCCCTCTATGTTAGCTTGACTTGCGGTGACTCTCCCAGAAGAACAGAACCTTCAACACCTGCACGGATGAAACACCGTGCTAAGCGATAACGCTTAGTGGGGAAAACACATAGCAATATGGATGGCCATTCACAATGGTCATCAGGGAAAAACACAGACATATTGGCATATGCGGTAATCACATCAGATATAACCAATATTAGATCACATATATAGCATTCGAAAGTCTATGATCACATTCGGATACATAGGAATTCACATACTTATAGTCATAACCAATCAGATTTCTCATTCTCATAAGCATAACACAAGCAAACAAAACACCTGCTGACTCACCGTAATGGATAACGAACGACTCATGTAAATGCATGGCAGTACCTTACGAGTACGAATTGAAAATCAACATCATTATATTTTCTCATTTAAAACATTTTACTGAGGGGATCTTAAACAAGATACAAATACATTAGGGATCGCGAGGATCCGAACGGGGACCTGATCAGGGTCCAAACATAATTGAGGGCTACAGCAAAAGAACTCTGTTAGGCATGCCTAACTATCCACTAGACTAACTCTTGTAGGTTATGCATAATACAATTCACATTCAAGCTTAACATATTATTTATAATGAAGAACCATAAAATGTAGATATGCATAACACATTCCGTATCACAACACAACATGCAACATAATTTGATAAGGCAAAATACAATTTAATGTTATTTGCTATTGGAAATGATACTAAATAAGATTTAAAACAATAACAAATGAAAAGGGAACGAAAACAGTAAAATCCGAAAACTTCAAAAATTGGAGGCAGAGACGTTTTACACGGCGGTATGACTTAGCCTTACCACCGTGTAAGACATCTTACATGGTGGTAAGGTAAAACCATACCACCCTGTAACATGCCCAACATAAGAGGCAGAATGCTTTTACATGGCGGTATGGAAAATCCATACCCCCGTGTAAAATGCACAGCCTAGAATTCCTTCAAGGCAGAATGACTTTACACAGCAGTATTAAATGTCCTTACAGCCGTGTAAAATCACGGACAAGCAATACTGAAGGAAAACACACGATTCACACGGTAGTATGCCAAACCATACCGCCGTGTGGATCGTCCCAAACCTAAAAATTTCCATAAATTCATCCCAACTCAAAGCTAAACTCAACATACCCAAAAAAATCAAACATTCAAATCATTAAAATCAACTCAAAACTCACCTTTTAAAGCTCAAAACCTACATAAAACATGCAATGAATATTCTCAAATCATCCAAATGAAACCAGCCACTTAAAGTCCAAAAACCTAATTATTTGCACATATGTATAATTCACCAAAATCACAATCTATGTCTCTTAACTCAACATGCTCAAATATCATGTCATACAAACCATTATAAACTTCATCAATCAAGCCCATTTCCAGAAAAAAAAAAAAAAAAAAAAAAAAACAACAAAGAACCAAAAAGCATCAAAATACAACTAATTCCCAAACCTAAAATTTCTTTGCTCTAAATTAATGAGCACCACTTCCACTAGCCTTCTCCTTTCCCTTGGGATCGCAAGGAGGCTCAACTAATCAACACACCCAAAATCACACAAACACAACAAACCCTAGATTAAATAGACTCTAAAAAAGATCAAGAACAAGAAGAAGACAAGAAGAAGAAGAACTCAATAAACTTACCAAAATAACTCTTGAGTAGACCAACTTCCTCCAAATCCTCACTTGAATCAAAGCTAGGGCACAATACAAGGGGAAAGAGGAAGAAGAAAGGGAGAGACAACGGGAGAGGGAGGGAACGAGAGAGTAAGGCAGCTATTGATTGCTCTTTCTTTCTCTCTCCTCTATATTTTTACACCCTTTTCACTTACCCTTGCCACTTGTCAAGGGAGGATTGGTGGGAGTTGTTTACTCACACCCAACAAGTATACAAGACACTACACACAAGACGAATCCCACTAACACACACACTACAACTAAATGAGCATGCACACACTAACACAACCCACACACACTCACATCCTACAAACATATATGCACCCACACTCTATTAAAGCTATCAAAACAAGTATTTTACCCAAAATACCCTTATCACATGGCAACACACTCACAATGCACACATACACATGGCTCAAACTTCTATGGGGAACACGGGGTGTGACACTTACCTTCTTCACTCATACTATTCATTCTTTATTCTGAATCCTATTCACGTTCACTTATATAAACTTTGCAAATAACCTCCTCCTTTTTAACTTTAACTACTTATACCTCATACTTTCATTGACGAGCACTTAACTCTTTCTTAATAATCCTTTTTTCACACACCAAGTACATCCTGTCAGCTTTCTCTTCAAATGAGTCACATACACTATGTTTTGCACACGTGATCAAGGGATACAAATAATTATATGATGATGTATGTATGCAAAATGATGAAAATATGCAGTTTATGCGATATTAATGCACTTTTCCCATCATCATATTTCAATATGCTCATGTTTTAATGACTTCATTGAGATAGCTTACAGGCATACAAAATGTCACCACTTTATCTTACTCTCCACATCATTCTTAATTCTAAACTTATTCATACCTATAATTAATTCAAATTCATGGTATAATAATTCAATCAAATTATCAGATAACTCTTTACTTTGAATTACTTGGGAACAGTTCTCAGGTGCATATGCACATTTGTCCCGAAGGACCAATTACATACACATCATAATAAAGATAATCTATACACACTTTAACACATGAATCATTATGACTATCACTTTCAGAAATCTCTTCCATTGCTTCAAGAGAAGAATTCTTCGACATTCTAAAGAAATGAAGGCATCCACATTAGGCCAACACAAAACTATACGCATTTCTATTCTACTCTAGCCCAAAAATGACTAAACCTATGCTCTGATACCACTAACTGTAACACCCCTTAAGCATCTATAGAGATTTACTATAGTTACTATGGAGTGTTTCAACACAAACACATGCACATAAAAATTTTTTTACAAATAAAGTTCCTAATTAATAAATATCTTTCAATATCACATTTAGATCACAAACCGAGAATCTATGCATTGCATTACAAAACACTTATAGTCTTTCTTTATTATTCACTTTACCAAATATAACTTTCTTTATACAAAAACATAGTCTCCTTACACAATTCTAACTATAGTTACACATCCTATAATATTATAAATTATTCCACATTTACAGCGGTTCCTAGTGTTGGCCTTTGGTGCTGCAGGACCGTCTTTCAAACACTATCTTTAGATACCTGCATTGTCACACCCAAAACTGGGCCTAGTCGGAATATGCTTGCTCAGTCGGAGTGAGTGAGGGTAATTCAGTAATTTGTGCATGAAGAATTTGGATAATAAGGGCTTAATGGCAAGTAATTAATTAAGTATGTTAAGAAGAGAAATGTTAGAGTGTGCTTGTAGTGTATGGTTGTAGGGTGTTTATTGGGGGTTTTTATCTAGTGTGTGTGTTGTTTGGTAATATGGACTAAAGGCAATAATATAGTGGATTGTGTGTTTGGTACCTAAGATGGAAAATATCTACTCAAGTATTATATGGTGTATGTGAGAGAATGGTGCCTTGGTGTTTAATAGTCAAAGGAGGAGTTTTGGTCCAATAGGAGGTTGCCAAGAGGGTTTGGTAGGTGGGCAATTAATGGGAAAATGAGAAAAAGAGACAAAGAATGAGGGAGAAGAGCAGATCACGTTTTCTGCTCTCTCTTCTTCTCCTCTTTGTTTTTCTTTCTTTTCCTTTTCCCGTTTCTTGTTTCCCTTCGGTGGCTGTGTGTGATTCGGCGTCTTAGTGGAGCTTCAGGATTGCTTGAAGAGGTAAGTTGGGGTTTAAGGTTTCCTGCATGCTGTTCTTCTTCTTCAACTGGTTTTATTTGAGTTAGGGTTTGGACTAAGGATTTTGTGGGTTTCTGGTTTGTGCAAGCTTTGGAGTGCAAGAAGAAGTTTCAGGACAAGGATAGGATTGAAGATTGAACTTGAAGTGTGATTTTGGATCTTCAATTTCAGGTTTGGGAGCTTTGATTTATGAAATTATATTTGTGAGTTGTTGTGCCCTAATTTTCAGTTAGGATGTAAATGAGTTTGTATTGTTTAAATCTATTGAATTTTGAGTGTTTTGGCATGTGTATAGGTATGATTAATGTGGGTAGAGGAGTTAGTAATGCATGATTAGGATTGAATTGAAGGTATGTGAGTTTGGGAATTTATGTGCCATTTATTTTGTGCATTTTCATGATTTTGGTATCTTTGATGGAATTTCTGAGAGATTGATGTTTAAAGAGGTTCATGTTAGTATAAATGTTATGGGTTTTGTTTGATTTAAGTTGTGATGATTGATTTTTGAATTTTGGAAGTAAAGATTGAAGTTATTGAGTTGTTACCTGGAAATTTCGTGCCCTTATCACTAGTAGTGAAGACTGTCACTAGTAGTGACGACTGTCACAAGTCATGACAGTAAGCTCCTATTACTAGTAGTGACGATTGTCACGAGTCATGATAGTAAGCCCCTGTCACTAGTAGTGATGATTATCACTAGTCGTGACAGTAACCTATGCCCTTGTCACTAGTAGTGACGACTGTCACTAGTAGTGACGATTGTCACGAGTCGTGACAATAAGCCAAGTCCTATCACTAGTAGTGACGACTATCACGAGTCGTGACAGTAAGCTCCTATCACTAGTAGTGACATCTGTCATGAGTAGTGACAGCCTCCTTTCCCGCAGCATGTTTCTAAACATCTTTTGTCTTGAATTTTGATGTTTTAATTCTTGTCCTTTGTTCATTTTAACTTATGTCCTGGTTTTAATAGTTATTTAATGTCACCTCAGTTTTTTTAAGTTATATTTAACTGTAATTATCTTTTGTACCTTTGGGTTGATCAAACAGTAATGTAATGATTTCCGTTGTATTAATGCATGATCAGTTATGAACTCTATGTGTGATCGGAAATTTCGCTATGACGAATTAGCGGAATATTATGGTTAATGTCTGATTGCAGTAATATGCCTAGCCCATGAGCTCAATGTGCCTTGTTTATATAATTGGTTTATGCATATTAAATATTATGGCTGTTTATATTGAGCATGAGGTGTTAGAAGGTGAATGTTTTGTGATTCTGCATGTCGATGTATGAATTAGTATTTACGATCATTGGTGGTATAATATGGTTCCTTACATGTGATATAGATATGCCTTGAATAATGAACAAAGTTAAAGTGTGTGATTGGTTTGCTATATAAATTGTTTTATGCATGACCGACATTATGAATTTATTTATGAGTCTATCATACTATGGGTTATGTATGATAATATATATATATATATATATATATATATATATATATATGATGTTATTCGAAATATGATCTGTTTTATACATGACCTGTGAGAGTCAGTCTAGTGGATAGTTAGGCATGCCTAATAGAGTCTATATAAGCGTAGCTGCAGCGCCCTTTGAACGATTTGGACCCCGATCAGGTCCCCGAATGGTTCCTCGCGAACCCTATTATGTGTATGTGTATGGATCTTGTTTAAGGTCCTGTTCAGGGAAATGCTTTTGAAATGTGGAAAGTGATTATGCTTTGCGATTCGTACCCATAAGGTACAGTTTGTTACTCGTTATCCACTATTTTGAGTCAGCAGGTATTTCGTTTGCTTTATCTGATATGAATATGAGAATATGATATCCGAATGTGTAAGATTTCAGTCATGCGGATCAGTTATGAATTCGAATGTGATTATAAATCTCTGATTGGGTTAAATGTGACTCAAATATGCCTATTATGTGCGATTATTCATATATACCATTTTATGACTGTGTTTGAATATAATCAATTGTGATTATAAGTATGTGAATCAAAATACGTATGAATGTGCTCTTGACCTTGGAATGTTATATATGTATGGTGTTATGTTGCATGCCCTCTCTCTTTCTCTCTCTCTCTAGTTTATCCTATTGTGGTGATTTCAGCGTGTGTTCATGTGTTTACATTTCAAGGCATGATATTGCATGGATTAGAGTCGAGCAGTGGAAGTGTGGTGATTTGATGTTATACCTTGGGTTCCATTCAGTATATGCGTCTTGTGACATGATTAAAGTATGTGTTGATACCTGGTAATGATGTATGGTAGTTGAGTGTATTATTGCTTGGTAACTGTGTTGCATGAGAACGGGTTTCCGCTAAAGTAACGGTACCTTGGTATGATATTTGCATGTGTAATTGTTCTCGAGATTATATATGGTGAAGTGTTGATAGCTGATCTCTCGGCGAGCCCGGTAAGTATATGCATGAGAATTTGTAGGTAGTTTTACATGAATATTTGTATCTACTGTGATCCTTTGTCTACTTGGGGCTTTGCTTAATATGAAATAAGAGTGTAGTATTCGGGCGAATATGATATTGAGATGAGTACTCAGGTAATATGTATAAGAAAGTGTGTATAATCTTCTAAATGCATGGCTTTCCTATGCACGCTTGTATGTCCATCTTTTATGGTTATCTGCATGTGCCATTTACGTATGTGACTTGCTTTGGCAACCATTGTGAATGGTCGTCCATATTGCTTTTATGTTCTCCCCACTAACCGTTTATCGCTTAGCACGGGTTCTTTTTCCCGTGCAGGTGGCAGGTCTGGTCCGGTTCGAGTCGCACATCTGCAAGGATTGGCCACCTAGGAGCTAGGAGTTTTGGGATTTTGTTCAGCTTCTTTATTTTGGATTTTGTAATTCTATATAAAATGTATATGTAACAACATGTAAAGATACTTATGTAATATTCTGGACCATGTAAATTTTTGCTGCTAAGAATTTCTTCTATTTTATCGTCTGTCTGTAACTTCTATTGTATGGTAGTAAACTTACACATCTGTATGTTTTTGCTTGGTGTACGTGCATTTGTGAAGTCTGTATGTTCTGTTGTACTCCTCAAGTTTTAAATTCTTATGTATTTTTATACGCTTTGTATCGCTTCTGTCCGGTAACACACCTACTCGTACGGCTTCCTACTCCCTAATGGATGGGTTTGCCTACGTATGGGTTGGGTTGTTACATTTAGTGGTATTAGAGCGCGGTTTGACGATTCTGGTTGTCTTACTTGTTTGAGTATCGAGTCTTTGTATGTTACTTATTATGTGTCGAGTCTTTGTTTGAGAGTCGGTTTTGTGTCGTGGCCTAATGCAGATGTGTCTTGTCCTGTGTGTGTTGTGTTAGATGGAGTCTGACCCTAGTGAGAAAGTGGGCGACACGATAGAAAGTGTGAATCCAGTTAGTATTGATCAAAGTGTTACCGAACGTCCTTTGGCTAGGGATTCTGGTTTAGTTTCCGATGATAGGGCCCTAGTGCGAGGGTTGATTCGGATTTTGGATAGGTTAACTACCCCTCGCATCTCTCAGGATTTTGTCCGGGAGGTACCCTAGAAAAGAAAAGTTTCGGGCAGTGAAGTGTCAGCAGGGAAAAGAATTCGAGAAACTCCTTTATGCCAATTCTGTCAGAAGCAACATTGGGGTCTTTGTCGGAAGCTCACTGGAGCTTGTTTCCGATGTGGCAGCAAAGCCCATCAGCTTGCCAATTGTCCGAAGTCAAGGGAGAATCTAGCTCGGCAAGCTAGGAAGGATATGGAGGATTTGCTTAGACCCACTAGTGGGCCAACAAGGCTTGTTGAGCACCGTAGTGTAGTGACAGAGCCTGCAGAACCTTCTGGTAAGTTTTGTTTTGATGTGTTCGAGTAAAGTTGTTTTAGTAATTTAAGGTGGAAGGGTATTTGGATTTTATAAGGTTTTGGTAGTACTCTATATACCTGTCGGCTATCTCTAGAAAAGTATTTGAATAAAAGCATCATGAATCATGGGGATGGGATAAAGTGCATCATTTTAGCATCAATTGCATTTATTCCGCATTATTCTGCATATATGAATCATCACATACTCATTGCATCATCATCTCTTTGACCATACATGATAAGCATTTTGCATACGTGTTTTGATTGAGAGGAAGCTGACAGGGTATACATGTACTATTTGTTAATAAGGATTAAGAGTGAAAGGAGCAAGTATAGCATTGGTTAAATAAAGTATTCTATGTTTGGTGTAAGTTGAGTAGGAAGTGATTAAGAGCACCGCAATGGTAATAAGCGTAAGCAAGTGAATAGTTTGGGAATGTAGTGTATGAGTCTGAGGGTGGTTCGGAGTGTAGTTTTGGGGTTTCTTCCGGTGTAAGTAAATTTCGAGGACGAAATTCTTTTAGGAGGGAAGATTTGTCACACCCCAAACTGGGCCTAGTCGGAATATGCTTGCTCAGTCGGAGTGAGTGAGGGTAATTCGGTAATTTGTACATGAGGAATTTGGATAATAAGGGCTTAATGGCAAGTAATTAATTAAGTATGTTAAGAAGAGAAATGTTAGAGTGTGCTTGTAGTGTATGGTTGTAGGGTGTTTGTTGGGGGTTTTTATCTAGTGTGTGTGTGTTGTTTGGTAACATGGACTAAAGGCAATAATATAGTGGATTGTGTGTTTGGTACCTAAGATGGAAAATATCTACTCAAGTATTATATGGTGTATGTGAGAGAATGGTGCCTTGGTGTTTAATAGTCAAAGGAGGAGTTTTGGTCCAATAGGAGGTTGCCAAGTGGGTTTGGTAGGTGGGCAATTAATGGGAAAATAAGAAAAAGAGACAAAGAATGAGGGAGAAGAGAAGATCACGTTTTCTGCTCTCTCTTCTTCTCCTCTTTGTTTTTCTTTCTTTTCCTTTTCCCGTTTCTTGTTTCCCTTCCGTGGCTGTGTGTGATTTGGCATCTTGGTGGAGCTTGAGGATTGCTTGAAGAGGTAAGTTGGGGTTTAAGGTTTCCTACACGCTGTTCTTCTTCTTCAACTGGTTTTATTTGAGTTAGGGTTTGGACTAAGGATTTTGTGGGTTTCTGGCTTGTGCAAGCTTTGGAGTGCAAGAAGAAGTTTCAGGACAAGGATAGGATTGAAGATTGAACTTGAAGTGTGATTTTGGATCTTCAATTTCAGGTTTGGGAGCTTTGATTTATGAAATTATATTTGTGAGTTGTTGTGCCCTAATTTTCACTTAGGATGTATATGAGTTTGTATTGTTTAAATCTATTGAAGTTTGAGTGTTTTGGCATGTGTATAGGTATGATTAATGTGGGTAGATGAGTTAGTAATGCATGATTAGGATTAAATTGAAGGTATGCGAGTTTGGGAATTTATGTGCCATTTATTTTGTGCATTTTCATAATTTCGGTATCTTTGATGGAATTTCTAAGAGATTGATGTTTAAAGAGGTTCATGTTAGTATAAATGTTATGGGTTTTATTTGATTTAAGTTGTGATGATTGATTGTTGAATTTTGGAAGTAAAGATTGAAGTTATTGAGTTTTTACCTGGAAATTTCGTGCCCTTGTCACTAGTAGTGACGATTGTCACGAGTCGTGACAGTAAGCTCCTGTCACTAGTAGTGATGACTGTCACTAGTAGTAACGACTGTCACTAGTAGTGACGATTGTCACGAGTCATGACAGTAAGCCCCTGTCACTAGTAGTGACGATTATCACTAGTCGTGACAGTAACCTAAGCCCTTGTCACTAGAAGTGATGACTGTCACTAGTCGTGACGATTGTCACGAGTCGTGACAATAAGCCAAGTCCTGTCACTAGTAGTGACGACTGTCACGAGTCGTGACAGTAAGCTCCTGTCACTAGTAGCGACATCTGTCATGAGTAGTGACAGCCTCCTTTCCCGCAGCATTTTTCTAAACGTCTTCTGTCTTGAATTTTGATGTTTTAATTCTTGTCCTTTGTTCATTTTAACTTATGTCCTAGTTTTAATAGTTATTTAACGTCACCTCAGTTTTTTTAAGTTATATTTAACTGTAATTATCTTTTGTACCTTTGGGTTGATCAAACAGTAGTGTAATGATTTCCGTTGTATTAATGCATGATCAGTTATGAACTCTATGTGTGATCGGAAATTTCGCTATGACGAATTAGCGGAATATTATGGTTAATGTCTGATTGCAGTAATATGCCTAGCCCATGAGCTTAATGTGCCTTATTTATATAATTGGTTTATGCATATTAAATATTATGGTTGTTTATATTAAGCATGAGGTATTAGAAGGTGAATGTTTTGTGATTCTGCATGTCGATGTATGAATTAGTATTTACGATCATTGGTGGTATAATATGGTTCCTTACATGTGATATTGATATGCCTTGAATAATGAACAATGTTAAAGTGTGTGATTGGGTTGCTATATAAATTGTTTTATGCATGACCGGCATTGTTTTATACAGTTTGACCACCTCATTCACATAAATGTTGGCCAACTTATCCATCGAGTAATCCATTCTAACCAGCAGAAAATGGGCTGACTTCGTAAGCCGATCCACAATCACCCAAACCGAGTTATGCTTCCTGTGACGCACGCCAAACCTAGCAAAGGTCCTCGCTGAACCAGCTTTTAGGATTCGAGGGGTTGTTTCGCGTCTTTTTGATCATGGGCACCATGAGACATTTTGGATGCTTCCTTCCCAATAGAATATTGGAAAGGAACAACTAGCCCCATGGCACCTTTGGGCACCTTTGAGGTATCATGGAGTCGCCAGCCAATTCACGAGGAATTGGGAAAGGTCCTCTAACCTCTTATTGGTCAAAACCAGAGATTGGTGTTCGAAACTTCCCTCTTATTCATGTTTTGGTTAATTATAAATGAGTTTTTAACTCTCTAAAATTCTACCTCTTATCTCACATGACCAATGCATTTAAATTAAAGGCGTATTAAAAGCACGTAAAGAAAATAAAGAAAAATGATAAAGAAAGTGGCAAATAAAGTAATTAAAGAAAGCGGTAAACACACAAGCACACAATTACATGAGAAATAGGGGCGAAATACAACCACTAATGAAAGAAGGCTAAAGATATAGGTTGGGATGAAATACAATCCCAAAATTAAATAATATTGCCCCAAAATTAATTACAAGGGCCCAAAAAAAAATGAACTTTAATTTAAAACACTCAAATAAAATCAAACATAAGAAAAACATACATAAATCAGGACATTCATTTATTTTAGGAACATTAGTTCCTTTGCGCTCGTTTGAAGATTTAGGAACCTTGGTTCCTTCGCATTTATTTAAAGAGGGTTCGAAGAGCCATTTGATTATAGAGTTAAAAAATCGGGATGAGTGATCCCATTTTGGCAAAAATTAACTCTTCGTTTTATTTGTGTTGGCTAAAACAAGGGACATTGGTCCGAATTTTATTAGTAAAAACCCAATTTAATCATAAAAATATTTTTGTGAATTTTTATCCCACGCATGCATAAATAAAATAAATATTTACAAACAAACACAAAACACATAAAAGGGGGTCGAAAAGATCTCACCAAACCGAAGTGTTCGTCTACATGTCGTGATCCATCCGGGAAGTCACGGGGATATTCACACAATGCGACTCAAATTTTAATCCTCAGACAGAAAGATAACATAAGAAAAATATTAGCAACCATTCTAAAGAGTAATCAAATAGAGACAGAATAAATACATAATGTATCAATTTAATATACCGAGTGATAACAATAATAATGGAAATAATAATAAATCATAGTGATAATGCAGCAATTATAGTGATAATAATATAAACAATTAATAAAATAACAATTCATCAATGACATAAAAAATAATAATAATAATAATAATAATAATAATAATAATAATAATAATAATAATAATAATAATAATAATAATAATAATAATAATAATAATAATAACAACAACAACAACAACAACAACAACAACAACAATAGTGGCAAAATAATAAACATAAACATAACAATAATAATAATAATAACAATAATAATAATAATAATAATAATAATAATAATAATAATAATAATAATAATAATAATAGTGGCAGAATAATAATAAAAAATATGAACACAAATATAATGATAATAATAACAATGATAATAATAATAATAATAATGGCAATAGTAGCAACAAGGCAATGATAATAATAATAATAATAATAATAATAATAATAATAATAATAATAATAATAATAATAATAATAATAATAATAATAACAACAATAATAATAATAACAGCAACAACAATGGCATGTTAATAATAATAGTAATAGTGACAGAATAATAGCATTAATCATAACAGAAAATAAGGGTAATAATAATAATAATAATAATAAGAAAAAAGGAGGAGATGGTTGACGGCTCAGGGAATATAAAGTAAATAAACAACCTTAAAAAACAACTAAGAAGCACAAGAGAAACAAGTGGAAGGAACTGAACATGGAAAGTCAACAGGAGCTCATAATATGAAAATGGTTAGAAAATAAACACGGTAAGCACAGCAAAAAAACAACGAAGTTAATAACCATAAAAAATAAACGAAAAAATATGACGGGTCCAAAGTGTTTACCCACAAAGTTATAGATTGGAGAGAAAAGATGTTCGGATCCGCTCCCCTTCTCAAGTTTTGGTAGAAAATAAAAAAACGTTTGTAAAAATAAACCGAGTTGCATGGAAAAAATCTGAGAGAAATGTTGGTCGGATTAATGCAAAGACAAAGAAAATGGATTTATCTTTGTCTTGAATCAGCTCTCTAACTAAAAATAATGTTTTGAAGGAAAAATCCCAAAGAAAAAAAGGTAAAAATCCCCACTTGAAAAACTTAAAACCCCCCCTTTTTTTAAGAGCTTTATTGTTCTTCTTTTTGAGAGAAAACAAGAGTCTATATTTTGATAATAATTGCCGATCCAACAAATAAAAATCAATGTCCCCTTTTGATTATATTAGATTGCCCCAAAATAAAGAAAGAAAAATCGTGCTTTCAATTTTTCCTTCTCGAAAATTGCACAGAAACGAAAAAATCAGTGGTAAAAACGGACTGAAAATGTGACTAGAAAATGCAGAAAATGACCGCGTAGAGAAAAAGGATAAGATGGCCACATCTGAGGGCGCGAGACACGCCCCAGGGGGGCTCACGGTCTCGCGCTCGTACGAGACGCACCACCAGGGGCGCGCGGTCTCACGCGAGATGCGCCCCCCACGGGCGTACTGCTGCGCGCGAGATGCGCCCCCAAGGGGGGCATATGCACGCGTGCATGGCATCTACTGCATGTGCGGCCCCTGGGGCGCGTTTGCCCTGCCCGCGAAAAGAAAAAAACAAAAATAAAAATAAAAATAAAAATAAAATAAAAAGCAAATTTTCTCACTGAAACTTTTAGAGGAGCAAAGGTAATTTTCGACAAGGGTAACATCATTTTTTACACCTTTACTGGCAAGTACCACTTTCATCATCGTGTAATTCTGATCTTGGACCACCTTAGGACCTGGTGTCGACAGTTGCCCACAATTTTGGGGAACTCTAGGGCTTAGGTGCCTAAGTGAGCAAAAATTCAGAAAAGAAGGGGAGAGATGCGTACCTGAGGCGGTCGCTTTCCCGACCTTGGTCTTGCTAGCTTGTCGACATTATGGAAGTTTTGTTGGTCATGCGATTGATTAACATCAGCTCGTCGACATGTAAAATCGCCAAACTTTGAAGGACGTGATTGATGAAACACCAGCTTATCGGTGTGTGAAACCATGGCTGAGCGACTGATAAACACTAACTTGTCGGTGTGTGAAGCCATCAGACTTTGAAGAACGTGATTGGTGAAACATCAGCTTATCAGTGTGTGAAACCACGGCTGAGCGACTGATAAACACCAGCTGGTCGGTGTGTGAAGAGGCCAGACTTTGAAGGACATGATTGATGAAACACCAGCTTATCGGTGTGTGAAACCACGGCTGAGCGACTGATAAACACCAGCTTGTCGGTGTGTGAAGACGCCAAACTTTTTAGGACGTGATTGATAAAACACCAGCCTGTCGATGTGTGAAACCACGGTTGAACGACTGATAAACACCAGCTTATCGGTGTGTGAAGGCGCCAGACTTTAAAGGACGTGATTGATGAAACGCTAGCTTATCGGCGTGTGAAACCACGGTTGGGCGACTGATAAACACCAGCTTGTCGGTGTGTGAAGACGCCAGATTTTAAAGGACGTGATTCATGAAACACCAGCTTGTCGATGTGTGAAGGCGGTAGACTTTCCTGCGAGATCAAAAGAAACTTGCATGTAAGGGTAAGTTATGTGTATGCATGTGCATATGTCGTGCGAAATGCAAGCGACACCATTCATCTGAGTGGCCCACCGATCGAGGTGCGATAGCTTCGATGAGACAACACATGGTTTTGTTTCGTCGATTATGCCCCCAAGGGTCTGAAGGCGTCATCCTGGTTTAGGGACACCGACTCATACTTTTTCGAGGAGAACTGCTCGATGTGCATCTCTGCTTGAAAGAGGTTGCTCAAAGTAATGCCACCTTATCGCTCCCAGCTTTGAACGCAATTGTTTTAAAGGTAGTGCGTCCCTTGTGGATTTTCACAGTAGCTTTTCTTAGCGGGAAATGCATCCTTTTCGGATTTTCACATAACCTTGTTGTAGACACCGGGTCTTGAGGCAGTCCAGGTCAGAGTTACCCGATGAAGAGATCAACGTCAGTTTTCGGATAAATGGATGAAATTCGGAGGTTTTCGCCTTTCATGATTCGCGAGGATTAAAATCTTTTTCTATAGCATGGAGCCTTGAAAGAGTTAGGTAAGTTCTGGTTGGAATTGGGAGTTTTGCTCCACAGACGGGATGCCCGTCTGTGTAGGGGTGCCCGTCCATACTTGGGGTGATCCCCGTCTCTACGCGTAATGGAGACGGCCCGTCTGTAGCTAGGGACGGACACGTGGCGGAGTAGGGATGTCCGTCCCTAGTCCTGAGCCTTGAGTCTGTCTGTAGCTAGGGACGGACACGTGGTGGAGTAGGGACGCCCGTCCCTAGTCCCGACCCTTGAGTCTGTCTGTAGCTAGGGACGAACACGTGCCCTTAGTAGGGACAACCGTCGGTAGTTGGAGGGATGCCCGTCGGTACGTTAACTGATCAGATCACGCCGGATTGGATAAAATTTAATCTCTTTTCCTTCAAAATGGGGATAAGATTTATTAAAAATTTGAATTTTAAAGTCCTTTTATAATTCAAACTTAGGGTTGAGGCTTATCCTAATTATTTCCCTAAAATCCTATAAATAGTGGATTAAATTCCATTTTTAGGGGTTAGAAGATTTGACAATTTTTGTGAGAAAAAGTAACAAGTTTTTAGAGAAAAATTCTTTGGAAAAGTTATTAAACCTTTTGAGAGATAGGGTTTTTTTAGAAAAGGTTTTGTGAGCAATTTATTGAAAAAGTTTATAAAATCTCTGTTCATTTGCAGAATTTTATTTGATAAAATTTCTTCCAATTAATTGAGTCCTACAAATTTTTCTTACGAATTAAGCCAATTGGAGGTAACGGAATTCATTCGTTTCCATCAATACAGCTAATTCAAACACTCAATTGCTATCAGATTTTCAAGGGAAGAAAAATATAAATCCTCTTTCTCTGAATTTTTTTACTTGATCCTTGCAAAGCATACAGGAATCAGAATCATTCGACATTCACCCTAAAAGGTAAAATCCGAGGGTAAACATTCTGGACTAATATTTGTATAATTTTATTTGATTTACATTAATTTTTTATATATTTTATTATTCTATTTTATAATCTTTTACAAAAAAAACTAAAAGTTTTTCTCTCTTAATTGTTTTCCCATACTAGGGACGGCCGATGGCACAGTACAGGAGGCCGTCCCTAGGCAAACTCTCATGTTTTTAATTTATAAATTTTATCTTTCAACTTATTTCTATTAGAATTTCTCGTTCATTTATTTTTATTTTTATTCACGCTTTTGATGCTAACGTGTTTATCCCTATGAGTTATTTTCTGACCATTTGGAGTTGGAGTTCTGAAAGATGGGGGTTGCGTCAGTCTGAGGACTTCCACTCGGGTTCTTTCTTTACCCTTATCTTTTATTCATGTTATTATGGAAATGGTTTTAATGTCGTTAAAGAAAAAAGGCCAAAAGATTTCTAACAGTTAACTTTGGGATTTTCTCGGAAATTGGGGACCAATGTCCTGTTTTAGCCAATGAAATTGACGCTTCATGAAAAATCATTTTTTGTAATAAAATATGCATGGTAGGACCAATGTCCTCATTCCAATGAATACCCCGTTTATGCATGTGTTGTACTTTTACAAATGGGAGTTGTATTCCGCTCCTAGTGTGATTGTAATATATTTTTGAATGCCTTATTTTGATTTTTACTTCCATTTACCGCTTTTGACGTGAATGATTGAGCCTTAATTAAATGCATCGTATGGAAAGTTGGTGAAAGAATGAATTCAAAACTTAATTATAATATTGATCAAGCTATAAATAAATGAGAAGTCCCGAACTCACTCTGGTCTTTGGGGCTCAATGAGGCGAGAGGTCTAGGACTTCCAAGACACCTCTTGAGTCTCTCCAAAAGACTTAAATATACAAATCCTAGGCTCCAGGGGGTAGAGGCTGAGACCTTAAAGATCTCTTTGGCTAGCCCAAGATGGATATGTATGCGTCGTCTTAGGCTCGATGAGGCTAGACGACCCTTCCCAATGTTCTATTGTGTGGCGACTCCAAGAAACCTCATTGTTGCCCAAAATGGACGCACTTGTAAATACCTTACAAGTTTTATGAACCTTTCATGATCGCCCTAAAGTGGGCCCTCGGGAGGACACGGGGCTCTGGGCACATCACAGTGGCGACTGTCATGGCCGGACTTGTACCCTAATAGTATTGACCTAATTTTTGCATGTGTTTGAATTGAATGTGTAGCTTGGCCTTAAAATGAGAAATTGGAAGGACTTAATTGAAAATTGAGTGGATAGTTTAGTGGCCAATTGGTAATTGTGTCACATTAAGCTAATGGGTGATTAGTGATCTAATGATGCTTTAATTAAGAATGGAATAATGTGAGGAAATAGTTGGTGGAGGCAGATTTTCTGAAGTGGGTTCCGTGTGGCATCATAAGAGTAAGCCACCTCCTTCTTTGCATGCATTTGCCTAGCGAAGTGAGAGGTGAGTGTGTGTTGGCCTCATTCTTCATTTTTTCTGCAATTGATTTTGCTTTTCTTCTTGCTTTCGTGAGTAAGGATGAGAGTGGTTTAAGTGGATGTGTGCATATAGCTAGTTGGACCAAGAATTAAGTGTTAAGACCTAAAGGTAAGTGGTTATGTGTGCTTATTCTCATCTTCTACTCTTCTTCTTGGTTTTGATTTTGTATTGGGTGAGAATTGATGGATTGTGTTCAATCCTGAAATTTGAACTGGTTTTGCTAGCTGAAGAAGTGAAGAGAGATAAGGGAAAAGCTGTAATCGGAGAGCCGAGCGTCCGTCGAGAATAGGAGCTAAGGCGATGAGGTTTGGGAACAAACCCTAAATGTGTAAAATTGAATGATTTGTATTGGTCAAATTGGAACTTGTTATGAGCTGAATATGTATATGAATTGTATGTGCATTGAGCATGAAATCGTGCTATTAATTATTTGTTGATTGTGGTGATGTGTTAAGTGAATAAGTGCTTAAGAGCCTGTATGCTATGTCTGAATTGAGATTGATTGCAAATTGTGCTAAAGATGAGTGCCAAACAAAGAAAGGAAACTAGGTATGTGCTAATTGATTATGTGGTTGATGTTTATGGGTTGATTGCCAAAAGTGAGATTGAGATTTGAAGCTTTAATGAGAAGGAAGAAATGGACTGAAAAACATAACCATATTATGGTGATTTTGCATAGGTCACGGTGACAATTAAATTGGTTGTGACTGTGAGATATGCTTGAGTTCAATTCTGCCTACTGGATTTTTGTATGTCACGGTGACAATGGAATTCATTATGACCGTGAGGTACTTAAGTGAGCATTCTGTTTTGCAAGGTGAGAATATGTCACGGTGACAATGGAGTTCATTGTGACCGTGACATACCCTCAAGTTGCATTCTGTCGAGAGTTGGGAACATGTCATGATGACAATGAGATTGGTTGTGACCGTGACCTGTCCCTAGTTTGCATTCTGTTTTGAACTTCAATATGTCACGGTGACAATGAAATTCATTGTGACCGTGACCTACCCTATTTTGGCAATATAACTCTAATGTGTTCAGACTTTCTAATGGTAAGTCTTCAAGTAAAATGAAGGACATTATGAGTAAGTGTTAAGCGTGTACACTTGCATACTATGTGATAAATCTTGAATGCAATCAAATATGTAGTTATGAACTATGAAGAATGAATTTAGAAGCATATTGAATATGCCAGTGAATGTGATATGAGCTATCTATGTATGTGATGTGGAAGCGATCAATGTGAATTGAATAAAATGATTAGCAACTTAAGCCTGCGAGTCAAGTAGTGGATAGTTAGGCATGCCTATAGGGTCAAGTGCTGCAGCCCCATGCGTTAAATATGTGTGATTCCATGGGAATCACGATGCGAAAATAATGCGTAAAATCCTTGCTGGATTCTTTAAATGTGGATTGACATCTAGTACTCGAGAGGTACCAATGCATAAATGTGAATACAATGTGAATCTAGTACCTGGGAGGTACCATGCGATACCCGTTATCCGCGTCTTTAAATTGCAGGCAAAGTGGCAAAATAGCAAATTGGCTAATTGATTAAATGATAAATGAAATTGACTGTAGTATCTTACTATATATGAATATTGTGATATGTGGGAATAAGAATCAAGCAATTAGTACTTTATGATTGAATATAGTGTTAAATGATGCTGAGCTGTGAATGATAACAAGATGTTAATAAATGCATGGTAAGACCCTTGGCATGACATGTATGATGACATTAAATGTATATTGCTTGGTATATGTGTTCCCCACTAAGCGTTATCGCTTGTCATGGATTTACTCTAATCCGTGCAGGTACGGACAAGAGGCGACTGGAGGACGTCCCCGCATTTTGTACGGTCAACAATAGGAAGTGAATTGCGTAGGTTTGGGGTTGTCGCTTGGGAATTTTTGTATAAGTTTTTGTACGGTTGATATGTATTTTGGTATGTAAAGGCCTGTAATAATAAGATAATCATGGGTGTGACCTCCCATATGTTGCATGCCGTATGAGTGGTTATGATGTGTGAACTAAAGTAATTGGCATGTGATGCATGAGTTAAGATCGTGTGTGAAGAAATTTTATTATTCAGGTTAAGCAATGCGTATGTTGTGTGTGTGCGGCCTTCTCTAACTAAGATTAGCTGAGCTAGTCTGCCGTTAGGGAACGGGCGTCACAAGTTGTGGTATCAGAGCTTATGTTAAGTCTTTTCTGGGAATTCGGTAGTTAAGATGTGTATAGTTGGTTGACCTAATGCGGAAGTCCTTGTTTAATTTGTGTAGTATCGATGGATTCTGGAAGACATACCGGAGAAGAATCTGCTAAAAGTGTGAATCCTCGTGAAGCTGAGGTGACGGGGTCTGGACAGTCTATATCGATTGGTTTCGGGAATGAGATTCCATTTGGGCCTATGGAAGCTATGATGAAAATGACACAAGATATTGCAAGAGTGATGGAGCGCATGTTGGCGCCCAGAGCCCCAATAGAATCTTTGAGAAAGCATGGTTTGGAGGAATTCCATGGAACAAGGTTAGATGAGTCAGAAAAAGCAGAATACTGGATGGAGAAGGTGGAGAGGATTCTTAAGGAGATACGGTGTCCTCTTGACTAGTGGGTTGAATGTGTGGAGTCACTACTCCAAGGCCTTGCATACGATTGGTGGAAGCTGGTCCTGCAGAATCCGATGCTTCCTGAACCATTAAACTGGGAGTTCTTTGAAAGGGAATTCAAGAACAAGTATATCACTAAAGCACACCGAGAGGCGAATTGGAAGAAGTTTCTGAGTTTAAGACAGAGAACCATGACGGTGGCGGAGTATGAAGCAGAATTTTGTCGCCTAAGCAAATACGCGCCAAAAGGTGTTTTGACTGATGTGTTGCGATGTCAACAGTTTGAGGAAGGGTGGATTGAGGAAATTAAAGCATTGCTGATTTCTCTAACAACAGAACAGAATATAAGTTATTATCGAATTATACAAGCAGCTTTGAGAGCTGAAAGGACCTTGGGAGCTCAAAGGGAATGGAGACAAAGGATGAATGCAAGTAGAGGTGGTTCCCAGACGGGGAAAAGACCAAGAGATTCTCATGTGGCACCACCTGCGAAATCCGGGTTCAGTTCTACAGCGAGAGGTAAGAAGCGTGGCGCTCCTTCAGCATCTGGTTCGGGAAGAGGAACATCTGGTAACAGAAGTGAGGTTCATCTGTGTCCTCATTCTGGTAAGAGGCATAGAGGAGAATGCTGGAGAGTGACGGGTGCTTGTTTTAGATGCGGAAGCACTGAGCATTTCCTTGCTAATTGCCCGAATGCTTATGAGGGGTCAGGAAATCATCAAGAACAGAGTAGGGGTGGTTCAAATTTGCCTTCTTCTAATAGAGGAAGAGGAAGAGGGCGTGGCAGAGGTAGCCAGTCCAGGGGTGCAGTTGATTCTGAGATTGTGGATAGGCCTGATGCGGCACCAGTGCGGACTTATGCTATGAGGGCACGAGAGGAGCAGGATGCGCCTAAGGTGATAGCAGGTACTATTTTACTCTGTGGTATGGAAATGTTTGCACTTATTGATCCTGGCTCAACTCATTCTTATGTGTGTAATAAAAAGATATGTGAAAAGATGCCTAAAGTTGAATGTTTAAAATATGATATATGTGTGTCAAGCCCTTTGGGAGGTAACATTAATGTGAACAGAGTGTATAGAAACTGTGCATTAGAAGTACAAGGTAGTGTGTTTCCAGCGGATTTGATTGAACTACCGTTTGACGAGTTTGATTTGATTTTGTGTATGGATTGGTTAACCAAATATGATGCGGATGTTAAGTGTAAAAGGAAGATGGTTATACTCTATGATGGTAAGGGGAACAAAGTGACAGTGAGAGGAGTGTGCACTAATCCTCTTGTGAATGTGATATCTACTATGCAAGCCTGTCGGTGTATGAGAAAAGGATGTGAAGCTTATCTAGCTTTGGTGATAGACAGTAAGAGAGAACATGTGAAAATACAAGAGATACCCATAGTCAGAGAGTTTGCTGACGTGTTTCCTGAAGAATTGAGTGGTGTACCACCGATAAGAGAGGTTGAGCTATCGATTGATGTGGCGCCAGGAACAGTCCCTGTATCTAAGGCACCGTTTAGAATGGCTCCAACTGAGTTGACGGAATTGAAGGAACAGCTGCAAGAATTGCTGAACAGGGGTTTTTATTAGACCTAGTGTTTCACCTTGGGGAGCACCAGTGTTATTTGTTAAAAAGAAAGATCATACGATGAGAATGTGCATTGATTATCGGCAGTTGAATAAAGTGACAGTAAAGAATCGTTACCCTTTACCTCGAATTGAAGACTTGTTTGATCAGTTAAGAGGAGCCGGTGTATTTTCAAAAATTGATTTGCGTTCAGGGTATTATCAGTTGCAAGTGAAGAAGGAAGATATACCTAAGACTGCATTTAGAACTCGATATGGGCATTATGAGTTCCTAGTGATGCTATTCGGGTTAACCAATGCGCCAGCTGCATTTATGGATTTGATGAATCGGGTGTTCAGACCGTATCTGGACCAATTTATAGTGGTATTCATTGATGATATTCTGGTTTAGTTAAGAAATGAAAAGGAACATGAACAACATTTGAGAGTTGTACTTCGAACTTTGCAAGAGCATCAGCTGTATGCCAAACTAAGTAAGTGTGAATTCTGGCTCAAAGAGGTATCATTTCTGGGTCAAGTGATCTCATCTTAGGGGATTGAAGTAGATCCAACTAAGATAGAAGCAATTGTAAATTGGAAACCACCTAAGAATGTGCTGGAGGTTCGCAGTTTCTTAGGGTTGGCTGGAATTACAGAAGGTTTGTGAAAGGATTTTCAGTAATAGCTTCACCATTAACAAGATTGCTACGGAAAGGAGTGAAATATGAGTGGTCTGAAAGATGCCAAGTGAGTTTCGATCAATTGAAGAAGATGTTAGTAGAAGCACCGATTCTTACGCAGCCTATGACGGGTAAAGAGTATGTGTTGTATACCGATGCTTCAGGTGTCGGGTTGGGTTGTGTATTCATACAAGAGGGGAAGGTAATAGCATATGCGTCAAGGCAACTGAAGCCGCACGAACAAAATTATCCAACTTATGATTTAGAGTTGGCAGCAGTAGTGTGTGCTATAAAGATTTGGCGACATTACTTGTATGGTGAGAAGTGTAGAATTTACACCGATCATAAGAGTTTGAAATATCTGCTTACACAGAAGGAATTGAATCTGAGACAACGAAGATGGCTCGAGTTGTTCAAGGATTATGATTGTATTGTGGATTATAACCCGGGAAAAGCTAATGTAGTAGCGGATGCTTTGAGCAGGAAATCAATTTCAACATTATAGTTAAAGCAAATCAAGTGGAGGTTTTCTACGGACGGAGCTTTATTGGCACAGTTGAAAGCGAAACCGGTCTTGAGAGATGAGTTAGTAATTGCACAGAGAAGTGATGTCACACCCCATTTGCCCCCTAGTAGAATGAGCCTGTCTGTCTGTCTATCTGTCTGTCTGTATGTGTAAGCATTCGCATGTGTTTAGCATTTCATAAGGGTATCTCAGTAAAATGTATGATTTTGGGGTTTATTTTTATGTGGGTGCATACATGGCATTAATGTGTTTAATTAAATGAGATATACTTGTGTGCATGTGTTCATACCATGGTAGGGTATGCATAAGTGAAGAGGGTTTTAGGTGTGTGTAGTGTAGGTTATTTTAGTGTGAGTGATTAGTGTCACCAATAGGAGTTTGATACATATTTAGAATAAAGAAAAGAAAAAGAAAATGGAATGAGAGAAAAGGAACTTACAGATTCACGTTCTTTCTCACTCACTTTCTTCTTCTTCATTTTCTTTATTCCCAAGTACTGTATTATTGATTCAAGGTATTATTGGTGAAATTAATCCTCTCCTTGCATTCCTTAGCTTGGTAAGTGCAAGATCTAGTCTTTGTTTTACTGTAATTTGCATCTTCTTCTTCCTTGAGCTAGGTTTAACTTAGGGTTTTCTTTGTGGATATTCTTGCTGTGATTGTGTTTAGCTGAAGCTCCACGTGATCCAAAAGGGAAAGAGGTTGCTGGTCCTAGTGGAGCTAAGTGATAGAAGTATAGAATTCAGGTTTGGGAATTTATGATTGTGATTTGTACGATTTTGATGTTACTGTGAATTTTAGGGTTTATATGTTCTTGAAGAGCTTGAATCAATTAGTCTTGATTTGGTTGTTTAAATGCTAGATTGAGTTGCATGTATATTGATTATGTGAATTGAGATGATTTCTGGAAGGTAAAGACAGGTTGGTATGGTTTAAAATCAAATTGAGATTAAAATTTTTGTTCTGTAAATTCTGGAAATTCTGGGAAAATTGATTTACTGTTGGAACTCCCTCTGTCGCGTGACTCGCTACGCAGGAAGGCAAGTCACGTCGCGTGACTCTTGGTCACGACGTTACATGCCTGCTGAGAAGCCAGTCGCGTGACCAGCTGAAGAACAAGCAAGTCACGCGACGTGATCTTCGGTCACGTCGTGCGACCTACGATGAGGAAGCGTTGCGTGATCTGTAGGATCACACAACGTGATCTGCAAGGGAGAAGCAGCGTCACGTCGCGTGACCCTAGGTCACGCCGTGATCTGCATAAGCATTGCGTGATCCGCGAGGATCATGCAATGCGATTGGCGAGAAACAAGCAGGTCACGAGACGTGACCCTAGGTCACGCCGTGACCTGCCTGTTGAGAAGGCCAGTCACGCCCAGTGACCAGCCGATCTCGCCCGTTTCTCCGCTCAGCTCGTTTTTCTGAAATTTCCTGGTTTTTAACTAAGAACTGAATTTGGTATTTCTTCAGAATGGACTTTACTGTTGTATGATGCATGTCTTACTGTTTGATGCTTTGATATGCGTGATAGCATGATTTCTGATGAATTATACTCTATATCCTGAAATGTGATCAGTGTGACGCATAACCTGCTAGAGTCAAGTAAGTGGATAGTTAGGCATGCCTAATAGAGTCTTTAGCTGCAGCCCTCAGTTCAGTTTGGACCCCGATCAGGTCCCCGTTTGGTTCCTCGTGAACCCTTCAGTATAGAATCTTGTTTAAGATTCCCTCAGTATATAAATAACATGTTTTGATAAATGATATAATATTTGACTTGTACCTGTGAGGTACCCTCAGTATTCGATTCGTACCCATAAGGTACCCTCAGTACACTCGTTATCCACTGTCTAGAGTCAGCAGGTGTTCTTTAAATGTTAATGGAATTGTTCTGATCTGATCTGGCTATGAAATGGATTATCTGAATGAGTTTAATGATGAAATGCATGTTGGATTATTCTATAATGGATATGATTATTGAGATACTAAATGTTTAGTTTTAAAATATGAACATGCTTATAGCAACTATGTTATAACCTTTGCATAATGCCATTGTGAATGTGATCTGCTTTGACGACCATTGTGAATGGCCGTCCATAATTTATGTGTGTTTCCCCACTAAGCGTATATCGCTTAGCACGGTGTTTTTACCCGTGCAGGTGCGGAAGGCGTTTTGCTTTGTGAGAGTCGCCGTCATCAAGCCAACACAGAAGGGACTAGTGTAGGGCTCAGTTTTGTATCAGTTATTGATTCTTTTTGTATAGAACTCTCTGTATCAGCTTTCGCTTTTGTATCTATATTTTGTATATGTAATATTATTTATATCAGCTTGTTGATCTGATCATTATTGTAATAGTTTAATTATAGTAATGCATGATCAGCTTTTGCTTTCTGCATGTAAAGTTTTTAATTATTCTGTATTTCTGAATGTATGTTATAAATGGATGTATACTTTGCTTTGTATCTGTTTGGTGACACCTTGTCTCATACGGCATCTCACTCCTTATCGGATGGGATCGCCTACGTATGGGAAGGGGGTGTTACAGTTAGTGGTATCAGAGCATAGATTTAGGCGTTTTGGGTGTTGTTATGATTGTTCTGAGTTTCTTAGATGTGTATGTGTCTAGATCTGTGTTGGATGATACGGTTGTTTCTTGTTTGTTTAGATGGCTTCTAATTCTGCTCATGGTGCGCGTGAGGAATCCGCCGAGAGTGTGAATCCTCCAGTTGTAGATCAGTCTGTTTCTGTTACTGTGTCGGCTCAGCATGCTAGGGTTCAGCCCGAGGCCGCAGCCATGCCCTTTGAGGCTATGTTTAGACTGCATCAGGACATGGCTAGGGTTTTGGAGAGAGTGACTGCTCCTAGAGCACCTATGGAGAATTTGAGGAGAGCAGGAGTTGAGGATTTCTATGGTACCGGTTTGAATGAGTCTGAGACTGCAGAGAGATGGTTAGATAAAGTGAAGCGTGCTTTGAGAGAGATTCGGTGTCCTCCCGACCAGCAGGCAGAGTGTGCTTTAACTCTTCTTCAGGGGTCTGCTTTTGAGTGGTGGGAGTTGGTTTGCAGGCATCCTCAGCTACCGGATCCGATTACCTGGGAGTTCTTTGAGGGTGAGTTCATAAAGAAGTACATCACTCAGACCTATAGAGATTCGAGATTGGCGCAGTTTTTGGGTTTGAGACAGAGAGCTTTATCAGTAGCTGACTATGAGAAAGAGTTCAACAGGTTATCGCGCTATGCCCCACGAGGAGTTATGACTGATGACTTTAGATGCAAGCATTTCGAGGCAGGGTTAAATGAGTCTCTGAAGATTGCTTTGATTTCCTTGATGTGTATACCTGGGGTTCACTATTATCAGATTGTGGAGGCTGCAGTGAGAGCAGAGTTGTCTGAGACAGTGATGAGAGAGAGAGCTCAGAGGAGGAGTTCTTCTCATGGAGGATCTTCTTCGAGTAAGAGATCGAGGAACCCACAGGATGAGTCAGCATCTGGTCCGGCTTCTAGAGGTAGACATCAGGGTTCTACAGCTGTGTCAGGTTCTGGTAGGGGTGGTAGAGCTGAGACTACACCAGTTTGTCCTCATTGTAGTAAGTCACATCGTGGTGAGTGTAGGTGGCTCACCGGTGCATGCTTCAGATGTGGGAGTTCAGAGCATCAGTTGGCCGGTTGTCCGAGAGTACAGGAGGATTCAGGTTCCTTGAGGGAGGGCAGTAGGGTCGGTTCGAATGCTTCTCAGGCTACCCGTGGCAGAGGCTGAGGTAGAGGTAGAGGTGGTCGGCATAGAGATGGTGCTGCTTCTGAGACTGTTGAGCATCCTCCTCAGGGTGCCGTTAGAGCTTATGCTATGAGAGCCAGAGATGAGCAGGATGCGCCTGATGTTATTGCTGGTAAGTTCCTACTCCATGACACTGAGTTGTATGCTCTAATTGATCCTGGTTCCACACACTCATATTTGTGCACATATAGAATTATTGATAAATTGCATTCAGTTGATCAGTTAGATTATGAGATTTGTGTGACCAGTCCATTAGGGCATAGTGTCAGTGTGAGTAGAGTTTTTAGGAGTTGTCCTCTGATTGTTGAGGGAGTTGTGCTTCCAGCGGATCTGATTGAGTTACCCTTCAGAGAGTTTGACTTGATTCTGGGTATGGACTGGTTGGGTAAGCATCGGGCTGTAGTGGATTGCCATAGGAAGACAGTTGTACTTCGGGATAGAAGTCAGTCTCTTGTGTTTCTGAAAGGTTTGGGTGCTAGTTCGTTGAATAATGTTATTTCTGCGATTCAAGCCAAGAGATTCATCAGGAAAGGTTGTGAGGCTTTTCTAGCTGTTGTGTTAGATTCCAGGAGGGATCAGGTTCAGATTGAGGATATTCCTGTAGTGCGGGAGTTTGGGGATGTGTTCCCGAGCGAGTTGCCTGGTTTGCCTCCTGAGAGAGAGGTTGAGTTGTCCATTGAGATCATGCCGGGTACTGCACCTATTTCGAGAGCACCTTATCGGATGGCTCCTGTAGAGTTGAGGGAACTTAAATCTCATCTACAAGAGTTATTGGATAAGGGGTTTATTAGACCGAGCATATCTCCTTGGGGAGCTCCAGTTCTGTTTGTCAAGAAGAAAGATGGATCCCTGCGGATGTGTATTGATTACCGCCAGATTAATAAAGTTACAGTGAAGAACAAGTATCCTTTGCCTAGGATTGAGGATTTATTTGATCAGCTTCGAGGTGCGGGTGTCTTTTCCAAGATAGATCTTCGATCAGGGTACTACCAGCTTCAGGTTCAGGATGCAGATGTGGTGAAGACTGCATTTCGGACTAGGTATGGCCACTATGAGTTTCTTGTGATGCCGTTTGGTTTGACAAATGCTCCAGCGGCTTTTATGGATCTGATGAATCGTGTATTTAGGCCATACTTAGATCGATTTGTAGTAGTGTTCATTGATGACATCTTGGTGTATTCCAAGAATGAGAGTGAGCATGAGGAGCATCTCAGATTGGTTTTGCAGATGTTGAGAGAGCATCAGTTGTTTGCTAAGCTTAGCAAGTGTGATTTCTGGCTTCGAGAAGTGTCATTCTTGGGTCACATTATTTCAGCTAGCGGTATTCAGGTTGATCCAGCTAAGATTGAGGCGATAGTTGATTGGAAAGCGCCTCGAAACGTTCAGGAAGTGAGGAGTTTCCTCGGTTTAGCAGGTTACTACCGTCGGTTCGTTAAGGGATTTTCTGTGATTGCTGCTCCTATGACTAGATTGTTGAGGAAAGGAGTTAGATTTGAGTGGTCAGACAGGTGTCAGTCTTGCTTTGATCGGTTAAAGCAGTTGCTTGTTGAGGCTCCTATCCTTACTCAACCCATCTCGGGTAAGGAGTATGTCATATACAGTGATGCTTCTGGAGTTGGTCTTGGATGTGTGCTGATGCAGGAGGGTAAAGTAGTGGCTTATGCTTCTCGTCAGTTGAAGCCACATGAGAAGAACTATCCGACGCATGATTTAGAGTTGGCAGCTGTAATCTTTGCTTTGAAGATTTGGCGTCATTACCTGTATGGGGAAAAGTGTAGGATCTTCTCGGACCACAAGAGTTTGAAGTACTTCCTTTCACAGAAAGAGTTGAACATGAGACAGCGCAGATGGCTTGAGTTATTTAAGGACTACGACTGCATTGTGGATTACCATCCTGGTAAGGCCAATGTAGTGGCAGATGCTTTGAGTCGTAAGTCAGTTTCAGCCTTGTTCTTGAGGCGTTTCAGATGGCGTTTTGGTTCAGATGGGGCTTTGCTGGCCCAGTTGCATGTGAAGCCTACTTTGAGACAGTTGATTGTGGATGCTCAGAGAGATGATGTGAGACTTCAGCGGATTGTGCATGAGGTTAGATCGGGTAAGCCATCAGAGTTCTCAGTTTAGGATGGGGTACTTATTTTCAGAGATCGTCTGTGTGTGCCAGAGTCTGAGGATTTGAGGAGACAGCTCTTGAGTGAGGCGCATAGTTCAGTCTTTACTATGCATCCGGGCAGTGAGAAGATGTACAGAGACATGAAGCAATTCTATTGGTGGTCCGGTATGAAGCGTGATATTGTGGATTTTGTTTCCAAGTGCTTGACTTGTCAGCAGGTAAAGGCAGAGCATCAGGTTCCTTCAGGTTTGCTTATGCCTTTATCCATTCCTGAGTGGAAATGGAATGATATCACCATGGACTTTGTTTCTGGTTTACCTTTGACTCAGAGGAAGCATGATTCGGTTTGGGTTATTGTGGATCGGCTTACGAAATCAGCTCACTTCTTGCCAGTTAGAGTGGACTACTCCATGGACAGATTAGCCAGTATCTATGTGGATCAGATAGTTCGGTTGCATGGTGTGCCTTTGTCCATAGTGTCAGATCGGGATCCGAGGTTTACTTCCAAGTTTTGGAAGGAGTTACAGAGAGCTTTGGGCACTAGGTTGAACTACAGTACAGTGTTTCATCCGCAGACCGATGGTCAGTCAGAGCGAGTTATTCAGATTCTGGAGGATATGATGAGAGCTTGTGCATTGGATTTTCCGGGTAGCTGGGATAGATATGTATCTTTGATGGAGTTTGCCTACAACAACAGTTTTTAGTCGAGTATCGGTATGG
The DNA here is from genome assembly GCA_947683425.1 of Excoecaria cochinchinensis. Classification (NCBI taxonomy): domain Eukaryota; kingdom Viridiplantae; phylum Streptophyta; class Magnoliopsida; order Malpighiales; family Euphorbiaceae; genus Excoecaria; species Excoecaria cochinchinensis. Next base: position 2,578,363 of record CANTUQ010000129.1, read on the forward strand.
CACCATATGAGGCTTTGTATGGTCGTCAGTGTAGGACTCCGATTTGTTGGACCGAGCTATCCGAGAGATCTATGATTGGACCCGACTTGGTTAGGGATACTGAAGAGAAAATCAGAGTAGTGCAGCGGAATTTGAAGGCAGCAAAGGATCGACAGAAGTCTTACGCCAATCTGAAGAGGAAAGATGTGCATTTTGAGATCGGGGACAAAGTTTTCCTTAAAGTTTCTCCTTGGAGGAGAGTGCTTCGATTTGGAAAGAAGGGTAAGCTTAGTCCTCGTTTCATTGGACCTTATGAGATTTTGGCTAAGGTGGGACCTGTAGCCTATAGATTGGCGTTACCGATGGAGTTAGCAAAGTTACATGATGTATTCCACGTTTCGATGCTTCGTCGGTACAAATCAGATCCTTCTCATGTTCTGTCAGTTCAGGATATCCAGGTACAGCCAGACTTCTCTTATGATGAGGAACCGCGAGCTATTCTAGCCCGAGAGGTTAGGCAGTTGAGAAATAAGAAGATTCCTTTGGTTAAAGTGTTGTGGATCCATCATGGAGTCGAGGAAGCGACTTGGGAACCAGAAGAGTCGATGAGAGCTCAGTATCCACAGTTATTCAGTTCAGGTGAGAATTTCGAGGACGAAATTCTTATTAGTAGGGGAGAGTTGTCACACCCCATTTGCCCCCTAGTAGAATGAGCCTGTCTGTCTGTCTATCTGTCTGTCTGTATGTGTAAGCATTCGCATGTGTTCAGCATTTCATAAGGGTATCTCAGTAAAATGTATGATTTTGGGGTTTATTTTTATGTGGGTGCATACATGGCATTAATGTGTTTAATTAAATGAGATATACTTGTGTGCATGTGTTCATACCATGGTAGGGTATGCATAAGTGAAGAGGGTTTTAGGTGTGTGTAGTGTAGGTTATTTTAGTGTGAGTGATTAGTGTCACCAATAGGAGTTTGATACATATTTAGAATAAAGAAAAGAAAAAGAAAATGGAATGAGAGAAAAGGAACTTACAGATTCACGTTCTTTCTCACTCACTTTCTTCTTCTTCATTTTCTTTATTCCCAAGTACTGTATTATTGATTCAAGGTATTATTGGTGAAATTAATCCTCTCCTTGCATTCCTTAGCTTGGTAAGTGCAAGATCTAGTCTTTGTTTTACTGTAATTTGCATCTTCTTCTTCCTTGAGCTAGGTTTAACTTAGGGTTTTCTTTGTGGATATTCTTGCTGTGATTGTGTTTAGCTGAAGCTCCACGTGATCCAAAAGGGAAAGAGGTTGCTAGTCCTAGTGGAGCTAAGTGATAGAAGTATAGAATTCAGGTTTGGGAATTTATGATTGTGATTTGTACGATTTTGATGTTACTGTGAATTTTAGGGTTTATATGTTCTTAAAGAGCTTGAATCAATTAGTCTTGATTTGGTTGTTTAAATGCTAGATTGAGTTGCATGTATATTGATTATGTGAATTGAGATGATTTCTGGAAGGTAAAGACAGGTTGGTATGGTTTAAAATCAAATTGAGATTGAAATTGTTGTTCTGTAAATTCTGGGAAAATCGATTTACTGTTGGAACTCCCTCTGTCGCGTGACTCGCTACGCAGGAAGGCAAGTCACGTCGCGTGACTCTTGGTCACGACGTGACATGCCTGCTGAGAAGCCAGTCGCGTGACCAGCTGAAGAACAAGCAAGTCACGCGACGTGATCTTCGGTCACGTCGTGCGACCTGCGATGAGGAAGCGTTGCGTGATCTGTAAGATCACGCAACGTGATCTGCAAGGGAGAAGCAGCGTCACGTCGCGTGACCCTAGGTCACGCCGTGATCTGCATAAGCATTGCGTGATCCGCGAGGATCATGCAATGCGATTGGCGAGAAACAAGCAGGTCACGAGACGTGACCCTAGGTCACGCCGTGACCTGCCTGTTGAGAAGGCCAGTCACGCCCAGTGACCAGCCGATCTCGCCCGTTTCTCCGCTCAGCTCATTTTTCCGAAATTTCCTGGTTTTTAACTAAGAACTGAATTTGGTATTTCTTCAGAACGGACTTTACTGTTGTATGATGCATGTCTTACTGTTTGATGCTTTGATATGCGTGATAGCATGATTTCTGATGAATTATACTCTATATCCTGAAATGTGATCAGTGTGACGCATAACCTGCTAGAGTCAAGTAAGTGGATAGTTAGGCATGCCTAATAGAGTCTTTAGCTGCAGCCCTCAGTTCAGTTTGGACCCCGATCAGGTCCCCGTTTGGTTCCTCGCGAACCCTTCAGTATAGAATCTTGTTTAAGATTCCCTCAGTATATAAATAACATGTTTTGATAAATGATATAATATGTGACTTGTACCTGTGAGGTACCCTCAGTATTCGATTCGTACCCGTAAGGTACCCTCAGTACACTCGTTATCCACTGTCTAGAGTCAGCAGGTGTTCTTTAAATGTTAATGGAATTGTTCTGATCTGATCTGGCTATGAAATGGATTATCTGAATGAGTTTAATGATGAAATGCATGTTGGATTATTCTATAATGGATATGATTATTGAGATACTAAATGTTTAGTTTTAAAATATGAACATGCTTATAGCAACTATGTTATAACCTTTGCATAATGCCATTGTGAATGTGATCTGCTTTGACGACCATTGTGAATGGCCGTCCATAATTTATGTGTGTTTCCCCACTAAGCGTATATCGCTTAGCACGGTGTTTTTACCCGTGCAGGTGCGGAAGGCGTTTTGCTTTGAGAGAGTCGCCGTCATCAAGCCAACACAGAAGGGACTAGTGTAGGGCTCAGTTTTGTATCAGTTATTGATTCTTTTTGTATAGAACTCTCTGTATCAGCTTTCGCTTTTGTATCTATATTTTGTATATGTAATATTATTTATATCAGCTTGTTGATCTGATCATTATTATAATAGTTTAATTATAGTAATGCATGATCAGCTTTTGCTTTCTGCATGTAAAGTTTTTAATTATTCTGTATTTCTGAATGTATGTTATAAATGGATGTATACTTTGCTTTGTATCTGTTTGGTGACACCTTGTCTCATACGGCATCTCACTCCTTATCGGATGGGATCGCCTACGTATGGGAAGGGGGTGTTACAAGTGATGTGAAGTTGCAACAAATTTTGCAGTCAGTCGGTAATGTGGATAAGACCGACTATTCAGTGAATGAAGATGGAATACTGCTGTACAAGAATATAATGTGTGTGGCAGGTGATAAAGAATTAAAGAAGACATTGATGCATGAGGCTCATAACACGGTTTTCACTATGCATCCAGGTGGGAACAAGATGTATCAAGATATGAAACAGTTGTACTGGTGGCCTGGGATGAAGAAGGATGTAGTGGAATATGTGTCCAAGTGTCTTGTCTGTCAACAAGTTAAAGCGGAACATCAAGTGCCTCAGGGGATGTTGCATCCACTCCCTATCCCACAATGGAAATGGGATAATATTACGATGGATTTTGTTACTGGATTGCCTCTGACCTCAAGACAACAAGATGCCGTATGGGTTATTGTGGATAGGTTTTCAAAATCGGCTCACTTTATACCAGTTCGGATGGATTATTCTATAGAAAAGTTGGCTGAATTGTATGTGAGAGAAATTGTCCGATTGCATGGGATACCCTTGTCTATTGTTTCTGATAGAGATCCCAGATTCACTTCTAAGTTTTGGAAGAGCTTACAAGCGGCTTTGGGTACGAAATTGAACTTCAGTACTGCTTTCAATCTGCAAACTGATGGACAATCGGAAAGAATTATTCAGGTTTTAGAAGATTTTATGCGAGCATGTGTTTTGGATTTTTCTAAGAGTTGGGATAGGTATCTTCCACTTATGGAATTTGCTTATAACAACAGTTATCAGACCAACATTGGTATGGCACCGTATGAAGTCTTGTATGGAAGGAAATGTCGTTCACCGGTTTGCTGGACCGAATTGAATGAGAGCAGAATCATTGGACCTGATCTAGTGAGGGATACAGAAGAGAAAGCTAAGATCATACAGCAAAGATTGAAAGCAACCAGTGACAGACATAAATCGTATGTTGATTTGAAAAGAAGGGACATTGAATTCAGTGTGGGTGATCAAGTATTTCTGAAAGTGTCTCCTTGGAGGAAGGTGCTAAGATTTGGTAAGAAAGGGAAATTGAGTCCGAGGTTTATCGGGCCATATGAAGTGCTTGAAAGAGTAGGTTCAGTAGCTTATCGGTTGGCTTTGCCCCCCGCTTTGGCTAAGCTACATGATGTATTCCATGTATCCATGTTAAGAAGATATAGGTCGGATGATTCCCATGTGCTACCTGTACAAGAAGTGGAAGTGCAATCAGATTTTACTTATGATGAAAAACCGAAAGTGATTTTAGCAAGAGAAGTAAGGCAACTACGGAACAAGCAAATACCACTTGTAAAAGTGCTATGGCAGCATCATGGTGTTGAAGAAGCAACTTGGGAACCAGAAGCGGCTATGCGAGAGCAGCATCCATAGCTGTTTCACTCAGGTATGAATTTCGAGGACGAAATTCTTTAAGGAGGGGAGAGTTGTCATGGCCGGACTTGTACCCTAATAGTATTGACCTAATTTTTGCATGTGTTTGAATTGAATGTGTAGCTTGGACTTAAAATGAGAAATTGGAAGGACTTAATTGAAAATTGAGTGGATAGTTTGGTGGCCAATTGGTAATTGTGTCACATTAAGCTAATGGGTGATTAGTGGTCTAATGATGCTTTAATTAAGAATAGAATAATGTGAGGAAATAGTTGGTGGAGGCAGATTTTCTGAAGTGGGTTCCGTGTGGCATCATAAGAGTAAGCCACCTCCTTCTTTGCATGCATTTGCCTAGAGAAGTGAGAGGTGAGTGTGTGTTGGCCTCATTCTTTATTTTTTCTGCAATTGATTTTGCTTTTCTTCTTGCTTCCGTGAGTAAGGATGAGAGTGGTTTAAGTGGATGTGTGCATATAGCTAGTTGGACCAAGAATTAAGTGTTAAGACCTAAAGGTAAGTGGTTATGTGTGCTTATTCTCATTTTCTACTCTTGTTCTTGGTTTTGATTTGGTATTGGGTGAGAATTGATGGATTGTGTTCAATCCTGGAATTTGAACTGGTTTTGCTAGCTGAAGAAGTGAAGAGAGATAAGGGAAAAGCTGTAATCGGAGAGCCGAGCATCCGTCGAGAATAGGAGCTAAGGCGACGAGGTTTGGGAACAAACCCTAAATGTGTAAAATTGAATGATTTGTATTGGTCAAATAGGAACTTGTTATGAGCTGAATATGTATATGAATTGTATGTGCATTGAGCATGAAATCGTGCTATTAATTATTTGTTGATTGTGGTGATGTGTTAAGTGAATAAGTGCTTAAGAGCCTGTATGCTATGTGTGAATTGAGATTGATTGCAAATTGTGCTAAAGATGAGTGCCAAACCAAGAAAGGAAACCAGGTATGTGCTAATTGATTATGTGGTTGATGTTTATGGGTTGATTGCCAAAAGTGAGAGTGAGATTTGAAGCTTTAATGAGAAGGAAGAAATGGACTGAAAAACATAACCATGTTATGGTGATTTTGCATAGGTCACGGTGACAATCAAATTGGTTGTGACCGTGAGATATGCTTGAGTTCAATTCTGCCTACTGGATTTTTGTATGTCACGGTGACAATGGAATTCATTATGACCGTGGGGTACTTAAGTGAGCATTCTGTTTTGCAAGGTGAGAATATGTCACGGTGACAATGGAGTTCATTGTGACCGTGACATACCCTCAAGTTGCATTCTGCCGAGAGTTGGGAACATGTCACGATGACAATGAGATTGGTTGTGACCGTGACCTGTCCCCAGTTTGCATTCTGTTTTGAACTTCAATATGTCACGGTGACAATGAAATTCATTGTGACCGTGACCTACCCTATTTTGGCAATATAACTCTAATGTGTTCAGACTTTCTAATGGTAAGTCTTCAAGTAAAATGAAGGACATTATGAGTAAGTGTTAAGCATGTACACTTGCATACTATGTGATAAATCTTGAATGCAATCAAATATGTAGTTATGAACTATGAAGAATGAATTTAGAAGCATATTGAATATGCCAGTAAATGTGATATGAGCTATCTATGTATGTGATGTGGAAGCGATCAATGTGAATTGAATAAAATGATTAGCAACTTAAGCCTGCGAGTCAAGTAGTGGATAGTTAGGCATGCCTATAGGGTCAAGTGCTGCAGCCCCATGCGTTAAATATGTGTGATTCCATGGGAATCACGATGCGGAAATAATGCGTAAAATCCTTGCTAGATTCTTTAAATGTGGATTGATATCTAGTACCCGAGAGGTACTAATGCGTAAATGTGAATACAATGTGAATCTAGTACCTGAGAGGTACCAATGCGATACCCGTTATCCGCGTCTTTAAATTGCAGGCAAAGTGGCAAAATAGCAAATTGGCTAATTGATTAAATGATAAATGAAATTGACTGTAGTATCTTACTATGTATGAATATTGTGATATGTGGGAATAAGAATCAAGCAATTAGTACTTTATGATTGAATATAGTGTTAAATGATGCTGAGCTGTGAATGATAACAAGATGTTAATAAATGCATGGTAAGACCCTTGGCATGACATGTATGATGACATTAAATGTATATTGCTTGGTATATGTGTTCCCCACTAAGCGTTATCGCTTAGCATGGATTTACTCTAATCCGTGCAGGTACGGACAAGAGGCGACTGGAGGACGTCCCCGCATTTTGTACATTAAATATGCGCATTTTGTGCAGGTTTGGGGTTGTCGCTTGGAAATTTTTGTATAAGTTTTTGTACGGTTGATATGTATTTTGGTATGTAAAGGCCTGTAATAATAAGATAATCATGGGTGTGACCTCCCATATATTGCATGCCGTATGAGTGGTTATGATGTGTGAACTAAAGTAGTTGGCATGTGATGCATGAGTTAAGATCGTGTGTGAAGAAATTTTATTATTCAGGTTAAGCAATGCGTATGTTATTTTTGTGCGGCCTTCTCTAACTAAGATTAGCTGAGCTAGTCTGCCGTTAGGGAACGGGCGTCACAGCGACTCCACTGGGGACTTACTCGAGACTTCGATTTGAAAGTACCTTGATTAAAAATTATAATAGAGTTTTAATTTTAAAATTTCACCTTCTTTCAAAACTGCATTGCATCGCATTAGAGCCTTAGATCTATGCTAGTTTGGTCCCTCTTTTAGCCCCGGTGCGTTCCCGAAGCACGACCCTATTTTTACTCAATTTAGGGAAGTGTTAAGGATAATCACCAGCCCGAGCCTCGTACCGTCATGGTATATTAAATGGAGACCCGATCGGTCGTTACGCTCATAATGAGCTAAACCCGTCGGCAGGGACCATGCTTGGGTAGCCCTAAAGTAACACCGCCCTTTGACCAAAGCTCATGTAATGGAAATAGTTACTTCCCCTAAGTGGTGTGAACCATAATACTATGCCTGCTGTATGGATCATTATGTACTGGACAAGCGCAGATAGTTTGACTGGTCACCTAATCAAAGGCTTTCATGCCCTGATAGGCCCAAGATGACTTATTCGGATTGCCTAGATACATAATGATCATAACTCATCCGCTTGTGCATTAGTTAGGAGAGGTTATGCTGCCGGATTTTCACCGTGCACCATACGTGTTCATCGGGTCCCCAGATGACCCATGGGCTAATCCCACCTAGGAAAGAGACTATGACCTCGTGTGCGGGAGTAATAAGGCTGGAAGGACCTGTCACACCCCATAAGTGGCTTAGTTGGAAATTGGAAATTTCTAATTGGACATTTAAGGACAATTGAGTAATTTACAAGTGATTGAGGATTAAATTGCAAAGAAATAAAAGATGTAAATTAAAGATTTTCAGTTTGGGGAGTTAAAGTGTAATTAGTAGGGATTTAATAGTAAAAGTGGATTAAGTGGGTCTGTGTTTCGTGCATGTGTGCCATGTGGAAGGAGAGTGTGTGCACGTGGTGAGGGAAAAGAAAAGATTGAGAAAAACTCAGTTGGCTGGAAAACGAAAGATTGAAAAAGTTCTCTCTCTCTTTTCTGGTTCTCTCTCACGTAAACCACATCCTGCTCTTTTCTTCATTTGTTTTTCTTTTCCATCTGCATGTTCATTTTTCTGTTGAGGAACTAAGGTCTGGATGTGATAGCAGCTTCAGGAGGTAAGTGGCAGTGGTCTGGGTTCTTTTGGTTGAATTTCCTTCTGTTTTTCCTTTGGGTTTTAGAGATTCTGTTATTGGATTTTGATTGTGGTTTTATCTTATTGGAAGCATCTGAGGATAAAAGAAAAGAGAAAGGGAAAGGGAAGATTGTGGATTGAGCATACAGTGGGCATTTTGGGACTTCATTCTGGTTTGGGAGTGTCTGTTTTTCTCATTTTGGATCCTGCTTTGAGTGTTGTTATTAATGTGTTTTGTATGTGTGTTTGTATATAGAAATGTTAAGGTTACGTGTTGCAGTAGACCTTATTACAGTAGATAAAGAATGAATATGAGTGTGTAAATGAGATGAGTGTACATGAATTTGAATGAGAAATTCTGGTATGTCGATGTTCTGGAATTCCCTCTGTCAGAATAGTAATAATATGACTTTTGCATTATAATTGCTGTAATTGTGCCCAGAAGACCTAAAGGTATGTGTTTGTAAAATTATTGCATGAAAAATGGTTTTTAGACAAATTGGTATTTGAAGTTTTGGTTGCACTCTGTTTTACGATCTCTTTCTGGGTTTCTAAGTTTTCTGGAAATTGTGAAGTTTGGAGAAGATGAAGGAATGTGAGAGGAAGATCACGTGACGTGATGGAGCATCACGCCGTGACCTCCCTCCCTTTGGGAAGTCGCGACGTGATGAAGCATCACGCCTCGCGACCTCGCCTGTTTCCTTCTCGTGTTTGTTCTTCTTCCCCTCTCCTCACAGGCGTCACGAGACGTGACTGATGGTCACGCCGTGACTGCCTTGCTCCTCTGCCTGGCGCTCACGTGAAGCCTGCGTCACGCGACGTGATGAATGGTCACGGCGTGACCAGCCTTCCCCTGCTGCCCTGTTTTATTAAACTGAAGTTTAACTTCTGATTTCAAGAATTTTTGCACTACATGACAAATATTTGATTTAAAATCTGTATTGTGTTTTAATAATTGCTTAATATTGGGTTTTGTATACATGATTAATAATTAGTATACATGATTTACATGCTTATAATTTAATTAACAGGGACTTTTTCAAAATGAGCTATTTGTTCTTATTACCTCCTTTAGTTAATATTTATATATTTAAATGTTTATGAATTTGATTATTATACAAGTATACATGATTTATAAGCTAGTATTTAATGAAATTCTCATGATTTGATATATGAATTGTTGAGTTGAGTTTTAAGCCTGAATAGTCATAGCAGTGGATAAGTAAGCGCTTACTTAGGTCAGAGTGTGTATGCAGCTGCTATATGATAAAACTATATATGCGGGTCCGTTTGGATCCTTGTTTCGACCATGTTTGGTCTATATGGAAATAAAGCGAGACCTCGGTCTCTATATGAAAAATTACATGTTTGAGACTCATGTCTCTATATGCTTGGGATACTGTGTCCTATCAGTATCCAATTGACCGCATCCACTTCTAGAGAGTATTTTGAGACTAATCAGGCTATTTGTTGAAATGTGTTGCATATGTTGAGATGTATTTCTGGACATGATTACAAGTATATAATGTATATGAATTCTTGCATAGCTTTATATCACACCTTGAATCTGTATACTTGAAATGATGAGAATTATGAATTGAATACTTAATTGCTTGTAATGTATATATTTATGCATGTCAAGTAAGAAATTTAGAGACATGTTTACATGTGATTTGATGCCTTGCTTTTGAATCGTTAGTTTATTATTGTATATGTGTATTGTATGTCTGTTTTGTTCCTCCCCACTAAGCGTTATCGCTTAGCACGGGCTCTTTTCCCGTGCAGGTGGCGAGTTTAGCTTGGAGTCAGGTATCTGCAAGTCGGCCACTAGGAGTCTTTTGATGAAGTTATTTTTTTGAAGTCTTCCGCTGTAAATTTTTGTATATGGCTTGTGTATAGCAAAGTAAATCTTTTGTAAAGGAACAAATATTATTTTGTATATGTATTTGCTTACGAGCCTCTTTTTGTAAAACGATATTGATATATATATATGTTACATGTAAAAAGGTTTTACTATTATATGATTAAAAGTTTCTTTACATCTTATTGGTTTTTGTTTATACATGTGTATATGGATTCGTTTATATGTGTTTGCTCGCGTGGCACTCCGGCATCCTTCCAACGGGGATGGCGGGGTGTTACAGCTTGGTATCAGAGCCCAGGTTTGGTGGTTCTGGGTTATGTTGTGATTGTTTGAGTAAAGAGTCGAGTCTATGCATGAGAGTCAGTTTTGTATAGTGGCCTAATGCAGATGTCTTGTGTTTTGTAGTGTTTGTATGGAGTCGGATCCAAGTGAGTACATGGGCGACACAATGGACAGTGTCTATATGGGTCGTAGAGAGAGTCCGATCAGAGGTGGTGATCCAGTGAGACAGGATAGGCCTGCACAGGAACCTGCACCAACTGGGGGTGCAAATAGAGGAATTGGTATGGATCCAGCGTTAGTACAAGGATTATTGCAAGTGGTTGACAGGTTGACTGCTCCTAAAGCCCCAATTGAATTGTTAAGAAAGAGAGGAGCATAGGATTTTCATGGGACTGCCTTAGATGAATCTGATGTGGCTGAGTTTTGGCTCAAGAGAGTTGGTAGAATTCTGCAAGAGATTTGATGTCCCGCAGATCAGAGAGCTTCATGTGCTATATCGTTGCTTCAGGGCCCAGCATACGATTGGTGGGAACTAGTGATGAGGAATCCTCAGCGGCCAGCTGAGTTGACATGGGAGTATTTTAAGCAAGAGTTTGAGCAAAAGTATATAACGAAGGCATACCAAGAAGCTAAGTGGAGAGAGTTCATTAGCTTGAAGCAGAGGGGAATGACTGTTAGTGAATATGACAAGGAGTTCAATAGGCTGAGTAAGTATGTACCTGAGCAGTTATTGACTGGTGAGTTCAGATGTAGATATTTTCTTGAGGGACTTCGTGAGGTGTACCGAGGTCCTTTGTCTGCGATGATCGTTTTGCAACCAGTGGGGTATTATCAGATTGTGGCTGCAGCAATGAGGTTAGAGGAATCATAAGAGATTAAACAGAAGATGGCACAGAAGAGGAGAGCACCAGAAGGGGGAGTTGCGAATACTAAGAAGTCCAAGGGTACTCCAGTGGAGCAAGGAAATAGAGGGTCTGTTCTAGTACCTTCAGAAGTTGGAAGTGTGGCACCGCATGCTAGTAAGGGAAACCGAGCACCAGAGTGTGAGCATTGTCATAGGTACCATTGGGGTACGTGTCACAAGATTACTGGCGCCTGTTTTAAGTGCGGAAGTATGGAGCATCGTTTTGCATTTTGCCCTGATCGACAAGTGGACCAGAATCAACAAGAGAGTAAAAGATCTAATGTTATCCAAAGCAATCGGGATGCAAGTAGAGCTCCGAGAGCACCATCTGAGACGGTGCAGCGACCCGGTGCTACAGAGGATCATACTAGGCATCGGGCATATGCTATGACTGCGGAGAATGTGACTGGTGCTGCAGGACCTTCGGGTAAGTGTTTATATGATTGAGTTCTATTTCCTTTCGGTTTTGGTATTTGAAATGTATTGGATTAGCGAGGAAATTTCGAGGACGAAATTTTCTTAAGGAGGAGAGAGTTGTCACACCCCATAAGTGGCTTAGTTGGAAATTGGAAATTTCTAATTGGACATTTAAGGACAATTGAGTAATTTACAAGTGATTGAGGATTAAATTGCAAAGAAATAAAAGATGTAAATTAAAGATTTTCAGTTTGGGGAGTTAAATTGTAATTAGTAGGGATTTAATAGTAAAAGTGGATTAAGTGGGTCTGTGTTTCGTGCATGTGTGCCATGTGGAAGGAGAGTGTGTGCACGTGGTGAGGGAAAAGAAAAGATTGAGAAAAACTCAGTTGGCTGGAAAACGAAAGACTGAAAAAGTTCTCTCTCTCTTTTATGGTTCTCTCTCACGTAAACCACATCCTGCTCTTTTCTTCATTTGTTTTTCTTTTCCATCTGCATGTGCATTTTTCTGTTGAGGAACTAAGGTCTGGATGTGATAGCAGCTTCAGGAGGTAAGTGGCAGTGGTCTGGGTTCTTTTGGTTGAATTTCCTTCTGTTTTTCCTTTGGGTTTTAGAGATTCTGTTATTGGATTTTGATTGTGGTTTTATCTGTTTGGAAGCATCTGAGGATAAAAGAAAAGAGAAAGGGAAAGGGAAGATTGTGGATTGAGCATACAGTGGGCATTTTGGGACTTCATTCAGGTTTGGGAGTGTCTGTTTTTCTCATTTTGGATCCTGCTTTGAGTGTTGTTATTAATGTGTTTTGTATGTGTGTTTGTATATAGAAAAGTTAAGGTTACGTGTTGCAGTAGACCTTATTACAGTAGAAAAAGAATGAATATGAGTGTGTAAATGAGATGAGTGTACATGAATTTGAATGAGAAATTCTGGTATGTCGATGTTCTGGAATTCCCTCTGTCAGAATAGTAATAATATGACTTTTGCATTATAATTGCTGTAATTGTGCCCAGAAGACCTAAAGGTATGTGTTTGTATAATTATTGCATGAAAAATGGTTTTTAGACAAATTGGTATTTGAAGTTTTGGTTGCACTCTGTTTTACGATCTCTTTCTGGGTTTCTAAGTTATCTGGAAATTGTGAAGTTTGGAGAAGATGAAGGAATGTGAGAGGAAGATCACGTGACGTGATGGAGCATCACGCCGTGACCTCCCTCCCTTTGGGAAGTCGCGACGTGATGAAGCATCACGCCTCGCGACCTCGCCTGTTTCCTTCTCGTGTTTGTTCTTCTTCCCCTCTCCTCATAGGCGTCACGAGACGTGACTGATGGTCACGCCGTGACTGCCTTGCTCCTCTGCCTGGCGCTCGCGTGAAGCCTGCGTCACACGACGTGATGAATGGTCACGGCGTGACCAGCCTTCCCCTGCTGCCCTGTTTTATTAAACTGAAGTTTAACTTCTGATTTCAAGAATTTTTACACTACATGACAAATATTTGATTTAAAATCTGTATTGTGTTTTAATAATTGCTTAATATTGGGTTTTGTATACATGATTAATAATTAGTATACATGATTTACATGCTTATAATTTAATTAACAGGGACTTTTTCAATATGAGCTATTTGTTCTTATTACCTCCTTTAGTTAATATTTATATATTTAAATGTTTCTGAATTTGATTATTATACAAGTATACATGATTTAAAAGCTAGTATTTAATGAAATTCTCATGATTTGATATATGAATTGTTGAGTTGAGTTTTAAGCCTGAATAGTCATAGCAGTGGATAAGTAAGCGCTTACTTAGGTCAGAGTGTGTGTGCAGCTGCTATATGATAAAACTATATATGCGGGTCCATTTGGATCCTTGTTTCGACCATGTTTGGTCTATATGGAAATAAAGCGAGACCTCGGTCTCTATATGAAAAATTACATATTTGAGACTCATGTCTCTATATGCTTGGGATACTGTGTCCTATCAGTATCCAATTGACCGCATCCACTTCTAGAGAGTATTTTGAGACTAATCAGGCTATTTGTTGAAATGTGTTGCATATGTTGAGATGTATTTCTGGACATGATTACAAGTATATAATGTATATGAATTCTTGCATAGCTTTATATCACACCTTGAATCTGTATACTTGAAATGATGAGAATTATGAATTGAATACTTAATTGCTTGTAATGTATATATTTATGCATGTCAAGTAAGAAATTTAGAGACATGTTTACATGTGATTTGATGCCTTGCTTTTGAATCGTTAGTTTATTATTGTATATGTGTATTGTATGTCTATTTTGTTCCTCCCCACTAAGCGTTATCGCTTAGCACGGGCTCTTTTCCCGTGCAGGTGGCGAGTTTAGCTTGGAGTCAGGTATCTGCAGGTCGGCCACTAGGAGTCTTTTAATGAAGTTATTTTTTTGAAGTCTTCCGCTGTAAATTTTTGTATATGGCTTGTGTATAGCAAAGTAAATCTTTTGTAAAGGAACAAATATTATTTTGTATATGTATTTGCTTACGAGCCTCTTTTTGTAAAACGATATTGATATATATATATGTTACATGTAAAAAGGTTTTACTATTATATGATTAAAAGTTTCTTTACATCTTATTGGTTTTTGTTTATACATGTGTATATGGATTCGTTTATATGTGTTTGCTCGCGTGGCACTCCGGCATCCTTCCAACGGGGATGGCGGGGTGTTACAGGACCTATGTGCTTGCATGTGGCTTGTGAGTGTTGCATAGCACGATCATGCATTTTTAGCACAGTTATGCATCATCCTGACCCCTTGTATTTTTCAGCCATCATAGATTCGCCTAGGTGGACAAGAGGGTCTCGGGGGCGCCTGCGCAGAAATCCATTCTTTGAGTTACCGAAAAGGGTAGAGTATCCGGACACTTCTTCTGAAAACAGTTATGCTACTTCAAGTCAGTTTTCTGTACCCGAAGAAATGGCAAACTCACCGAGAGGGGCAGAGGCCACCAGGGCAATGATAGCAGAGGAAGTGGGCCGAAGGTTGCAAGAATTTGAGAACCGAATGATGGCAATGATGGCCACAATGGGCCAGCAAGCGGCCTCGCAAAACCCAGCACCTCCTCCTATGAGATATAATGAAAGGGGAGAGGTTAGAGAAAATCCACAAGAGGAGGTTCGCGCACCTGTAGACTTAAGAGCCATTACTTCGGGGGCACAGAGAGGAAGACCTATCATAAGGCTAGATGATGACTGGGAAGACGAAGAATATGAGGAACGTATGTCTGAGAAAGGGAAAGGCCCTCAAATTGAAGAGGCCATCTGGAGGAAGATGGAAGAGAAATTTGAAGCTATGACGAGAATGTTGACGAAGGGCCGAGGAGTGAACCCTGAGGATAAGAAGTTAGAAGGAGAGGATCTAATCCCAATGAACTTTAAAATGCCGGATGTGCCGAAGTTTGACGGTACTTCTGATCCCCTAGCATATATAAAGCAGTATTCGCTGGTAATGAAGGGCACCACTTTGATGAAAAAACTGAAGATTGAGTTTTTGCTTGAGCTTGATGGGCCCGGTAGTGGATTGGTACCACGGGCTCGATCGCCGAACTAAAGAAGACTGGGATTTATTGACGGAGGAGTTCTTGAGACAATACGACTGCAGTACAAGGATGGAGATAACCTTGAAGGACCTGGAGTTGTTGCAGCAGAAGGGGGGTGAGTCCTTCCACGAGTATCTAACCCGGTGGAGGAATCGGGTGATGGAAATGAAGAGGAAACTAGATACTCAGGATCAAATACGGCTATGCATTAAAAATGAGAGCCCGTATTTGAGAGAGGGATTAAGGATGAAAGGACTGAAGGATTGGGAGTCGCCGAAGGACATCACCATTGAGGCCGAGGGAGAGTACCTTGTTAGGAAAACAGGTAATGAGAACTATCCCATGAGGGGTAGCACTAGCCAGGGGGCTAGTAGACCATCAGGTTCCGCCAGTGGTACAAGGAAGATTGCTGAGGTGTCAGCTGCGAACGCTACCCCGAGGCATTTTTCCAATCTTGGAAGGTCTTTGTCATGGGTATTGAGAAGATTGATGAAAGAGGGTAAGTTACAACCTATGCTACCCAAACCTGCTAGAACTCAAGGCACGCCAGGACACAAGGATGATGAGTATTGTGCATATCACCAGCACACCGGACATATAACTGATAACTACAAGACGTTGAGGCACACGATTCAAGATTTAATCGACTCAAAGCAGATCACTGACCCGGAGAAGAGAGGGGGTCAAAAGAAAGCTGGGTACAATAGCATGCCTCCGCCAGTGAATATGATCAGGTCCAGTTTGCCCGAGAAGTTTGTGTTGAAGGAGTTATACGGCAACGATATCCACACTGCTGTCACAAACCTCTATGAGGGGAGTGAAGAAGGGCTTCCCGCTGCAGTGATCGATTGCTGGTCCACTGATGATAGTGGAACTGAAAATGATAATTTTGAAGTATTTTCCAACCTATGGGGTTCGAAGGAAGAAGAAGAAGAGCCAAAGAGGAGGGAAGTGGGAGCCGTGACCCAAAGTGGAAGGGTAGCCCCGGAAGTTGAGAAGTCCCAAGAGCCGGTTGAGGGCAGAAGGGAAAGGAGCCGGAAGAAGATCCAATTGTTAAGCAACTAAAAAAGACGCCGGCTCATATTTCAATATGGGATCTTTTGTGATAGTCACCATCACATAGACAAAAGGTGGTAGAAGCTTTGTGCGAAGCAACTGTGGCAACAATCATCTCGCCTACGGAACTTCTGGATGTAGTAAAGGGAGGATCGGGAGAAAATGTTGTTTCTACCAAAGCTGATTTACCGGCAGAAGGCCGCAACCACAATCGCCCTTTGTACATAAGGGCACAGATTAACCAAAAGCACACCGCTTGTGTAATGGTAGATGATGGTTCTTCGATAAATGTGTGCCCACAGGTAGCAATGGCAGCTTTTGTGGTAACGGAGGATATGTTGGCCAAATCTGATCTTACCATCATAGCTTATGATAACTCACGTAGGCAGGCTTCAGGGACATTCACGGCAATAGTAAAAATAGGACCGGTAGAGTAAGAAGTGGAGTTTATAGTACTGCCTATACCCGCCAATTTCTCAGCTCTCCTAGGAAGACCATGGTTTCATAAGTTGGGAGGAGTCCCCTCTACACTTCACCAGATGGTAAAAATACCTCATGAAGGCTAGATTATGACTATAAGGGCTGCACAGGAGAATCAGGTTTCAATACTGGAAATTGCTAGGCAGCCGTTCAGTGGGTTTCATGTTGCCATGATAGGCGATGAAGAGCAGAAGGAAGAAAGCCCCCAGGTATTGAATATGATGAAAAAGATGTCATTCCTCCCCGGTGCAGGATTGGGCAAAAATTCTCAGGGGATGCCAACAGCTGTTACCACCAAGGGCCAGAAGGACAGAAGGGGCCTAGGATACACAGGTGTTGTAGAGGGGGGTGAGAAGTCAAAAATCAAAATTCCTCATATCTTGAAAACTTTTGTACCAGCGAACGCAGCATGTGCCTATACGGGGGGAGAGGAACCACAGTGGCTGGATGGAAGAATTGTGCCAGGGTTCGAGGTTTTCAATGATGTCTATGACTGGGGCATTGGATCAATCAAGCCAGCAAAGGGCTTTTGGGATGAAGAAATCATGACCAGTAAGACAATTTGGGACCGTGAGATGCCTGAAGAAGTGATGACTGAGAAAATGGTAGCCGCCCAGCTGAAAGGGAAGGCGGAGGTAGAGGAAACCATGCCGGAGTTGATTGGGGAGCCCCTGAAGAGCCAAAGTGATGCAGGACCGTCAACCGTGGCAGATATGCCAGAAGAGGAGGAAGAGGAAAATAGTTTAGATTTTCTTTTTGCTCCAGAACTTTTCAATGATGTTAATGACAATTTCAATCTTATTAATAAATTGAATGATTTTGCTTACTTGTGTGATGTTTCTGATGATTTCACTATGCATGATCATGATCATCCATCCATATTTGATATTGATTCAACTGGTGCTACTCCATTTAATCTTGGAACCATAGAAAACCCAAAAGAAATTTTGATAGCATCAAATATAACTCCTGAAGAGCGAGAAAAATTTGAGAGAATCTTAAAAAAATATGAAAAAGTCTTTGCCTGGACCTACGAAGATATGCCAGGGATCGATCGGGAAATTGCAGAGCATGCTATTCCCACCTATCCAGACCATAAAACCGTTAAACAGAAATTGAGAAGGCTTAGACCAGAATGGGCAGAGAAAGTGAAAGAGGAGATTCGCCAGCAAATCAAAGCCAAGTTCCTAGTTGAGGTGCAATATCCAACTTGGTTGGCCAATGTTGTCCCCGTAGCCAAAAAGAATGGCAAAGTAAGGGTATGCGTGGATTATCGGGATTTGAATAAGGCCTGTCCAAAGGATGATTTTCCATTGCCTCATATAGACGTGCTAATAGATAGCGCCGCTGCTTGCGAGATGTATAGCTTTGGAGATGGTTATGTGGGTTACAATCAGATTCTCAATAAAATAATTGACCGAATTAAGACGACTTTCATCACAGAATGGGGGACCTATGCTTATCGGGTAATGCCTTTTGGCTTGAAAAATGCAGGAGCCACTTATCAGAGGATGGCAACAAAGATATTAGATGACCTGATCCATAAAGAAGTGGTGGTATACATGGACAGTATGATGATCAAGTCAGTCACTAGAGAAGGTCATTTTGAAGCATTAGAAAAGTTCTTCCAGAGGATAAGCAAGTACAACCTGCGGTTAAACCCTAAGAAGTGTATTTTTGGTGTTACCTCAGAGAAGCTCCTAGGACACATAGTTAGTCAAAGGGGAATTGAGATCGACCCGGATAAGGTTAAGGCCATAAGAGAAATGCCGATACCACAGAAGGAGAAGGATGTGAGAAGTTTTTTGGGAAGGTTGCAATATATCAGTAGGTTTATTGCCAAGCTCACTTCGATCTGTGAACCGATCTTCAAACTACTCAGAAAAGACCAACCAGTAGTATGGAACGAGAGTTCTCAGAAGGCTTTTGACACAGTCAAAGAATATTTGCTGAATCCACCGGTACTGAGACCGCCATGGCCTGTCAAACCACTGATCCTATACCTGGCCATAGAGGACAGCTCTGTAGGCGCTATGAGGGCCAAAGAGGATGAATTTGGAATGGAATTTGCTGTTTACTACCTTAGCAAGAAGTTTTTGGCTTATGAGGTCAAGTACACGGAAGTAGAAAATATTTGCCTTGCGGTTATTTGGGCTTCTAAGAAATTGCGGCATTACTTTCATGCCTATAGGGTGCAGGCAGTAGCGAAACAGAATCCATTAAGATACTTATAGGAGGCTCCATCTTTACTTGGGAAAATGGGTAGGTGGTTGTTATTACTTCAAGAATTCGACGTAGAGTATCTTACTCGGAAGACCATCAAGGGACGTGCAGTGGCAGAGTTTCTAGCAGAACACCCGATCCAAGGGGACTCATACGAGTTTAACTTTCCAAATGAGGATCTGACTGCCATCGGAATTCAGGGTTGGAAATTGCACTTTGATGGAGCCGTAAACAGCAAAGGGGCAGGCGTAGGAGCCATTTTGACAACTCCGGACGATGAGAAGCTTCCCTTAGCGAAGAAGTTGAGATTCAAGGCTACCAATAACGAAGCTAAGTATAAAGCGTGTACCTTTGGATTGGAGGCATTAATAGCTTTAGGAGCAAAAAACGTGGAAGTGTTTGGTGATTCATCCCTGGTGGTCAA
This sequence comes from Excoecaria cochinchinensis, assembly GCA_947683425.1. Lineage (NCBI taxonomy): Eukaryota > Viridiplantae > Streptophyta > Magnoliopsida > Malpighiales > Euphorbiaceae > Excoecaria > Excoecaria cochinchinensis. Next base: position 2,597,807 of record CANTUQ010000129.1, read on the forward strand.
TCAAATACGAGGCGAATGGGCCGTTAAAGAAGAAAGGTTGGTGCCACACATCAAGAACTTGATGGACTTAAGTAGTCAGTTTGAGGTGTGCACATTCAATTTTGTTCCAAGGGATGAGAATCAATTAGACGATGTGCTCGCCACGTTAGTATCAATGTGGGACAACCCTGAAGGAGTGGTAATGAAGCCAGTTTTGATTTATAGCTCCGAGAGGCCTATCTTCAAGTACAAGTCAGTTATGGAGGTAGAAGTGGCAGATGGGAAGCCGTGGTATCATGACATTATGAACTATCTAGAGAATGCAACATTTGTAGAGGAGGCTACCGAAAAGGATCAGAGAATGGTTCGCAAGCTGTCTACTCAGTTCATCTGCATAAATGGGATGTTGTACCAACGACAAGCTGATGGTATCCAATTAAGGTGTTTGGATGAGAAAGGGGCCAAGAGGGTAATGGAAGAAACACATGCCGGAGTATGCGGGGCCCATATGAACGGGTTGACATTGGCCAAGAAGATCATGAGGCAAGGCTTCTACTGGCTTACGATGGACAACGATTGTTCAAAGTATGTCAAGCAGTGCCAGCTATGCCAGCAGTACGCGGATTTAAGGCACTTGCCAGTGTCAGAGCTACACAGTCTAATGTCACCTTGGCCATTCGCTGCTTGGGGAATAAATATTATTGGAGAGATCCGCCCTATGGCCTCCAATGGGCATAGATACATAATAGTCACAATTGACTATTTTACAAAAAGGGTAGAAGCAGAGTCCTTCAAGAAGATCGACGCAAGAGATATGGCTAGGTTCCTCGAAAGGAATCTGATCTGCCGATACGGCCTCCCGCATCACATAGTGTCTGATAACGGGGTGCAGTTCATGGGGGAAACCATGAAGCTTCTTGAGATGTACGGAATCGAGCACCATAAATTCTCTCCTTATTGACCACAAGCTAATGGGGCAGTAGAGGCTGCCAATAAGAATGTGAAGAATATCCTAGCCAAGATGGTCCAAACCTACAAAGACTGGGCAGAGAAGCTACCTTTTGCTTTGTGGGGTTACAGAACGACGATGAGGACATCTACAGGCGCTACACCGTATTCTCTGGTTTATGGGACAGAAGCAGTGCTGCCACTTGAGGTAGAGCTCAAATCGCTGAGAGTAATCATGGAAGCTCATATTCCAGAGACTGAATGGGCATAACAGAGGTTACAGTATTTGAATTTATTAGATGAGAGTAGGCTGAAAGCTTACTATCATAATCAGATCTATAGAAGAGGCTGGCCAGATCACTTAGAAAAAAGGTGAAAAAGCATCCGCTGAAGGAGGGGGATTTGGTGTTCAAACAGATGAGGCCAAGTGTGTCGGATATCAGAGGAAAATTCAGGCCAACCTGGGAGGGGCCGTTTGTCCTCAAGAAGCTGTTGTCCAAAGGAGCTGCAATCTTATCGGATAGTGATGGTAATGAATTCAACGAACCGATCAATGTCGACAGACTCAAAAGGTTCCATGGCTAAAGACCAAAATCAAAAGAAGAGAATAAAAGCCCCGCGGGTCGAAAATCGAAAAAAAGACGACTGTAAGCACCGTGTCCCGGAGCGATCTAGATCAGAGATTACCCTATGAAAAAATCAGTATCCGAGCCTGTACAAACGGTTTGGATCCGGAGGTTTTAGCCCCATGCTCCATGAGAAATGAGTCTTTTCACCTTTCGTAGGTAGAGGGGGAGAAAACAGGGAATTTTTGAGTCAAAAAGTATTTTTTTTCTCCAAAGACGGCCAACCCGTCTGTGAGAGACTAGCTCGTCGCTTGGGGTCACAGACGGCCTGTGGTTTTTCCGACACCCGTCGGAAGGCTCCGCCTCTTCCGGAGCACGCCACCTGATTTCCTGGAGCACGCAACCTCTCCGACGCCCGTCGGTGGAAATGGCAGGGCCGTCGGATGAATCCTTATGTCAGAAGGATTCGTCCGACGCCTGTCTCCACATCCGACGCCCGTCGGTCGTGCCTGGCCTATAAAAGCTTTGGATTTTCTCTTGAAAAGGGTTCGAAAAAATTTCAAGAGGGGAAACTCTGCCCAAATTCAAGCGCGTTTTCTCTCTCTTCCAGCAAACACATATATAAAGAAGTTTCTTTTAATTTGACAATCAAACCGTTAAAATAAAACTATTAGTTTTCTTTGTGTTTTTTATTCCAAAGTCAGTCTTTTGGAAAGGTTAAGAAGGAAACATCCTATTTTCCTCTTTCCTGACCTTTCATTTTGTTTCTCGTGGAGTGTGCGGGACTCTAATCAACACCAAGAATCTCTCTAAAACATTATCTGAGGGTAAATATTCCGGACTCATTCTCCATATTATTTCATCTTTATTCTTTATTCTTGTTGTTCTTTCGACTTTTTGCTTTTATCTTTCTTTATTTTGACTCTTTTCATCTCATTTTGTGTTAAAATCCTTTTTTTGCTACGAAAAAGAGAGTTTTTTGCAGTTTTTTTTCGGAGACAGTGGTGACCAACGGGTCATCCGTTTCACCGACGCCTGTCAGTCACCCCACTCACAGACGCCCTCTCTCTTGAGTGAACGACGGACTTGTCGGTCACTTTGACTGACGCCCGTCGGTCACTCGGCAAAGGCCGTCGCTGGGTCCTGTCTCCTTGTTTTCAAATCTTTCTCATCCCTCTCAAGTCTTAGAACTTTAGTTATAATTGAGCTTTTGTATATTAAAACCCATTAACCTTTTGTGAGTGTATATTGATTTTCTTGGATTATCCTGAGCTCGAGGGGCAATCTACCATGCTCGGAGGATTCCGTCCGGTTTAGTTTTCTAACCTTCTTGGTCATTTCCTTTATTCATTTGTTCATTAATTATTTTATGCACATGAGTATACCCTTTTTGTACCCCGCTAGATGTAAAAATTGATTAATGTTTTATATTTAATAAAGAGAAGTTTTCACAAAATTAAGGACCCAATGTCCTATTTTCATCCGATAAAAATCCTCACGATAAAAATATCCAGTTTTAATAATGATGCATGCGAGGACCAAAGTCCTCAAAATAAGCAATGCCCTGATTTGTGTATGTATCGCACATTTATAAAAGGGAGTTGTATTCCGCTCCTTGTGTTATTGTAATTTATTGCTTTCACTACTTACTTGCTCATTTACGGCTTTCCAAATGTGAATAAATGCGCCTTTTAATCAATTACATCGTGTGGAGAGAGAGCCAATTAATGATAATTAAAATTTAATCATAAAATAATCGAGGTAGAAATAGATGAGAAGTCCCGAACCCAGCTCTAGTCTTTGGGCTCAAGAGGCGAGAGATTTACCCTCCAAGACACCTCTTGTGGCACGAGATTTTAGCGTTAATCCTAGGCTCCTTAGGGCGAGAGGTTCATCCTCCAAGACCCCTCTGGTTGGCCCAAAATGGATACTAAGCGCAGTCTTAGGCTCTCCGAGGCGAGAGAAACTTTCCCAATGTTCTATTGGGTGGCGACTCCATAAAACCTCCTTGTTGCCCAACATAAACGCACTTGCGACTCATTGCAAGCTGTCAATGGACCCACAAATGCCTCGATCGCCCTAAAGCTAGCAGTCGCACGGGCGGTGAGTGGGGATTCGTCGTGCGTCACAGTGGCGACTCCACTGGGGACGATTATGGTTCGAGATTTCGATTTCAAAATACCTCGTTTAACATTTATGATGAAAATTTAATTCATAAATTTGCTTTCTCTCAAATTTGCATTAGATCCCATTAGAGCTTTAGAATATGCTAGTTTGGTCCCTCTATTAGCCCCGGTGCGTTCCTGAAGCACGACCCTATTTTCACTCAATTTAGGGAAGTGTTAAGGATAATCACCAGCCCAAGCCTCGTACCTCAATGGTATATCAAAATGATGACCCAATCAGTCATTATGCTCGTGATGAGATAGACCTGTCGGCAGGGATCATGCTTGGGTAGCCCTAAAGTAACATCTCCCTTGTCCAAAGCTCATTTAATGGCCGTAGCCACTTTCCATAGGTGATATGAACTGTAATTCCATGTTTGTTGTATGGATCCTCGCATATTGGGTGAGTCTAGATATCTCGCTTGGTAACCTAGCCAAAGGCTTTCATGCCCTGGTAGGGCCATGTCGAAATTTTTGGAACGTCTAAATACATGATGATCATTATCCATTCGCTTGTACATTAGCATAGGAGTGTCGTGCTGCTGATTTTTCGCCATGCAACGCGCGTGTCCATTGGGTCCCTCGTTGACCCTTGGGCTAATCCTGCCTAGGAAAGAGACTGCACGAGCACGTGTGTGGGAGAAATAAGGGTGGAAGGACCTACTCGCTTGCTTGTGTTTTGTGGGTGTTGCATATCACGACCACGCATTGCATCTGCATTCCATGCATCACATCTAATGCCTTGTCCCTGTAACCATCATAGATCTGCCCAGGGGGACTAGATCGCCTACCGGACGATTGATCCGAGTTCCTGCATCTGAACTGCCAGATAGAGAGGGCCTATCAGAGATCTTACGGGAAGTCAGCTGTACCGTATCTGATATGGCACACTCACCTAGGGGAGATGACGCCACCAGGGCCTTGATTGCAGAAGAGGTGGGCCGACGGTTTGAGGAATTTGAGGGCAGAATGATGAACATGTTAACTACTTTGGCACAACAAAATGCTCCGTAGAATCCACCACCTCCTCCTCCCATGAGGAAAAATGAACAAGAGGAAGAAAGAGCTGAGAGACAAGAAGAGCCTGTTCGGCCGCCGCCAATAGAGCTGAGATCAGTAGCTTCGGGAGGTCAGAGGAGAAGACCAGCGCTGAGGATAGATGATGATAGGGATGTCGAGGACGACAAGATGAGTATTGTATCTGAGAGGGGGAAGGCACCTCAAACTGATGAGTTCATTCTAAAGAAGATAGAGGAGAGGTTTGAAGCCACGGCCTGTATGCTGAGTAGAGGTCAGGGGATGAACCCGGAGGACAAAGAGTTGGAGGGAGAAGACCGGATTCCTTACAATTTCAAGATGCTTAACGTGCCAAAATTTTACGGTACTTCTGACCCGACTGCCCATGTGAAGCAATACTCTCTGGTCATGAAAGGGACCAATTTGTCTAAAAGGCAGAAGGTGGAATACTTTTGTTTGAGTCTGACCGCTCATGCCATCGACTGGTATCATAGTCTCGATCGTCGAACTAAGGAAGATTGGGATCTACTCACGGAGGAGTTCTTGAGGCAATACGATTGCAACACCAGGATGGAGGTGACTCTTAAGAATCTTGAATTGCTCCAGCAGAAGGCCGGGGAATCTTTTCACGATTATCTCACCCGCTGGCGGAAAAGGGTAATGGAAATGCGAAGAAAGCCAGATACCCAAGACCAGATCTGCTTGTTCATCAAGAATGCGAGTCCGTATTTGAAGGATGGTCTGAAGATGAAAAGAATTAAAGGATTGGGAGTCTCTGAAAGACATAGCCATTGAGGCGGAGGGAGATTTCTTAGCCCAGAAAATTAACAATGATAGTTTCACAAAGAGAGTGAATACCAGTCAAGGGACAAATAGGCCAGCCGGTCTTAGTGGTAGCACCAGAAGAGCGGGTGAGGTGTCTGCTACTGACGCAACTACTCAGAGGAAGTTTTTGAACTTAGGAAGGCCACTGTCTTGGGTCTTGAGAAGGTTGATGAAGGAAGGAAAGTTGCAACCTTTGGCTCCTAGGCCTGCTATGATGCAAGGGAAGCCGGGTCACAAGCACAATGAATATTGTGCATTTCATCAGCACGCAGGCCATCTAACAGACAAGTGTAGGGAGTTGCGACACTCTATTCAAGATCTGATTGATAACAAGCAAATTTCTGACCCTGAGAAGAGGGAGTCTAAGGAGAAGCCTGGTTATAATGCCGTGCCGCCACCAGTGTTTATGGTCGGATCCAGCTTGCCAGAGTGGTACGTACTGCAGGACCTATATGGGAGTAAGACTTTTGTTGTTGTTTGTTATGAGGATAGAGAGGGAAGAGCAGTTGTAGCGACCCTGGATTGTTGGTCAAGCAGTGAAAGCGGTGAAGAGGCCGAAGAAGAGGGAGAGACGAACCCTGATTTGTGGAGATCTGATGAGGATGAAGAAGAGGTAGGGGCTGTGACGAGAAGTGGGAGAGTGGTCCCTGAGATTACAAGGCTACCAGAGCTAGTGCAGCCATCGACGAAAAAAGAGCCGGAGGAAGACCAAATTGTCAAGCAGTTGAAAAAGATAGCCGCTCAGATATCCATCTAGGATCTTTTAAGACAGTCCCCTTCTCACAGGCAGAAAGTAGTAGAGGCCTTGGTGCAGACCACTGTTGCCAACACAAGTTCCCCATCAGAGCTTTTGGGTCTAGTTAAAGGAGGATCAGAAGAGAGATTGGTTTTTTCCGATGCCAACCTGCAGGTCGAAGGCCGCAATCATAACCGACCCCTGTACATCAAAGCACAGATTAACGACAAGCACACCACTTGCGTTATGGTAGACGATGGATCTTCTATCAATGTGTGCCCTCTGATAGCTCTTCAGGCTTTTGCTTTGAGCGAGGATATGCTCAGTGGATCGGATTTGACAATTACAGCCTATGATAATTCAAGAAGACAAGCCTCGGGAACATTCAAGACTCTGGTCAAGACAGGACCCATTGAGGTAGAAGTAGAATTTGTGGTTTTGCCCATTCCCGCTAACTTCTCAGCCTTGCTTAGGAGGCCTTGGTTCCACAGACTAGGAGGAGTACCATCCACGCTGCATCAAATGATAAAGTTCCCACATGAAGGGGAGGTGGTAACCATTAAGGCAGCCAGAGAGAACCAGGTATCAGCTTTTGAAATTGCTAATCAGCCATTTAGTGGCTTCCACGTGTCTATGATAAGAGAAGAACACGGGTCAGTGGATAACCCAGCTGTGGTTAACATGATGAAAAAGATGCACTATCTCCCTGGGGATGGTTTGGGTAGAAACTCTCAGGGGCTGCAGACCGCGATTACCACTCGAGGTCAGAAGAACAAGAAGGGTCTGGGGTACAGAGGCGGTTTTGGTAAGAAGAAGGCGATAGATAAGATCCCGTACATTTCAAAAAGCTTTGTGCCTGCATCCTCAGTATGTGCTTGTACTGGTAAAGATGAACCACAGTGGGTGAATGGGAGGATTGTCCCCGGATTTTAGATCTTCAGGGATGTATTTGACTGGGAGGTCGGGGTTATCAAGATCGGTGAGAACTTCTAGGATGAAGAGGTCATGACTCAGTGCATTGCTTGGGATAGGTGTGACCCCGAAGAGGTTGTTACCGAGAAGATGTTAGCTGGCAGGCTAAAGGGGAAAGAGAAGGTGGCAGGAACAGAATTGAGATTTGAGGATTTTAAGATTTCCTCAGCATTAACCTCTAGGGTGGCAGAAGAAGACTCTAGCTTAGATTGTTTTTTTATTCCAGAACTTTTTTATGATGTAAATGACAATTATAATATTATTAATAAGGCGAATGATTTCTCTTACTTGTGCGATGTTTCCAATGATTTCAACATGCATAAACATGATCATATTCCATCAATTTTTGACATTGATTCCACTAATACAACGCCTTTTAATCTTGGAACCTCGAAAAATCCGAAAGAAATTCTAATAGCATCAAATATAACTCCTGATGAGAGAAAAAATTTTGAGAGAATAATAAGAAAGCATGAAAAAGTCTTTGCCTGGACCTATGAGGACATGCCAGGAATCGATCGGAATGTCGTAGAGCATGCTATCCCGACTTATCCAGACTATAAGCCTGTGAAACAGAAGTTGAGAAGGCTCAGGCTAGAATGGGCAGACAAGGTCAAGGAGGAGATTCAGCAGCAGATTGAGTCCAAGTTCCTTGTTGAAGTGCAGTATCCCACATGGTTAGTAAACGTGGTCCCTGTAGCGAAGAAAAACGGGAAGGTCAGGGTATGTGTGGATTATCGTGATCTAAACAAGGCCTGCTCTAAAGATGATTTTCGATTACCCCACATCGATGTGTTGATAGACAGTGCCGCCAATTACGTGATGTACAGCTTTGGAGATGGTTATGTGGGCTACAACCAGATCCTGAACAAGATAGCTGACCGGGTTAAGACCGCTTTCATCACAGAATGGGGGACCTATGCCTACCGAGTCATGCCTTTTGGCCTAAAAAATGCAGGGGCCACATACTAGAGGATGGCGACCAAGATTCTAAGTGACCTGATCAACAAGGAGGTAGAAGTGTATGTTAATGACATGATGGTCAAGTCAGCCACCCGAGAGGGCCATTTTGAAGCTCTAGAGAAGTTCTTCACAAGGATTGATAAGTACAATCTGCGACTTAACCCCAAGAAGTGTGTCTTCGGAGTAACTTTTGAGAAGCTGTTGGGACATGTCGTTAGCCAGAGGGGAATAGAAATTGACTCGGATAAGGTGAAGGCCATCAGAGACATGCCCGTGCTGCAAAAGGAGAAGGATGTAAGGACCTTCCTGGGCAAGCTGCAGTACGTCAGCCGATTCATTGCCAAGCTCACTTCAATATGTGAGCCCGTTTTCAAGCTGCTCAGAAAGAATCAGCCCGTGGTTTGGAACGAAGACTGCCAGAAAGCCTTTGACAGCATTAGGGAATATCTGTTGAATCCGCCAGTGTTGAGGCCGCCGCAACCAGTTAAACTGCTTATCTTGTATTTGGCAGTGGAGGGCAGTTCTGTGGGTGCCATGATGGCTCAGGAGGATGAATTTGGAGTGGAATTCGCAGTTTATTACCTCAGCAAGAAGTTCCTGGCTTATGAGATTAAATATGCTGAAGTAGAGAAGATCTGCCTCACAATGATTTGGGCATCAAAGAAGCTGAGACATTATTTCCATTCATACAAAGTTTAGGCAGTGGCCAAGCAGAAGCCGTTGAGATATTTGTAAGAAGCACCGTCTTTGCTTGGTAAGATGGGGAGGTGGTTGCTTTTGCTACAGGAGTTTGATGTGCAATACATCACTCGCAAAACTATTAAGGGGCAAGCCGTAGCCAAATTTCTTGCCGAACATCCTATTCAAGGGGACACTCCCGAGTTCACCTTTCCTGATGAGAGCATAATCGCGATTTCTATCCAAGGATGGCAGTTACACTTCGACGGGGCAGTCAACAACAAGGGGGCCAGAGTCGGAATCATTTTGACAACCCCAGATAATGAGAAACTCCCTCTAGCCAAGAAACTGAGGTACAAAGCGACCAACAATGAAGCCGAATATGAAGCATGCACTTTCGGGTTAGAAGCTTTAGCTGCTTTGCGGGCAAAGAATGTAGAAGTCTTTGGTGACTCATCCTTGGTGATTAACCAAATCCGAGGAGAGTGGGCTGTAAAAGAAGAACGGCTGGTACCCTATGTTGAATATTTGAAAGAGATATGTAGGCAATTTGAAACCTGCACTTTCCACTTCGTGCCGAGTGATGAGAACCATTCAGCTGACGCGTTGGCAACCCTAGTGTCAATGTGGGATAATCCTGAAGGAGTAACTATGAAACCAGTGCTGATTTCGAGTTCTGAGAAGCCCAGCTTTGAGATCAAGTCAGTGATGGAAATAGAAGTGGCGGATGGGAAACCATGGTATTTTGACATTAGGAATTATTTGGAAAACGCTAGGTTTCCAGAGGAATCTACCGAGAAAAATAAGAGAATGATCCGAAAGCTATCTACTCAATTCATATCCTTGGAAGGAGTGTTGTACAAAAGACAGGTAGATGGGATTCAGCTCAGGTGCTTAAATGAAAAAGAAGCCCGCAAGGTAATGGAGGAGACTCATGCAGGTGCCTGTGGGGCTCACATGAACGGTTTAACTCTGGCAAAGAAGATCATGAGGCAAGGCTTCTATTGGCTTACGATGGACAATGACTGCTCGAAATATGTAAAGCAATGCCAGTTGTGCCAACAGTACGCAGATTTGAGACACCTGCCAGTATCAGAGCTACACAATCTGACATCGCCTTGGCCTTTTGCTGCTTGGGGGATAGATATCATTGGAGAGATTCGCCCCACGGCATCTAATGGGCACAGGTACATCATAATCGCGATTGACTATTTTACTAAATGGGTAGAGGCGGAATCCTTCAAAAAGATTGATGCAAGAGATATGGCCAAGTTCATAGAGAGAAATCTAATCTGCGGATATGGCCTCCCTCACCACATAGTGTCTGACAATGGGGTGCAGTTCATGGGGGAAACCAGGAAGCTCCTTAAGAAGTATGGTATCAAACATCATAGATCCTCCCCCTACCGACCACAAGCTAATGGGGCAGTAGAGGCCGCTAATAAAAATATGAAGAAGATCCTATCGAAGATGGTCCAAACCTACAAAGACTGGACCGAGAAGCTACCCTTCGCACTGTGGGGATATAGGACAACGGCGAGAACATCTACGGGCGCTACGCCATATTCTTTGGTATACAAGACGGAAGCAGTATTGCCAGTAGCGATAGAGCTCAAATCGCTAAAAGTGGTCATGGAAGCCCAAATTCCGGAGGCCGAATGGGCAAGATAGAGGCTACAGCACTTAAACTTACTGGATGAGAGTAGGCTGAGAGCTTATTATCACAATCAGATCTACCAGAAGAGGTTGGCCAGGACTTTCGGGAAGAAAGTGAGAAAGCATCCGCTAAAGGAAGGGGACTTAGTGTTCAAGCAGATGAGACCAGGTATACCGGATATCAGAGGGAAGTTCAGACCAACCTCGGAGAGGCCTTATATCCTTAAAAAGCTGTTGTCCAAAGGAGCTGCAATCTTGTCGGATAGCGATGGGAATGAATTCAAGGAACCGATCAATGTCGACAGACTTAAAAGGTTCCATGGCTAAAGACAAAAATAAAAAGAAGAGAATAAAATGCCCCGCAGATCGAAAACCGAAAAAAGGTGGCCGTGCTAAAATTGGGCGCCTCGATAGGATGAAAACCGAAAAAAGGCATCATGTGCAAAAATTAGAGGCACGAGAGAAAATGTCCGATCGTGAAAACCAGAGAGGGCCGATTGGTAACAGGAGTTGATGTTGTTAAAATTTGGTTTCATGTATTGATAAGGCATACACGATCGAGTTAATGATAAAACTGATCATGTATGCTGAAATTATATGGAAATGTACACAATTTTGTGAAATGGAACAAATATTATTATTTTCATTTTTGTCATTTTCTAGTTCTGCATTAAAAAGAAATGTAACACCCAAAAGAAATACATATGTAAGCTAAGCTAAGCCCTGTTGCTGCTCTCGCCAACCAGAAGCTTGAGCCCTCGTGTCCTATTATCAGATGCTGGGCTAAGGACCCATTTCTTGTACTCGCTGGTCGAAGCCACGGAGTGATCGCCGAACCGTGGAATGACAGTCCTCACCGGTAGTTTGCTCCACAGCTCATGGTACCTAGAGGTAAAGGCAGCCGAAACAGCTCCTCCCCGGAAAGATAAGGGAACCCTCACCACATCCTGGGTCATTCCAAGCTGACGTGTACATCGGGAAACGATGCAGAAAGTGGCTTGACGGAGCCCACAGAGGGGAACACACCCCGATAACCCATCAGAGACCACATAAGACAGTGGGAGCCAGGCAGACATGAAATTGATATTGTCATCTGACAGCTCGCCAAATCTGGTGATGCCTTCCCCAACAGTGGCACACTCGTACAGCCGTCGACGCGGAAGAAAGTGGCTCGGCGAGTACTGTGGAATGACTCGAGGAGGTGGCTCAGACAGCATCCTCAATTTCTCTTGCAGCCAGATCTGAAAAAAAAAAAGAAAAAAAAAAGAGAAAAAAAAAAGAAAAAAAAGCCGTTGGAGTAAGTAGGGTTTACTTCAGGCAAAAATAAGGCACAGGGTTGTGTGAAAATCCGAAAGGACGCACCTCTCACTAAGAAAAGCTAGTGTGAAAATCCACGAGAGACGCACTATCTTTAAATTAATGACGTACCTGGAGCAATAAGGGGCTACCGGTAAAAGTAGTAATGGATCCAGAGCTCACAGAGTCTAAGCCCAGAATGGTCTCAGCCAGAATAAGTGGTAAGGGTGATAATCCCAGATGAAAGTCACTCAGAACTCCGAACAGGCGAGGGTCACCTGTCAAACCCCCTGGAACAACAGTGAGAAAGTTAATCATGCAAAACAGAAATATGATGCTTACCCGGTAAGTGGGGATGTCGGTGAACTGATCTAGAGCCTCAATCAGTGGCCCCAAAGCAAAGAAAGAGCCCGGAGAAACTAGCCAGACGGCCTCAGAAGAGGGTATGCCGAGAGCCATAGCTATGTCCCGAGTCTGGAGTAAGCCGCAGGGGGGATGTAGGGCGGAGCATTAGGAGGGAACTAGGCTCCAAGAATTGCAGCTAACTCCTCGGGCAGGGGGCACAACTCCTGGTAAGTGAACCGGAAGACGTGAAACCGGGGGTTCCAGAAGTGAGTCGCCACCAGAAGAAGGTTCTGATCAACTTTGACCCGACACAGATATTTTAGCCCAGACAGAGAGGAAAGGGCGCCTTTTTCCCAAGTGTGCTTGTCATCCAAGATACGGTGCATTAATTGGAGAAGAGGAGAAGACATTTTGAGAAGAATAATAAAGGGCTCAAGATGTTGGGAAAATGAAGGGACACGAAAAGCAAAAAGTTTTAGAAGAATTTATAGAGAAGCGCCACCGACGGCCTACCCGTCTGTCACAGGAGACGGCCTGCCCGTCGGTAAAGATCCACCTGGCAGATGCATACGTCAACATTGCATTTATCACGAGCATTAAATGCGCATTAATTGGGGAATAGGGAACGACAGACGTCCAGTCCGTCGGTCACTCCTAGCGACGCCCAGCCCATCAGTCACGAAACTCTATATAAGGGCGAGTGACAGACGGACCAGCGGCGCTGTCACTTTCACTTCCCCTCTCAAAAACGGTTCTTTTGCATTTTTTTCTGCATTTTCAAGCATTCTTTCTCCTTTTTCTTGCAATTTCTTCATCTTTTCGTGTTTTCCACTCACCGGACACTCGGACATTCATATTTCTTCAGTTTGTCTACACTTTTCGCGACTACAAGTAAGTAAAATAACTACTTTACTTTTTAATTTAATTTATTCTTTATTTCTTCTTCTTTTAGCCTTAAAAATGGTTAGAATGCTGCCCGTTTTCTTTTATTATTTATTATTTCTTTTTAGTTCAATCTAAGCTTTTGCATGATCACATAGAAATAGAATTTTTCTATATCCTTGCCGCATTAAAAATAGGCTTTCTAGCGCTTTTTTGTGTTGTTGAGGCCTGAGGCCATTATATTGTGTTGTTGGGGACACACTCTTGCCGGGGTGCATCCCGTTTACATATATTATTGTTGTTGTTGAGGTATGAGGCCTGTTTTGATGCCTTTTTTGCAGGAGGTTGGGCACACCCTTGCCGGGTGCTGCCTAATTTTTTTTTATTATTCTAAAATTGAATATTTTTTTTATGTGTAATGCATGTCTTGGGGCCAGATAAGCCCACTTTCATTCGTTTTCAAAATACCTTTTTTACTTATGCCAAAATGGGGCACACCCTTGGTGGAATGCTGCCCATTTCCGTTAATTTTTTCTTTTATATGTCAATTGCGCGTTTTTCTTCTTTGCTTTTGATAAGTGCGAAGCATGCTGGGCAAACATCCCTTAACGGGATGTTGCTCATTTCTTTTTTATCTATTCTATTTCGTCTCGAAAACGAGCTTAATAACACCTGTTTCGTCAAATTTTCATTATTATCTAACGTTCCCTTTTGTAGGATGCCTCCTAGACGCAGAGCACCGCAGGCCCAGCCCGAGGTCGTGGTTCCAGGTTGGATGGACGCTGAGTCAGCTCAGAGATACAGAGCGCTGGCTCAGGTGGAGATTCGGGCTAGTCGCTTCGTGTCCCGGCCGTTCCTAGAGGCCCTAGGGATTGCCCCGGAGTCGACATGCTTGTCGAGGGCGCCGGATGGACAGAGTTCCTTGAGCATGCTTTCCAGACCTTCCTCGAGGCTACCCGTCAGGTGCTAGCCACCCTACGTTATGGCGATTTTCAGAGATCAGATACAGAGCCAGGGATGGTCCAGTTCTGGTTCGATGGCCAGCAGTTCAGCATTACCAGGCAGAGGTTTGCCGAGGCCATGGGGCTCCCCAGAGAGGAGGGGGTTGAGATCCCGAGGAGGGGGTCGAGACACGCCCACTAGGCGGCCATTGCCTTACCGGGAGTGTTGTATGATCATGATACAGCGAAGAGCACCGTACAGGTGTCTCAGGCACTCCGGTACCTGCACAGAGTGCTATCCAGTTAGTACCTTGGTCGAGCTGGTAATCCAGGGTCTCTTAATGCGGCCGAGATCTGGAGCCTCTGGGCTCTGGTGGCAGGCCAGCGCCTCAACATTAGCCACGAGATCTTGGCTAACCTGATCAGAGTCGGCAGAGGACTGACGCAAGTGGTGATAGTAGGGGGAGTCATCACTCGGTTACTTTTGAGGTTAGAAGTCGCCCCGGACAGGCTGAGAGGACCCCTAGATGAGGGGATACATGTGGATGCCTCCGCAGCAGTGCAGATGGGGATGATCTCGTAGATATCAGGGCAGGTAGAGGCTTACAGATTGTTGTCCATCCATGAGACCAGGCAAATTTTCTCCCTTCCACCCTTGGGTCTAGACCAAAAGCAGCCAGAGCAGCAGCCTCCTCAGCCTCACTGGCCTCAGCCTCAGACCGTGCCACCGCCGCCACAGCAGGAGCAGCCCTGGACTCCGTTGGATTTCAACATAGAGTTCACTATGGACGAGCTCTTTGCCACTTCACCGGCATCCAGAGCGTCAACTCCTGTTCTGTCGTCGAGCATCAGGGTACAGAGGTCTACCCACGGGCCCCCCGAGAGGTATCACCCATATTTTCGGGGCGATCCAAGGGCATCTTCCTCTGCGGCCGCACCGATAGAGCCAGCACAGCCACAGCTAGCACAGCCTGACTTCTCCCAGCTCCTCACTTCTATGTTTATAGCCTTAGAGCGATGACAGGATGAGAGAGACAGAGCTATACATGAGAGGTTAGACCGTCAGCAGGCTGCTATTCAGGAGCAGTCTCGGGTGATAGAGAGGTTGGCTCAGGAGCAGGCCGGTTATATGGAGCACACGGCGCGAGAGCAGGCTCAGGTCGTGGAGGCCTTCAGAGACGAGCAGGCGAGGCTGATAGAGCAGATTGCCCAGGGGCAGAGGGAGCTTAGGCAGTAGCTCGCTCATGATATGAGGACGTCCCAGGACTAGGCATCTCAGAGGGTTGATATGACCATACAAATGATCGATGAGTCACTCAACTCCCTGAGATCCCGGGTCCAGGTGAGAGAGGGGATCCTCCCACCCTTGTCTCAGACCATGAGGGAGTTCAGAGAGCAGACAGAGTAGCGCCTAGAATAGATGAGGAGGGCCGCCAGCGAGCAGACCACTCAGATGAGCCAGGCATTCAAGAAGTTAGGAGGCACAGTCATAGAGACTTTAGGGTTCATGAGGACTTACACCCAACCCTTCTTGGATGGCTATGCTCAGATCCGGT
Organism: Excoecaria cochinchinensis; assembly: GCA_947683425.1. NCBI lineage: Eukaryota > Viridiplantae > Streptophyta > Magnoliopsida > Malpighiales > Euphorbiaceae > Excoecaria > Excoecaria cochinchinensis. Next base: position 2,613,332 of record CANTUQ010000129.1, read on the forward strand.
TCAGACAGACCCGTGATACTGGGGCAGGACCTTCCACGGCTTAGCCTCCACCTCCGGCACAGCTAGCTCCACCTCCGACACAGCCAGCTCTGCCTCCACCTCCGCCAAGGACAGTGCACATATCAGATGATGAGGATCCTGATGAGGAGCCCTCCGACTACCCGCCCCTCTGATATTCAGGGAGTCATATTTTTGTATTTTTGCACATTTCTACTTTGTATATACATTGTACAAAAGAGGATATTTCTAGTGAAAGACTTTTGTTTTCAATTTTGTACATTCATTCAGTTATTTATGATTCATTCACATCACAGATAAGTGCATGTTTTCACATTTCCTCATGTGTGAAAAATAACGACATGACAAATGAAGGCAAATAATAACAAAAGATAACCCAGACTTGGAAAATGATAACTTAACCAAGCGAGAGAAAAAGGAAACTGAAATGAAACATAACATGATAAAAAGAAACCACATCATTCATAGACATGTTAAAAGATAACAATTTAAGCATGAATTAACAAAACCTTTAATCACACAGGTACATAGAAACATTGATCTGAACACAAGCATCGATCAAAAGTCCAGACAGAAGTGCATAAGGTTCATGTCTTCTTGGAAAAGGAACCCAGCGAGGTCTCCTCCTCCACAAAATCAGGATTACGGTCAGAGGGTACCTTATCTCACAGTTCACGCAACAGCCAGAGAGTGCTACGCACCTTGCAGGTCGGATGGGGGCTAGCAAGGGAACTTCACAATCGAAGCTGCAGTTAGAGAAACACTGCTCTTCACATTGAGTTTGTAGTCAGAGAGTGCTACTTCTCCTTAACCCTGCGCGAGCCGAGACAAGGCCAGCAGAAGCAGAAGCTGCAGTTAGAGAAACACTGCTCTTCACATTGAGTTTGTAGTCAGAGAGTGCTACATCTCCTCAACCCTGCGCGAGCCGAGATGAGGCTAGCAGAAGCAGAAGCTACAGTTAGAGAAACACTACTCTTCACACCGAGATTGTAGTCAGAGAGTGCTGCATCTCACGGTTCACACGACAGCCAAAGAGTGCTACGCACCTTGCAGATCGAATGGGGGTTAGCAGGGGAGCTTCAGATCGAAGTTGCGGTTAGAGAAACACTACTCTTCACATCGAGTTTGTAGTCAGAGAGTGCTACATCTCCTCAGAACTGCGCAAGTCGCAACGAGGCCAGCTGAAACAATTGAAGTTATGGTTAAAGAAACACTGCTCTTCATATCGAAGTAGAGGCTAGAGAATGCTACATCTCACCAGCACCCACAGGTCGAGAAGAGACCGATATGGGATATCTTCACACGCCGATCAGACCGAGATGAGGTCTACCCGGCAAAAGGCACGGAAGGTGAGAACCGCCACAGGTACGCTTTCTTCCTTTCCGTCCTTTCTCTGAGTTTTGGCTCGTCTAGGCGCTTGTGCACTAGTTTCCCCAAAACTGGGGGCAACTGTAAGCACCGTGTCCCGGAGCGGTCCGGATCAGAGATTACCCTATGATGAAATCAGTATCTGAGCCTGTAGAAATGATTTGGATCCGGAGGTTTTAGTCCCATGCTCCATGAGAAATGAGTCTTTTCACCTTTCGTAGGCAGAGGGGGAGAAAACAGGGAATTTTTGAGTCAAAAAGTTTTTTTTTCTCCACAGACGGCCAACCCATCTGTGAGAGACTAGCCCATCGCTTGGGGTCACAGACGGCCTATGGTTTTTCCGATGCCTGTCGGAAGGCTCCGCCTCTTCCGGAGCATGCCACCTGATTTCCCGGAGCACGCAACCTCTCCGACGCCCGTCGGTGGAAATGGCAGGGCCGTCGGATGAATCCTTGTGTTAGAAGGATTCTTTCGACGCCCGTCTCAACATCCGACGCCCGTCGGCCTTGCCTGGCCTATAAAAGCTTTGAATTTTCTCTTGAAAAGGGTTCGAAAAAATTTCAAGAGGGGAAACTCTGCCCAAATTCAAGCGCGTTTTCTCTCTCTTCCAGCAAACACAAATATAAAGAAGTTTCTTTTAATTTGAGAATCAAACCGTTAAAAAGGAACTAAAACTAATTAGTTTTCTTTGGGTTTTTGATTCCAAAGTCAGTCTTTTTAAAAGGTTAAGAAGGAAACATCCTATTTTCCTCTTGCCTGACCTTTCATTTTGTTTCTCGTGGAGCGTGCGGGACTCTAATCGACACCAAGAATCTCACTAAAACATTATCTGAGGGTAAATATTCCGGACTCATTCTCCATATTATTTCATCTTTATTCTTTATTCTTGTTATTCTTTCGACTTTTTGCTTATAACTTTCTTTATTTTGACTCTTTTCATCTCATTTTGTGGTAAAATCCTTTTTTTGCTTCAAAAAAGAGAGTTTTTTGCAGTTTTTTTTGGAGACAGTGGTGACCGACGGGTCATCTGTTTCACCGACGCCCGTTGGTCACCCCACTCACAGACGCCCTCTCGCTTGAGTGAGCGATGGACATGTCGGTCACTTTGACTGACGCCCGTCGGTCACTCGGCAAAGGCCGTCACTGGGTCCTGTCTCCATGTTTTCAAATCTTTCTCATCCCTCTCAAGTCTTAGAACTTTAGTTATAATTGAGCTTTTGTATATTAACACCCATTAACCTTTTGTGAGTGTATATTGATTTTCTTGGATTATCTTGAGCTCGAGGGGCGATCTACCATGCTCGGAGGATTCCGTCTGGTTTAGTTTTCTAACCTTCTTGGTCATTTCCTTTATTCGTTTGTTCATTAATTATTTTATGCACATGAGTATAACCTTTTTGTACCCCGCTAGATGTAAAAATTGATTAATGTTTTATATTTAATAAGGAGAAGTTTTCACAAACTTAAGGACCCAATGTCCTATTTTCATCCGATAAAAACCCTCACGATAAAAATATCCAGTTTTGATAATGATGCATGCGAGGACCAAAGTCCTCAAAATAAGCAATGCCCTGATTTGTGTATGTATCGCACATTTATAAAAGGGAGTTGTATTCCGCTCCTTGTGTTATTGTAATTTATTGCTTTCACAACTTGCTCATTTACATCTTTCAAAATGTGAATAAATGCGCCTTTTAATCAATTGCATTGTGTGGAGAGAGAGCGAATTAATGATAATTAAAATTTGATCATAAAATAATCGAAGTAGAAATAGATGAGAAGTCCCGAACCCAGCTCTGGTCTTTGGGCTCAAGAGGTGAGAGGTTTACCCTCCAAGACACCTCTTGTGGCACGAGACTTTAGCGTTAATCCTAGGCTCCTTAGGGCGAGAGGTTCACCCTCCAAGACCCCTCTAGTTAGCCCAAAATGGATACTAAGCGCAGTCTTAGGATCTCCGAGGCTAGGGAAACTTTTCCAATGTTCTATTGGGTGGTGACTCCATGAAACCTCCTTGTTGCCCAACATAGACGCACTTGCAACTCATTGCAAGCTGTCAACGGACCCATAAATGCCCCGATCGCCCTAGAGCGAGCGGTCGCACGGGCAGCGAGCGGGGATCCGGTGCGCGTCACAGCGGCATTGCTAAAATCGGGCGCCTCGTCAGGGTGAAAACCGAAAAAAGGCATCCTGGGTAAAATTTAGAGGCATTAGAGAAAATATCCAATCATGAAAACCCGAGAGGGCTGATTGGAGACAGGAGTTTGGTGCTATCAAGATTTAGTTCCATGAATGAATGTAGTCGTTCATAATTGAATCGGTACCAAAATGATCATGTATTTTGAAATCGTACTGAAATGTACACAATTTTGTGAAATGAAATAAGACTTGATTTATTCATTTATATCATTGTCTAATTCTGCTCTAAAAAGAAACATATTGCTCAGAATGCATGTAAAACTAAACTATGCACTACTACTATCCTCGCTAGCTAAATGCCTCAGTCACTGAGTTCAGTTATCAGATTATGGGCTAAGTATCCACCTTTTGTATGTGCTAGTGGAAGTGACAGAGTGATTCCCGAAGGGAGGTATGATAGTTTTCAATGGAAGCCAACTCCAGAGCTCATGATAACGGCAAGCAAAAGCCGCAGAAAGGACTCCACCTCGGAAGGATAGAGGGAGTCTCACCTCATCCTGACTCATCCCAAGTTGACGGGAGCAATGGGCTGTAATGTAGAAAGTTGCCTCGTGAAGCCCGCATAGGGGAATGCATCCTGTAGACCCATCAAAAGCTGCATTGGACAGGGGAAGACAAGCGTTCGTAGAGCTGATATCCTCATCTGATATCTCACTAAATCTGGTGATGCCCTCGTCAGGGGTCCCAGGTAAGTACAGATGCCGGTGAGGAAGAAAACACTTCGCTGAGTACTGATTAATGACTCAAGGAGGTGGCTTTGACAAAAGCTTCAATTTCTCCTGCAACCAATTCTGAAAGAGGAAATAAAGGAAAAATAAAAGCCAAAGAAAATACAATAAAAGGCAAAGAAAAGTGATGGAGTAAGTTGGATTTACTTCAGGTAAAAATTAGGCATAGGGTTGTGTGAAAATTTGAAAGGACGCACTTCCCGCTAAGAAAAGCTAGTGTGAAAATCCACGAGGGACGCACTCCCTTTTAAAATAATGACGTACCTGAAGTAACAAGGGGCTCCCAGAGAATAAACTGGTAGGCCCGACACGAACAGAGTCCAAACCCAAGATAGTCTTAGCCAGAATGAGAGGGAAAGGGTCAGCCCGCAATAAAAATCGTCTAGAACTCCAAACAGATGGGGGTCTCCAAGTAGTTCCTCTGAGGTCACGACTAGATACTTCATCAAGCAGAAAAGGAAGAGGACACTTATGCTATATGAGGGAATGTCAGAGAATTCATCCATTGCTTCAATCAGAGGTTCCAAAGCAAATACTGGGCCCTGAGGAACAAGACGAGCAGCGTCAGAAGGAGCTATACCTAAGGACAGAGCAATATCCCAGATTTGGATCAAACGACAGCGAGGTACGCAGGGCAAAGCACCAGAAGGATACCAACTCTCGATGATAGCAGCAAGTTCTTCAGGCAGGGGGCATATTTCCTGATAGGTGAACCTGAAAACATGAAAACGAGGATTCCATAAGTGGGTCGCAGCCAAAAGAAGGTTGTAGTCTATCTTAACTCTTCGTAAAAACCTCAGTCCAGAAAGGGGGGGAAGGGTGCTGTGCTCCCAAATTTGAGCATCGTTTAAGATACGGTGCATTTTGGAAAGAAAAGGAGAATTCATGGCCCAACAGCTAAAGTCACAGTTGCTAAGGGGAATAAAGGAGGCAAAAAGGGAAAAAACTAGAGAAAAGAGCCTATTATGAAGCTAAAATAAGGAAGAGGCACGAAATCCAGGAAAAAGGGTGGATTTTATAAGTTTGGCTTACAGACGGCCAACTCGTCCCTATAATCAGACGATAAACCCGTTTGTGCTTGTCCACCTGGCAGCTTTTGTATCATGCATATCATGCGCATTAATTAGGTAATTAATGAGGGTTAAAAGCGAAATCTGAATAGACAGACAGAATGCCCGTCTGTCGCTTCATGAACGGAAAGCCCGTCGGTACTTAAATTCTATATAAAGGCGCAGCTACCGATGGGCTGTCACTTTCTTTCCCTTCTTCTTTACACCGACGCTTTTCGCTTTGTTTCCAGCGGTTTCTTTTCATTTTTTCCACCAGTTGTGAGTCTTTTACTTCTTCTTTGGGTCTTAACTTCCAGGTTAGCAAAATCCTTCCATCTTTTATTCATTTTATTTTATCATGAGTAATGTAATGTAATCTTCTTTCTTCTTTTGAATTAGTGTAATTAGTAACCTTGTTAATTAACTGAAATATCATTATTTAGTAATAAAATTGATACATAGAGTAAAAGCATGCAATTTTTTTCTTTTTAATGGGCACAAGATGGATTGACCTATATTGTTTAAAAACAATTAGTGATAAATGTATTGTTTGTTTTCGAGTTTTTTAGATAAGACATGGCTTTAGAAATGCATGCACATTGGAACCAATGCTAGGAAATAGGAAGCAAAGCAGATTTGAGCATGTTGCAATGATTGCTTGGGGCCTGAGGCCTGTCCTTTTTTTATTTTTTTTATGCAGGAGGTTGGGCACACCCTTGCCGGGGTGCTGCCCAAATTTTTTTAGCAAATGTGAATATATTGCATTATTGCTTGGGGCCTGAGGCCTATCCTTTTTTTTTATACAGGAGGTTGGGTACACCCTTGTCGGGGTACTGCCCATAATTTACCTTGTCGGAATGCTGCCTTAATTTCTATGATGCCAAATTAATTATTTAACTTGTTCACAGGATCCCACCATGACGATATGCTCCTCACGATGAGCCTGAGCCTCAGGCCCCGGGGTGGATTAGTGACGAGGCTAGACAGAGGTATACGGCGCTGGCTCAGGTGCAGTTTCGAGCTAGCCACTTCATTTCTCGACCATTCCTTAAGGCTTTGGGGATGGCAGATGAGGTTGACATTCTGATAGCAAGCGCGGGATGGACAGAGTTTTTGACGCCTGCCTTCCAGACTCACTCGGAGATAGTACGACAGTTTCTTGCCACATTACAGTATGGGGGATATCAGAGATCTGACACAGAGGTGGGTGTCATACAGTTTTGGATCGAGGGCCATCATTATAGTATTACCCGTCAGCGGTTCACAGAGGCCATGGGGCTTCCGTTCGGGCAGGATGTCATAACGCCTCAGAGATTAGTTAGACGTCAGCATTGGGCAGTTATTGCCTTGCCAGGAGTGCCGTATGATCATGATATGACAAAGAGCACGGTACTTTCATTACAGGCCCTGCGATATGTTCACAGAGTCTTATCCAGCTCATATTTAGGACGAGCAGGTAACCCAGGATCTCTCAATGCTGCAAAGATTTGAGCTTGTGGGCAATGGTGGCAGGCCAGCAGCTCAACATCAGCCATGAGATATTGGTCAACCTGGTGAGGGTATCTAGGGGGACAGCCCCTCTAGTGTATGTTGGGGGAGTTATTACCAGATTGCTTCTGAGTTTGGGAGTTCGTCCAGACATCCTGGGGCGTGCTTTGGATGAGAGCATTTATGTGGATGCTCCGTCAGCTATCACTATAGCTATGATAGTACCAATACCGGGCCAGCCAGAGGAGTATAGGCGTCGTACTGTGCATGAGACTAGATGCGCATTCAGCTTGCCCTCGCTAGAGCCAGTGGAGGAGCAGCCTCAGATGGAGCAGCATCAGATGGAGGAGCAGCCGCATATGGAGCAGCCTCAGATGAAGCACCAGCCTCCCGAGCCTCAGCAGCACCAGGGGGAGCATCCGGGTACGCCCTTTGACATGGGGATCGAGTTCACCATGGATGAGCTATTCGCTACTCCTTTAGGGCAGAGAGTACAGAGTCCCACTCCGCCTCCGCCATCGAGAGTACATTGGACTGCTCCCCGGGCCCATGAGAGGTTCAGTCCAAATGCTAGAGTAGGGGATCCGGGGGCATCTACTTCTACAGCTCCACCTCCAGAGCCGGCACCAGAGTCAGCTCCCCCTCCATCCTCATCATCGGCTTTCCCAGTGCAGCCAAATTTTGCTGCACTACTGGCTTCTACCTTCGTGTCCTTTGAGCACAAGCAGGAGGAGAGAGATAGGGCCCTTCTCAACCACTTCGGGGAGCGAGATAGAGTCATATTAGAGTGGCTAGATCAGCAGCAGAGTATTATTTAGGAGCAGAGGAGACTCATTGACTTTTTGAGGCAGGAGCAGGAGAGGCTCGTGACCCAGCTGAGGCAGGAGGTGAGGACCTCCCAGGATGGATGCGTCCTTACAGATCGTGGATAAGTCGATTGAGGCTCTCAGGTTCAGAATTCAGGTTCTAGAGGGTGCCATACATCCCATTGCCCAGTCTCTTCGGGAGTTCAGGGAGCATACTGAGGATAGGCTGAAGAGTATGGGGACCACCTCCACAGATGAGACCCTCCGCCTGAGCGACGCTTTTAGAGAGTTAGGGGGGGTCGTCACTGATACGCTACAGTTCATGACAGTATGTCCACAACCTTTCCTAGATGGGTTTACTCAGGTCCAGTTCCAGTGGCAGGATCCAGCGAGAGCGCAGCCATTATCAGTACCAGTGGTGGTACCTTCTAGATAACAGTGACAGGCTAGAGCCTCGACTACTCTGCCGGCCGGACCATCAGCCCCTTCCAGTCAGCCATCTGCTCCAGGTATGCATTTCTTTCCTTTCTTCTCTGAATTTTGGCTCATCTAGGCACTAGTGCGCTAGTTTCCCCAAAATTGTGGGCAACTGTAGACACCGGGTCTTGAGGCAGTCCAGGTCAGAGTTACCCGATGAAGAGATCAACGTCAGTTTTTGGATAAATGGATGAAATTCGGAGGTTTTCACCTTTCATGATTCGCGAGGATTAAAATCTTTTTCTATAGCATGGAGCTTTGAAAGAGTTTGATAAGTGTTGGTTGGAATTGGGTGTTTTGCTCCACAGACGGGATGCCCGTCTGTGTAGGGGCGCCCGTCCCTACTTAGGGTGATCCCCGTCTCTATGCGTAATGGAGACGGCCCGTCTGTAGCTAGGGACGGACACGTGGCGGAGTAGGGACGCTCGTCCCTAGTCCTAAGCCTTGAGTCGGTCTGTAGCTAGGGATGGACACATGGCGGAGTAGGGACGCCCGTCCCTAGTCCCGAGGCTTGAGTCCGTCTGTAGCTAGGGACGGACACGTGCCCTTAGTAGGGACACCCGTCGGTAGTTAGAGGGATGCCCGTCGGTACGTTAACTGATCAGATCACGCCGGATTGCATAAAATTTAATCTCTTTTCCTTCAAAATGGGGATAAGATTTATTAAAAATTTGAATTTTAAAGTCGTTTTAAAATTCAAACTTTGGGTTGAGGCTTATCCTAATTATTTTCCTAAAATCCTATAAATAGTGGATTAAATTCCATTTTTAAGGGTTAGAAGATTTGATAATTTTTGTGAGAAAAAGTAACAAGTTTTTAGAGAAAAATTCTTTGGAAAAGTTATTAAACCTTTTGAGATATATGGTTTTTTTAAAAAAGGTTTTGTGAGCAATTTATTGAAAAAGTTTATAAAATCTCTGTTCATTTGCAGAATTTTATTTGATAAAATTTCTTCCAATTAATTGATTCCTTCAAATTTTTCTTACGAATTAAGCCAATTTGAGGAAATGAAATTCATTCGTTTCCATCAATACAGCTAATTCAAACACTCAATTGCTATCAGATTTTCAAGGGAAGAAAAATATAAATCCTCTTTCTCTGATTTTTTTTTACTTGATCCTTGCGAAGCATACGGGAATCAGAATCATTCGACATTCATCCTAAAAGGTAAAATCCGAGGGTAAACATTCTGGACTAATATTTGTATAATTTTATTTGATTTACATTAATTTTTTATATATTTTATTATTCTGTTTTATAATCTTTTACAAAAAAAAACTAAAAGTTTTTCTCTCCTAATTGTTTTCCCATACCAGGGACGGCCTGTAGACACCGGGTCCTGAGTCAGCCTAGATCGAAGTTACCCAATGATGATAATTGCCTTCACAGGCTTAAAAGGTTAAAAGTGATGGTTTCCTCGTCAAATTTGCATTTTAGAGTGAAAAATTAGAAAATAATAAAAAATATTTAAATAATTAATTTTGAAAAATGGGGGCTTAAAATTATGGTTTTTTTAGTCAGTTTAAAATTTTTAAAAAATAGAAAAAAAAAAAAAAATTTCGGACCTCGAGTGTCAGGCGCGCTGGCGCCCAGCACGCAGACACCCAGGTGCCTAGCGCGCTGGGCGCGATTTGGCGACGCGCAGCGTCGCCAATGCCGCGCGTCGCTAAAGAGCGACGCGCAGCGTTGCGCGCTGCGCGCCGCACCGTGCGCTGAGGCGCGCGATTTCCGCGCGCCTCGCCGCGTGAGTGCCCGTCGCTCTATAGCGACGGGCGGTGTACCTTATAGCGACGGGTTCATGGCCGTCGGTATAGGGTCTGATACCCAAAAATCCCTCTTTTCAGCCATTTTTCTGATTTTTGCACCCAAAAATCCGTTTTTTATCCCATTTTTTTGGGGTATTTGACTTCAAATTAAATTCTAAAATATTTTTTTAGGTAATTAAATAATAAAACTTGATTTTATCATTAAAAATAAAATAATTTTGGGTTAAAATAGGTTTTTTCCTTAATTAAATTAGGGCAACCTATTTCATCTTATAAATACTTTATGATGAAATCAAAAGAGGCCTACACACATCTTTTAGACCTAAAAATTCCAGAATTCTTCTTCCTCTTCCACCAAAAATTCCAGATTTATTCCCCAACCAAAAATCAAAAAGAAAAATCAAATGTTTCCTTCTTTTTTCCAACATAATTTCTTCTAAACATATTTTTAGAGGAAGTTTTGTTGTTTGATTTAATTTTTGAGACAAATAGAATAATTATTTGTTCTCAAAATTGTTTTTTTAATCTTTTATTTTGTGTTCAATCAAACTTTTTCATTGATTTTGTTTTGAATCTCTTTTTGATAAAAAATTGATTTTGAGACAAATAAAATAATTGTTTGTCATCAAAATCTAATTTTTATTTGATTTTCTAAAATAAAACTTCAATCAATTTTTGATATGAACAAAGTGATTGATTGTTCTTGAAATCATTTTTCTTTATTTTAATCAATAAAAACCTTTTTTTGATCAAAATCATTTCTTTAGGCAAAGATATCAATTCTTTGTTCTTAAAGAATTTTTGATCATTTTTTTTTCATGTTTCTTGGAATAAAATTCCAACATTTTCATCATATTTCACTATAATATTGTGAATCATCAAACAAAGAAATCGATCATCTTTTACCTTCATCGAATCCGAAACTCTGAGGGTAAACATTCTGGGCTTGTTGTTATTATTTCTTTTGGTTCATATCTAATTTATTTATGTATATTTTATTTTATTGTTTTCATTTATTTTATTATTTATTTCAGATTTGATTTATTTAATTTGTTTATATATATGATTTTTATTTACATAAATATTGATTGTTTATTATTTTTAACATGTAATTAATTTATTTCACTTTAATTCATCATTATTTTTAACATGTAATTAATAAATTTATTTTAATTGATCTTTTTGCCATGTAAATGGTTTATATCATTTGTGAACATATTTAATTAATCATATTGTTCATTTAATTGTTTTCATCATTCTTTAATTGTTTTCATTCATTATTCTTTTCTTTATCATTTTATATATTCTTTGATTCGTTTATCTTCATCATCATTGTTATCATGTTCATATTTTCATGTACTAATTAATTAACATGTTTTACTTTCATCACATCGTTTAATCATTTGTCACATATAATCCATGTTTCTCATTTATTTTGGTTTGTTAATATTTTGATTTCATTATCATTCTTTTCATATCATATCATATTATCTTATTTTAATTTGTTATTCATTATTTTGTATGTTTAATTGATTTAATTGATTTAATCACTAACATTATTTTAATTGTATTTTGTTTTTATGTCTAAACTCATTTTTCACTTGGGCGTTTTTGCGAGCACATCGGGGGGTCCAAAAAGGCTCGTTTGGTTCATATATTTATTTTCTTAATTTGTAATATTTTATTTAATTTTGCCATATAATTTTCTTGTAAAATTCTTTATTTAGGCACACTAAAAAGAAAATCACAAAAACGTTTCTATTAATTAACTTGACATTTTTTCTAAATAAAAATGGGACCAATGTCCTAGTTTTTCATACCCAAATAAATCATCACATCAAAACTTTTTCATAATAAATATGCATGCGAGGACCAATGTTCTCACTATTAATGAGTAACCCGTTTTATGCATGTATTTCACTTTTATAAATGGGAGTTGTATTCCGCTCCTAGTGTTATTGTAATTTGTTTTTGAATGCTTTATTTTGGATTTTGCTTACATTTACCGCTTTTGATATGAATGATTGCGCCTTTAAATTAAAATTGCATTGTGTGGAAAGTTGATGAAATAATGAATTCAAAACTTAATTATGATATTAATCAAGGTATAAATAAATGAGAAGTCCCGAACCAGCTCTGGTCTTTGGGCTCAAGAGGTTAGAGGTTATCCTCCAAGATACTTCTTGTGTCACGAGGCTTTAGCGTTAATCCTAGGCTCCTTTGGCTGGCCCAAAATGGATACTAAGCGCAGTCTTAGGCTCTCCGAGGCGAGAGAAACTTTCCCAATGTTCTATTGGGTGGCGACTCCATGAAACCTCCTTGTTGCTCAACATAGACGCACTTGCGATTTATTGTAAGCTGTCAACGGACCCACAATTGCCCGATCGCCCACGTGCGGGCGATCGAAGGGGCGGCAGCGGGGATCCGCCGCGCGTCACAGTTGCGACTCCACTGGGGACATACTCGAGACTTTGATTCGAAAGTACCTTGATTAAAAATCATAATTGAGTTTTAATTTAAAAATTTCATCTTCTTTCAAAACTGCATTGCATCTCATTAGAGCCTTAGATCTATGCTAGTTTCGTCCCTCTTTTAGCCCCGGTGCGTTCCCGAAGCACGACCCTATTTTCACTCAATTTAGGGAAGTGTTAAGGATAATCACCAGCCCAAGTCTCGTACCATCGTGGTATATAAAATGGTGACCCGATCTGTCGTTACGCTCGTGATGAGCTAGACCCGTCGGCAGGGATCATGCTTGGGTAGCCCTAAAGTAACACCACCCTTTGACCAAAGCTCATGTAATGGCAATAGATACTTCCCTTAGGTGATATGAACCGTAATACCTTGCTTGCTATATGGATCATTTTATATTGGACAAACCCAAATAATTTGATTGGTCACCTAATCAAAGGCTTTCATGCCCCGATAGGCCCATGTCAACTTGTTCAGGCTGCCTAAATACATAATGATCATAACCCATCCGCTTGAGCATTAGATAAGAGATGTTACGATGCCGGTTCTTCACCGAGCACCATACACATCCATTGGGTTCCCCGCTAACCCATGGATCAAGCCCACCTAGGAAAGAGACCGCATTACCTCGTGTGTGGGAGTAATAGGGTTGGAAGGCTTTACTTGCTTGCATGTGATTGTAAATGTTGCATAGCTCACTATCATGCATTGTATATGTCATTCATACATCATCCTAACAATCTAATTTTTTCAGCCATCATAGATTCATCTAAGTGGACTAGAGGTTCCGACGGTCGGCTTGTAAGGACAAATCTGCTCTTTGAGTTACCGGAACAAGTGTCTGACTGGGATTCTGAGTCATTCTCATCAATCAGTGAATCCTCTTTTGAATCATCAATGGCAGAAGAACCCGGAGCTTTAACCACTCAAGACCTAGCTAGGAGGCTAGAGGATTTTGAACGAAGAATGATGGATATGATGGGTGCCATGGCTGAAAGGATTGCCCATCCACCTGCTACCCCACAGCCGCCTGCTGCTCTACAGCCACAAGCAGCCCCTCCTCGAGGGCAAGCCGAACCACCTGCTGGCGGGGAGGCTCCCTTCGTTGGAGCTGCTGCTCGTCAACCCAACAATGAGCACAGAGCTTCCGCACCCATCGAGCCAAGAGGGGAAAGGATCTATAACCCCAACACGAATTTCCTGATGGGGGAGGAAGAAGAAGAGGTGCCGATAGTCCACCAAGCTGCAAGGCCCAGAGCACCCAGAGTAGAGGATGAAGCTCTAAGAGGTATGAGACAACAGATCAAAGCTATCACCCGCATGCTGTCAGCAGGCAAGGGGATCAACCTAGAAGACAGAGATCTGGGGGATGAAGAGCTGCTGCCCCAAAGATTCAAGATGCCCGAGCTTCCGAAATTTGATGGCACCTCGGACCCATCCGCCCACATCAAGCAGTACACCTTGGTCATGAAAGGCACAGGGCTGAGCAAGAAGCAGAAGGTGGAATATTTCTGCCTTAGTCTGGTGGGCCCGGCAGTTGACTGGTACCACGGGTTGGATAGGAGGTCCAAGGAGGACTGGGACCTTTTGACTGAAGAATTCATAAAGCAGTACGACTGCAGCACCAGGATGGAGGTCACCCTAAAAGATCTCGAGCTTCTACAGCAGAAGAATGATGAGTCATTCCATGAGTACCTTACAAGATGGAGAAATAGGGTCATGGAGATGAAGAGGAAGCCTGACACTGCAGACCAGATCAGGTTGTTTATCAGAAACTCATGCCCTTACTTAAGGGACTTGCTCAGTTTTAAGGGGCTCAAGGACTGGGAGTCGCTTAAGGATATCGCTATAGAAGCTGAGGCGGCTTACCTGGCAAAGAAAGCAAGCCAAAATAACTTTGCTGGGAAAGGCTATGGGAACCAGCCGGGATTCAAATCAGGAGGTGCCGGGAGCAGCAACAGCAGAAACGGTAGGACGGCAGAGGTCTCAGCTACTGGAGTTGGGCAGGGTCAGAGATACTACTCCAACTTAGGCCGCTCTCTATCCTGGGTACTGGAGAGACTAATGAAAGAAGGCAAGTTACAGCAATTGCCACCCAGACCAGCCTTGAGTCAAGGACAGCCGGGACATAGAGGTGATCAGTACTGCGCTTACCACCAGCACACCGGCCATTTGACTAACCATTGTCGTATTCTGAGAAACAAGATCCAGGATCTCATTGACACCAATCAGATCGCAGATCCTGAGAAGAGAGAGAAAAAGAAGAAAGCAAGTTATAATGCAGTCCCTCCACCGCGAACATGATCGTGGCTTGTGGCCCACTAGTGATATTGCTTTTAGATCTTTTTTATTTCTAGAACATTTTATGCTACAATTTTCTGTTTGTAATAAAGAGAACAATTTTTGCTTATTTGAATAATGTTTCTATTGATTTCATTTCGCATGATCATAACAAATTAGCTTTGGCATTAATTCAAATAATATGACTGCAATTAATCTCAGAAACTTTGGGGAACCCAAAGAAAATTTTGATAGCATCTAACATAGCTCCTGTAGAAAAAGAAAAAAAAAAGGAGAAAAAAACTAGTCGCAACTAGGGGACTTGATGGAAACTCACTAAGAGCACTAGAACCTTTCTGATTACCCGTCAAAGCGATCCCTGGATAAGACAGAACCTGGAAAATGATTTAGGCAATCTTTTCTTTGTATAGCTCTCTAAATGACTATTTCCTACCCTTATTCTGCAATCGCTTGCTAGCCCATTGAGCTTTTATGTGGGTATGCTAAATGCGTGCCAATTTTGTTGTTACACATGTTAAAACTATCCCCTCGCCTAAAATGATTTTGGCTTCCCCTTAGAAGAGTGGCCGATCTAAAAGGATGGATGCACATTTGAACAATTTTTCTTTGGACTATAAAAAATTGCCTTGGTAAGGGCAAGTTTACACTTCGAAAAAAGGGTTTAGTCGTGCATAAAAGGCATGAGCTCAAAAAAAACAAAAAAAAGACCTCAAAACAGTAACCAATTGACTAGTTTCAATAATTACCCTTTTATTGTTATTCTGATCTCAAGGAGCTAAAACGTTACCGAACCCAAATTAAAAAAAAAAAACCTCTTGTATATGTAACTGATCTGAGAACGGTTCATCCACCATTAGAGAAAATATCGCGGCCATTTTTCTCTAGCGACCTGATCCTCCTTTGATAGCCATCTACCTAAGCCTAACATTACAACCAAAAGTAAGACCTTTTGATTCTTGGTTCAGTCTTATCCAATTAGCGAAGATGACCTTCTAATAAGGTTTGGTACGTAAGAAGAGGCATATGGTATTTCTTGAGCTTAAAGCGAGGAGCCATGAGTGCATTCATGCGTTCGAGTTAAGTCTCGTCTCCAACTTTGCTTCTAGAATTCGCATTCAAAGAAAAAGATTAAGAGATGAGAGGAAATCTTCAATCATAAAACCCGAGAGAGCTGATTGATAACAGGAGTTTGATGCTTTCAAGATCTATCTCGAGATTAGCTAAAGTCTTGTATTTTTTAAAAGTCAATGCCAAAATAATGATCATGTTTAATGAAATCAAATTGAAACACATACATTTATGCAATGATGTGATCAGAGTATTGTACCCTGTGTGATCAAACTCATGTATCTGCCTACCCTCTGCTACTCTCAGCACACAAGCGCTTCAGCCGATTCATCCTGTTATCAGATGTGCAAAATCAAGCTCATACAACCATGTCCAAAGACTCCCTAAAGATTCTTGCCAACAACTTAAGCAATCTCAAAAAAAAAAACAAAAAAAAAAGCCGTTAGAGTGAAAACCATAACTGGCGCACTAAGCAAAAACTAGGCAAAAGGATAGGGTGAAAACCTAAAAACAGGTAGTCTATCCTTAAAAAAAAAGAAGAAAGAGAAAAGCCGCTGGATTGGGTTGGGTCCATTCCAGGCAAAAAAAAAATAAAAAAAAATAAGGCGTAGGGTTATGTGAAAATCCGCAAAGGACGCATCTCCCACTAAGAAAGGCTAGTGTGAAAATCCACAAGGGACGCACTACCTTCAAATAATGACTACAGGTACCGGATGAGAATCTCGCAATCTCGAAGGGCATGAAATTCAAAAGCAGCTCAAAAGGCATCAATTATATCGAAAATTGCAGCTAGCCCGGCTATCATCTCCAAGTCCACAAAGATGAATTTTTATCCTGCATTCCTGCATGACTCATGCATTTCACTTGCATGCTCACTATTTTCCCTGCATATTTTAGTTTCCCTATTTCGCAGAAAGAGAGATTCGATGCGGACACCGACCAAAGCCGAGTGAGGACATCAGTCCAAGCAAATCGAAGACCTCTCAGGGGGCAATAAACCAAAGACTTCTCAGGGAGCAGCAAACTGAAGACATCTCAGGGGGCAATCAACCAAAGACTTCTCAGAGAGCAGCAAATCAAAGACTTCTCAGGGAGCAGCAAATCGAAGACCTCTCAGGGGGCAATGAATCGAAGACCTCTCAGGGGGCAATCAACCAAAGACTTCTCAGGGAGCAGCAAATCGAAGACCTCTCAGGGGGCAAACGAGCAATAAACCGAAGACTTCTCAGGGAGCAACGAACTGAAGACCTCTCAGGGGGCAAACAATCAATAAACCGAAGACTTCTCAGGGAGCAGCAAACTGAAGACCTCTCAGGGGGCAAACAATCAATAAACCGAAGACTTCTCAGGGAGCAGCAAACTGAAGACCTCTCAGGGGGCAAACAATCAATAAACCGAAGACTTCTCAGGGAGCAGCAAACTGAAGACCTCTCAGGGGGCAAACAATCAATAAACCGAAGACTTCTCAGGGAGCAGCAAACTGAAGACCTCTCAGGGGGCAAACAATCAATAAACCGAAGACTTCTCAGGGAGCAACGAATTGAAGACCTCTCAGGGGGCAAACAATCAATAAACCGAAGACTTCTCAGGGAGCAGCAAACTGAAGACCTCTCAGGGGGCGAACAATCAATGAACTGAAGACCTCTCAGGGGGCAAATGGAAATGAACTGAAGACCTCTCAGGGGGCAATGAACCGAAGACCTCTTAGGGGGCAAACGATCAATGAATCTAAGACCTCTCAGGGGGCAAACAATCAATGATCTGAAGACCGCTCAGGGGGCAAACAAACGATCGATGAACCGAAGACCTCTCAGGGGGCAATCAACCGAAGGGCTCATAGATAGCACCGCTTCAACAAACAAAAACACACCATGGTAATAACCACCATCTCAAAATTCTCCAGTTCGGAAGGACGGCTGACTCAGGTACGCGTCTCTTTCCTTTTCTTCTTTGAGTTTAGGCTCACCTAGACACTAGTGTACTAGATTCCCCTAAACTGGGGGCAACTGTAGACACCGGGTCCTGAGTCAGCCTAGATCAAAGTTACCCAATGATGATAATTGCCTTCACAGGCTTAAAAGGTTAAAAGTGATGGTTTTCTCGTCAAATTTGCATTTTAGAGTGAAAAATTAAAAAATAATAAAAAATATTTAAATAATTAATTTTGAAAAATGGGGGCTTAAAATTATGGTTTTTTTAGTCAATTTAAAATTTAAAAAAAAATAGAAAAAAAAAAAAAAATTTCGGACCGCGAGTGTCGGGCGCGGCAGCGCGCAGGCGCCAGGTGCCCAGCACGCAGACGCCCAGGCGCCCAGCGCGCTGGGCGCGATTTGGCGACGATGCCGCGCGTCGCTAAAGAGCGACGCGCTGCGCGCCGCACCGTGCGCTGAGGCGCGCGATTTCCGCGCGCCTCGCCGCGTGAGTGCCCGTCGCTCTATAGCGACGGGCGGTGTACCTTATAGCGACGGGTTCATGGCCGTCGGTATAGGGTCTGATACCCAAAAATCCCTCTTTTCAGCCTTTTTTTCCGATTTTTTCACCAAAAAATCCGTTTTTTATCCCATTTTTTTGGGGTTTTTGACTTCAAATTAAATTCTAAAATATTTTTTTAGGTAATTAAATAATAAAACTTGATTTTATCATTAAAAATAAAATAATTTTAGGTTAAAATAGGTTTTTTCGTTAATTAAATTAGGGCAACCTATTTCATCTTATAAATACTTTATGATGAAATCAAAAGAGGCCTACACACATCTTTTAGACCTAAAAATTCCAAAATTCTTCTTCCTCTTCCACCAAAAATTCCAGATTTATTCCCCAACCAAAAATCAAAAAGCAAAATCAAATGTTTCCTTCTTTTTTCCAACATAATTTCTTCTAAACATATTTTTTAGAGGAAGTTTTGTTGTTTGATTTAATTTTTGAGACAAATAGAATAATTATTTGTTCTCAAAATTGTTTTTTTAATCTTTTATTTTGTGTTCAATCAAACTTTTTCATTGATTTTGTTTTGAATCTCTTTTTGATAAAATATTGATTTTGAGACAAATAAAATAATTTTGTCATCAAAATCTAATTTTTATTTGATTTTCTAAAATAAAACTTCAATCAATTTTTAATATGAACAAAGTGATTGATTGTTCTTGAAATCATTTTTCTTTATTTTAATCAATAAAAACCTTTTTTTGATCAAAATCATTTCTTTAGGCAAAGGTATCAATTCTTTGTTCTTAAAGAATTTTTGATCATTTTTTTTCATGTTTCTTGGAATAAAATTCCAACATTTTCATCATATTTCACTCTAATATTGTGAATCATCAAACAAAGAAATCGATCATCTTTTACCTTCATCGAATCCGAAACTCTGAGGGCAAACATTCTGGGCTTGTTGTTATTATTTCTTTTGGTTCATATCTAATTTATTTATGTATATTTTATTTTATTGTTTTCATTTATTTTATTATTTATTTCAGATTTGATTTATTTAATTTGTTTATATATATGATTTTTATTTACATAAATATTGATTGTTTATTATTTTTAACATGTAATTAATTTATTTCACTTTAATTCATCATTATTTTTAACATGTAATTAATAAATTCATTTTAATTGATCTTTTTGCCATGTAAATGGTTTATATCATTTGTGAACATATTTAATTAATCATATTGTTCATTTAATTGTTTTCATCATTCTTTGATTGTTTTCATTCATTATTCTTTTCTTTATCATTTTATATATTCTTTGATTCGTTTATCTTCATCATCATTGTTATCATGTTCATATTTTCATGTACTAATTAATTAACATGTTTTACTTTCATCACATCGTTTAATCATTTGTCACATATAATCCATGTTTCTCATTTATTTTGGTTTGTTAACATTTTGATTTCATTATCATTCTTTTCATATCATATCATATTATCTTATTTTAATTTGTTATTCATTATTTTGTATGTTTAATTGATTTAATTGATTTAATCACTAACATTATTTTAATTGTATTTTGTTTTTATGTCTAAACTCATTTTTCACTTGGGCGTTTTTGCGAGCACATCGGGGGGTCCAAAAAGGCTCATTTGGTTCATATATTTATTTTCTTTATTTGTAATATTTTATTTAATTTTGCCATATAATTTTCTTGTAAAATTCTTTATTTAGGCACGCTAAAAAGAAAATCACAAAAACGTTTCTATTAATTAACTTGACATTTTTTCTAAATAAAAATGGGACCAATGTCCTAGTTTTTCATACCCAAATAAATCATCACATCAAAACTTTTTCATAATAAATATGCATGTGAGGACCAATGTTCTCACTATTAATGAGTAACCCGTTTTATGCATGTATTTCACTTTTATAAATGGGAGTTGTATTCCGCTCCTAGTGTTATTGTAATTTGTTTTTGAATGCTTTATTTTGGATTTTGCTTACATTTACCGCTTTTGATATGAATGATTGCGCCTTTAAATTAAAATTGCATTGTTTGGAAAGTTGATAAAACAATGAATTCAAAACTTAATTATGATATTAATCAAGGTATAAATAAATGAGAAGTCCCGAACCAGCTCTGGTCTTTGGGCTCAAGAGGTTAGAGGTTATCCTCCAAGATACTTCTTGTGTCACGAGGCTTTAGTGTTAATCCTAGGCTCCTTTGGCTGGCCCAAAATGGATACTAAGCGCAGTCTTAGGCTCTCCGAGGCGAGAGAAACTTTCCCAATGTTTTATTGGGTGGCGACTCCATGAAACCTCCTTGTTGCTCAACATAGACGCACTTACGATTTATTGCAAGCTGTCAACGGACCCACAATTGCCCGATCGCCCACGTGCGGGCGGTCGAAGGGGCGGCAGCGGGGATCCGGCGCTCGTCACACGGCCGCTGGCACAGTACAGGAGGCCGTCCCTAGGCAAACTCTCATGTTTTTAATTTATAAATTTTATCTTTCAACTTATTTCTGTTAGAATTTCTCGTTCTTTTATTTTTATTTTTATTCACGCTTTTGATGCTAACGTGTTTATCCCTATGAGTTATTTTCTGACCATTTGGAGTTGGAGTTCTGAAAGATGGGGGTTGCGTCAGTCTGAGGACTTCCACTCGGGTTCTTTCTTTACCCTTATCTTTTATTCATGTTATTATGGAAATGCTTTCAATGTCGTTAAAGAAAAAAGGACAAAAGATTTCTAACAGTTAACTTTGGGATTTTCTCGAAAATTGAGGACCAATGTCCTGTTTTAGCCAATGAAATTGACGCTTCATGAAAAATCATTTTTTGTAATAAAATATGCATGGTAGGACCAATGTCCTCATTCCAATGAATACCTCGTTTATGCATGTGTTGTACTTTTACAAATGGGAGTTGTATTCTGCTCCTAGTGTTATTGTAATATATTTTTGAATTCCTTATTTTGATTTTTACTTCCATTTACCGCTTTTGACGTGAATGATTGAGCCTTAATTAAATGCATTGTATGGAAAGTTGGTGAAACAATGAATTCAAAACTTAATTATAATATTGATCAAGGTATAAATAAATGAGAAGTCCTGAACTCACTGTGGTCTTTGGGGCTCAATGAGGCGAGAGGTCTAGGACTTCCAAGACACCTCTTGAGTCTCTCCAAAAGACTTAAATATACAAGTCCTAGGCTCCAGGGGGTAGAGGCTGAGACCTTCAAGATCTCTCTGGCTAGCCCAAGATGGATATGTATGCGCCGTCTTAGGCTCGACGACCCTTCCCAATGTTCTATTGGGTGGCGACTCCAATAAACCTCATTATTACCAAAAATAGACGCACCTGTAAATACCTTACAAGTTTTATGAACCTTTCCTGATCGCCCTAAAGTGGGCCCTCGAGAGAACACGGGGTTCGGTGTGCGTCACACTTGTGCCTTATAATTTTTTTTCCTGGAATGGACCCAACCCAATCCAGCGGCTTTTATAGGACAGATTGCCTGTTTCCAGGTTTTCACCCTGCTCTTCGGCCTAGCCTTTGCTTAGAGCGCCAATTATGGTTTTCATCTCTAATGGCATCTTTTTTTTTTGATAAAATTCCTTATTAGTCGTGACAACAACGAATAAATCATGCACATTCAAATTGGAAGCGACGTATTACTTATTCGGAAGGAATAATGGACATTTATTAATCAAAAGAACTACTTGGAGTGCATTACTGCGTACATATACATGCTTTTGTGATTTCATTACACATGATCATTATTTAACATTAGGCCCAAGACACTGTGACGTGCGCCAGATCCCCGCAGCCACCCATGGGACCGCCCGTTCGAGGGCGATCGGGGCATTTGTGGGTCCGTTGACAGCTTGCAATAAATCGTAAGTGCGTCTATGTTGGGCAACAAGGAGGTTTCATGGAGTCGCCACCCAATAGAACATTGGGAAAGTTACTCTCACCTCGGAGAGCCTAACACTACTCTTAGTATCCATTTTGGGCCAGCCAGAGGGGTCTTCGAAGGTAAACCTCTCGCCCTAAGGAGCCTAGGATTAGCGCTAAAGTCTCGTCGCACAAAAAGGTGTCTTGGAGGGTAGACCTCTAGCCTCTTTGAGCCCAAAGACCAGAGCTGGGTCCGGGATTTCTCATCTATTTCTACCTCAATTATTTTATGATCAAATTTTAATTATCATTGATTCGCTCTCTCTCCACGCGATGCAATTAATTGAAGGAGCATTTATTCACATTTGGAAAGCCGTAAATGGGCAAGTAAATATTGAAAGCAATAAATTACAATAATACAAGGAGCGGAATACAACTCCTTTTTATAAACGTGCGATACATACACGAATCGGGGCATTGCTTATTTTGAGGACTTTGGTCCTCGCATGCATCATTATTAAAATTGGATGTTTTTATTTGTGATGATTTTTATTGGATAAAAATAGGACATTGGGTCCTTGAATTTGCGTAAACCTCATTTTATTGAATATAAAACATTGAATCATTTTTATACATTAACGAGATACAAAAAGGGTATATCCATGTACATATTAACAATTAATGAATAAACGGATAAAGAAAATGACCAAGAAGGTTAGGAAACTGAACCGGACGGAATCCTCCGAATATGGTAGATAGCCTCTCAAGCTCGGGATGGTCCAAGAGAATAAATATATGCTCACAGAAAGTTAGAGGATGTCAATATACAAAGAATCAACATAAATAAAGTCAAAAGGACTAGAGAGAGATAGAAGAGGTTTGAAAACGTGGAGATAGAACCCAGCGACGGCCTTTCTTAGGTGACCGACGGGCGTCAGTCAAATTGACCAACATGTCCATCGCTCACTCAAGTGGAAGAGCGTCTGTGAGTGGGGTGACCGACGGGCGTCGGTGATGGAGATGACCCGTCGGTCACCACTGTCTCTGAAAAAATGGAAAAAGAAACTCTTTTTAAAGCCAAAAAAGAGGTTTTATCATAAAATGAGATAAAGAGAGTCAAAATAAAGACGAATAATGACAAAAATTGAAAGAACAACAAAATAAGGAGTAAATATGAAATGCTGTAGAGAAGGAATCTGGAATATTTACCCTCAGATAATTGCTTCGGGTGAGATTCTTGTGTTGATTAGAGCCCCGTGCGTTCGACGAGAAGCAAAGATGAAATATCAAAGAAAAGAAAATGGACTATTTCCTCCTCAACCCCTCAAAAGATTGACTTTGGAATCAAAATCTAAAGAAAACTAATTAGTTTTTAGTTCCTTTTGATTGATTTGATCCTCCTTTAAAAGAGATTTCTTTATGAAATGTGTTTGCTGGAAGAGAGAGAAAATATGCTTGAATTTGGGTAGAGTTTCCCCTCTTGAAAAATTTTGGAACCCTTTTCAAGTGAAAATCTGGAGCTTTTATAAGCCAGACACGACCGACGGGCGTCGGTGTATGGAGGCAGGCGTCGAAAGAATCCTTCTGACACAAGGATTCGTCTGACGGCCCTGCCACATCCACCGACGGGCGTCGAAAAGGTTGAGTGCTCCGAGAAACCAGGCGGCGCTCCGACACGGGCGGTGATTTTTCGACGGGCGTCGAAAAATACCACAGGCCGTCTGTGACCCTAAGCGACAGGCTGGCCCTCACAGACGGGCTGGCCGTCTGTGGAGGAAAACATACCTTTTTGACTCAAAAATCCCCTGTTTTCTCCCCCTCTGCTTATGAAAGGTAAAAAGACTCACTCCTCGTGGAACGCGGGACTAAAACCTCTAAATCCAAACCATTTATACAGGCTCGGATACTGATTTCATCATAGGGTAACCTCTGATCCGGACCGCTCCGAGATACGGTGCTTACAGTTGCCCCCAGTTTTGGGGAAACTAGTGCACAAGCGCCTAGATAAGCCAAAACTCAGAGAAAGGACAGAAAGAAAGAAGGCGTACCTGCGACGGTTCTTACCTTCCGTGCCTCTTGCCGGGTAGACCTCGTCTCGGTTTGTTCGGCGATGTGAAGATACCCCTATCGGTCTCGTCTCGACCTGTAGGTGTTGGTGAGACGTAGCATCCTCTGGCTATGAACTCAATATAAAGAGCAGTGTTTCTCTAACCACAGCTTCGATCTGAAGTTCCCTTGCTAACCCCCATCCAATCTGCAAGGTGCGTAGCACTATCTGGCTGCCGCGCGAACTGTGAGATGCAGTACTCTCTGACTACAATCTCGATCTGATGAAGAGCGGTGTTTCTCTAACCGTATCTTTGATTTGTGTGAAGCGGTACCCTCTGACCATAGTCTCGAGGTGAAGAGTAGTATTCTCTAACTACAACTTTGATCTAAAGTTCCCCTGCTAACCCCCATCCAATCTGCAAGGTGCGTAGCACTCTCTGGCTGCCGCGCAAACTGTGAGATGCAGTACTCTCTGACTACAATCTAGATCTGGTGAAGAGCAGTGTTTCTCTAACTGCAGCTTCGATCTGTGAGAAGCGGTACTCTCTGACCACAGTCTCGAGGTGAAGAGTAGTATTCTCTAACTACAACTTCGATCTGAAGAGGAGGAGACTTTGTGGGGCTCCTCGTTCCAAAAATAATGAATCTTAGGCAGCCTTGTTCGGACTTTTAATCGATGCTTGTGTTCGGATCGATGTTTCTCTGTACCTGTATGATAAAAAAGGTTTTGTCAATTCACGTTTGAGTTATTGTCTTTCAACAATGTTTATTAATGGCGTGATTTTGCTTTATTTGTTATGCCATGTTTCATTTATATTCTTTCTTATTGAGTTGTCATTCATCATCTTTCACCATTTTTTGTTTACTTATTTTGGAATATGAGCGAATGTGAAAGCATATATTCATCTATAATATGAATCATAAATAACTGCATAAATGCGTAAGGTTGAAAACAGAAGTTTTTCACTAGAAATGTCTATTTTCGTACAATGTATATACAAAGTGTAAATGTACAAAAATATGACTCCCTGAATATCATAGGGGTGTGTAGTCAGAGGGCTCATCGGGATCCTCATCATCCGATATATGTACTGTCCCTGGAGGAGGTGGAGGCGGAGCTGGTCGTGCCGGAGGTGGAGGCTGAGCCGTGGAGGGTCCTACCCCAGCATCGTGGGTCTGCCTGAATCGGACCTGAGCATAGCCATCCAAGAAAGGCTGGGTACAAGTCCTCATGAACCCTAAGGTCTCTGATACTGTGTCTCCTAACTTCTTGAATGCCTGGCACATCTGAATGGTCTGCTCACTGGCGGCCTTCCTCCTCTGCTCTAGGCGCTGCTCTGTCTGCTCCCTAAACTCCCTCATGGTCTGAGACAAGGGTGGGAGGATCCCCTCTATCGCCTAGATGCGGGATCTCAGAGAGTCGAGTGACTCGTCGATCATCTGTAGGGTCATGTCAACCCTTTGAGACGCTTGGTCCTGAGACGTCCTCAAATCATGAGCGAGCTGCTGCCTAAGCTCCCTCTGACCCTGGGTAACCTGCTCGATCAGCCTCACCTGCTCACCTTTGAAGGCCTCTATGACCCGAGCCTGCTCATCCCTAAAAGCATCTATGATCCGAGCCTGCTCCCGTGCCGTATGCTCGATGTAGCCGGCCTGCTCTTGAGCTAACCGCTCCACCGACTGGGACTGCTCCTGAATAGCAGCCTGCTGGCGGTCTAACCTCTCTTGAATAGCTCTGTCCCTCTCATCCTGTCGTCGCTCTAAAGCTGTGAACATGGAAGTGAGGAGCTGAGAGAAGTCAGGCTGTGCTGGCTGTTGCTGTGGTGGCTTTGGCGGCAGTGCTACGGAGGTAGATGTCCCTGGGTTGCCTCTAGAATACGGATGATATCTCTCGAGGGGCCCGTAGTTAGCCCTCTGCACCCTGACACTAGGCAACAGGACAGGAGTCGGCGCTCTCGATGCCTATGACGCGGCAAAGAGCTCATCCATAGTGAACTCCATGTCGAAGTCCGATGGAGTCCTGGGCTGCTCCTGCTGCGGTGGCGGTGGCACTGTCTGAGGCTGGGGCTGGGAAGGCTGCGGAGGCTGCTGCTCCGGATGATGCTCGGGCTGAGGAGGCTGATGCTCTGGCTGAGGCTCGGGCTGAGGCTTGGGCTGCGGAGGTTGATGCTCTGGCTGCTCCGGGTGGTCTGGATCTGGACCCAAGGGTGGAAGTGAGAACATTCGCCGGGTTTCGTGAATGGACAGCACCCTGTAGGCCTCTACCTACCCTGATATCGGGGAGATCATCCCCATTTGCACTGCCACTGCGGCATCCACATGGATCCCCTCCTCCAAGGGTCCTCTCAACCTGTCTGGGGCAACTCCTAACCTCAAAATCAACCGGGTAATAACTCCTCCCACTATCACCACCGATGTCAATCCTCTGCCGACTCTGGTCAAGTTGGCCAAGATCTCATGGCTAATGTTGAGACCCTGGCCTGCCACCATAGCCCAGAGGCTCAAGATCTCGGCCGCGTTAAGCGACCCTGGATTACCAGCTCGACCAAGGTACGAACTGGATAGCACTCTGTGCAAATACCGGAGAGCCTGAGACACCAGTATGGTGCTCCTTGCTGTATCATGATCATACAGCACTCCCGGTAGGGCAATGGCCGCCCAATAGGTGCGTCTCACCGCTCGCCGTGGGATCTCGACCCCCTCCTCTATAGGGAGCCCCATGGCCTGTGCGAATCTCTGCCTGGTAATACTGTAATGGTCGCTGTCGAACCAAAACTGGACCACCCCTGGCTCGGTATCTGAACTCTGAAAATCGCCATAGCGGAGAGTGGCTAGGACCTGGCGAGTAGCCTCTGGAAAAGTCTGGAAAGAGGGGGTAAGGAACTCTATCCACCCAGTACCCTCGACAATCAAATCAAACTCTGGGGCCATCCCTAGGGCCTCTAGGAACGGCCGGGACACGAAACGGCTGGCCCGAAGCTCTACCTGAGCCAACGCTCTATACCTCTGAGCTGACTCATCATCCATCCAACCCGGAACTATGACCTTGGGCTGGGCCTGCAGTGCTCTTTGTCTAGGAGGCATCCTGTAAAGGAGAAAAAATTAGATAGCAAAAATTTGACAAAACAAGTATTATTAGACATATTTTCAAGGTGAAGGCCCATTTAGGCCTCACCAGGGCAATGGCGGCCCGAAAACGAGATGAAAAACTGATAACAAATAAAAAGGGCGAATGTCCTGTGAAAGGAAGTTGCCCAACATGCCTCACATACATATGAAGACAAAAGAAACATGCAATTGGCATGGAAATAATTTAGAGCAAATAAAAATGGGCTTTCTAAGCCCCAAGGCATGCATTATACGCGAAAATATTTGATTTTAGAATAAATAATAAAAATTTGGGCAGCACCCCGGCAAGGGTATGCCCAACCTCCTGCATAAAAAGGCATCAAATTAGGCCTCAGGCCTCAACAACAATATATGCATGTAAATGGGACGCACCCCGGCAAGAGTGTGCCCCCAACAACACAAAAATAATGGCCTCAGGCCTCAAAAGCAATATATGCACAGAATAGTACGATAGAAAGTATAATTCTAAAGCAACAAAGTTATAGAAAAATTCTATTCCTATGCGTTCATGAAAAGGTTCATATTTAATTGCACTAAAAATAAAGAAATAAAGAAAATGGGCAGCATTTCCTCTAAATTTCTAAGGCATTTAAAGCTTCCTAACCATTTTTAAGGTTAAAGGAAGAAGAAATGAATTAAATTAAATAAAAAAAGTAGTTATTTTACTTACTTGTAGTCGCGAGAAGTGTAGAGACTGAAGAAATATGAATATCCAAGCACCCAGTGAGTAGATAATGCGAAAATATGAAGAAATCGCGAAAAAAGAAGAAGAAATGCTTGAAAAACACTAAAAAAAAGCCCAAAAAAACCGTTTAAGAGAAAAAATGAAAGGGACAGCAGGCGCTGTACCGTCTGTCACTCGCCCTTATATAGAATTTCATGACCGACGGGCTGGGCGTCTGTAGGAACGACCGACGGGCTGGCCGTCTGTCACTCAATAAATGCGAGCTAATGCGCGTGATGAATGCAATGCTGACGTATGCGTCTGCTAGGTGGACCTCTACCAACGGGCAGGCCGTCTCTTAGGAGAGGCGGGTAGGCTGTCGGTGACACTTCCTTATAAATTCTTACAAAATCTTGCTCCTCTTATGTCTCTTCATTTTCCAACATCTTGAGCCTTTCATCTTTCTTAGCATGTCTTCTTCTCTAGCCCAAAGGATGCACCGTATCTTAGATGACAAACACACTTGGGAAGAAGGTGCCCTTTCCAATCTATCTGGGCTGAAATACCTGTGCTGGGTCAAAGTCGATCAGAACCTCCTTCTGGCAGCGACCCACTTCTAGAACTCCCGGTTCCATGTCTTCCGGTTCACCTACCAGGAACTGTGCCCTTTGCCTGAAGAGTTAGCTGCCATTCTTGGACCCTGGTTCCCTCCTAGCGCTCTGCCTTGCGTCCCCCGTTACAGCCTATTTCAGACCCGGGACATAGCTATGGCTCTTGGCATACCTTCTTCTGAGGCCGCCCGGCTGATTCTTCCGGGCTCTTCCTTTGCTCTGAGGCCACTGATCGAGGCTCTGGATCAGTTTACTGACATCCCCACCTACCGGGTAAGCATTGTATTTCTGTTTTGCATGGTTAACTTCCTCACTATTGTTCCAGGGGGTTTAACAGGTGATCCTCGCTTGTTCGGAGTTCTGAGCGACTTTCATCTGGGATTATCACCCTTACTACTCATTCTGGCTGAGACCATTCTGGGCTTGGACGCCGTGAGCTCTGGATCCACTACCACTTTTACCGGCAGCCCCTTATTGCTCCAGGTATGTCATTATTTTAAAGGTAGTGCGTCCCTTATGGATTTTCACACTAGCTTTTCTTAGCGGGAGGTGCGTCCTTTCGGATTTTCACACAACCCTGTGCCTTATTTTTGCCTAAAGTAAACCCTACTTACTCCAGCGGCCTTTTTTTTTCTTTTTTTTTCTTTTTTTTTTCAAATTTGGCTGCAAGAGAAACTGAGGATGCTGTCTGAGCCACCTCCTCGGGTTACCCAACAGTACTCGCCGAGCAACTTCCTTCCGTGTTGACGATTGTATGGGTGTGCCACTACTGGTGAAGGCATTACCAGATTTGGCGAGCTGTCAGATGATGACATCAGTTTCGCGTCTGCCTGGCTCCCACTATCTCACGTGGTCATTGATGGGCCATCGGGGTGTGTTCCCCTCTGTGGGCTTCATCGAGCCACCTTCTGCATCACTTCTCCATGTATGCGTCAGCTCGGGATGAGCCAGGATGTGGTGAGGGTTCCCTTATCTTTCCGAGGAGGAGCTCTCTCGGCTGCGTTTGCTTCTCGGTATCATGAGCTGTGGGGCAAACTGCTGGTGAAGACTGGTATTCCGAGGTTCGGCAATCATTCTGTGTCTTCATCTAGCGAATATAAGAAGTGGATCCTTAGTCCGACATCTGATAACAAGACACGAGGGCTCAAGCATCTGGTCGGCGAGAGCAGCAGCAGGACTTAGCTTAGCTTACATATGCATTTCTTCTAGTGTTACATTTCTTTTTAATGCAGAACTAGAAAATGACAAAAATGAAAAGAATAATATTCACTCTATTTCACGAAATTGTGTACATTTTCATATAATTTCAGCATACATGATCTGTTTTGACATTTACTCAGCCTCTTACGCGCTGTTAATATATGAAACCAAATTTTAACAGCATCAACTCCTGTTACCAATCGGCCCTCTCGGGTTTTCACGATCGGACATTTTCTCTCATGCCTCTAATTTTTGCACAGGATGCCTTTTTTCGGTTTTCACCTTGTCGAGGCGCCCAATTTTAGCACGGCCGCCTTTTTTCGGTTTTCAACCTGCAGGGCATTTTATTCTCTTCTTTTTATTTTGGTCTTTAGCTATGGAACCTTTTGAGTCTATCGACGTTGATCGGTTCTTTGAATTCGTTCCCATCACTATCCGATAAGATTGCAGCTCCTTTGGACATCAGCCTTTTAAGGATATACGGGGGTCAATTTCACTCATGGTCACTCAACTTATCACTTATCGCGCAAAAGTAACCGACTTTTTTTTTCTTACTTAAATGTCACTGAACTTTTAACATTATTGCACAAAAGTCATGTTGACCGGAATCCGGCGATGACCCTTGCCGGATTGATGACTTTTTTGCAAAAATGTTAAAAGTTCAGTAACATTTAAGTTGAAAAAAAAAAAGTTAATTACTTTTGCGAGATAAATGATAAGTCTAGTGACCGTGAGTGAAATTAATTTAAATGTAGCATTTGTTGAACTTATTAATCCGGCAAGAGTCATCGCCGGATTCCGGTCAACATGACTTTTGTGCAATAATGTTAAAAGTTCAGTGACATTTAAGTAAGAAAAAAAAAGTCGGTTACTTTTGCGCGATAAGTGATAAGTTGAGTGACCATGGGTGAAATCAACCCGGATATACGGCCCCTCCCAAGTAGGTCTGAATTTCCCCCTGATATCTGGTATGCCTGGCCTCATCTGCTTGAACACTAAGTCCCCTTCTTTCAGCGGATGCTTTCTCACCTTCTTTTCGAAAGTCCTTGCCAATCTCTTCTGGTAAATCTGGTTATGATAATAAGTTTTCAGCCTACTCTCATCTAATAAGTTCAAGTGCTGTAGCCTCTGCCGCGCCCATTCGGCCTCCGAAACTTGGGCTTCCATGACCACCCTCAGTGATTTGAGCTCTATCTCAATTGGCAATACTACTTCCGTTCCGTATACCAGGGAAAATGGTGTAGCGCCTGTAGATGTCCTTACCGTTGTTCTATATCCCCACAGGGCGAAGGGTAACTTTTCAGCCTAGTCTTTATAGGTTTGGACCATCTTGGACAGGATCTTCTTCATATTTTTGTTAGCGGCCTCCACTGCTCCATTCACTTGTGGTCGGTAGGGAGAGGATTTATGATGTTCGACACCATACTTCTCGAGGAGCTTCCTGGTCTCCCCCATGAACTTCACCCCATTATCAGACACTATGTGATGAGGGAGGCCATATCTGCAGATCAGATTCCTGTCTATGAACTTGGCCATATCCCTTGCGTCAATCTTTTTGAATGATTCCGCCTCTACCCATTTGGTAAAATAGTCAATTGCGACTATGATGTATCTGTGCCCATTGGATGCCGTAGGGCAAATCTCTCCAATGATATCTATCCCCCAAGCAGCGAAAGGCCAAGGTGATGTCAGGTTATGTAGCTCTGATGCTAGCAGGTGTCTCAAGTCTGCGTATTGTTGGCACAACTGGCATTGCTTGACATATTTCGAGCAGTCATTGTCTATCGTAAGCCAATAGAAGCCTTGTCTCATAATCTTCTTGGCCAGGGTCAAACCATTCACGTGAGCCCCACAGACGCCTGCATGGGTCTCCTCCATCACTTTGCAGGCTTCTTTTTCATTCAAGCACCTGAGCTGAATCCCGTCTGACTGTCTTTTGTACAACACCCCTTCTAAGGATATGAACTGAGTCGATAGTTTCCGGATCATCCTCTGGTCTTTGTCCATAGCTTCTTCTGGAAATTTATTGTTTTCCAAGTAATTCATGATGTCGAAGTACCACGGTTTCCCATCCGCCACTTCTACTTCCATTACAGGCTTGATCTCAAAGTTGGGGTTCTCAGAACTCGAAATTAGTACTGGCTTCATAGCTACTCCTTCAGGGTTATCCCACATTGACACTAAGGTTGCCAATGCATCAGCTAGACGATTCTCATCTCTCGGCACAAAGTGGAAAGTAGAAGTCTCAAACTGTCCACATACCTCTTTCAGATATTAAATATAGGGTACCAGCTGCTCTTCTTTTACAGCCCACTCACCTCGGATCTGGTTGATCACCAAGGATGAGTCACCAAAGACTTCTATATTCTTTGCCCCCAATGCAGCTAAAGCTTCTAACCCGAAAGTGCATGCTTCATATTCAGCTTCATTGTTGGTTGCTTTGTACCTAAGCTTTTTGGCCAGGGGGAGTTTCTCGTTATCTGGGGTTGTCAAGATGATTCCAACTCCGACCCCTCTGTTATTCACTGCCCCATCGAAGTGTAACTGCCATCCCTGGATAGAAATCGCGACTATGCTCTCATCCTGAAAGGTGAACTCGAGAGTGTCTCCTTGAATAGGATGCTCAGCAAGAAATTCGGCTACGGCTCGCCCCTTAATAGTTTTGCGAGTGATGTATTGTACATCAAACTCCTGTAGCAAGAGCAGCCACCTCCCCATCTTACCAAGCAAAGACGGTGCTTCCTGGAAATATCTTAACGGATTCTGCTTGGCCACTGCTTGAACTTTGTATGAGTGGAAGTAATGCCTC
The DNA here is from genome assembly GCA_947683425.1 of Excoecaria cochinchinensis. Taxonomy (NCBI): domain Eukaryota; kingdom Viridiplantae; phylum Streptophyta; class Magnoliopsida; order Malpighiales; family Euphorbiaceae; genus Excoecaria; species Excoecaria cochinchinensis. The sequence goes on from CANTUQ010000129.1 coordinate 2,645,865, forward strand.
AGCTTCTTTGATGCCCAAATCACCGCAAGGCAGATTTTCTCTACTTCAGCATATTTTATTTCATAAGACAGGAACTTCTTGCTGATGTAATAAATTGCAAATTCTACCCCAAATTCATCCTCTTGAGCCATCATGGCGCCCACAGAACTGCCCTCTACTGCCAGATACAGGATAAGCGGTTTGATCGGTTGCGGCGGCCTTCGCACTGGCGGATTCAATAGATATTCCTTGATGCTGTCAAAGGCTTTCTAGCAGTCTTTGTTCCAGACCACAGGTTGATTCTTTCTAAGCAGTTTAAAAATAGGCTCGCATATTGAAGTGAGCTTGGTAATAAATCGGCTGACATATTGCAGCTTGCCCAGGAAACTCCTTACATCCTTCTCTTTTTGCAGCACAGGCATCTCTCTGATGGCTTTCACCTTGTCCGGGTAAATTTCTATTCCCCTCTGGCTGATGACATGTCCCAATAGTTTTCCTGAAGTCACTTCGAAAATGCACTTCTTGGGGTTAAGTCGCAGATTATACTTGTCAATCCTGGTGAAGAACTTTTCTAGAGCTTCAAAGTGCCCATCTCGGGTGGCTGACTTGACCATCATGTCATCGACATACACCTCTATTTCTTTGTGGATCAGGTCGCTTAAGATCTTGGTCGCCATCCTCTAGTATGTGGCCCCTGCATTCTTCAGGCCGAAAGGCATGACTCGGTAGGCGTAGGTCCCCCACTCTGTGATGAAAGCGGTCTTAACCCGGTCAGCTATTTTGTTCAGGATCTGGTTGTAGCCCACATAACCATCTCCAAAGCTGTACATCGCACAATTGGTGGCACTGTCTATCAACACATCGATGTGGGGTAGTGGAAAATCATCTTTAGGGCAGGCCTTGTTCAGATCTCGATAATCCACACACACCCTGACCTTTCCATTCTTCTTCGCTACAGGGACTACATTTGCCAACCATGTAGGATACTGCACTTCAACAAGGAACTTGGCTTCTATCTGCTGCCGAATTTCCTCCTTGACCTTGTCTGCCCATTCTGGCCTGAGCCTTCTCAACTTCTGTTTCACAGGCTTATAGTCTGGATAAGTCGGGATAGCATGTTCTGCCACGTCTCGATCAATTCCTGGCATGTGCTCATAGGTCCAGGCAAAGACTTTTTCATGTTTTCTAATTATTCTCTCAAAATATTTTTCTCTCATCAGGAGTTATATTTGATGCTATTAGAATTTCTTTCGGATTTTTTGAGGTTCCAAGATTAAAAGGCATTGTATCGGTGGAATCGATGTCAAAAATTGATGGAATATGATCATGTTCATGCATGTTGAAACCATTAGAAACATCGCACAAGTAAGAGAAATCATTTTCCTTAGTAATAATATTATAATTGTTATTTACATCATAAAAAAGTTCTGGAATGAAAAGACAGTCTAAGCTAGAGTCTTCTTCTGCCACTCCAGAGGTTGATGCTATTGTAGCTTGCCCATTGGCTTCCTGATTCAACAGGGGCCCTTCAGGCATGTCTGAGGAAATCTTCAAATCCCCCATCTTCAGTTCTAATTCTACTATCTTCTCTTTCCCTTTCAGCCTGGCAGCCAACATCTTCTTGGTGACAACTTCTTCAGGCTCGCATCTATCCCAAGTGATACCCTGAGTCATGACCTCCTCATCCCAAAAGTCCTCAGCGATCTTGACAAACCCGACACGCCCATCAAATACATCGTTAAAGATCTCGAACCCAGGGACAATCCTCCCCTTCACCCATTGCGGCTCATCTTCGCCAGTATAAGCACATATTGAGGATGCTGGTACAAAGCTTTCTGAAATGTGAGGGATCTTATCCGCCGCCTTCTTCTTGCCAAAGTCGCCTCTGTACCCCAGACCTTTCCGATTCTTCTGACCTCGAGTGGTGATCACAGTTTGCAATCCTTGAGAGTTTCTGCCCAAACCAGCCCCAGGGAGATAGTGCATCTTCTTCATCATATTAACCACAGCTGGGTTATCCACTGACCCGTGCTCTTCTCTTATCATGGACACGTGGAAGCCACTAAATGGCTAATTTGCTATTTCAAGATGCCCAGTATGTTGATGATAAGCACAAAACTGATCATTCCTGTATTCCAGCTAACTTTGGTTTCTAGCTGGCCTCGGCTTTAAACGTCTTAGCTGCCCTTCTTTCATTAACCTCCCCAAATCCAAAGATAGGGGTTGGCCCAAATTCGAGTAATACCTTTGGCCCTGGTTAGCTTCTGTGGCCGAGACCTCAGCTGTTCTGCCACTGCCACTACTACTTCCAGCGTCAACTAATCTATTCCCTGGTTGGTTCTCGAAATTCTTCCTAACAAAGCTGTCTTGGCTTGCCTTCTTCGCTAAATACTCCCCTTTTGCTTCAATAACTATATCCTTTAGAAATTCCCAATCTCTGAGCCCCTTTATCTTCAACCCCTCTCTTAGGTATGGACTTGCATTTTGGATAAATAATCGAATTTAATCTGGGGTATCTGGCTTTCTCCTTATCTCTATTACTTGATTTCTCCACCGAGTAAAATACTCGTGGAATGACTCATTAGGCTTCTGCTAAAGTAACTCCAGATCTTTCAACATAACCTCCATACGGGTACTGCAATTATATTGCTTAAGGAATTCTTCAGTTAATAGGTCCCAATCTTCTCTCGCCCTCCTATCCAAACCATGATACCAATCCATAGCTGGCCCCGTTAAGCTTAGGCAGAAGTATTCGACCTTCTGTTTCATGGTAAGCATGGTCCCCTTCATTACAAGCATGTACTACTTGATATGAGCAGACAGATTTGAGGTGTCGCTAAATTTAGGCAGATGGGGCATCTTAAACCTCTGAGGAAGCATCTCCTCGTAATCCAAATCCCTATCTTTGGAGCATATCCCCTTCCCATTAGACAACAAATTGGCCATTGCCTCGATTCTCTCCTCTATCTTCTTCACGGCAACACTCTCTTTAGGAGATCTAGCTCTTACTGATATGGATTCCTCATGCTCATCCTCTACAAAATCCTCTTCAGACCTATGCTCTCAAATTCTTATAGGCTCAACATTTGGAAATGTTCTAGGCTCAATAATAAGAGGTGGTTTTACTGCTGCTGTCGGAGGTGCCTCCCTGATTCAAACCTATTCGACCTACCCTCCGGCAAGAGCAGTAGGTTGCTGGCCCACCGGCGGTGTTAAAGCAGCGGTTAGATTGCCCATCATAGCCATCATCCTATGTTTAAATTCCTCAAATATGGGTTCCATTTCTTAGACCCTCTTATCCATCTCTTGGGTGGAATTTAATTCTGGATTGGCCATATCCAGTGATAATTCTGAAAGCATGGATTCGGTGCAATCTGAAAGTGATTCTGAATTCCAATGTGAGACTCGCTCTACTGACTCAAAGAATAGGCTTATCCTTACCAATCAGCCATCCGGACACCTAGACCACTGATTCATTCCTATAATGGTTAAAAAATCCAAATTGTTAGCATCATGCATGTATGACATTAAAGATGCATGGTCGTGTTGATGTAATATAGACAACCACACATAAGCAAGTAGATCCTTCTAACCTTGTTACTCCCACACATGAGGTAGTGCGGTCTCTCTCCTAGGTGGGCTTGACCCGTGGGTTAACGGGAAACCCAATAGGCATGTATGGTGCATGGTGAAAAACCAACAGCAGCATATGAGTAAGGGTTTTGGGCATTATATATTTGAACCTTTGAAACAGACTAAAATAAGCCCACCGGAGCATGAAAGCCTTTGATGAGTGCCCAATTCATATGTTTGAATTAATTTAATATATTAGGGCCCATGTAATAAGCATTATATTAAGGAGCACATTTCCTAGTGGAAGTTTCTATTGCCATTACATGAGCTTCGGTTAGGGGTGGTGTTACTTTCGGTTTACCCAAGCATGATCCCTGCCAATGAGTCTAGCTCATCATGATTATAGCGACCAATCGGGTCTCCATTTGATATACCATTAATGATACGAGGCTTAGGCTGGTGATTATCCTTAACACTTCCATATGATGAGCGAAAGTAGGGTCATTCTTCGGGAATGCACCGGGGTAATATAGGGCACCAACTAATATAGTTCTAAGGCTTTAATATATGCAATGCAAATTTTTAAAAGGGATAGAATTTTAAGTTTTAAAAACTCAATTATACATTTTAACCAAAACACTTTCAGAGCAAAGTCATGAAGTATCCCCAGCAGAGTAGCCACTGTGATGCGCGCCGAACCTAGCAAAGGCCCTCTTAACCCGAGACCCGCTTTTTGGGCTAGAGGGATGGGTTCGTGTCTTTTTGATCTTGGGTTCCATGAGACATTTTGGACACCTCCTTCCCAATAGAACATTGGAAAGGATCATCTAGCCTCATGATACCTTTACGTACCTTTGAGGCATTTTGGAGTCGCCACCCAATTTACAAGAAATTGGGAAAGTTTATCTAATCTCTATTAGTCTTAAACCAGAGATGGTGTCCGGAACTTCACTCATATTTATGGTTTGGTTAATTATAAATGAGTTTTTAACTTCCTAAAATTGCATCTCTCATCTCACACGATTAATGCATTTAATTAAAAGTGCATTGAAAGCATCAAAAAAATGATAAATAAAAGACTTTAAAGAAAACAGTAAAATAAAGCGATAAAGGAAAGGGATGAACACGCCAAGAACACAATTACAAAAGAAATTAGGGCGGAATACAATCCCAAATGAAAGAAAGCCAAAATGAAAGTTGAGACGAAATATAATGCCAAATAAAAGCTAAATAATATTGCCCCAAAAATATTTGATTAAAAGAGCCCAAAAAATTGTGAATGTAAATTTAAAACAAACAAATAAAATGAAGCATAAGAAAAGAAAGACATGCAAAAATTGGGACATTCATTTAGTTTAGGAACATTGGTTCCTTCACGCTCACTTAAAGAGGGATCGAAGGGTTATTGGATTGTTGGTTTGAAAACTAGGATGAGTGATCCCATTTTAAAGAAAATTAACTCTTCGTTTTAGTCGTGACATTTTACATTCTTTGGCTAAAATGTGGGACACTGGTCTAACTTTTATTAATAAAATTCCAATTTAGTTATAAATATTTCCGCGATCTTTTATCTTACATGTGCATACATGCAAAACTATTTTTCACAAACAAACACAAACACAAAACAAGGGTGAGAAAGATCTCACCCAAGCGATGCAGTCTCTTACGCGTCGTGACCCCTCCGCGTGGTCACGGGGACACTCACACAAGGAAAATCATATTCAAATTCCCAAACAAAAATAACATTAAAAGATATTAGTCATGATTCTAAAAATTAATCAAATAAAGACTAAATAAATATAAGACATGTTAACTTAATAGACAAATGATTTACATGCAAAGTAAATTAAAAGAGTCATGCAAAAGCCTAAGGAAAATAATAAAAAGTCAATATCAAAATAATAGCCATAACAATAATAAAATTATGACAATGATAATAATAATCATGGCAACACAATAATAATAATAATAATAATAATAATAATAATAATAATAATAATAATAATAATAATAATAATAATAATAATAAAAATAATAATAAAAATAATAATAATAATAATAATAATAATAATAATAATAATAATAATAATAATAATAATAATAATAATAATAATAATAACAATAATCACCATAACCATAACACACACAAAAGTAATAATAATAAATAAAGATAATATAAAATAAGCATAACATGCTAATACTAACAATAATGACACCACAAAATAATAATAATAATAATAATAATAATTCTAAAAAATAATGATGGGATGAGGATAATGGGAGTCGCAGGGGGATAATAATAATAATAATAATAATAATAATAATAATAATAATAATAATAATGTTGACGTGGGCTTGCACAGGGGTGTAAGGGTAGTAAGAATGACAATAAAAGAAGGGAAAACAATAACGAGCATAAACACTAAAAATTTTAGAAACGAGTGATGAACATGGCAATAAAAAAGCAAACGATAATAATATTAACAACAATACTGACAAGCAAAAAATTAAATGAGAACGGGTCCGAAAATGTTTACCTTCAAAGTTTATAGATCGAAAAAAATGGTGTCTTGATCTGTCCTTGTCGAATTTACGGTAATAAACACGAAAATATTTGGAAAAAAATCCAAGTTTCAACAAATAAAACTCAAGAAAATATTTTTGGTGAGATGATCAAGCAAAGGAAATTAATTTTCCTTGCTCAAGTAAATCTATTAACAAATTGTTCTTGAAGGAAAAAAAAAAAGAAGAAAAAATTAAACATTTGAAATTCTAAGATTTTTGCCTTGAAAAATCTCGTCTGCCTGTTCTTGCTTGAGAGAAAACTTTTTTTTTTCTTTTGTTTTAAAATTGCACCCTCCTAAAAATGAAGGCCGAAAATCCATTTGTTTTCTCTGTCTTCCCTAAAATGGGAAGGGACAAAACACCCTTTTTAATCCCATTAACCAAAAATAACACAAAAACATAAAACAAAACAGAAATGACAATCTGCAATTTTACTAAAAAATTATAGGTAGAAAATGACAGTACATGAGGAAGAAGACACGCGGGGATGCCTGTAGGTGGGACACACGAGCTGTGGCTTGGAGGCCATAGCTTGCGCGAAGCACCTATGGCTGGGGGACCGCAGGCCATGCGAGCTACTTGTGCCCCAAGGGCCGTAGCATGCCATGGGCAGCATGCGGTATACGCCCTAGGGGCTGCATGCTGTCTTTGGGGGCTATAGCATACCGCATGCGGCATGCGACATACGCCCCAGGGGCCGCATGCCGCATTCCGCGTGCGGCATGTGCCCCTGGGGGCGCACACTGCCCCGCAGCACTGGTGCGCGCCTTGCTTCCTCGCCCGTAGTACTGCATGGACCCATATGCGAGCGTTGTGCTTCGGGCCCTGAAGCCCCTTCGAAATTAAATAAATAAATAAATAAAAATAAAATAAAAAATAAAAATAAAGAAGAATAAATATAAAAGTAAAAATAAAAATTTTTGATGAAAAAAAGGTGATTCTCAACAAAGAAAACATCATTTTTGACCCCTTTGCCTGTGAGCAAATATCATTTTTATCATTGGGTAATCCTGATCTTGGACCGCCTCAGGACCTCGTGTCTGCACTTAGCTTTAAGAGAAATCTTCCTCTCCTTGAATTCCTACCATAGCCGAATATAAACACCCACATAACATCAAAACCATTCTTCCTTTTTACAAACTATCATCATAAATGAACTCTACACACTTGAAAACCCCCATAAGAGTCAATAAACCCAATTAAAAATACCTTAAATACTTACCTCAAATTTGACCCTAAACCTTGAATAATTAGTTTTCTTCACTTTTAATGCTCCAAATGGACTCCACTTACTGTGTTTATGTGATAGAGGGACTGATATTTGTTTAGGGGGCTAAGATTTGGAGAAAGATTGAAGAAAGAATGAAGAAAAATGGAGGAAAGTATGAGAAATAACATACAGTTTGGAGAAAGAAAAGAGAGGCGGTGGGTTGCTGGATTTCTCTAGAGAAATCTGGCCACTTTCTACCTTATATAGTAGGAAAATGAATCGAATTGGTCTAACAAAAGTGGTCCAACTGGTTTGAACCAAAATATCAAATTTTCGGTTCATTTCCACTGTTTCAAAGCATCTATATGTTCCTCAACTTATTTTCACTCCAAACTAATTCCATTGTTCTTAAAACATCAAAAATAGTCTCCCTACAAATATTTAGCTGAATCAGAGTCCATTGGAGGTTCAGTACACTTAAACCGGTCAGATTCAACCCTTTTTGGTTCAGCTGTAAAACACCATTTTAAAACTGTCAAAAATTACAAAAAATTATTTTATGGATGTACACTTCCCATTTTATATCATTTTGATCTCAATAACTTATTTTAAAAATTTGGTCAAACCCTGGTTCAATTTGAACCGAACTAGAGGCCAACTTCAAAATGACTTTCGGGGGCCTATTTGATTTCGTTTTCACTCAAAATTTCACTCCTAGACTCCTGACGGCCCACAGATCGATTTTATTAAATAAGAAATTATTTGAAAATCGACAGTCGGGTCTGTTGTATCCCTACCCCGGGGTCCCCCATCCCGGGATCGCTATACCTCAAGTACATTTAACTTTTAACTTCACTACTGTTAACCTCACTCAATACACTACTCTACATTGTGATCACGCTAAATACACTGTAGACATTCACTAATACCTCTAAGCTAATGTTAAGGCCATTACATCTAATGGCATATAATTGTATATTTAAACTTATCAACATGTGATCTAGCTAATTAAGTGATAAAAGAATAAAAAATAAATTGGAGGAGAAAAATAAATGCTTGGCCGATGGTATACCTATGGTTTACCATGGTATACTTTGATGTTTAATGTATATAAATGATATATTTGTAATGTTTGACATGAGATCTAGCAAATTGAATGTTTAAAGGAAAGAAAAATAAATTTAATGAATATGTAACGACATAGCCAAATGATAAACTTAAGGGTATAAATGATTATTTTGTGATGTAATGTTTTTTTTAAGGTATAACTAGGTTAATTAACATGAAATTTAACTAAAGGAGTGATAAATGGGATGAAAGTAATTTATAGTGAAAGAATCCCATCTTGGCCAAATGGTATATATAAGAATAATGTAATGTTATTTGAGGATTTATTAAAAATTAAGGGCATAAAATGTGGTGAGTTTGGCAAATTCCTCTTTCACTCTCTCTCTCTCTCTCCTGCTGCTTGTCATAAAATTGTGGTGAGTTTGACAAATTCCTCTTCTAATACTTCTTATCTTCTCCAAACATACCCTTAAACCACATAATTAAAATATAACATGCAATTATACCATAAATAACCCACACACGTGCATACACATTAGCTCAAAACTACTAGGGTGGAAATCGGGGCATTACAACTCTCCAGTCCTTAAAAAGAATTTCATTCTTGAAATTCTCACTTGAATGAAACAATTGCGGATACTGAGATCTCATACCTGATTCCAGTTCCCAAGTAGCTTCTTCGACCCGTGATGCTGCTAAAGCACCATAACCAAAGAAATTTGCTTATTTCTGAGCTGTCTCATCTCCCAAGCTAAAATTACCTTTGGTTCCTCATCATATGAATAATCAGGTTGAATCCGTATATCCTGAATTGATAGCACATGAGACTATATGATCTATACCGATAAAGCATCAACACATGGAACATGTCGTGCAACTTAGCTAATTTCATCGGTAAAGCTAACCAGTAAGCAACTAGACCAACTTTATCCAAATTCTTGAACGGTCCTATAAACCTCGGACTCATCTTTCCTTTTTGCCAAAATGCAAAACCATCCGCTAAGGTGACACTTTCAAGAACACTTTATCCTCAACATCAAATTGAATGTCTTTTCGCTTCATGTTAGCATCGGATCTCTTTCTGTCCTTGGTTGCCTTCAAATTCTATTACACCATTCTGATCTTTTCTTTGGTATCCCTAACTAACTCCGGACCAACAAAAGAATGTTCAATCAACTCTGTACAATAAATTAGAGTTCTACACTTCCTTCTATAAAGAGCCTTGAATGGTGACATCCTAATGTTCATTTGATGACTATTATTATATGAGAACTCCATCAGAGATACATATCTATCCTAACTACCTGAGAAATGCAAAATAAAATCTTGCATCATATCCTCAAGTATTTGAATAACCCTCTCAGACTGCCTGTCAGCCTAAGCATAGAAAGCAGTGCTGAAATTCAGACGAGTACCCAAGCAACTTGCAACTCTTTCCAAAACTTCAACATAAATCTCGGATCCCAATCTAACACAATTGACAACAAAATTCCATGCAATTGGACCACTTCATTCACATAAATTTCTGCCAACTTATCCATCGAGTAATCAAGTCAAATCGATAAGAAATGAGCTAACTTGGTGAGCCGATCGACTATCACCCAAACCGAATCATGTTTTCGCTGAGTCAAAGGCAAACTCGATACAAAGTCCATAGTGATATTATCCTACTTCCACTGAGGAATGGGTAAAGGATTGAACAACTCAAATTCAACTTGGTGCTCGACCTTGACCTGCTGACAAGTTAAGCACTTGGAGACAAAATCTACAATATCTTTTTTTATCCCAAGCCACTAGTAGAACTGTTTCAGGTCATGGTACATCATTTCACTTCCAAGATGCATAGTGAAAACCGTAGTGTGACGTGCGCTGAACGGGGAAGGCTATCATTGAGCCAGCTTTTAGGGCTCAAGGGATTGGTTCATGTCTTCTAATCTTGGGTAACATGAGACATTTTGGAATTCCCACCCAATAGAATATTGGGGAAGTTCATCTAATCTCATGAAACCTTTAAGCACCTTTGATGTATTTTGAAGTCGCCACCCAATTTACAAGAAATCGGGAAAGGTCATCTAACCTCTATGGTCTAAACCAGAGGAGTTGTTCGGAACTCCACTCTTATTTATGCCTTGATTAATTATAAATGAGTTTTAGGTTAGAATTCCATCTCTCTTCTCTCGCGATTAATGCAATTTATTTAAAGGCACATTATAAGCACTAAGAAAGCGATAAATGAAAGCTGTAAAGAAAGCAGTAAATAAAGCAATAAACACATAAAACCATGCCATTCAGAAAGGAGAAATCGGGACAAAATAAAATCGCCAAATGAAAGAAAAGCTAAAATAAATTTGCCCCAAAAATAATTAATTATAAGAGCTCATAAGATATAAAACATAAATCTAAACAATCAAGCAAAATTAATCAAAAGAGGAGACAAACATAAATTGGGATATTTATTCGATTTGGGTACATTGGTTCCTTTATGCTCACTTAAAGATGGATCGAAGAGTTATTTCGGCTATTGGCCTGAAAACTAGGATGAGTGATCCTATTTTCGAAAAATTTAACTCTTTATTTTAATTCGTGATATTTTGCATTACTTGGCTAAAATCAAGGATATTGGTTCCAATTTATTAGTGAAAATCCCCATTTTGTTATAAAATATTTTTGTGACTTTTTATCTTACACGGATATGAAATAAAACTATTTGACTTGTAAATGAACACAATCACATAAACAAGGGGTAGGTAAGGTCTCACCCAAGTGATGTGGTCTCCTACGTGCCATGGCCACTCCGTGTGGTCACGACGATACTCAAACAAGTAAACGTCATATTTTACCCAAACAAGAAAAATGACAATAAAAAGGTTAGTAATAATTCCAAAATCAAGCATATAAACATAAGAGTAATAGAAATATAAAACATGGTTGACATGCATGCAAGAAGTGAAATGGGATAAATTGAGTACTTTAACTTAATACACAAAACACTTCACATGCAAAGGATATTAAAAGTGCGTCATGCAAAAACATAACAATAATAATAATAAAATGATAAAATAACAATAACAACAACAACAACAACAACAACAACAACAACAACAACAACAACAATAATAATAATAATAATAATAACAACAACAACAATAATAATAATAATAATAATAATAATAATAATAATAATAATAATAATAATAATAATAATAATAATAATAATAACAACAACGACAACAAAAACAACAACAACAACAACAAGAATAATAATAATAACACTACAATAATAATAATAGCATTAACAATACCAATAATAATAGTAATAATAACAATACTACCATAATAATAACAACAGTGATAATAATAATAGCAATAATGATGATAATAATGACAATAATATCAACATTTAATAATAATAATAATAATAATAATAATAATAATAATAATAATAATAATAATAATAATAGCAATGGCAACAGTACACAACAATAGTGATAATAATAACAATAATAACAATAATCAGTAATGATGATAATCATGATGTAACAATAACAATAATAATAATGTTAACAATGAAGATAATAATATTAACATGTAAAAACAATTACTTTAATCATAATGAGAAGAATAATAAATGATGATGATAATAATAATAATAATAATAATAATGATAGAGATAACGTTAGCATGCAATAATGATAATATTGAGGACACTAACGGGAATGACTGATAATCATGATGATAATAAGGATAACAAAACAAAAATAACTTTAACAATGATAATGAAAATATTAACAATGATAATAACAAATAAAATGAAATGAGATAGTGGGAGGGGATCCAAGAATTTTTACCCTTAGATTTGATGATATTGGAAACAAGGTGTTTCGATCCGACTCCATTGTCGAGTTTCAAAATAGATTTTAAAACAACTTAAAAACTCAAAAAAACTCAAATGAAAATAAATAATTTTTTGATTTTTTTGTTTAATAATAAAACCAAGATAAGGGAATGAATTTCCCTATCTCAAACTCAAAATATTTTTCTGCATTAAAGAAAATCAAAGGAATAAAGAAAAACTTTTACAAAGAATTTTTTTTTCATCTCAAGAATGCTCTCCTATTCCATTTTCTCTCTTTTCTTTGTTCGAAAAGTCTCCCCCTTCAAAAATAAACCATTATTTTTCCTTTATCTTCCCTCTTCTTCTCAAAAAAGGAAAGGACAAAAACCTCTTTCTATTTCTCTTCCCCTAAAAAACTCCTGAAACTTAAAAGAAACAGTTCCCAAAATCCTTGAAAAATCAGACTACGTAGGTGGGAAAGGGACAGGAGGGGGAATGCCCACAAGTTGGTGGTCACACGCAAGGTGCAGCCTTGCACTGGAGGCCAAACGTGACGTGCGGCCTCACGCGAGGCCTTGCGCTATGCACCTCGTGGGTCCACACGTAGGCACTGCGCCTCAGGGCCACCTTGACGGCAAGCCGCCGAAAACCCTAAAAAATAAAATAAAATAAATAAAAAACTAAAATGAATATGAGAAAATAGATAATAAAATGATGAACACAACAAAAAAACAAAAGCAAATGTAAGTAAATAAAATTCAAAAGCATTGTGGTACAAATATAAGAACTTGACAGGGGGAGGTGAATCGATCGTCACTTTATTGCTGAAAAATCGGTCCTTACTTTCATCATTAGGTAATCCTAATTTTAGACCGCCTCAGGACCCGGTGTCTACAAGTAGCGTGCGCCTCTATGAAAAGTTTCTTCTTTAACTCACCATCATTAGGCACACACAAATAATTTCTATAATTTAGCACCCCTTCCTTAACAGAAAAATCAGTTTGATTCCCACTCTAAGCTACTTTCGTAACATGCTATAATTTTGGGTCATTTCTTTGAGTATCAATAATCAATTATTCTAGAGAAGGCATAGATTTCAGCTAGGAAATCAAAGCTCCACTGGAATCAAATCTCCATCTAACACGCTGCAAAAATAAAGCCGAAACCGACTTCTTACTTAAGTCATCTACAACCACATTTGCCGTACCCGAGTGGTAATCTATAATACAATCATAATCCTTAAATAGCTCTAACCACCATCTCTGCCTAAGATTTAGCTCTTTCTGAGTTACGAGATACTTCAAGCTCTTGTGATCAGTAAAGATCCTATAAGTTTCTGCATACAAGTATGTCACCAAATCTTGAGAGCAAACACAGCTGCTGCCAACTCTAAGTCATGTATCAGGTAATTCTGTTCATGAGGCTTCAATTGCCTAAAAGCATAGGCTACCACCTTACCATCTAGCATCAAGATGCAATTGAGTCAAATTCCTGAAGCCTCGATGTACATAGTATACTCTTTACCCAAAATGGGTTGAGTAAGTACAGGTGTAGCGCCCCAATACCCCTTGGGAGGATATTAGGTCGCCACACATGCATACACATACAAACAATCATGCGAAAGCGGAAATAGTAATCATGCAAGACACATTCGCAGCAGAATATCATTTAAGCATAAGCTACTAACATGCCTTATACAAAATCTTATAGTATAGCAAAAGTGATAAGCTTTTATTATACTTATAACATTATAAGCATACTATCAACATGCTTGGGAACATATTCACAATTCTCATATATCTTATACCATGTTCATAATCTTCTAACTTTATCTATTGGCACATATACATGTAACATCACATTCATGCATCTCAAATCTATGTTCATATACATATATCTATGTTCACATACATATGGTTATAATAGCATTCTTGTAACATCTTTATGTACGTATAGCATGTATAATATAGTATCATTTCATCCCATGCAACATATAGCATTTTCATATACATATAACGTATAATGTCATAACATGGAATCTCATGTACATTCTTATACGTGTAGACATGATGGCATATTTCTAGCAACACCATGTACAATTAATAGCTTCTCATATACACTAGTAAGCTCATATAGGCATTTTTGGTGCGATAATCATGCACTTCTATTAGCATTCTCTGCAATTCATTTACATATAGTGTCATTTAACATTTACTATAATATTTAACAGCCTGACTTCATAGCATAAGTGGATACGGGTAAACATTTAGATACCGAAGAACAGTATCAAACATCTAGAGACAGAAGTCTTGAATCATCTAGAGATCGAAGTCTCAATTTTTCTAGATACCAATAGGTATCAAACATCTAGACACCCATCGGTGCCAAACATCTAGACACCCGTCGGTGCCAAGCATCTAGCAGCTGTAAATCATCTAACCCTTTATAGGCATGACTATCTATCCACTTGTATGAACATCTTAGGCTTATAACCATTATTCATGTCGAAGCATATACATATTCTCATTTACATTTATTTAAACCTATTCTATGCACATATGTGTCTTATAATTCAATATCAAATAGAGAATTCATACACTTTATTCATTGCTCGCTACTAATGCATACACATCATCCTATATATGCTTACATGCATCACTTTACACATGTTTATATGCATTATCATATACACAGTTGTGCGCATGGTTATACACATACTTGTATGCTTAGATTCACATGCTTATATGCATTGATAAGTACATAGTTATACATATGGTTATACGCATAATTGTACACATAAATATGCATGATTCATCATGCTTAGAATGCTCAATTAGAAGTATCAAACCTGATATGAATTCCATTAACTACCATAATTGACATTTGATAATGCTAAACTAAGAAACACACTTGTTGAGGATAACTCACGAAGCATTATTAATCTCATAGATTTATACTATATGTTCAATTTTGTAACACCCCGCCATCCCCGTTGGAAGGATACCGGAGTGCCACGCGGACAAACACATATAAACGAATCCAAATCATATCAATAATTAAAATAAAAGATGGGATGTAAAGAAATTTTAAAACGTTTGTAATAAATCCTTTAACATATACATATACATATCACTATCGATTTACAAAAAGGGCTCGTAAGCAGATACATATACAAAAATATACTTGTTTCTTTACAAAAGATTCATTTTTGCTATACACAAGCCATGTACAAAAATATAACAGCGGAAGACTCCAAAAACAACTTCATCCAAAAAGACTTTAGTGGCCGACCTGCAGATCTCTGACTCTCAACTGAACTCGCCACCTGCACGGGAAAAGAGCCCGTGCTAAGCGATAACGCTTAGTGGGGAGGAACAAACAACGAACAATATGTATATACAATATTTATAACAATACAATAATTAAGTACTCAATTTATCAATCTCATCATTCCAAGTATACAGATACAAGGTACATAATGAAAGGCTATGTAAGAATTCAAATACATTATATACTTGTAATCATGTCAGCAATGCATCTCAACATATGCAACACATTTAAACTCATAGCCTGACTAGTCTAAAATACTCTCTAGAAGTGGATGCAGTCAAATGGATACTGATAGAACACAGTATCCCAAGCATATAGAGACATGAGTCTCAAACATGTAATTTTTCATATAGAGACCGAGGTCTCGCTTTATTTCCATATAGACCAAACATGGTCGAAACAAGGATCCAATCGGACCCGCATATATAGTTTTATCATATAGCAGCTGCACACACACTCTGACCTAAGTAAGCGCTTACTTATCCACTACTATGACTATTCAGGCTTAAAACTCAACTCAACAATTCATATATCAAATCATGAGAATTTCATTAAATACTAGCTTATAAATCATGTATACTTGTATAATAATCAAATTCAGAAACATTTAAATATATAAATATTAACTAAAGGAGGTAATAAGAACAAATAGCTCATATTGAAAAAGTCCCTTTTAATTAAATTATAAACATGTAAATCATGTATACTAATCATTAATCATGTATACAAAACCCAATATTAAGCAATTATTAAAACACAATACAGATTTTAAATCAAATATTTGTCATGTAGTGCAAAAATTCTTGAAATCAGAAGTTAAACTTCAGTTTTAAAAAAAAACAGGGCAGCAGGGGAAGGCTGGTCACGCCGTGACCATTCATCACGTCGCGTGACGCAGGCTTCACGCGAGCGCCAGGCAGAGGAGCAAGGCAGTCACGGCGTGACCATCAGTCACGTCTCGTGACGCCTGTGAGGAGAGGGGAAGAAGAACAAACACGAGAAGGAAACAGGCGAGGTCGCGAGGCGTGATGCTTCATCACGTCGCGACTTCCCAAAGGGAGGGAGGTCACGGCGTGATGCTCCATCACGTCACGTGATCTTCCTCTCACATTCCTTCATCTTCTCCAAACTTCACAATTTCCAGAAAACTTAGAAACCCAGAAAGAGATTGTAAAACAGAGTGCAACCAAAACTTCAAATACCAATTTGTCTAAAAACCATTTTTCATGCAATAATTATACAAACACATACCTTTAGGTCTTCTGGGCACAATTACAGCAATTATAATGCAAAAGTCATATTATTACTATTCTAACAGAGGGAATTCCAGAACATCGACATACCAGAATTTCTCATTCAAATTCATGTACACTCATCTCATTTACACACTCATATTCATTCTTTTTCTACTGTAATAAGGTCTACTGCAACACGTAACCTTAACATTTCTATATACAAACACACATACAAACACATTAATAACAACACTCAAAGCAGGATCCAAAATGAGAAAAACAGACACTCCCAAACCTGAATGAAGTCCCAAAATGCCCACTGTATGCTCAATCCACAATCTTCCCTTTCCCTTTCTCTTTTCTTTTATCCTCAGATGCTTCCAAACAGATAAAACCACAATCAAAATCCAATAACAGAATCTCTAAAACCCAAAGGAAAAACAGAAGGAAATTCAACCAAAAGAACCCAGACCACTGCCACTTACCTCCTGAAGCTGCTATCACATCCAGACCTTAGTTCCTCAACAGAAAAATGCACATGCAGATGGAAAAGAATAACAAATGAAGAAAAGAGCAGGATGTGGTTTACGTGAGAGAGAACCAGAAAAGAGAGAGAGAACTTTTTTTTCAGTCTTTCGTTTTTCCAGCCAACTGAGTTTTTCTCAATCTTTTCTTTTCCCTCACCACGTGCACACACTCTCCTTCCACATGGCACACATGCATGAAACACATACCCACTTAATCCACTTTTACTATTAAATCCTTAGTAATTACACTTTAACTCCCCAAACTGAAAATCTTTAATTTACATCTTTTATTTCTTTGCAATTTAATCCTCAATCACTTGTAAATTACTCAATTGTCCTTAAATGTCCAATTAGAAATTTCCAATTTCCAACTAAGCCACTTATGGGGTGTGACAACTCTCTCCTCCTTAAGAAAATTTCGTCCTCGAAATTTCCTCGCTAATCCAATACATTTCAAATACCAAAACCGAAAGGGAACAGAACTCAATCATATAAACACTTACCCGAAGGTCCTGCAGCACCAGTCACATTCTCCGCAGTCATAGCATATGCCCGATGCCTAGTATGATCCTCTGTAGCACCGGGTCGCTGCACCGTCTCAGATGGTGCTCTCGGAGCTCTACTTGCATCCCGATTGCTTTGGATAACATTAGATCTTTTACTCTCTTGTTGGTTCTGGTCCACTTGTCGATCAGGGCAAAATGCAAAACGATGCTCCATACTTCCGCACTTAAAACAGGCGCCAGTAATCTTGCGACACGTACCCCAATAGTACCTATGACAATGCTCACACTCTGGTGCTCGGTTTCCCTTACTAGCATGCGGTGCCACACTTCCAACTTCTGAAGGTACTAGAACAGACCCTCTATTTCCTTGCTCCACTGGAGTACCCTTGGACTTCTTAGTATTCGCAACTCCCCCTTCTGGTGCTCTCCTCTTCTGTGCCATCTTCTGTTTAATCTCTTCTGATTCCTCTAACCTCATTGCTGCAGCCACAATCTGATAATACCCCACTGGTTGCAAAACGATCATCGCAGACAAAGGACCTCGGTACACCTCACGTAGTCCCTCAAGAAAATGTCTACATCTGAACTCACCAGTCAATAACTGCTCAGGTACATACTTACTCAGCCTATTGAACTCCTTGTCATATTCACTAACAGTCATTCCCCTCTGCTTCAAGCTAATGAACTCTCTCCACTTAGCTTCTTGGTATGCCTTCGTTATATACTTTTGCTCAAACTCTTGCTTAAAATACTCCCATGTCAACTCAGCTGGCCGCTGAGGATTCCTCATCACTAGTTCCCACCAATCGTATGCTGGGCCCTGAAGCAACGATATAGCACATGAAGCTCTCTGATCTGCGGGACATCTAATCTCTTGCAGAATTCTACCAACTCTCTTGAGCCAAAACTCAGCCACATCAGATTCATCTAAGGCAGTCCCATGAAAATCCTCTGCTCCTCTCTTTCTTAACAATTCAATTGGGGCCTTAGGTGCAGTTAACCTATCAACCACTTGTAATAATCCTTGTACTAACGCTGGATCCATACTAATTCCTCTATTTGCACCCCCAGCTGGTGCAGGTTCCTGTGCAGGCCTATCCTGTCTCACTGGATCACCTCCTCTGATCGGACTCTCTCTACGACCCATATAGACACTGTCCATTGTGTCGCCCATGTACTCACTTGGATCCGACTCCATACAAACACTACAAAACACAAGACATCTGCATTAGGCCACTATACAAAACTGACTCTCATGCATAGACTCGACTCTTTACTCAAACAATCACAACATAACCCAGAACCACCAAACTTGGGCTCTGATACCAAGCTGTAACACCCCGCCATCCCCGTTGGAAGGATACCAGAGTGCCACGCGGACAAACACATATAAACGAATCCAAATAATATCAATAATTAAAATAAAAGATGGGATGTAAAGAAATTTTAAAACGTTTGTAATAAATCCTTTAACATATACATATACATATCACTATCGATTTACAAAAAGGGCTCGTAAGCAGATACATATACAAAAATATACTTGTTTCTTTACAAAAGATTCATTCTTGCTATACACAAGCCATGTACAAAAATATAACAGCGGAAGACTCCAAAAACAACTTCATCCAAAAAGACTTTAGTGGCCGACATGCAGATCTCTGACTCTCAACTGAACTCGCCACCTGCACGGGAAAAGAGCCCGTGCTAAGCGATAACGCTTAGTGGGGAGGAACAAACAACGAACAATATGTATATACAATATTTATAACAATACAATAATTAAGTACTTAATTTATCAATCTCATCATTCCAAGTATACAGATACAAGGTACATAATGAAAGGCTATGTAAGAATTCAAATACATTATATACTTGTAATCATGTCAGCAATGCATCTCAACATATGCAACACATTTAAACTCATAGCCTGACTAGTCTAAAATACTCTCTAGAAGTGGATGCAGTCAAATGGATACTGATAGAACACAGTATCCCAAGCATATAGAGACATGAGTCTCAAACATGTAATTTTTCATATAGAGACCGAGGTCTCGCTTTATTTCCATATAGACCAAACATGGTCGAAACAAGGATCCAATCGGACCCGCATATATAGTTTTATCATATAGCAGCTGCACACACACTCTGACCTAAGTAAGCGCTTACTTATCCACTACTATGACTATTCAGGCTTAAAACTCAACTCAACAATTCATATATCAAATCATGAGAATTTCATTAAATACTAGCTTATAAATCATGTATACTTGTATAATAATCAAATTCAGAAACATTTAAATATATAAATATTAACTAAAGGAGGTAATAAGAACAAATAGCTCATATTGAAAAAGTCCCTTTTAATTAAATTATAAACATGTAAATCATGTATACTAATCATTAATCATGTATACAAAACCCAATATTAAGCAATTATTAAAACACAATACAGATTTTAAATCAAATATTTGTCATGTAGTGCAAAAATTCTTGAAATCAGAAGTTAAACTTCAGTTTTAAAAAAAAACAGGGCAGCAGGGGAAGGCTGGTCACGCCGTGACCATTCATCACGTCGCGTGACGCAGGCTTCACGCGAGCGCCAGGCAGAGGAGCAAGGCAGTCACGGCGTGACCATCAGTCACGTCTCGTGACGCCTGTGAGGAGAGGGGAAGAAGAACAAACACGAGAAGGAAACAGGCGAAGTCGCGAGGCGTGATGCTTCATCACGTCGCGACTTCCCAAAGGGAGGGAGGTCACGGCGTGATGCTCCATCACGTCACGTGATCTTCCTCTCACATTCCTTCATCTTCTCCAAACTTCACAATTTCCAGAAAACTTAGAAACCCAGAAAGAGATCGTAAAACAGAGTGCAACCAAAACTTCAAATACCAATTTGTCTAAAAACCATTTTTCATGCAATAATTATACAAACACATACCTTTAGGTCTTCTGGGCACAATTACAGCAATTATAATGCAAAAGTCATATTATTACTATTCTAACAGAGGGAATTCCAGAACATCGACATACCAGAATTTCTCATTCAAATTCATGTACACTCATCTCATTTACACACTCATATTCATTCTTTTTCTACTGTAATAAGGTCTACTGCAACACGTAACCTTAACATTTCTATATACAAACACACATACAAACACATTAATAACAACACTCAAAGCAGGATCCAAAATGAGAAAAACAGACACTCCCAAACCTGAATGAAGTCCCAAAATGCCCACTGTATGCTCAATCCACAATCTTCCCTTTCCCTTTCTCTTTTCTTTTATCCTCAGATGCTTCCAAACAGATAAAACCACAATCAAAATCCAATAACAGAATCTCTAAAACCCAAAGGAAAAACAGAAGGAAATTCAACCAAAAGAACCCAGACCACTGCCACTTACCTCCTGAAGCTGCTATCACATCCAGACCTTAGTTCCTCAATAGAAAAATGCACATGCAGATGGAAAAGAATAACAAATGAAGAAAAGAGCAGGATGTGGTTTACGTGAGAGAGAACCAGAAAAGAGAGAGAGAACTTTTTTTTCAGTCTTTCGTTTTTCCAGCCAACTGAGTTTTTCTCAATCTTTTCTTTTCCCTCACCACGTGCACACACTCTCCTTCCACATGGCACACATGCACGAAACACAGACCCACTTAATCCACTTTTACTATTAAATCCTTAGTAATTACACTTTAACTCCCCAAACTGAAAATCTTTAATTTACATCTTTTATTTCTTTGCAATTTAATCCTCAATCACTTGTAAATTACTCAATTGTCCTTAAATGTCCAATTAGAAATTTCCAATTTCCAACTAAGCCACTTATGGGGTGTGACAAATTTAATGTTGTTAGACTTAACAAACTCATCTACCAAGTATACACTCCATCATGCTTATTCATAGGCTCAATACAATATGATTGATAATGTATGATCAATTTTGCATACCATGTCACATTCAATATTTAAAAAGGCATGTATACATTTAATTTCATAATCAAACTATTATAGCATAGCATCATTTTCATGTAATTTAATTTTTCAAACATTTATATACTCATTTCATAATGTTAAACATGAGTTGGACAAGCTATAGGAACTTGTAGTGAAGTTTGGGTGCATTTCGGGAAGAAGAACACCCTAAATACACCAAATAGGGAAGGGTGACGGTGGCAACAATTTGGTTGTGATTGTGAGGTCTAATTACATGCAATTCTGCCTTCTTCAGACATTTGTCATGGTGGCAACCATTTTGGTTGTGACCGTGACATACCAAAGAAAGCAAAACAGAAGCAGAATCTCGGGACTGCTTCACACCACAATTTTGTACACCCTATACCAATGTCTAAACCTCATTTTTAGGCAAAGGTCCCTTCTTAACATTTGTTCCTTGGGATGTTACTTTCAAATGGGACATGTTTCAGGTCAATTGGATTTAAAATGAAGGAGTTATAGCAAAAGGAACACAACTGGTTCCAGAAGCCCTCCTATGAAATTTTAACTACGGTTATGGTAAATTTTGAAGACCTTAGAGTCCTCATATCAACAAAACTATTTTTACAAAATTTAAAGCTACGGATCTTATGGTTCTAACCCAATTGGTCTCACCCATTTGGGAGTTGTAAAACTCATTTTACACAATAAACATTTTACGGGGGTCAATATAGGCTTCAAAGACTGGTTAACACAATCAAGCTTGTCAAGCTTGAACATAGCCAACTTTGCCCAACTAATACACCAAATTCAAACTATAATTTCTATACACATATGTGAACATTTAAACTCAGTCAAAATCTCCATGCATGCCATTATCTTTAAACTACACAACTAATAGTCACATCTCTGAAACTAGGGTTCTGCTTGTTCATTGTTATGCTTATACCATTACTCAATTCTCATCACATATCAATTACATACAATTCAATTATACTTCCATCAAGTAGCACATAAACATGCTCGATTTATCTATCCACATATTCATGTATCAATTACGCATCAAGGTCAAACTAATCATCACATATACTCAAGTAAAATCAACATAGAAACACATATATCCCAAACCTCAAAATACAGCTTGAACATAACTCCTCTTTAGCTCAACCCCTTTTCCTTGCCTTTATACTTTCTCTTGTCCAATACATCTTGCACATAACCAATCAATTACTCTTAATCCAATTCTCAAACAATTTTAAACCATAAACAGAATTTGAGAAGAAGAGAGAGATCCTTTAACTATTTGCCCATACATACCTTCTCAACTAGCCACTTAACTTCTTTAAACCAACCAAGCAAAACTCTTGAATTCAAATCAAATATAGAAGAAGAAAGGAATTGAACCTCACGTAGGAAGAAGAGGAAAATCAGAATGACCAACTAAGAATGCAAAGGGAACAATGAGACAAATCTGCCTCCACAAAACCTTATTTTTGCATGCAAAGTCTAGGTGGCATTTCCAGCATAAGCCACTCATCCACTCCTCATGCCACTTGTCCAACCTCTAGGCCACATGTCCAACTCATAGAAAATAACTCACTTGATCCTTGGCAAACTTCTTTTTAGTCCTTGGCCAACTCCCACTAAATCCCTCTTAAGAATTCTTTCTTGCAAATACTTTTAATTTCTTTCAATTTCATCCTCACATGTTCCATAAACTCATACTTGATCCAATTACTCTTGTACACTATTAGGTAATTAACACTATAATCCTTCTAGGGTACACTTTTGGGTATTACAACAGGAGCCTCAACTGACATCCTTTTTAATTGATCAAAACTCACTTGACACTTGTCGGACCACTCAAACTTAACTGCCTTCCACAAAAGTCTAGTCAAAAGTGAAGCAATAACCGAAAATCCCTTCATAAATTGCCTTTAATAACCAGCTAAACTAAAAAAGCTCCTCACTTCTGGCACATTCCTTGGTGGCTTCCAATCTAAAATCGCTTCCACTTTAGATGGGTCTAGTCGGATACCTTATGAGGAAAAAACATGCCCTAAAAAAGGCACTTCACTTAACAAAAAGACACATTTGCTAAGCTTAGCAAAAAGCTGATGATCTTTCAGCACTTGAAGTACCAAACAAATGTTCCTCATGCTCAATTGCATTCCTTGAATATATCAAAATATCATCGATGAATACCACCACAAATCAGTCAATATATGCCCTAAACACTCAATTCGTCAGATCCATAAAAGCCGCGGGAGCATTGGTAAATCCAAACGGCATCACAAAGAACTCATAATGACCATATCGTGTCCGAAAAGTAGTCTTAGCCACATCCATCACCTTAACCCGCAATGGATAATAAGTTGACCTCAAATCAATCTTAGAGAAAACTCCGGCTACCCTAAGCTGATCAAACAAATCCTCTATCCTTGGCAATGGATACTTATTCTTTAAAGTGACTTTATTAATTTGTTGATAGTCGATACACATCCTTAAGGTGCTGTCCTTCTTCTTAACAAATAAAACTGGAGATCCCCATGGAGAAATGCTAGGCCTAATAAAGCCTTTATCCAATAGCTCCTTTAATTGAGTTTTCAACTCTCTCAATTCCACAGGAGCCATTCCATAAGGAACTTTAGAAATAGGGGTAGTACCCAGCGTAATCTCTATGGATACATCACCAAACCCGACAACTCTTCAAGGAATACATCAACAAACTCCCTTACTATTGGAGTATCTTGAATCTTAACTTAACCCCGTTTAGAGTCCAAAACCAAGGCCAAAAATGCCTCACATCCCTTTCTTATAAAATTTCTTGCTTACATAGCTAAAATCACATTAACCATAGAACTAAAACCCGAACATCTCACAACTACCGTGGACAAACCACTACTCTTAAGCACTACTATCTTTTTATGACAATTCACTACCGCTCGGTGCTTGCACAACTAGTCCATACCCAAAATCAGATCAAATTTGTAGAACGTCAAACTAATCACATCCACAGGAAACTCTACACCTTGCACCAAAAGGGGACAATTCCTGTACACTCTACTCACATTGACACTATGCCTTAAGGGACTTATCACACAAATCTCATAGTCTAATTGCTCCACATTAGGCAATTTAGCATACAACTAATTAGGACATAAATATTAGCATGTGGACCCAGTGTCTATAAGAACATGCAATTCAGTGTCAAAGAGTAGGAACTTACCAGCAATCACTTCAAGTGCATCTTGCCCCTCCCAAACTCTCATAGCATAAGCTCTTGCTAGTGCCATTGGCGGATGATCCACCGACTCTGATGAAGCACCATCTCTAGAGCATCCACCACGACCTTGACTTTGGTTGGCTTGAGGGACATTAGACCCCGCTTTACTATCTTCTTTCCTCCCTTGGATATTCTCAAACGAATTCGAATAGTTGGCAAAGAAGTTATTTTTACTGCCATACCTAAAACAGCCACCAGTCAACCAACGACATTCCCCCCAATGGCATTTATTGCAATGAGAGCACTCTGGTGCTAGATCACCTCAGCCACCAGAACCACCTCTACCAACACTCGAACCCTGAGGAGACCCTTGTCTTCTACCTCTTAAAGCAGGGCTAGGAGTAGACACATCTGGAAGATTCCCATGGGAACTCTTAGACCTCTTTCCCGGAGATGAACCTCCATGGGGAGCATTTCTCTTCTGAGCTCTTTCCCGCAAAACTGTCTCTGAATGTTCCACTCTCAAAGCCACTTGCACAATCTGATAATAACTAATCGTCTAGTAACTCATCAAAGAGATCAACATTGCTCTCACAGTCTCATTCAAACCCGCTTCAAATTGCTGACATCGAAAATCTTCTATAAGAACACCCGGAGGAGCATACTTACTAAGCCAGTTAAATTCCTTCTCATAGTCAGCAATTAATAGAGCTCTCAGCTTGAAACTCAAAAACTATGCCCATTTAGCTTCCTTATATGCCCTAGTCACATGCTTAGTATGAAACTCGCTTTCAAAGAACTCCCATGTGACCTGGTCGGGTAACTAGGGTTGGCTCAACACCAACTTCCACCAATCATGGGCGAAACCCTGTAGTAGTGAAACTGCACACTCAATTTTCCTATGCAAAGGACAATGAATCTCCTCCAAAACTCTCTTTACTTTCTCAAACCATAACTATACTTTATTCGACTCATCCAAACTTGTTCTATAAAAGTCTTTAGCCCCAAATTTCCTCATACTCTCAATTGGAGCTCTCAGTATCATCACCCTCTCTAAGACTCTAGCCATATCTTTAGATATCTTTAACATAGACTCAAAAGGCATGGCTGGAGCCTCAGGTTGCACCCTAGCTGGTTGAGCAGGACTAGACATAGACAGATCTTTCTCTTGGGGATTTGCACTTCCTACTGACCCCTCAAGGGATCCACGGGCAGACTCTATCTGACTACAAACATAATGAGATCCGCATCAGGCCAACACAATACTAAATAAAATTCTATTCTACGGTCGCCTAGAAAAGCCTAAACTTATGCTCTGATAGCAATAAAATTGTAACACCCTTACTTATACGTGTGGTTTTCTCGCCACATAAAGGAGGGAGTGCCTGCATAGGCAAGTGTTATCACCAAACCGAACATACAAAGAAAACAAAACATGGGAATATAAAAAAAATAAAATGGAGTAAAATATAAACCTTTATAATTTAAACAAAAGGCCAATACAAAAAAACTATTCCATTAATTATAACAAAATGTTTATTACAAAAAGGAGTACAGAACACCCTTACATACTTATAGAAATGCAAAGCAGAAAATATTACAAATTCATATACATAACAAAAATACTTTACATTAGAGTATCAAAATACAAATACAAAGCTACAAATATTCTCTTCTTAATGTGTTGGCTCTGATGGTTACAGATCGGACTCTTCAAAAACTCTGAAAGCATCCACACCTGAATGCATGAAAACACGTGCTAAACGATAAAGCTTAATGGGAAAAACAAAAGATGAATGACCACTCACAGTGGACATCAAGAAAAAACACATACAAATGGCATACACTTACATAAAATACATATATGAGTATAGCAAGCTTATATCATACACTATAATCACAAGTATTACGTGACATATGTACATTCAGATACCATCATACAACAAAATTCCACATTCATAAGAGAATCATATATATGCATGCAAACTCAGAGTAGCGTATAATCAGTGAACACATTAGTACCCAAGGGTACGAATGAAAGTAACTTCTTTCATTTTTATTCAAAAACATTTTCACATTGGGGGATCTTAAATAAGATCCAAATACATCAGGATTGTGAGGATCCAAACGGTTACCTGATTAAGGCCCAGAAAACTAAAGGGCTGCAGCTAGCATAACTCTATAAGCATGCCTATATATCCACTAACTTGACTCTTGTAGGCTAGGCATAAACCAACACAATGAACATTTATTGAAGAAATTAAATTATATGATAATCCATACATAAGGACATTTGCAATACATGAGTGAGTAACCATGCAAAATAACATAAAAAATATACATAAAATAGAAAAAAATGACCTGTGGCGAACTTTGCCCAATACACGCTCGCGATAGCATCCATGCCCGCATGAGGAAAGGCTAGGAAGCCTCTGTCATGCTCGCGACCAAGGTCGTGCTCGCAACAGAGAGCAAGGAAGATCACTATCACGCTTGCGACAGTAATCAGCCTAGCAGCTGCTCTGTAACACCCCAATACCCCTTGGAAGGATATCGTGGCTCTACACATGCATGTACAATCAAACATACAGCTGAAGTGGAAGCATTAAATAGAAATAAGGGATCAAAATAGTTAACCATATACTATAAATGATCATCAATATTACAAGGTATTCCTTTTAAACCAATATATATACATATACCGAACTATTCATATACAAAATTACAAATACTTAATCATAATATTTCATACATATACATATACAGGCATGTATACAAAACAATAGCAAAAGACAAAAAAAACAACTGGAACTCCTAGTGCCTGACTTGTAAGTGCCTAACTCCAACAACGAACCCACCACCTACAATGGAAAAACACCCATGCTAAGCGATAGCGCTTAGTGGGGATGAACACAAATAAGAAAGCTCTTTCACAAATATAAACTTCACGAGACGAACATATAGATAACAGATACACATAGTTACACATAAATAACTCAAGTACTCTACTTTTGCTCTACCATGCAATATCATTAACTTTACATACCCATATCTAAAGAAAATGATCATGAGATAATCTAACTTTACCACTCCAGAACATCTACATACATAAAAATACATTAAGAATAAACATCAATATACAGTAAGGGCATCATACTATTATTATACCTTACCAATTTTCATACAAATATTCATATAACAATGCAATATTACATTAACATAACTATACATCACTAAAATATGCAGTACATATATAACATATCATAATTAAATTTCTATATACCGCAAGCAACAATAATTCAATACATTCCATGAATAACCATATACACTTTAATCACTCATAAAACTTCGATGTACTAAAGCATAAGCATATACACTAGATCTATATGATTATCATGATTAGCATGCAGAAGAAAAATTATACATATTGCCCTTTTACAAAAATGAATATGCATATCAAATCATTTATCACCATATAAACACGAAACACTAGCCTGAATTTACATTGAAAGTGGATACGGGTACACTGGATACTGCGAACAGTATCAAACACTAGAGAACGAAGCCTCAAAAAATTTTAAAAACTTGGGATACCTGCAGGTATCAAACATTAAACCCAAACGGGGTCACACTAGATCCAAATAGGGTCACACTAGTAGCTGTAATCACTAGCCCTTTATAAGGATGTTTATCTGCCCTCTACTATGACCATTAAGGGTGACACTTATACACTCTTCACATATCACTCAAATTTACATTGATCAAGTAACGAGATGATATAATACGAGTAATTTAATTGTAACATGCATCAAACAAATATATAATGGCTCAAAACAAAATATGTACCAAACAGTAGCGAGAAGCTAGAAAAGTGTACAGCTCATATACATTTAAGATTCAGTTATAACATACCTGAGATCATGTGCTATAGCTTAACATTCGATTAAAAACAATTATTAGAGTGAGAAAACATGCAAAGAAATCAAACAAATAACATATATGAAGAATAGGAAGGGGTTGCACCTGCGATAGAGAGCATGGAAGATCCCTGTCACGCTTGCCCGTGCATGCACGCTCGCGACAGTAATTATGTAATGGCCCAAAAATAACTACTTTCATGAATCCTGATTGTGGGGCCATGAATAGTAAAAGTGAGATCGTGAATAGTAATAGTGGGGCCATGAATAGTGATATCAGGATAAATAGTGACTGTGGGCCTATGAATAGTAACATTAGGATGCATAGTACCTAAAAATATTTTCTTTCACCATTAGAAAGAAAAAATAAAATGGAGACTAATGGTATAATTTGGTGCAAAAATGAGGTCATATAAGCCTCTCGAAGTCAAAGTAAAGTTAATCTCTAGTTCGATTCAAATAGTAACCAAGTTTGACTAAACTTTGACTTAATTTTTAAAAATAGTAAATGAAGTTTAAAATAAGTTTTGTAGTGAATGAAATGGTTGAAAATAATTTTTAGTAATTTTTGACAGTGAAAGATTGATGTTTTATGGCAGAATTGAAAATGATTGAATTAGATCGATTTAAGTGAATTGGGCCCCAAATGGACTCCGATTGAGTTGAAATTTTGTAGGGAAGCTATTTTATATGTTTTGAACAATATGGAATTAATTGGCAGTGAAAATGAGTTGAGAAACACATAGATGCTTAGAAATAGTGGGAATTAACCTAAAAAATAAAATTTTGGTTCAAATTGGTTGGGCCACTTCAGTTGGACAAGTTTGGTTCATTTTTGGCCTACAAAAGGAAGCAAGAGGCTATATTTCTCTTGAGAAATCTAACCTCCATCATTCTGCTTCTCTTTTCTTTTGGCCGAATGGTATTTCTTCCATTCTCTACCATTTTCTTCATTTTTCTTTAAATCTTTCCCCAAATTTCAACATCTTAAATAAACTTCAGCCTCTCTACAACATAAAAACAAAAATTGGAGTTCATTTGGAGCATTAGAGATTGATAGATCTAAGTGAGCAAAGTTTAGGTATGATTTTGAGGTAAGTGATTTAGGTATTTTTAATTTGGTTTAGGGTTCATATAGGTATTTTCAAGGGTGTAGAACATGACTATGAAGTTATTTTTTAAAACAAAAGCATAGATTTGATGATTTTCCCTTGTTTAAATTTGGTCACCATAGGTTTTTCAAGGGAGGAAGGTTGTTCCAAAGCCGAAGGAAAGGAAAAGGAACCTTAGTTAGTATAGAACAAGGATTTAAGGTTTGTGGTTACAAAATCCCGTCATTTCGATTGATTATGTTGGTGTTTTATGTTATGTTTAAGTGTGAACACATAATTAAGACATGTTTAATTGAATCTAATTTGACAAATATGATAAGTGGACTTAAATAAGTATGTGTATATACTTGAAATGAATTAAAGAATTATGGTATGAAATCCATAACCTTGGCCAAATGGAAAAGTGATGAAATCTTAATGTATTTTAGGTAATTATGGCATATAAATGATGTTTATGATTAATATAACATGTAAATTGAATAATTGAATGATTAAATAAATTTAAAGTGGAGAAAATGAAAATATAATACCTTGGCTGAATTGAATACATGATGTTATTGTAACACCCCGAATACACCCTAGTCAGATTAGGATACGTTTAGGGTGTAACAGAAACCGGATGTGGTTGAAATAGGGACGAAAGTGTTAAAAAGGACACAACCGTCATTAATTCGAAAGTTTCGGCAATTTTCGATAAATTGGACAATTGTATCGTTGTGTCTTAAACGGCATGAAAAGAATTATTTTGGTGATTAAAAATGTGTAATTGGACGATGGAAGTGATTAATTGTAATAAAAGATGCGATCGGTTTTATTTGTCAAGGGTAAGGGTATTTTGGTCATTTTATAATTATCAATTAAATTGAATTAATTAGTTAACTATATGGGCCAATGTAGGAAATAGAAGAGTGGTATGTCAATTGAAGAAAAGGAGTTAAGTTAAGGGATCAAAAGACAAGTTTGACATAAAAATCTTTATTGAACCAATCAAAGTGTGACATGTGGCATTTAGGGGATAAGATTGGATTTATGGTTGTTTGACTTCTTTTGGCTGCTCTTAGGCCATTCTTGGCCGGCTAAATAAGGGTAAAAAGAGAAAGGACTCCTCTTCTCCTCCTTCCTCACGCCAAATTCAATAATTGGGGGCCAAAGGTGGATTTATCTAAGCTTCAAGTTTTGGATGGAAGATTGGGATGGGAAAGGTAAGTGATTGACTCTTTTCCCTCTTCCTCTCCTCTTCTCTTTAAACATTAATAGAGATATGTGTAACTTTAAGACAAATTATTAATTTTGGGTTGATTTTGTTGGAGGAAACAAGAGAGCTAAAGAAAGAGTATGAAAGAATAGAGGTTGTGTAGCCATTGGAGCAATTAGGGAGCAAAGGAAAAGAGGTTTGGAAACTCTTTATTTATATATGATTTTGAATATATTCATGTGTTATATAAGTTACTTGAATGTTTTGATGATGATATATGATGATGGTAGTGAGTGTTGGTTTAAATTATTGAATTGTGCATGTGAATAGGATTTTGGGTGAAAAATTGCGTTAGGACACACCTAAACACTTTTCGGTTATTAGGCTGTATCTAGAGTTCTAGAACTCCAAATGGTATCAACCTAGAACTTTTTGAAAGCTAAGACATATTCCTACAAATGTTTTAGAAATAGGCTTGAGCTAATTTTAGCTCTCAGTGTCCCAAAAGTGGTCTTGAAGAAGAGGTATCTTCTCTAGCCGGGTTTAGGGGAACAATATAGGTTGAGTTGGTCATATCTGATGATTTAAGTGTCCACATGTCTTGAAGTTTGTTTTATATGAACTATAACATCCTAAGGATCATTTGTTAAGAAGGACAATTTACCTAAAAACGAGGTTAAGAGGTCGGTTTAGGCTTTTGAAGTTTGAAATGGAAAGCAGTCCTGACTTTTTGCTTCTGTTTTGCTATTTTTGGGTATGTCACGGTCACAACCAAAATGGTTGCCACCTTGACCAATGCCCAAAGAAGGCAGAATGCTTATTTTTGGACCTCATGGTCACAACCAAGTGGTTGCCATCGTGACCCTCCCCTGTTTTGCATATTTTGTGTGTTTTTCCTCCTGAAACGCACCCGAACTTCACCGGAATTTCTTGGAACTTATTCGACACATGTTTAGAGTTTTGTAAAGCATAAATAAATGGTTGCAACTTAGAAAATACAAATGACTAGGGTTTTGAATAAGAATTTGGATTCAGATAATGTATTAACTGAACTTTATTAATGCCTTGGTGTTGTTAAAAATAAATGTGGCATGTATGTATAGATTTATAAAAGTTTGTTGAGCTATTAATGATTTAAGTCTCGAGTAAGCTTATTTACAGTTAAAAATTTGTATGTGATGTTAAGATTGAATTAAATTATTGTTTTAGGAGTGTACTCAACTGAAAATGAAATGAATCTTTCGTATCTCAAATGGTATTTATATGTCTGTCTAAATAATGAATGATTCTTAATAACTTGATAGGTCTGAGATACTTATGTTGAAGTTCTCGATTTTAATGCATGACTTTGGGAAAAAATAATGTTTATGAAATTATTTAGGGACATTATAAGAATAAATGTGTTTTTATATGAAGTTCATGTAATTAAGAATAACAGGAGTGTGATGCTTGGCTCTGTCGCGCTCTAGTTTTCTGTCGCGGTCGCGACCAAGGTCGCGAGCGCCACTCTTTCCTATGCTATAAATGTATGTTGTTTGGGCTATTGGACATGGGTTTTGACTTGTGATTTACATATGACATATTGTATAAATCCGGACCTACTATACCATGTTAGCTATGGTTGAAATGAATTTTTAAGCATGTTTAAAATTAAAATATGATTGTAACTAAAGGTTATGGTTTGTTATATTTTATAGGAGCCATTAGTTATAAATGAATTATGTATATGATTATTATGTGACTACAATAAAAGTATGTGCTTATGAAAAAGTATTAAAATATAACATATACATCATTAGAGGAAATAAGTATGTGTTTAGCCTGCGTTAGTCAAGTCATGGATAGATAGGCATGCCTATAGAGTTCAGTTTGCTGCAGCCATGCGTATGCGATTTGGACCCTGATCAGGTCCCCCAATTGGATCTTCGTGATCCCTCTGTCTTGGATCTTGTTTAAGATCCCATGTGAAAATGTTTTTGAAACAAAAAGAAAAAAAATGATTTTGATACCTTCGGGTATTCATGCGTTATGAAAGAATTATTGATACCCTCGGGTATCTATGTGTTACTCGCTTATCCACCCTTTTGACTTAGCAAGCATTAAATGAGCAAGAGTATGTGAATTAAACAATAAGTTATGAATTGATGAAAATATGTGAAGACTTGTATGAAATTATGTATTTTGTTATTGCAAATCTAAATGCCTTATTGATTGGATAAATTACATGATAAAGCATTTGCTAAGCAAGATGTGCGAAATGAATCTTGGAAACCGAAAGGAATGTTAATAAGTAAGCAAAGTGACATGTATATGATGTAAGGAAAATGTAAAAAAATATAAGTGATTTGTTAACGTTGATATGCAAAGTAAGTGGTTAATTGATGACCTCCTTGAAAGTATCTATTTTGTTATAATTGATAATATATTTTCTATATTATGCTTTCCTTTGAACTCATTTGACGTCCATTCTTAATGGTCGTCTATATTTATGTGTTTCCCACTAAGCTTTATGCTTAGCATGGATTTTCTTTTAATCCGTGTAGGTACTATTGATCGGGTCTTTCGAGAGTCTTTCCGCAGCAGCCCAGGCCAATGCAAGCTTATGAAGAGATATTAGAGTAGGATTTGTATAGTCTTCAGAACGTATACAAGATTTGTAATTTTGAATTATTAGTTTTGTAAAAGTGATATTGATTATGTAAAAGATCTATCTATAGTAAATCCTAAAGAAGTTTACTTTATAATGTGAATGTATAATGAATTTATAGTTAACTATAATGTGTTTTTGAAAATGAAAGAAATTTGATAACTCATATTTTAGCTTAAAGGTTTATAAGTTTTACATGTTTGTTCGGTAATGCCCTTGATTGTTGTCGTGAAACACTGGTTCACGGTATGGTTTACTACGTACGGGTAAGGGGTGTTACAGTTATTAAGGTATATTTTGATGATTTATGGTATATTATGGTATATAATGACTAAATAATAATAAAAGAGTGTGTATGCAAATTTATAAGTGAAAGTGATATTATGGCCGAATATATCATACTAATACATTAAGTGATATAAGTGAAATTTTGATAATAATTACCTTTAGTAGTGGTCTGGTATGAAAATCTAACCTAGGATATAATTGGCTAGCCATAGAAGTTCCACACCGCACTTCGGCCACGCGAAGTGCGGCACGCCAATTTTTTTTATTTTTTACCATTTATCTACTCCCTGAATATTCCCTTGTGCTGGGTTTTCCTTGAACATTTTCTTGTACTCCATTTTTATCGTTGATACTGTTTATTGAGCATTTTCCTGCAAATAAATTATATATGCCAAAAAAATAACAACAAGAAAAAAAAAGTAAACTATGCTGGTGGAAATGCATGAGTCTGAAAATGAATGAAAAAGTGGTCTAATTTCTTAAGATGGGCCAGACTAGTTCCTCTTTTTTTCTTTTTCACGTCACTTCTTTTTTTTCCTTTTCACTAATCGAACTTATTTACTCTTTGTGCAGCTATCTGAAAATGTCAACGCACGTCCTCAATAAACTGTTCTGGCTACTGGATGATCCCAGGACTTGGGAAAATGGCACTGTAACTCCTTATTCAAGTCTGAGGCTTTTGAGAAGGATCAAGCTAGATAGAGACCTTATGTTGGCTGCCATCCGCTAGTGGGATCCCTAGTTTCATATTTTTCGATTTACTCACCAAGAACTATGTCCTCTAGCCGAAAGTTTGCTGCAACTACTGATGTGAGGTTTTCCCCTGGTACCCTTCCTTGTGTCCGAAGTTATAGGCCATATCAGCTTAGGAATGTGGCTTTTACCTTGGGTATATCACCCTCCAAGGCCGCTCGACTAGTTCTTAGAGGAGATTTCTTTTCCCTAGAACCTTATTCGATGCACTCGATGTCTTTCCAGATGTGCCTACTTGTCAAGCTAGTGTAGTTTTATTGATCTGCTTATCCAGATACCTGCTAGTGACCTCAGATGAAGCAGTTGGCGACCATCGATTATTTAGCATTATAGATGGTATTCATCACAGGCTAAACCCTTTCCTAGTCATTCTAGCCAAGATAATCATTGGCTTGGATGCTTGTGCACTGACCCTACTGCTTTTATGCTTGGGAGTCCCCCATTACTCCAGGTAATCTATGTCATTATTTTTGAAGGTAGCACACCCCTTGTGGATTTTCACACTAACTTTTGTTATTTGGTAAATGCGTCCCATTAGGGATTTTCACATAACCCTGTGCCTTACATTTTCCTGAAATGGATTTAACTCATTCCAGCGGCTTTTTTTTAGCTGTGGCTGCAGGATAAGTTAAGGTTATTGACAAAACCCCCTCCTAGGGTGATCAGTGCATACTCACTGATGCACTTTTTCCTTAGAAAGAGGACATATCAGTTTGACTCTCCTTAAGAAGGCTTTATACGGATAACTACCTTGGCAGACGAAGATATCAGCTTCATGAGCCCCTGGATGCATCTTGACTATGTGACTCAGCATGGGCCTTCGGGATGTGTCCCATTATATGGACTTCACAGGGCCTCCTTTTGCAACGTAGCCCATTGCGTTCGTCAATTTGGAGGGTGTTATTCTATTGTGACTCTACCGCTAGCATTTCATAGTGGCCTCCTATCTTTGGCGTTCATTACTAGCTATTGTGAACTTTAGGTGCAACTACCCTTGAGTGCGGCCATCCCGAACCCATGCCATTAACAACAACTGCTGATTGATCACTATCCCGGAGCACAACTGTCTTGCTATGACAATCAGCCACCGCCCGGTGCTTACTAAGCCAATCCATACCCAAGATCAAATCAAACTCCTAAAAAGGCAACTCTATCAAATCCTCAGAAAACTCAACACCTTGGACAAAAAGAGGACAATTCCTAGACACTCTACTCATATTAACACTATGCCCTAAGGGACTGGTCACACAAATCTCATAGTCTAACTGATCTACATCATGCAACTTATCAATTAACTTATCCGTGCACAAATATGAGTGTGTGGAACCAGGGTAAATTAGAGCATATAATTTAGTGTCAAGGAGTAGAAACTTACCAGCTATCACATCCGGAGCATCCTGCTCATCTCGAGCTCTCACAGCATAAGCTCTAGCTGGGAATGCCAAGGGACAATAATAGACTCTGATGGGGCTCCATCTCTAGGTCGACCGCCTCTACCTCTACCCCGGCCTCTACCACGACTGATTTATGATGCATTAGAATCAACTCTACTAGCCTCACAGTGATCATCAAAAGCCTCACTCAACTTCGGATAGTTGGCCAAGAAGTGCTCGGTGCTCCCACATTGGAAACACCCACCTGTAAGCCACCTACTCTCACCCCTGTGGCACCTACTGCAATGCAAACACTCAGGCAGCATCTTGGTCCCTCTGCCATAACTCATACTCAAAGCAGAACCCTGCCTGTAACACCCCGATACCCCCGTTGGAAGGATACCGGAGCGCTACTCGACAACACAGACACACATGCATACATCTAAACGGAAGCAAACGATAACATAATAAATATACATTACTTACAAAATTACATAAGGATCCTACATATCATTTACAATAATAATATACAAATTACAGAACAATATATAGAACTTATATACACAAAATTTTAGAAGCTGAAAACAAAATAAAACTCTAACTCCTATGTGGCCAACACTGCAGATGCGCGATGCGAACTGAACCACAAACCTACCACCTACACGGAAAAATAGCCCGTGCTAAGCGATAACGCTTGGTGGGGAGGAATAAATACAGACAGAAACCAGTACACTAAACAGGATTACAATAATTCATGCATATACAAATATGTACGCATTCTGAAATACTTACCATGACAACACACGAGATACCACATTCACGATATACCAGAATTATATCAAAACATAATCACAAATTCTAGCCACTCAATTTAATTATAACACTGTACGGAACAATTATAACACCCAACTGAACATACACTAACACATCTCAAACATTCTCCTGAAACTCAACAGCTGTGGATACGGGAGCACTACGCGACAGAGGATACTGCGAACGGTATCAATTGTGAGAGACCGTAGCCTCGATCACGCACTACACGGGAGATCGAAGCCTCAAAAACACTTTTGGGCCCGAAGGCAAAGGGGAGATCGAAGCCTCAAAATGTTTTATCACTGCACGAAAATAACCATCTTGAAGGTCGGTCGAACGACCCAAACGGGGCCTACATAGGCAGCTGCACTCATATATCCCTTTATAAGCATGCATATCTATCCACTACTATGACCAGTCAGGCTTAACATAAAGACTCTATGCTCTATATACTCTATATACTCTATACACTATATCATACACGTTGCAATTACCCAAGCATTTCATCAGGATTTAATCACAAATAACTAATATAACATAACATGTCAAATTCAACAACTACAAGCATGTGCACGCTTAATTCCATTATCAAACTCTTATAGCAAAGCATTAATTACCCATAACTTTCAATTGTTAATCATTTATTTATTCAGCTCAAAAATCTGAAGAAGTGGTGAGTAAGTTCAAGATAATTCCAAAGAAGATCGGATGCATTTCGGAAGGGAAAATATACCAAAATACACAACCTAAAGGAGGGTAAAGAAGGGCAAGTGTATAAGCCAACCATGGGGTTAAAAATAAGAGGAACAACCCTATACAACTAGGTTCTATCGCGCTTATGACATGGGTCGCGCTCGCAACAGAAGCCTACCTTAAATGCTCTACGAAAATCAGACTGTCAAGACAATTTCTCTCCCCGACTTTGCATCGGCTAAACCAGCCCCTAAAACTCATTTTTAGGAAAATATTCCTCTTAAAAATTGATCCTTAGGATGTTAAAAATCAAATGGGACAAAGTTTAGGTCATTTGGACATCTATCACTTCATATATGAGCTAAATAACCTATACTGTTCAAGTAACCCGACCCAAATAGAGACACTACAGTTTTTGCCAATTTTCAGGGTCTTAGAGCATGAATGTGCTCAAGAAGACTTTTATAGACATGAAGTCGCGGTTCTAATGGCTCATGAATCACTCAATTCAAAGGTCTAAAACTCAACTTATGACAAAAACATTACACAGAGGTCAGATGAAACTGAACAGAATTTGCCAAAATCATACGTTATCATCACAATTATATGACAACCCATCTAACATCATCATCACACATGCATTTACTCAAACAAATCACTTAAAATTTCCAGAATTTACAAGACACAAAGCACATACACATTAAATCCAAAATGAGAACTAGGGCAATGGACTTCCAACTGAACATAATAGAAGAATCAACTCCCAAACCTCAAAATCCAAGCTTCAAACTGATCACTTCAAAATCCAACCTTCTCTTGTCCTTTGCTCTTTCTTTTCTCCTCCGATTCTTATACAAAACCCAGCAAAGAACACACTTAAATCAAGCCATTCACTCACTCATACAAAACCAGAAATAAAGAAGAAGAATAATATGAAGAAGAAACCTCAACAAATCCAAGCACTTACCTTTCAAAACCCAGCTCTTAAACTCAGAAATCCAACCTCAAATTCAAGGAAACACACAAGGGAAGAAGTGGGGAGCAGAAAAATGAAGAAAGGGAGAGGAGAGAGAACAGGAAAGTGAGGAAAGAGGGAGAAGAAATAGCTTCCTCAGGAAGCTTCATCAAATTCTTCCCTCCCTTCCCTCTCTCTTCCTTTTTCATTAATTGCCACCACCTAACAAGCCATGTGTCACAAACCCATGGTCGCATGTGTCCTAATCTTATCTCACTCATCATCAAAGCACCATGCACATAATACACAAGATAATTTCTTAGAAACGCACTAAATGCTTGTACCATACACCTACCTGACTTGATAATTCTTAAGTAGATATTTTCAATCCTTAGTACAATACACACAATGCACTAGATAATTGCCTTACATCCTTGTTACCAAACACCACACACACACTAGATAATTCC
This sequence comes from Excoecaria cochinchinensis, assembly GCA_947683425.1. Classification (NCBI taxonomy): domain Eukaryota; kingdom Viridiplantae; phylum Streptophyta; class Magnoliopsida; order Malpighiales; family Euphorbiaceae; genus Excoecaria; species Excoecaria cochinchinensis. Next base: position 2,685,077 of record CANTUQ010000129.1, read on the forward strand.
TGCACTTAACATCTTTAATTAATTTTGCAATTGAGTCCTTAATGATCAAATCTCCACACGTACAAATTACCGAAATACCCTTAAATGTCCACTCAAATACATAACTTCCAATTAGGCCCGATTTGGGTTGTTACATTGCCTCTTTCCTCTCGAAGCCAGGCCTGAAGAAGACTCATCCTGTGGGTTCCTAGAGCTCTTACCAGAGGATGAAGAAGATGAACCTCCACGAGATGGATTCCTTCTCTCAGCCCTCTGTCTAAATACCAACTCTGACCTCTCAGCCTGTACTGCAGCTTGAACAATCTGGTAATACCCAATACCCGGAGTACTCATCAGCAAAATTAGCATTGCCCTCAGTGACTCATTCAACCCAGCCTCAAAGTGCCCACACTAAAATTCTTCAGTCAGAATACCTTCAGGAGCATACTTGGCAAGGCGATTGAACTCTTTCTCAAACTCAAAAACTGATATAGCCCTCTGCTTTAGACTTAAAACCTGTGCCCACTTAGCATCTTTGTAGGTCTGAGTCACATACTTACTAGTAAACTCTCTCTCAAAGAACTCCCAAGAGACCGAATCAGGAAACTGAGGATGCCTACGAACCAACTTCCACTAATCGTAGGCGGATCCCTGCAACAAAGCCACAACACTTTCAACTCGCCTCTCAAGAGGGCACCGAACCTCCTCAAGGGCACGCTCCACCTTCTCTATCCACTTCTCAGCATACTCTGACTCATCTAGACTAGTCCCATAAAAATTATCTGCACCAACTTTCCTCAAACTCTCTAAAGGGGCTCTCGGAGCTGTCACCATCTCTATGACCCGGGCAATATCCTGATAAATCTTTAACACGGCCTCAAAGGGCATGGCTGCGGCCACAGGCTGAACCTTAGGTAGTTGAGCCAAAATAGACACAGACGGATCATGTGCTTGAGGATTCACACTCTCAGCAGACCCCTCAAGTGATCCACACACCGAATCAAAAGATATCTAAAACAAACACAAAGACAACTGCATCAGCCAACACAGTCGTAGACAGATATCTACACACAACAACACCCAGAAAATGCCTAAACCTAGGCTCTAATACCAAAACTTGTAACACCCCTTACCCATACGTAGGCGAATACATCCACAAGGGAGTGAGATGTCGTATGAGTCAGGGTGTCACCAAACAGATTGATACATTTACATACAGAAATACAGCTAAAATTAAAACTTTGGAAACATCAGTATGATCATTCATTAATATAATAAAATTCATTACAATAATGTTCTAATCAATAACTGATACTACAAAAACTAAGCCCTAACATTGATCCCTCTGTGTTGGCTTAACTTGCGGTGACTCTCCTTAAAGAACACAACCTTCAACACCTGCACGGATGAAGCACCGTGCTAAGCGATAACGCTTAGTGGGGAAAACACATAGCAATATGGATGGCCATTAACAATGGTCATCAAGGAAAAACACATACATAATGGCATATGCGGTAATCACATCAGATATAACCAATATTTGATCACATATATAGCATTCGAAAGTCTATGATCACATTCGGATACATAGGAATTCACATACTTATAGTCATAACCAATCAGATTTCTCATTCTCATGAACATAACACAAACTAACAAAACACCTGCTGACTCACCGTAGTGGATAACGAACGAATCATGTAAACGCATGGCAGTACATTACGAGTACGAATCGAAAATCAACATCATTATATTTTCTCATTTAAAACATTTTACTGAGGGGATCTTAAACAAGATCCAAATACATTAGGGATAATGAGGATCCGAACGGGGACCTGATCAGGGTCCAAACATAACTGAGAGCTGCAGCTAAAGAACTCTATTATGCATGCCTAACTATCCACTAGACTAACTCTTGCAGGTTATGCATAATACAATTCACATTAAAGCTTAACATATTATTTATAATGAAGAACCATAAAATGTGGACATGCATAACACATTCCGTATCACAACATAACATGCAACATAATTTGATAAGGCAAAATACAATTTAATGTTATTTGCTATTGGAGATGATACTAAATAAACAATAACAAATGAAAAGGGAACGAAAACAGCAAAAATCAAAAACTTCAAAAATTGGAGGCAGAGACGTTTTACATGGCAGTATGACTTAGCCTTACCGCCGTGTAAGACATCTTACACGGTGGTAACGTAAAACCATACCACCCTGTAACATGCCCAACATAAGAGGCAAAATGCTTTTACATGGCGGTATGGAAAATCCATACCCCCGTGTAAAATGCATAGTCCAGAATTCATTCAAGGCAGAATGACTTTACACGGCAGTATTAAATGTCCTTACCACCGTGTAAAATCACAGACAAGCAATACTGAAGGAAAACACACGATTCACACGGTGGCATGCCAAACCATACCGCCGTGTGGTTCGTCCCAAACCCAAAAATTTCTATAAATTCATCCCAACTCAAAGCTAAACTCAACATACCCAAAAAAATCAAACATTCAAATCATTAAAATCAACTCAAAACTCACCTTTTAAAGCCCAAAACCTACATAAAACATGCAATGAACATTCTCAAATCATCCAAACCAAACCAGCCACTTAAAATCCAAAAACCTAATTATTTGCACATATCTATAATTAACCAAAATCACAATCTAAGTCTCTTAACTCAACATGGTCAAATATCATATCATACAAACCATTATAAACTTCATCAATCAAGCCCATTTCCAGAAAAAAAAAAAGAAAAGAAAAGAACCAAAAAGCATCAAAATACAACTAATTCCCAAACCTAAAATTTCTTTGCTCTAAATTAATGAGCACCACTTCCACTAGCCTTCTCCTTTCCCTTGGGATCGCGAGGAGGCTCAACTAATCAACACACCCAAAATCACACAAAAACAACAAACCCTAGATTAAACACACTCTAATAAAAATTAAGAACAAGAAGAAGAGAAGAAGAAGAAGAACTCAATAAACTTACCAAAATAACTCTTGAGTAGACCAACTTCCTCCAAATCCTCACTTGAATCAAAGCTAGGGCACAATACAAGGGGAAAGAGGAAGAATAAAGGGAGAGACAATGGGAGAGGGAGGGAATAAGAGAGTAAGGCAGCTATTGATTGCTCTCTCTTTCTCTCTCCTCTCTATTTTTACTCCCTTTTCACTTACCCTTGCCACTTGTCAAGGGAGGATTGGTGGGAGCTTTTTACTCACACCCAACAAGTATGCAAGACACCACACACAAGATGAATCCCAATAACACACACACTACAACTAAATGAGCATGCACACACTAACACAACCCGCACACACTCACATCCTACAAACATATATGCACCCACACTTTATTAAAGCTAACAAAACAAGCATTTTACCAAAAATACCCTTATCACATACCAACACACTCACAATGCACACATACACATGGCTTAAACTTCTATGGAGAACACGGGGTATGACACTTACCTTCTTCACTCATACTATTCATTCTTTATTCTGAAATCCTAATCACGTTTCGTTATATAGACTTTGCAAATAGCCTCCTCCTTTTTAACTTTAACTACTTACACCTCATACTTTCATTGACGAGCACTTAACTCTTTCTTAATAATCCTTTTTTCTCACACCAAACATTATATGTACATCCTGTCAGCTTTCTCTTTAAATGAGTCACATACACTATGTTTTGCACACGTGATCAAGGGATACGAATAATTATATGATGATGTATGTATGCAAAATGATGAAAAAATGCAGTTTATGCGATATTAATGCACTTTTCCCATCATCATGTTTCAATATGCTCATGTTCCAATGACTTCATTGAGATAGCTGACAGGCATACAAAATGTCACCACTTTATCTTACTCTCCTCATCATTCTTAATTCTGAACTTATTCATACCTAGAATTAATTCAAATTCATGGGATAATAATTCAATCAAATTATCAAATAACTCTTTACTTTTAATTACTTGGGAACAATTCTCAGGTGCATATGCACATTTGTCCCGAAGGACCAATTACATACACATCATAATTAAGATAATCTATACACACTTTAACACATGAATCATTGTGACTATCACTTTTAGAAATCTCTTTTATTGCTTCAAGAGAAGAATTCTTCGACATTCTAAAGAAATGAAGACATCCACATTAGGTCAACACAAAACCACACGCATTTCTATTCTACTCATGCCCGGAAATGACTAAACCTATGCTCTAATACCACTAACTGTAACACCCCTTAAGCACCTATAGAGATTTACTACAGTGACTATGGAGTGTTACAACAAAAACACATGCATATAAAAATTTTTTTACAAATAAAGTTCCTAATTAATAAATTTCTTTCAATATCACATTTAGATCACAAACCGAGAATCTATTCATTGCATTACAAAACACTCTTTATTATTCACTTTACCAAATATAACTTTCTTCATGCAAAAACATAGTCTTGTTACACAATTCTAACTATAGTTACACATCCTATAATATTATAAATTATTCCACATTTACAGCGGTTCCTAGTGTTGGCCGTTGGCGATTCAGGACAGTCTTTCAAACACTATCTTTAGATACCTGCATGGATTAAACATCCATGTTATGAGATAACGCTTAGTGGGGAACATAATATAATATACAATGACATAATGTTCAAGTATACTCACAAAGCATGTTATAAGCACAATAAGGTTCATGATATCTATCATACTTCGTACTTACTATTTGTAGGCCTACATGTTGGATAATCACATTAGAATTCACATTATCATTTATTCTTCACATGCTCATCGCATTCTTATCCAAATGTATATACACAAAATTATAATTTTTTAATTATTAACATAAAGATATTTCATCGCAATAATAAAAGAATCATAAAATTTCCATATTCTAGAATCAACAAATGCACATATAAATATAGTTGATCCCAGTACATATCATAGTATGACAATCACCTTTCTGTTACACCATCTCATGGGTTTCACATGCTCATTACAATCTCACACAATAGTTTATCATATAATTTGAAATCACTCAATCAGTTCACATATTTATTTTAACCTTGCCAGTAACTCAAAGACGCGAATAACGGGTATCACATTGGTACCCAAAGGTACAACAATCACATTGGTACCTGTTAATACCTCACATTTGCATTGGTACCCTAAGGTATAAAAATATCAATATTATTAATAATTTTGCATTGAAGAATCCAGTAAAGATTCAAATCGCATTGTGATTCCAGAGGAATCGAATGTATTGGGTTGTAGCACTTAGACTTTATAGGCATGCCCATCTATCCACTACTTGACTCCCAGGCTATATTATCATTCCAATTATTCATATTATCCCATTTCAAATGTGTATATATATATATACAACAATAATATGGCTCACTTAACAACTATTTCACAAGCATAACACAATAATTAATCTCATACACATGTTCTCTTTACATATAAACATGAATTAATTGGTCAATTAAAGTTCTCAAGAAGTCTTTTAAAACATTAAAAGTGCCATGCATGCGACCCATGTCACGCTTGCGACAGAACATCACCAATGCCTCGGTCGTGCTCGCTATAAAATCGCGCACCTCACACTTCATCATTTAATTCATACACATGCCTTATACATTTAATTAGGCACACATAGTTGTGATACACGTTGAACCCTGGGGTGCCCCGAAGACCTGCTTTTAGGGCATTCAAGAGAGGTTCATGAAACATGTAACAGATTGCAAGGGCATCTATTTTGGGCAACAAGGAGGTTTTTTAGAGTCGCCACCCAATAAAACATTGGAAAAGGTCGTCTAACCTCAATGAGCCTCAGATAAGCATTTGTGTCTATTTTAGGCAAGCCAGGGATATTTTGGAGTCCCCATCTCAAAAAAATATTAAGATAGTACTCTTACCTCATGGAGCCTAGACAATGCAAATTGGGCCTATGTTGGGCAACAAGAGATATTTTAGAGATCCCACCCAAATAGAACATTGAGATGGTCCTCTAATCTCGTTGAGCCTAAGACCATTTATTCATACCTTGGTTAAAGTTAAAATTTAGTTTTAACTGTAAGATTTCATTCCATTCTCTCATTCAATTTAATGCAGTTAATTAAAGCGCAAGTTGATCATATAAGGAAAGCAGTAAATGGGAGCAAGATTAAAATAAGATAGATGGAAATCTAATAAATTATAACAAAACTAGGGGCAAAATATAACCCCCATTATAAATAGCATGTGGATCAAACATAAATTGGGACATTTATTGAGGAATTAGGACATTGTTCCTCGCATGCATACTTAAAAAACGATTTTAAAATGTCAATTTTATTTGATAAAAACTACGACATTGGTTCCATTTTATTAGTGAAAGTTCCAAATTAATTAATATAAATGTTTAGCCATCTTTATGTTATCGAGATCAAATAATATTTATACTAAATGGAAATTGAAATAAAGTGGAATAGGGTAAATAAAAAAACCCAAATAATACTCCTTAAATCATTGCGGTGTCCTCCATTTCTTATAACCCAAATCCAACAAAGAAGAAATAAAACTCACAAAATAAAAAAAAAAACCATGTTAGTGTAACAATTAAAATAAACCTGAAAAATAAATAAAGAAAAGGAATCTATGAATAACTATCATAAATAAAATAAAAAAGGAAAGAAGAGAATAAGTGGTAAAAAAATGAAGAAAAATTGAGGAGGGAAGGCCTAGGGATGGCCCATGGCGCATGAGCGACGGACGTCCCTGGGCCGACTGACGGGTGGAGGTAAAAGCCCTCGACGGACCGTCTGTAGTGCCCATTCCCGACTATAAGATTAGCTCCGCTAATGCAGTAAAAAATAGCCGCTACACAGATACACATGCATACTTTACTATCATAATATCATGCCAATGCCCTGAACAATAAAATTTCATCATCAACATACATTCTCATGCTTTCCAACATAAACACATACATATATATATACAAGCATTCATTAAGTTTACAACACATACTTATAACAGCTTTACATATTTTTCAAATGTTCAAAATATCTTACATAACTTGTACACACATATCAACATAACACTTAGGATTATCTTTATCTTTTATGTTTAGGTTACACATATATGCATTTGTACCCTAAGGTACAGTGACTCAATAAGATCAACATTCCGCATTTAAGAATCCAGCAAGGATTTATTTGGCATTATGATTCCAGAGGAATCGGATGCATTGGGTTGCAGCACTTGACCCTATTGGCATGCCTATCTATCCACTACTTGACTCGTAGGCTAAAGTTGATTAATTTCATTATTGATTTCATAATTGTTAAATAAAATAGCACATACATAAACCACACCTAGTTCTCCTCTTTACATACTTACAAGGCATTAACAAATTCACATTACTCTTTTACACAACACATAACACTTGGGCAACTTGTAATTAAATCATTAACTAATAAGTAATTGAATTCATTAGTCATCTTAAAAATATGTATATTTGCTTCATATAAACTTGATATCATGCTCATATAAAATGCCAACAAGTTTGGCTAAAAGCCACACAATTAACAATCCAAAATAAACTGGGGTTTCTTGCCAAAACAAGGTACCTTACGGTCACAACCAGTTTGGTTGTCACCGTGATATACTGAGGTCTTCAAAACAGAATGCAAGCTAAGGTATCTCACAGTCACAACAAATTTGGTTGCCACAGAGACATACCATGCACTCCCAAAACAGAATGTAAAATGAGGTATCTCCGGTCACAACCATTTTGGTTGTCACCGTGAGATACATCACACTCAAGGCAGAAAGCAAACTATGGCACCTCACAGTCACAACCATTTTGGTTGTCACCGTAACATGCCATGCTTCACTAGGCAGAACGGAGCTCCTACATAACTCATGGTGGCAATCTCATTTATTGTCACCGTAACTTATGTAAAAACACCATAACACAGCTGTGTTTTACCGAAACACATTTGTGCTCCCCTTTCTCAATTCTCATATCACTTTCAAGACCTCAATACCAATTCCCTTTTTGGTCATTCAAGCCAACTCATTCTTCAACAACATAACAACTAACACATACCTGATTTCCACTAAGCCAATCTCATCCAATATGCATAAAATTTAACACATACATAAGCTCAATACTCAACATTCCATTCAAATATCATAAACATAACACTAGCCTCTAGCCTATTCCACATGATACAAACTTTTGGTCTTTAAACCTAATCAACTCATTCATTTATGTCATTAAGAATTCTAATTACCAATTTAGTTCATGATTAATCAAATTACACAAGCAAATACAATCATGCCATTACACACATATGGTTAGTTCCCAAACCTCATTGCCTATGCTCCTAATGTTCATTGAGCACTAGCTTCTCCGACTTTTGCCTTTCCCTTGTCTTTCTTTACTCCTTCCTCTACAGTACCATCCAATTTCAAGAATTGGACACAATTCATCAATCTTCAATCCACATCAACCCAAAACCAGAAAGAGAAGAAGATAGAACAAGTAATTCACCACTTACCTTTCAATTTTATCAACTTAATTCTTATTCCACTTAGCAATATGAATAGAATCAATATGAGAACTCTAAGGAACCACACGAAAATGAGAAAAGGAGAAAATGCAGAGTAGAGACTGAAAATGAAGGTTCATGTAATTGTGGCCCTTTCTCTCTCCTCAATTCCATGTATATGCATGTACTAGTGTAGGTGGCAACACTATCAAATGCCACCCGGATTCCACCTCCCATGCTATCCCCGAGTTAAGTTAATTAACCTCCACTTAGTATTAACTTAGTATTAAGTAAATCCTCAATTAACTTAATGATGCCAAATTACAACTTGGCCACTTAACTTTATTTGGTTATTCAATTAAGTCCTTCTTTCATTACAATCAAGTCCACATTACACCCTTAGGTGATCCAACTAAGACAATTATAACTAGGGTACATTTCCGATCAACCCGCTAGAATAGGGACACCTATGTTTTTGCCACTTTTTGGGACACATAGAGCCAGAATTACATCAACTATATTCCTAAAAATTTTTAGGTGTGTATTTTAGGTTTTAGCTCCATTTTTAAGCAACTCATTTGAAGCATTAATACTCGATCTATGGGAAAAATAATTACTAAAGGTCAAGAGAGACCTACCTAGAAACTTACTATACAAGCACATTTTTCCTACTACGTACACATGACTTATAAAACCAACTTTACTGGCAATTTTATCCAACATGCTCTACTAAAAATTTATTCATCTATGTGCTAGTTATAACACCCCCTACCCATACGTAGGCGAACCCATCCACCAGGGATTGAGAACCCATCCACCAGGAATCGAATAAAAGAATAAATACAATGAGAGTTCACTATTACAAAAAGAATCTCAAAACAAAATGCTAAGTCCTAAAATTAGCGACTCTCCCAAAAGCAAAATACCATCCGCACCTACACGTATGAAACACCCGTGCTAAGCGATAACGCTTAGTGGGGAAACACACAACAATAATGTGGCAGCCATTCACAATGGTCATTAAAGCAAAACACATACATAATGACATATGCAGATAATCACATATGATATAATCATTATTGGGTCACATATATATAGCATTCAAAAGTCCATGTTCACATTTGTATACAAATTAATTCACCTGCTTATAGTCATAGCCGATCGAATTTCTCATTCTTGTGAGCACAACACAACAAACAATACACTTGCTGACTCACAATAGTAGATAACGAGTGAATGCATGGCGGTACCTTACGGGTATGAATCGAATGAACACATGGCGGTACCTTACGGGTATGAATCGAATGAACACATGGCGGTACCTTACGGGTATGAATTGAAAATCAACATCATATTTTTCTCATTCAAAATATTTTACAGAGGGGATCTTAAACAAGATCCAAATACATTAGGGATCGTGAGGATCCGAACGGGGACCTAATTAGGGTATAAACATAACTGAAGGCTACAGCTAAAGGACTCTATTAGGCATACCTAACTATCCACTAAACTGACTCTCGCAGGTCATGCATAAGACAGGTCATGTTCCAAAGCATAACATATAATTTGCCATTATGAAATCATAATACTATATACATATAAGCAAGATCATATAGCATACAGTAGTGAAAATCCATGAAAAAGAGATTTAAAATCCATTTTCAGAAAACAGAGCACTTTAGAAAAACAGGTTAGCCTGGGGTCACTGTCGCGATCGCGACCAGTGTTGCGCGAGGGAAACACGAGTCCTAAATAACCTTCGTGACTGGTGAAGCTGGTTCATGACTCGTGAAACTCATTCATGACTCGTGAATCTCATTCACTACTCGTGAATGTCATTCTCTTCAGTGCATTTCTATCGTGAAAAATGGATTTCACAATTCTATCGTGCTCGCGAGGATGTTGCGCTCGCGACAGCATTGTGACTTCCAGTTTTCAGCCAATCGCAGGAAAAACCCAGACTTCCAAAATCAAACCCAATTTGACCCAATTCAAACCAAACTTTATCCTACCTTCAAATAGACATTCCATGCATCACAAACAACATAAAACATAACTTTTCCAATAATTATCACAATCAAATCATGGATTTAGATAATTAAGATTTCAAAAAATACCAAACCCAGAAAATTAACAGCAAAGCTCATCAAACCCCAAAAATTACTCCAATAATTCATCAATCATGCATCAACACTTAAATCAAAGTAAAACCCATAATATTTATACTAAAATGCACCTCATTAAACATGTGGTTTCCAGAATTTCCAGCCAAAATATAAAATTATCAAAAATGCATCAATTAATCACATAGTCCCAAACCTGCAACTCCTATGCTCCTAGTCAATAAGCACCACTCCCACTAGCCTTCTCCTTCCCCTTGGGTTCATGAGGAGGTTCAACAATTAAAAACACCCAAAATCATACCCTAAATTAAAACTCCTTCCACCACGCAAGAGAGAAGAAGAAGAAGAAGAAGAAGAAGAAGAAGAAGAAGAAGAAGAAGAAGAAGAAAAAGAAGAAGAAAAAGAAAAAGAAGAAGAAGAAGAAGAGAAAAAACTTAGCAATAACTTCCCAAATAGATCTTGAGAGATGATCAATTCCCACCACAAATCACTTAGATCAAAGCTAAGGCGCACTTGAAGAGGGAAGAGGAAGAAGAGATAAAGAGAGAAGAGGAAATGGGAAAGAGACTGCAAATTGCTGCTCTCCTTTTCTCTCTCCTTCAATTCATTCCCTCTTCCTAAAACCTAGCCACATATCACTCTCTCTTTGGTGGAATTTGACCACTCACACTCAACAAACATACATGACTCTACACACAAGACTAACCCTCATAATTCACACACTACTACCATACGAGCATGCACACAGTAACATGACCCAACACACACACCCTACTAACATATATGCACCCACATTCTATTAAAGCCCACAAAACATTCATTTTACCCAAAATACCCTTATCACATGCCAACACAGTCACAATGCACACAAACACATGGCTAAAACTTCTAGGGCTAAAACGGGGTGTGACAACTCTCCCCAACTAACAAGAATTTTGTCCTCGAAATTCTTATCTGAACTAAACAAATGCGGATACTGAGACCTCATAGTTGTCTCTAGTTCCCAAGTCACTTCCTTAACTCCATGATGATGCCATAATACTTTGACCAAACAGACTTGCTTATTCTTTAACTGTCTCACTTCCCAAGCTAAAATGGCCTTTCGATTCCTCATCATACGAATAATTTGGCTGAACCTGAACATCCTAAACTAATAACACGTGCGACGGATCCAATCTATACCAACAAAGCATGGAGATTTGAAAAACATCATGTAACTTAGCCAACTCCATCCGTAAAGCCAACCTATAGGCTACCGGACCAACCTTAGCCAACACCTCATAAGGTCTAATAAACCGAGGACTAAGTTTACCTTTCTTACTAGATCGTAGCACTTTTCTCCAAGGTGAAACCTTCAAGAAAACTTTATCCCCAACCTCAAATCGAATATCCTTCCTCTTCAGGTTAGCATAAGACTTCTGTCTATCCTTAGCCACTTTCAGATTATGCTTCACAACTCTAATCTTCTCTTCGGTATCTCTAACCAATTTTTGCCCAACAATAAAATGCTCGGTTAACTCTGTCCAACAAATCGGAGTCCTACACTACCGACCATATAAAGCTTCATACGATGAAATCCCGATGCTCGACTGATAACTGCTATTATAGGCAAACTCCATAAGCTGCACATACTTGTCCCAACTGCTAGAAAAGTCCAAAGCACAAGCCCGCAACATATCCTCCAAAATCTAAATAACTCGCTCTGACTGCCCATCTATCTGAGGATAAAATATTGTACTAAAATTCAACTTAGTACCTAAAGCTCTCTACAATTCTTTCCAAAATATAGATGTGAACCTTAGATCCTGATCTGACACTATAGACAATGGCACTCTATACAATTTGACCACCTCATTCACATAAATGTTGGCCAACTTATCCATCGAGTAATCCATTCTAACCAGCAGAAAATGGGCTGACTTCGTAAGCCGATCCACAATCACCCAAATCGAGTCATGCTTCCTGTGACGCGCATCGATCCTAGCAAAAGTCCTCGCTGAACCCGCTTTTAGGATTCGAGGGGTTAGTTCGCGTCTTTTTGATCATGGGCACCATGAGACATTTTGGATGCTTCCTTCCCAATATAGTATTGGAAAGGAACATCTAGCCCCATGGCACCTTTGAGGTATCATGGAGTCGTTAGCCAATTCACGAAGAATTGGGAAAGGTCCTCTAACCTCTTATTGGTCAAGACCAGATATTGGTGTTCGGAACTTCCCTCTTATTCATGTTTTGGTTAATTATAAATGAGTTTTTAACTCCCTAAAATTTTACCTCTTATCTCACATGATCAATGCATTTAAATTAAAGGCGCATTAAAAGCATGTAAAGAAAATAAAGAAAAATGATAAATAAAGTGGCAAATAAACTAATTAAGGAAAGCAGTAAACACACAAGCACACAATTATATGAGAAATAGGGGCGGAATACAACCACTGATGAAAGAAGGATAAAGATATAGGTTGGGATGAAATACAATCCCAAAATTAAATAATATTGCCCCAAAATTAATTACAAGGGCCTAAAAAGAAATGAACTTTAATTTAAAACACTCAAATAAAATCAAACATAAGAAAAACATACATAAATTGGGACATTCGTTTATTTTAGGAACATTAGTTCCTTTGCGCTCGTTTGAAGATTTAGGAACCTTGGTTTCTTCGCATTTATTTAAATAGGGTTCGAAGAGCCATTTGATTATCGAGTTGAAAAATCAGGATGAGTGATCCCATTTTGGCAAAAACTAACTCTTCGTTTTATTTGTGTTGGCTAAAACAAGGGACATTGGTCCCAATTTTATTAGTAAAAACCCAATTTAATCATGAAAATATTTTTGTGACTTTTTATCCCATGCATGCATAAATAAAATAAATATTTACAAACAAACACAAAACACATAAAAGGGGGTCAAAAATATCTCACCAAACTGAAGTGTTCATCTACGTGTCGTGACCCATCCGGGGAGTCACGGAGATATACACACAATGCGACTAAAATTTTAGTCCTCAAACAGAAAAATAACATAAGAAAAATATTAGCAACCATTCCAAAGAGTAATCAAATAGAGACAGAATAAATACATGACGTGTCAATTTAATATACCGAGTGATAATAATAATAATGGCAATAATAATAAATCATAGTGATAATGCAGCAATAATAGTGATAATAATATAAACAATTAATAAAATAACAATACATAAATGACATTAATAATAATAATGATAATAATAATAATAATAATAATAATAACAACAACAACAATGGTGGCAAAATAATAAACATAAACATAAACATAACAATAATAATAATAATAATAATAATAATAATAATAATAATAATAATAATAAATATGAACACAAATATAATGATAATAATAACAATGATAATAATAATAATAATGGCAATAGTAGCAACAAGGAAATAATAATAATAATAATAATAATAATAATAATAATAATAATAATAATAATAATAACAACAACAACAATGGCATGTTAATAATAATAGTAATAGTGACAGAATAATAGCATTAATCATAACACAAAATAAGGGTAATAATAATAATAATAATAATAATAATAATAATAATAATAATAATAATAATAATAATAATAATAATAATAATAAGAAGAAGAAGAAGAAGAAGAAGAAGAAGAAGAAGAAGAAGAAGAAGAAAAAGGAGGAGATGGTTGACGGCATCAGGGAATATAAAGCAAATAAACAACCTTAAAAAACAACTAAGCGGCAAAAGAGAAACAAGTGGAAGGAACTAAACATGGAAAGTCAACAGGAGCTCATAATATGAAAATTGTTAGAAAATAAACACGGTAAGCATAGCAAAAAAACAACGAAGTTAATAACCATAAATAATAAATGAAAAAATATGATGGGTCCAAAGTGTTTACCCACAGAGTTATAGGTTGGAGAGAAAAGATGTCCGCATCCGCTCCCCTTGTCAAGTTTTGGTAGAAAATAAAAAAACGTTTGTAAAAAAAACTAAGTTGCATGGAAAAAATCTGAGAGAAATGTTGGTCGGATTAATACAAAGACAAAGAAAATGGATTTATCTTTGTCTTGAATCAGTTCTTCGACTAAAAAAAATGTTTTGAAGGAAAAATCCCAAAGAAAAAAAGGTAAAAATCCCCACTTGAAAAACTTAAACCCCCCCCCCCCCCCCCCCCTTTTTAAGAGCTTTATTGTTCTTCTTTTTGAGAAAAAACCAGAGTCTATATTTTGATAATAATTGCCGATCCAACAAATAAAAATCAAAGTCCCCTTTTGATTATCTTGGATTGCCCCAAAATAAAGAAAGATAAATCGTTCTTTCAATTTTTCCTTCCCAAAAATTGCACAGAAACGAAAAAATGAGTGGTAAAAACGGACTGAAAATGTGACTAGAAAATGCAGAAAACGACCGCGCAGAGAAAAAGGCTAAGATGGCCACATGTGAGGGCGCGAGATACGCCCCAGGGGGCGTGCGGTCTCGTGCGAGACGCGTCCCCAAGGAGCGCGCGCGCTTGTGCAAGATGCAACCCCAGTGGCGCGCGGTCTCACGTGAGACGTGCCCCCCACGAGGTGCGCTGCTGCACGCAAGACGCGCCCCCAAGGGGGCTTACGTGCGCTCGCGCATGGCATCTGCTGCACGCGCGGCCCTTGTGGCGCTCTGCCCCGCGCGCGAAAAGATAAAAACAAAAATAAAAATCAAAATCAAAATCAAAATAAAATAAAAAGCAAATTTTCGCACTAAAACTTTTGGAGGAGCAAGGGGAATTTTTGGCAAGGGTAACATCATTTTTTAAACCTTTACTGGCAAGTATCACTTTCATCATCGTGTAATTCTGATCTTTGACCACCTCCATACCTGGTGTCTACAGTTGCCCGCAATTTTGGGGAACTATAGGGCTTAGGTGCCTAAGTGAGCCAAAATTCCGAAAAGAAGGGGAGAGACGCGTACTTGAGGTGCTCGCTTTCCCGACCTTGGTCTTGCCAGCTTGTCGCGCTATGGAAGTTTTGTTGGTCACGCGATTGATGAACGTCAGCTCGTCGACATGTGAAATTGCTAAACTTTGAAGGACGTGATTGATGAAACACCAGCTTATTGGTGTGTGAAACCATGGCTGAGCGACTGATAAACACTAGCTTCTCGGTTGTGAAGCCGTCAGACTTTGAAAAACGTGATTGATGAAACATCGGGTTGTCGGTGTGTGAAACCACGGCTGAGCGACTGATAAACTCCAGCTGGTTAGTGTGTGAAGACGCCAGACTTTGAAGGACGTGATTGATGAAACACCAGCTTGTCGGTGTGTGAAACCACGGCTGAGCGACTGATAAACACCAGCTTATCGGTGTGTGAAGATGCCAAACTTTTTAGGACGTGATTGATGAAATACCAGCTTGTCGGTGTGTGAAACCACAGCTGAGCGACTGATAAACACCAACTTATCGGTGTGTGAAGGCGCTAGACTTTGAAGGACGTGATTGATGAAACGCCAGCTTGTCCTTCCCAAGTTTGCCTAAACTTGCCTCGGAAGTCCGAAACCCCTGGCCTCATCTGCTTGAAGACTAAGTGTAACACCCTGAAGTGGCCCTAGAAGAATTACAGAATTTTGTTCTGAAAGATTAAAGGTTGAGTATGAGAGTCCTGTTGAGAGCGCGACAAGCTTCGCGGGCGCGACAGAACCCCTCTTGTGATAGGTCAACTAAATTGGAATTTTAGTTTAACATGTGGCTTGTAGGAGTGAGACAAGTGGCAAGAAGTGAGTTATTTTACATGAATTAAAAGTGAATAAGTAAAAACAAGGAAAGGAGACACTTGGCTAGTCAAAGATAATCATGAATTAATGAGGTTAGTGAGCATTAATGGAATAGTAAATGTTGGATTAGCTTTGACCATCTGCCTCTTTCTCTCCATCTTTCACGTTGGTTGCTTGGGCTTTTGGTTTCTTTTCTTTCCTTGGGTTTTCTATCGTTCTCTTCTTCCTTTCCATTTCTTTTATTCCTTCTTCTTCTTTTTTGGTCTATTTTGAGTGAATCCCTTGGACTGGTTTAGAGAGTACAAGAAGAGGTAAGTGATTTGATTTCTAACTAGTATTGGTCTTCTTCTTCTACTTGGTTTTTGTTTTTGATTTAAAGTGAGAAGAAGAATAACTCCAAGTGTTTTACATGGTTTTGGTTCGAGCTGTAGCCAAGAAAGTGGATAAGGGCAAAGAGAAGGTTGGAGCTGAGTAGAGAGCTTAGTTCAAGCATCCTAGAGGTAGGGATCACATGCGATCTTACTGTTCTTGTGTGTCTTGTTGATTTAAATGTTTTGACAGAGACTTATTTGCATAAAGAAAAGTACATGAAACTTAAATTAGCTCAATCGCTTTTTAGTGTAAAATCATTTTGATTGCTTGTAGTGAATTAATGTTTGAAGTTAATTTGTGTAATTTGAGTGTAAATCTAGTTATGAGCATGATTTATAGGGAAATTACATTTTAGAAGAGGAGTTTATTGCATGTGAAAGTGATGGAGTTGATTTGGGTTTTGGAAACAAGGGTTAATGAGGTGTGTAGAGGGAAGGAAGTGATTCTATCACGAGCGCGACTTGAGTCGCGATCGCGACAGAAGCACGTTCTTCTGAGAGTTGGCGTTGTCCTAGTCGTGTTGTGTAACACGTCTCGAAGAGGAAAGGGAGGAGGAGCACGAGTTGTGCTGATGAGCACAAGTTGTGCTCAAATAGAGAGAAAAGGAGAGGGAACACGAGATGTGCTCCAGGAGAGAAAGAAGAGGGAGCAAGAGCACGAGTCATGCTCCACCAGAGAGAGTAAGGGAGAGAGCACAAGGCGTGCTCCAGGAAAGTAGAGCGAGCACGAGTCGTGCTCGACCTCTCTCTTTCCCTATTGCTTCTGTTTTGAGTTATTTTGATTTGTTGTTTCTATTTTGAGTTGATACGTGTCCATGTGAGATTTGTATACCACCATTTGGTCCATGTTTGGTTTAAAATTTATCTTTTAAACCTCTTGCGTGATAAATACAAGTTAAATGGACATGATTAATAATCATCATATATGAATGAAATGCACTTGAATTATAGTTGATGAGTTGTTATTGAGCCTGATTACCGTTATAGTGGATAGATAAGCATGCTTATAAAGGGTTAGAGTGCAGCTGCTAGAGTTAGCCTTAATTGTGCCTAGAGTTCGGAATACCTTGCGTATTCCATAGAGTTTTGAGTTAATTCTCCATATGTAAATACTGTAAACAGTGTCAAGAGTTGCCCGTATCCACCACGAAAGGAATTCAGGCTTGTTAATATTGTATAGTGAACTTGAGATGATTAAAAGAATTGCTTGAATAAATGCTATAGCACATGAGAAGTATTGCATGAATGTGAGCACACGATTCTTGTGTTTTTGAATAAATGATCTGTATACGTGTGAAAAGTTTATGCATGTGATATTTCATTTTGTCATATGAAATAGGTGATTTATTTGTGACTTCAGAAAGAAGTCCTTTGTATTATTTTTCATCCCCACTAAGCGTTATCGCTTAGCACGGATGTTTGTTTCCATGTAGGTTGACAGGTTCGGACCAGTGAGTGTGGACATCTGCAGGTCAAGGCCACTAGGGAGTTTTGTTCATCTTTTTGTATAAGTTAGAGACAGAGTTAGTGATGTTTTGAATAACATCATTATGTAAATGTATTTGTAAAGTTAAATGAAAACTAGTGTAACATGAACATGTATAAAGATAAATGTATATATGTAGTTAACACGAATTGTATGTTGGGCCCTAGTGTAGTAGTAATTTATTTTATTACTATAAAATGAATATGGATTATGCTATCGCTTCCGCTAATATATGTATATGTATACGTATATGTAAGTGTCAGCGTGACACCCCGATATCCTCCCAAGGGGTATAGGGGTGTTACACTAAGTCCCCTTCCTTAAGCGGGTGCTTCCTTACTTTCTCCCTGAATGAATGAGCCAATCGCTTCTGGTGGATCTGATTGTGGTAGTATGCCCGCATCCTATCTTTATCCAACAGATTCAACTATAGCAGTCGCTGCTAGGCCCATTCGGCTTCTGGTAGCTGAGCTTTCGTTACCACCCTCAATAACTAAAGTTCTATTTCTACCAGTAGGACTACTTCCATCCTGTAAACCAAGGAGAAAGGGTTAGCCCCTATAGAAGTTCTGGCAGTGGTCCTGTAGCCCCATAGTGCAAATGGCAATTTCTCGGCCCAGTCTTTATAGGATTGCACCATCTTAGCTAGTATCCTCTTGATGTTCTTATTAGCTACCTCGACTGCCCCCGTTAGCCTGTGGTTGGTACGACAAGGACTTATGGTGTTGAATGGAATACTTTTTGAGCATTTGTTCGGTCTCACCTTGGAACTGTACCCCATTATCTGAATGCGGGAGTCCATACCTATAGATCAGATGTTGTTAAATGAATCTGGCCATTTCCGTGGCCCCCAACTTCTTGAAAGATTCAGCCTCCACCCACTTGGTGAAATAATCAATAGCGACTACAATAAATATGTGTCCGTTGGAGGCTATCGGGTGTATTTCTCCTATAATGTCAATCCCCCATGTTGCGAATGGCCATGGAGACGTCAGGTTGCACAACTCTAAAACTGGCAGGTGTCTTAGGTTAGCATAATGTTAGCATAGTTGGCACTGCTTCACATACTTAGAGCAATCCTTATCCATTATCAGCTAGAAAAACCCCTATCGCATGATTTTCTTTGCTAGACCCAGACCATTCATGTGGGCTCCACAAACCGATGAATGGGTCTCCCCCATAACCCTCTTGGCCTCTTTCTCATCTAAGCACCTTAGCTGTATGCCATCGGCCTGTCTCTTATACAACACCCCGCCTACACTGATGAATTGAGTGGACAGTTTGCGAATAATCCTCTAGTCATTTTCAGTGGCCTCTTCAGGGAATACTGACTTTTCCAAATAATTGTGGACATCGTAATACCATGGAT
This sequence comes from Excoecaria cochinchinensis, assembly GCA_947683425.1. Taxonomy (NCBI): domain Eukaryota; kingdom Viridiplantae; phylum Streptophyta; class Magnoliopsida; order Malpighiales; family Euphorbiaceae; genus Excoecaria; species Excoecaria cochinchinensis. The sequence continues at coordinate 2,704,742 of CANTUQ010000129.1, forward strand.
TTCCATCAGTAGCCTAAACATCCCCGACCTGCTCAGTCTCAAAGTATTGTTTCTTTGAACTAGAAATGAGCACAGGCCTCATGGCTATTTCTTCTGGATTATTGCACATAGATACCAAGGAAGCTAGGGCATCTGCCAGTTGGTTCTCATCTCGGGGTACGTAGTCAAAAGGTCAAATTTCAAACTAGCCACTTAGTTCATTCAAGCACCTTACATATGGCAACAACCGCTCTTCCTTGATGGTCCATTCACCCCTGACTTGGTAGATTACTAAGGATGAGTCCCCGAAGACCTCTACTACTTTTGCCCCAATGCTGAGAGTGCTTCCAACCTGAAGATGCAGGCTTCATATTCAGCTTCATTATTGGTGGCTTTGTACCTCAATTTCTTGGCTAAGGAGAGTTCCTCACCTTCTGGGGTTACTAGAATCACACCCGTCCTGGCTCCTTTATTATTTACTGCCCCATCAAAATACATCTGCCACTTCTGCACTGTGATGGCTACCATGTCTTCGTTGGGAAATAATTGGATGGTCAGCAAGAAACTCTGCAACTGCTTGACCTTTAGTGGTCTTTTTGGTAACGTATTCTACGTCAAATTCTTGCAGCAATATCAGCCATTTTCCCATCTTTCCTAGCAAAGAGGGTGCCTCTTGAAGGTATCGGAGAGGATTTTGCTTGGCAACAACCTGCACTTTGTAAGAATGAAATTAATGCCTTAGCTCCTTTGAAGCCCAGATTACTGCTAGACAAATTTTTTCCACTTCAACATACTTGGCTTCATAAGGAAGGAGATTCTTACTGAGATAGTAAACCACGAATTCAACCCCGAATTCATCCTCTTGGGCCATTATGGCACCTATAGAATTCTCCTCTATTGCTAGGTAAAGGATCAATGGTTTAATAGGTCGTGGCAGCCGCAATACTGGGGGGTGCTGAAGGTAATCCTTAATGACATCAAAGGCCTTCTGACAGTCATCATTCCACCTAACTAGCTGATTCTTCCTGAGGAGCTTAAAAATTAGTTCGTACACTAAAGCGAGTTTGGAAATGAGCCTACTGATGTACTGCAATTAACCCAGAAAACTTCGAACTTCCTTTTCCTTTCGAGGCGTTGGCATCTCTCTGATTTCCTTGACTTTATCAGTGTCCACTTCTATTCCCCTTTGGCTTACCACATGGCCTAGTAGCTTACCCAAGGTAACTCCAAAAATGCATTTCTTGGGGTTGAGGCGAAGATTATACTTGTCGATAGGCCTCAAAATGCCCCTCTTGAGTGGCCAACTTGATCATCATATCATCGACATACACTTTTACCTCCTTATGGATCAGATCATTCAGAATCTTTGTTGCCATCCTCTAATAGGTTGCTCCAGCATTCTTCAACCCAAAAGGCATCACCCGGTAAGGGAATGTCCCCCATTCCGTGATAAAGGCTGTCTTAATCCGATCCACGATCTTGTTAAGGATTTGGTTGTACCCCACGTACCCATCCACGAAACTGTACATCATACAAGCGACCGCGCTATCCACCAGTACATCAATATGGGGTAAAGGGAAGTCATCTTCCGGGCAGGCCTTATTCAGGTCTCGGTAGTCTACACACACCCAGACTTTCCCGTCCTTCTTGGCTACGGGGACAACACTGGCTAACCATGTCGGGTACTGGACCTCTACCTGGAACTTGGCTTTAATCTACTTGTAGACCTCTTCCTTTACCTTTTCTACCCATTCTGGTCTTAACCTTCTGAGCTTATGCTTGACTGGCTTGCACTCGAGATAGGTCAGAATGGCATGTTCAGCAATTGACTAATCTATTCCTGGCATTTCTTCATAGGTCCAGGTGAAGACTTTTTCATGTTTTTTCAAAATTCTCTCAAAATTTATTCTCTCCTCAGGAGTTAAATCGGATGCTATCAAAATTTCCTTTGGGTTTTCCAAAGTCCCGAGATTAAATGAGGTAGTATTAGTTGAGTTAATGTCAAATATGAATGATTCATGTTCATGATCATGCGTAATGAAATCATGAGAAACATCGCACAAGTAAGCAAAGTCATTCAAATTATTAAAGTACTCAGAATTACAGACATAATTGTCAAAGAGCTCGGGAATAAAAAGTACATCAGAAAAATTATCATTAATGTCCTTCATTGGTGTCGATGCTGAGGTCGATGGCCCGTCGTCTTGATTGTCGGCTATCTTCAGGCTCTTCAATTCTAGCAGTGCTGCTTCACCTTTCACCTTTTCCTTGCCCTTTGCCTAGGTAGGTAGTAGACCTTCGGTGATAACCTTTTCAAGGACTTCTCAATCCCATGCAAGTCTCTGATTGATGATCTCCTCATCCCAAAAACCTTCTACTGCCTGGACTACTCCATCGGACCAGTCAAACACATCGTTAAAGATTTCAAAGCCCGGAGTGATCTTGCCACCAACCCACTGTGGTTCAGCATCTCCACAGCAGGTGCAAGCTGATGCAGCTGGTGTGAAACTCTATAAGATGTGCGGGACCTCTGTAGGCTTCTTCATAGGCTTGTCCTTCTTGGCCTCCGCAGTGTAGCCCAAACCTCTCTTATCCTTTTGCCCACTTGTGTCGATGGGCGCCTAAATCCCTTGTGAGCTCTTTCCCAAACCGGCCCCGGAGAGAAAGTTCATCTTCTTCATCATATTGACAATATGGGGGCTTACCACCGACTCATCTTTTCCATTCATCATAGCCACATGGAACCCATTGAAGGGTTGATTGGAAATCCCGAGCACCGACACTTGATTGTCACTAGCCGCTTTGATGGTCATAATCTGGCCTTTATGGGGGATCTTAATCATCTGGTGGAGTGTAGACGGAACCCCTCCCAATTCGTGAAACCATGGCCTTCCTAACAGCACCGCAAAATTAGCCGGGATGGGCAGAACGACGAACTCAGCTTCAATCTCAACTGGCCCGATTTTAACCTGTGCCTTAAAAGTCCCAGCAGCTTGCCTTCTAGAGTTGTCTTAAGCAGTGATGGTCAGGTCAAATTCGCTCAACATGCCTTCATTCAACCCAAAAGCGGATAGTGCCACGAGCAGGCATACATTAATAGAGGACCCATCATCCACCATGAAGCAGAGTGTGTGCTTACCATTGATTTGGGCTCTGATGTACAGAGGGCTATTGTGATTACAACCCTCAACTGGTAGGTCGGCCTCCGTGTAAACTATTCTCTCTTCGGATCTCCCTTTCACCATGTCCAATAACTCGGTGGGTGATATAGTGGTAGCAACAGTCGATTCACATAAGGCTTCAACTAGCTTTTGCCTGTGGCTCAGGGATTGTCTCAGCAGGTCCCACACCGATATCTAAGCCGACGACTTCTTTAGCTGCTTTAGGATCTTATTCTCTTTCGTTTCTCGCTCCATAGTCGGGGGCACTCTCAATCTCCGGTACCACTCTTCAACTGCGGGTAACAGCTTGCACTTCTTGTACCTCCTCTTCACCCCTAGAGTTCCATACATCCTCTGGCTCATTAGCATCTTTAGTATCACTTGCACTGGTTGAGTCCCAACATTCTATCATGCCCACTTGGGGCTTCTCCTCACTATCCTCTTGCTCGGGGTGAACAACAGCCACATAATCATTGCCGTAAAGGTCCCTCAACACATACCATTCTGGCATACTTGAACCTATCATGAAAACAGGGGGAGGGATAGTATTGTACCTGGCCTTCTTCTTCTTTTCCCTCTTCTCGGGATCGGATATCTGTTTACTATCGATGAGATCTTGGACTCAATCCCTCAAAGTCCTACAATAATCAGTGAGATGGCATGTGTACTGATGTTAAGCACAAAATTGATCCCCCCTGTGGCTCGGCTGGCCGTGAGTTCTAGCTTGTCTGGCTGGTAGCGGCTGGAGTTTTCCCTCTTTCATCAATCTTTTTAGAACCCAGGATAATGGCCTTCCTATATTCGAGTAGTATCTTTGGCTTGCCTCGATGGCTGAAACTTCCGCTGTCTTACCTACCCGATTGCTACTACTTCCGTCGCCACTGGCCTATTCCCTCCTTGGGTCCCATAGTTCTTCCGAGCAAAACTATCATTACTGGCTTTCTTCACTAGGTACTCCGATTCAGCTTCAATTGCTATGTCCTTTAAGGATTCACAATCCTTTAGCCCCTTCATCTTGAGCCCCTCTCTCAAATACGGACTTACATTTCTGATGAACAGTCTTATCTGGTCTTGAGTGTCTGGCTTTCGCTTCATTTCCATAATTGTGTTCCTCCATTGCGTGAGGTATTCATGAAAGGATTCCCTGGCCTTTTGCTATAACAACTCCAGATCTTTCACAGTTACCTCCATCCTTATACTACAGTCGTAGTGTCTCATGAATTCTCCCATTATTACTAGGGCGCATTGCTTGATATGCACCGACGGGTCCAAGGTACCATCGAACTTTGACAGCTCGGGCATTTTAAACCTTTGTGGCAACAGCTCTTCATCTCCCAAGTTTATATCCTCGGGAATAACCCCTTTTTCGACCAATAATGGGCGAGTTATAGCTTCCATCTTCTCTTCCATCTTTTTTACCACATCATCCTCTATCTTGGGGACCCTACACCTCACAGCCTGAGGGACCACCGGCTTATCTTCCTCCTCTTCCAAGAAATCATCCTTGGATCTGAAACCCTTGCTCTTCTTCGTTCAACTGGAGCTGCCGTTCTGGGCTCGGCAGCCGGTTGTTGCACATTCACAGCTGGTATGGGAGTCTACCCCACAGTAGGTGTTTTAACTGGCTCAACAGCTGGAGCCACAGATGGCTGTCCAACATTTGGTACCATCTGGGCGACAAGTTTTACCATCATAGCAAGCATCTTTCTCTCGAAGTCCTCAAACCTTCTGTCTAAGTCTTGTGTTGTTAGAGCACCCGAATCTTGCGGTAAGTATGCCATCACCGATCTACGGGATGAATCTGAGCTTCTATCCCAATCCAAACCCTTTACCGATGCTAACCCTGATGGCTCAACCACTCGATTTCTGACCAAACTTCCACTAGAATCTTTAGACCACTAGAATGGATTTATGATGACTGAAAAGCTCAAAATGGTTAGCATGATGCATGGATGACATTAGAGATGCATGATCGTGTTGATGCATCAGGGACAATCACAAGCAAGCAGATAGATGCTTCCCACCTTATTTCTCCCACACACGAGGTAATATAGTCTCTTTCCTAGGTGGGCTTCATCCAAGGGTTAACAGGGAACCCATTAGACACGTATGGTGCACGGTAAAAAATCTGCAGCATAACACTCTTAATCTAATGTACATACATATGGGTGTTTGGCCGTTATGTATTTAAACAATTCAACTAAATTAAGATGGGCCCACCGGGGCATGAAAGCCTTTGATGAGGACCATTTAATTTGGTTGACTTTGTTCAATACATGACGGCCCAAGTAGCAAGCACGGTATTATGGTACATTTTACCTAGTGGAAATTTCTATTTGCCATTACATGAGCTTTGGTCAAAGGTAACGATACTTTAGGTCTACCCAAGTATGGTCCCTACCAACGGGTGTAGCTCATCACGAGCATAGCGACCAATCGGATCTCCATTTGATATACCTTTAATGGTACGAGACTTGGACTGGTGATTATCCTTAACACTTTCCTACAATGAGTGAAAGTAGGGTCGTGTTTCAGGAATGCATCGAGCTAAATAGGGGACCGACTAATATAATTCTAATGCTCTAAAATAATGTAATGCAATTTTGAAAAGAGATAGAATTTTAAGTTTTAAAAACCCAATTATATTTTAACCAAAGCACTTTCAAAGCAAAGTCTCAAACAAGTCCCCTGCGGAGTCGCCACTGTAATGTGCGCCGAAACTAGCAAAGGTCCTCACTGAACCCACTTTTATGATTCGAGGGGTTGGTTCGCGTCTTTTTGATCATGGGCACCATGAGACATTTTGGATGCTTCTTTCCCAATAGAACATTAGAAAGGAACATCTAGCCCCATGGCACCTTTGGGCACCTTTGAGGTATCATGGAGTCGCCACCCAATTCACGAGGAATTGAGAAAGGTCTCTAACCTCTTATTGGTCAAGACCAGAGATTGGTGTTCGGAGCTTCCCTCTTATTCATGTTTTGCTTAATTATAAATGAGTTTTTAACTCCCTAAAATTCTATCTCTTATCTCACACGATCAATGCATTTAAATTAAAGGCGCATTAAAAGCACGTAAAGAAATTAAAGAAAAATGATAAAGAAAGCGGTAAATAAAGTAATTAAGGAAAGCGATAAACACACAAGCACACAATTACATAAGAAATAGGGGCGGAATACAACCCCTAATGAAAGAAGGCTAAAGATATAGGTTGGGACGAAATAAAATCCCAAAATTAAATAATATTGCCCTAAAATTAATTACAAGGGCCCAAAAAGAAATGAACATTAATTTAAAACATTCAAATAAAATCAAACATAAGAAAAACATACATAAATTGGGACATTCATTTGTTTTAGGAAATCGGTTCCTTTGCGCTCGTTTGAAGATTTAGGAACCTTGGTTTCTTCGCATTTACTTAAAGAGGGTTCGAAGAGCCATTTGATTATTGAGTTGAAAAACCGGGATGAGTGATCCCATTTTGACAAAAACTAACTCTTCGTTTTATTTGTGATATTTTTCATTCCATGGCTAAAACAAGGGACATTGGTCCCAATTTTTTTAGTAAAAACCCAATTTAATCATAAAAATATTTTTGTGACTTTTTATCCCACGCATGCATAAATAAAACAAATATTTACAAACAAACACAAAATGCAAAAAAGGGGGTCGAAAAGATCTCACCAAACCGAAGTGTTCGTCTACGTGTCGTGACCCATCCGGGAAGTCACGGGGATATACACACAATGCGACTCAAATTTTAATCCTCAGACAGAAAAATAACATAAGAAAAATATTAACAACCATTTTAAAGAGTAATGAAATAGAGATAGAATAAATACATGACGTATCAATTTAATATACCGAGTGATAACAATAATAATGGCAATAATAATAAATCATAGTGATAATGCAGCAATAATAGTGATAATAATATAAACAATTAATAAAATAACAATACATAAATGACATCAATAATAATAATAATAATAATAATAATAATAATAATAATAATAATAATAATAATAATAATAATAATAATAACAACAACAACAACAACAACAACAACAATAGTGGCAGAATAATAATAATAATAATAATAATAATAATAATAATAATAATAATAATAATAATAATAATAATAATAATAATAATAAATATGAACACAAATATAATGATAATAATAACAATGATAATAATAATAATAATAATAATAATGGCAATAGTAGCAACGGGGCAATAATAATAATAATAATAATAATAATAATAATAATAATAATAACAATGCCATGTTAATAATAATAGTAATAGTGACAGAATAATAGCAATAATCATAACACAAAATAAGGGTAATAATAATAATAATAATAATAATAAAATAATAATAATAATAATAATAAGAAAAAAAAGAGGAGATGGTTGACGGTAGCAGGGAATATAAAGCAAATAAACAACCTTAGAAAACAACTAAGAGGCACAAGAGAAACAAGTGGAAGGAACTGAACATGGAAAGTCAACAGGAGCTCATAATATGAAAATTGTTAGAAAATAAACACGGTAAGTACAGCAAAAAAAACAACGAAGTTAATAACCATAAATAATAAACGAAAAAATATGACGGGTCCAAAGTGTTTACCCTCAGAGTTATAGATTGGAGAGAAAAGATGTCAGGATCCGCTCCCCTTGTCAAGTTTTGGTAGAAAATAAAAAAACGTTTGTAAAAACAACTAAGATGCACGAAAAAAATCTGAGAGAAATGTTGGCGGATTAATGCAAAGACAAAGAAAATGAATTTATCTTTGTCTTGAATCAGCTCTCCGACTAAAAACAATGTTTTGAAGGAAAAATCCCAAAGAAAAAAGGTAAAAATCCCCACTTGAAAAACATAAACCCCCCCCCCCCCCCCCCCCCCTTTTTTAAGAGCTCTGTTGTTCTTCTTTTTGCGAGAAAACCAGAGTCTATATTTTGATAATAATTGCCAATCCCACAAATAAAAATCAAAGTCCCCTTTTGATTATCTTGGATTGCCCCAAACTAAAGAAAGACAAATCATTCTTTCAATTTTTCCTTCCCGAAAATTGCACAGAAACGGAAAAATTAGCTGTAAAAATGGATGGAAAATGTGACTAGAAAATGCAGAAAATAACCGCGCAGAGAAAAAGGCTAGGATGGCCGCGTGTGAGGGCGCGAGATGTGCCCCAAGGGGTGCTCAGTCTCGCACGAGACGCGCCCCCAAGGGGCGTGCGCACGAAACGTGAGACGGGCACCCCACGGGGCGGGGGGCCACGAGCGAGACGCGCCCGCAGGCGCACACAGCCCCTGCCGTGCGCACGGCCTCTGCAGCGGGCACGGCCCATATGCATGGCCTGCGAAAATAAGAAAACAAGAATAAAAATAAAAATAAAATAAAAAGCAAATCTTCGCACTGAAAGTTTTGGAGGAGCAAAGGGAATTTTCAACAAGGGGAACATCATTTTTGACACCTTTACTAGGAAGTATCGCTTTCATCATCGGGTAATTCTGATCTTGGACCGCCTCAGGACTTGGTGTCTACACTTCCTCTGAGTCAACGGCAACCCAACACAAAATCCATGGCAATGTCGTCCCACTTCCACTGAGGGATAAATAAAGGAGTGAGCAATCCTGAAGGGACTTGATACTCAGCCTTTACCTGCGGACAAGTCAAGCACTTCACCACAAATTCCACAATATCTCTCTTCATCCCGGGCCATCAGTAGAACTGCTTCATATCCCGATACATCTTTTCACTATCGGGATACATAGTAAAGATCGTAGTGTGTACCTCACTCAAAAGCTTCCTTCTTAACTCATCACACTCTAGCATGCACACATGGTTCCTATACATAAGCACCCCGTCCACAAATGAAAATCAAACTGCTTACCCGATCGGACCTCTTGCAAAACCCGCTGCAATCTCAAGTCATCCTTCTGAGCATCCACAATCATCTGTCTCAATGTTGGCTTCACTCTCAAATGGGCAACCAACGCCCCATCTAAATCAAATCTCCACTTGAACCACCTCATGAACAAAGCCAAAACTGACTTTTGACTCAAAGCATCCGCGACCACATTTAATTTATAACACCCCCTACCCATACGTAGGTGATCCCATCCAATAAGAAGTGAGATGCCATATGAGTCAAGGTGCCACCACACAGATACAATACGCATCAAACAATTCATACATAACATACATACATAAATACGGGGTAATTAAAACTTTGGGAACCAACAGGAGCAATAGCTAATCATACATTAATATAACAAAAATCATTAGAATAATGTTCTGATCAAACTTGCTGATACAAGAGATAATTACATAACCAAAATATACAAATTGCAAAAGCCACTACAAAAATTGGTATAGAGAGTTCTATTACAGAAAGAATCATCATAACTTTTACAAAAATAAGCCCTACACTAATCCTTCTGTGTTGGCTTGACTGGCGGCGACTCTCCCAAAACAAAGCACCTGCCGCACCTGCCACACCTACACGGGTAAAAACACTGTGCTAAGCGATAAATGCTTAGTGGGGAAACACACAAGCAATATGGACGGCCATTCACAATGGTTGTCAGAGCAATCCACACTTATAATGTCACATGTCGATTTCCATAATATAATATATATATATATATATATATAAACATGCTTGCATGCTGAAGCCATACTTTCAATAGCACATGTCCACATTCATATACATATAAACTGATCATTATACTCATTTGGATATCACATTTGTATAATCACATCAGAGAAAAATAAAGCAAACAGAACACCTACTAATTCACAATAGTGGATAACGAGTATACGGACCGTACCTTACAGGTACGAATCGAATACTGACAATACCTTACGGGTACGAATCGAATACCATTTCATTTTATCAATTACAAAACATTTTACTGAGGGGACCTAAAACGAGATCCAAATACTGAGGGGTTCGCGAGGAACCAAACGAGGACCTGATCGGGGTCCAAACGAAACTGTGGCTGCAGCTAAAGGACTTTATTAGGCATGCCTAAATATCCACTTACTTGACTCTAGTAGGTCATACATAAACCAAATCATGTTTCGGAGCACAACATATAATTCATCATGTATAATTTGCAATATAGTAGGCATATAAACACATTCATATGGCATAGAGTAAGGATGAATCATGAAAAAGACGTCTAAAATTCATTTTCAAAAAACTGGGCACGCGGGAAAAACAGGGCAGGTCAAGGCCTCTGTCGTGCTCGCGAGCAAGTCACGCTCACGATAGAAGAGCCACGGACATGAGTCGTGCTGAGGGACACGACTCATGTCAATGACTTATCCCAGTCGTGCTCCTCAAGCACGTCATGTACAGGAAATGACATGAGCACAAGTCATGTAGAGGGACACGACTCGTATCCATGTCGTTTCTTTCTTCAGTCGTGCTCCACAGCACGCCTCGACGGAGCAACTCGCACACCAAAGGAGCACAAGTCGTGCTTCTCCATCCGAGTTGGACACAGGCAAAGCTACAGTGAGCTTTTACACGAGAACGTGAAGTTCCTCTCTGTCACTGTAACACCCCCTACCCATATGTAGGCGATCCCATCCGATTAGGAGTGAGATGCCGTATGAGTCAGGGTGCCACCAAACGGATACAAGGCAAACCATACAATCATTCATAACATACATACCGAAGTACGGGGTAATTAAAAACTTTAAGGGAAAAGAAAGCAATAGTTGATCATACATTAATATAATAAATCATTACAATAATGTTCTGATCAAACCAGCTGAGACAAAAGATATTACATAACCATAATATAAGTACAAAAGCTGAAGTTATAACAAAACGGATACAAGAGAGTTCTATACAAAAAGAATCATCAACAATTACAAAAGCTAAGCCCTACACTAAAACCTTCTGTGTTGGCTTGATGGCGGCGACTCTCTCAAAGCAAAACTCCTTTCGCACCTGCACGGGTAAAAACACCGTGCTAAGCGATAAACGCTTAGTGGGGAAACACACATAAAATATGGACGGCCATTCACAATGGTCGTCAAGGCATAACACATTCACAATGGCAAATGCAATAGTTATAGCATAAACCATAAGCATGCTTACAATTTAAAGCCATACATTCCGCGTCTCAAATTCATAACCATTCCCAAAATAATCAAGCATACATCTCATCATTATTTTCATTCAGATATCACATTGATATAATCAAATCAGAGCAGAGCAAACCAATCGAACACCTGTTGACTCGAGGTAGTGGATAACGAGTGTACTGAGGTACCTTATGGGTACGAATCGATTACTGAGGGTACCTCACAGGTACAAATCAAAAGTCATTTCATTTAAATCATTAACACAATATTTTTATTGAGTGGACCTTAAACAAGATCCAAATACTGAGGGCTCGCGAGGAACCTAACGGGGACCTGATCGGGGTCCGAACTGAACTGAGGGCTACAGCTAAAAGACTCTATTAGGCATGCCTAACTATCCAGTTACTAGACTCTAGCAGGTCATGCATAACACAAGTTACATCCGAATACTCATCACATAAGGAATTCATACTTGAGCATAACTCAATATATATATTAAAACATAAAACACATACTACTTTAGCATAGCAAAATACACAATTAATTGATGCTAAAAAGATAGAATAACACTAAACAATAAATAAAACCAAACACAAGAGGAAAAGGAGTGAAAAGAAAAGAAGTCCAAAATTTGCATATTAGGACAGAAGCGTTTTACACGGTAGTATGGGAAATCCATACCGCCGTGTAAGACAGTTTACACGGGAGTATGGGGTATCCCATACCGCCATGTAACATGCCCAACAAAGCAGGACGAAGGCATAAATACTGCTCCAACAGAGGCATTTCACATGGCTGTAAGGGAAACCCATACCGCCGTGTGAAACTCACAGGTCAAAACATAACTGGGCAGTAGCGTTTTACACGGTGGTATGGGTGTATCCTCACAGCCGTGTAAAATCTCCGCCTTGCAATTTCTGAGGATTTTCCTCGATCCACACGGTGGTGAGCTATTTCCTTACTGCCGTGTGACTTTTGGAAATTCCAGAAATCGCAAAAGTCACTCCAAAAATCTGAACCCAAAATCACACCCATCACCAAATACACACTCCAAATCATAAATTCGACCCAAGAACTTACCTTACCAGCTCAAACCACAAACACCCTCCTCAATAACACAATTAATCAGCCAAATAATCTAACATTCATAAATTAAAATTAACAAAACCTACCCATGCATAATTAAATCATCATACTCACAAATTCACAATTTCCCATACTTAATAACAGTAAATCTCAACCATCAATACACACATACACGCCTTATTAAACCACATCATGCAATTTTTTCCCAAAAAGACACAAACCAACTCAAAACATCAAACACACCCAAAATAGAGACAAGTCCCAAACCTGAAATTCTAAGCTTCAAATCACTTAGCTCCGCTAGTCCCAGCAATTTCCTTGCCCTTAGGCTTTCGGGGAGGCTCAACTAACAAACAGCACACCAAGAACAACCAAAATATAAACCCTAAGTTAAATCTAAACCCAAAGAAGAAGAAGAAGGAGATGAAAACAAAATGAAAGGAAAACATTCACTTACCAAAAAGGATGCAAAGAGATGATTAATTCCACCAATAAAGGTTTGAATCCACACAAGAACTCTTAGAGTGAAGAAAAATGAAGAAGAAGAAGAAGAAGAGTGAGGGGAAGAAGGGAAACGTAAATTCTGCTCTTCCCCTTCATTCTTTCCTTTTTCTTTTTCTTTTCCAAAACCCTAGACACATGTCATCTCCCTATTGGTGGGAATCAATCATTCACACCCAACAAGCATGCACTACACACACCTAATGCACTCCCAACTAATGCACAGGCTACAATGGTATGAACACAAATGCCCACAATCATTTCCCATTTAACTCACACTCTAATGTCAAACATATATCCATATGCTAATAAAACCCTAAAAACATGCATTTTTATTAAAATACCCTTAAAACACATGCTAAAATACACATATGCATGCACACACATATGGCTCATTCTACTAGGGGGCAAACAGGGTGTGACAGTCGTGCTCGCGACAGAGACGAGACTCCCAATTCCTAGCAAAACGCAGAAACCCATAATTTTTTCCCAAATCAAAACCATTTGACCCAAAACACTTTTAATCCAATCTTACCTCAAGAATGTCCTCCAAAACACCATAACAAGCATAAAACAACATATTTCAACAATTAATTCCCATCAATTCATCAATTTACACAATAACATCCCAAGAATCACAAAATCTGGAAATTTGCAACACAACTCATTCAACTCCACAATCACTTCAATAAATCCACACTTATGCATAATCATTTATCACAACTAAAAACCCATAACATGCATGCCAATATAGGTCCATCTACATAACCAAAATTCCAGAAACTCATGCACATACACATTTGAACATATGAACATTAAAATAGTAGAAATTCCCAAACCTTCTCTCCTTAGCTCCAAATCTAATGAGCTCTACTAGTACCAGTCTTCTCCTTGCCTTTCGGGTCACTGGGAGGCTCAACTAACCAACAAACCAACAATAACACACCAAAAACCAAACCCTAGATCAAAACTCCAAACCCAGAAAATGAAGAAGAACAAGAACAAGGAAGAACAAGATGAAGAATGCAGAAAACTTACCAAAAGAGACATAAGGAGATTATCAATTCCCACTAGCAGTCCTTGAATCCAAGCTAGGGTTCTTAAGGGAAGAGAAAAGGAAGAAGAATAGAGGGTGAGAAGGGAAAACGGGAATGATTTCTGCCTCTCCCCTTGTTCTTTCTTCTTCTTTTTCTTTTCTTAACCCTAGACAAGTGTCACTTCCCTATTAGTGGGATTTGGTCACTTACACCTAAAACACATGCGTCACTCACACACAAAGACATCCTAACTTAAACACACCCTACTATGGTATGCTCATGCACACATAAATATAACCCAACTTACTCACATCCTACTACTATACATGCACCCTCATACTGAAAAAACCCACAAACATGCATTTTTACCCAAAATGTCCTTATCACATGCCAAAACACACACAATGCATGCATACATAGATGGCTCATTCTACTAGGGGGCAAACGGGGTGTGACAACTCTCCCTTACTTACAAGAATTTCGTCCTCGAAATTCTCACCTGAACTGAACAAATGCGGGTACTGAGCTCTCATCGAATCCTCTGGTTCCCAAGTCGCTTCCTCAACTCCATGGTGATTCCATAACACTTTTACCAAAGGAATCTGCTTGCTTCTCAACTGCCTCACTTCTCGAGCTAGGATTGCTCTCGGTTCCTCATCATACGAAAAGTCTGATTGCACTTGCACATCTTGAACTGACAAAATATGTGAAGGATCTGATCTGTACCAATGAAGCATCGAAACATGGAATACATCGCGCAACTTCGCCAACTCCATCGATAAAGCCAATCTATAGGCTATCGGACCAACTCTAGCCAAAACCTCATACGGTCCAATAAAGCGAGGACTAAGCTTACCCTTCTTTCCAAATCGAAATACTTTCCTCCAAGGTAAAACTTTAAGGAAAACCTTGTCCCCAACCTCAAATTGCACATCTTTCCTCTTAAGGTTAGCATAAGACTTTTGTTGATCCTTAGCCGCCCTCAAATTTCGCTGCACAATTCTGATTTTCTCCTCAATATCCCTAACCAACTCTAGCCCAATGACTGAATGCTCGGATAGCTCGATCCAACAAACTGGAGTCCTACACTGCCGACCATACAAAGCCTCATACGGTGACATACCGATGCTCGACTGATAACTATTGTTGTAGGCAAACTCCATAAACGACACATATCTGTCCCAACTACCCGGAAAATCCAAAACACAAGCCCTCAACATATCCTCCAGAATCTGAATGACCCGTTCTGACTAACCATCTGTCTGAGGATGGAATGCCATGCTGAAATTCAACTTTGTACCCAAAGCCCTTTGCAATTCCTACCAAAACTTCGAAGTGAACCTCGGATCTCGATCTGATACTATAGATAACGGCACACTATGCAATCTGACCACCTCATCCACATAGATACTGGCCAACCGATCCATCGGATAGTCTACTCTAACTGGCAAAAAGTGAGCTGATTTCGTAGGCCGATCCACTATCACCCAAACTGAGTCATGCTTCTTCTGAGTCAAAGGCAAACCAGATAAAAAGTCCATGGCGATATCATCCCACTTCCACTCGGGAACGGATAAAGGCGTAAGCAATCCCGAAGGAACTTGATGCCGGGCCTTTACCTACTGACATGTCAAGCACTTGGACACAAAATCCACAATGTCCCTCTTCATACCGGACCACCAATGAAACTGGTTCATGTCCCGGTACATCTTTTTACTCCTGGGATGCATGGTAAAAATCGTGGTGTGCGCCTCACTCAAAAGCTGTGTCCTCAACTCCTCATGCTCAGACACAAACAAGCGGTTTCTATACATAAGCACCCCATCCTGAACCGAGAAATCTGACTGCTTACCCTAACTGAACTCTTGCACAACCCGCTGCAATCTAACATCAACCCGCTGGGCATCTACAATCTGTTGTCTCAAATTCGGTCTCACTCTCAACTAAGCAACCAAAGCACCATCCGAATTAAATCTCCATCTGAAACGCCTTAAATACAAAGCCGAAACTGACTTCTAACTCAAAGCATCAGCGACTACATTGCCCTTACCCGGATGGTAATGCACTATGTAGTCGTCGTCCTTAAACAACTCAAGCCAACGGCGTTGTCTCATGTTCAACTCTTTCTGCGTGAGGAGATACTTCAAACTCTTGTGGTCTGTAAAGATCCTACATTTCTCCCCATACAGATAATGGCGCCAAATCTTAAGAGCAAAGATAACAGCTGCTAACTCCAAATCATGTGTCGGATAATTCCTCTCATGTGGCTTCAACTGACGGGAAGCATAAACCACAACCTTACATTCTTGCATCAAGACACATCCAAGACCCACACCCGAAGCATCACTATACATGACAAACTATTTACCCGAGATGGGTTGAGTAAGTATAGGAGCCTCAACTAGCAACTTCTTCAACCGCTCAAAAAAAGCCTGGCAGCTATCCGACCACTCGAATCTGACTCCTTTTCTGAACAACCTTGTCATCGGAGCAGCGATAACGGAGAAACCCTGAACAAACCGGCGGTAGTCACCCACCAAACCAAGAAAACTCCTCACTTTCTAAACATTCCTAGGTGCTTTCCAATCAACTATCGCCTCAATCTTAGCCGGATCAACTTGAATCCCCTTGGCTAAAATAACATGACCCAAAAATAACACTTCCCGAAGCAAGAAATCGCATTTACTAAGCTTGGCAAACAACCGATGCTCCCTCAAATCTTGCAAAACCAACCGAAGATGTTCCTCATGCTATGGAATACACCAAGATGTCATCTATAAACACCACTACAAACCGATCTAAGTATGACCTAAACACTCTGTTCATCAAATCCATGAATGCCACTTGAGCATTAGTCAAACCAAATGGCATCACAAGGAACTCATAGTGGCCATACCAAGTCCGGAATGCAGTCTTAACCACATCCTCATCCTTAACCCGAAGCTGATAATATCCTGACCGAAGATCAATCTTCGAAAAGACACCCGCACCTCGAAGCTGATCCAGCAAATCCTCGACTCTAGGAAAGGGATACTTGTTCTTCATTGTGACCTTATTAATTTGCCTATAGTCGATACACATCCGCAAGGACCCATCCTTCTTCTTGACAAACAAACTCGGAGCTCCCCAAGGAGATACACTGGGTCGAATAAGCCCCTTATCCAATAGCTCTTGTAGTTGAGTTTTAAGTTCTCTCAACTCTATAGGAGCCATCCAATAAGGTGCTTTCAATATGGGTGTGGTACCCGGCATAATCTCTATGGATAACTCAACTTCTCCCTCAGGAGGCAAACCCGGCAACTCACTTGGGAACACATCAATGAACTCCCACACAACAGGGATGCCCTCAATTCGAACTTGATCCCTCTTAGAATCCAACACAACCGCCAGAAAAGCCTCACAACCCTTCCTAATAAATCTCTTAGCGTGCATCGCAGAAATTATATTGTTCAAAGAACTAGCACCCAAACCTTTAACAAACACAGAAGACCGATTTTTATCCCGAAGCACAACCGTCTTCCTATGACAATCAACCACAGCTCGATGCTTACCCAACTAGTCCATACCCAGAAATAGATCAAACTCTTTGAAAGGCAACTCAATCAAATCTGCTGAAAACACAACTCCCTCAACCACAAGGGGACAATTCCTATACACTCTACTCACATTGACACTATGCCCTAATGGACTGGTCACACATATCTCATAATATAGCTGATCTACCACATGCAACTTATCAACAATCTTATCCGTGCACAAATATGAGTGTGTGGAACCAGGATCAATTAGAGCATACAATTCAGTGTCATGGAGTAGGAACTTACCAGCAATCACTCTCACAGCATAAGCTCTTGCTGGAACAGGCAACTATCGCTCGACTGTCTCTGATGCAGCACCCTCTCTAAGTCGACCGTATCGACCTCTACCTTGGCCCCTACCACGGTTACCTTATGTGGCATTGAAGCCAACTCTGCTAGCCTCCCTCTGAGAACCCGAATCCTCATTTAACCTCGGACAGCTGGCCAAAAAGTGCTTGGTGCTCCCACATCTGAAACACCCACCAGTGAGCCACCTACACTCACCCCGATGAGCCTTACTCAATGCGAACATATATGCATAGACTCAGATCTACCACCTCTACCAGAACTAGATACCGCTGCAGAACCCTACCTTCTACCTCTTGTAGCCGGGCCAGATAATGACTCATCCTGTGGGTTCCGGGACCTCTTACTCGAGGACGAGGAAGACGAACTACCATACGAAGGATTCCTCCTCTGAGCCCTCTCCCTCAGCACTGATTTTGACCTCTTAGCTCTAACCATAGCCTCCACAATCTGATAATAATTCACTCCTGGAGTGCTCCTCAAGGAAATCAACATAGCTCTCAAGGACTCATTCAACCCGGCCTCGAAATGCCTAATTCGAAATTCATTTGTCATAATACCTTTAGGAGCATACCTAGCCAACCGGTTGAAC
Source organism: Excoecaria cochinchinensis (assembly GCA_947683425.1). Classification (NCBI taxonomy): domain Eukaryota; kingdom Viridiplantae; phylum Streptophyta; class Magnoliopsida; order Malpighiales; family Euphorbiaceae; genus Excoecaria; species Excoecaria cochinchinensis. The sequence goes on from CANTUQ010000129.1 coordinate 2,723,095, forward strand.
TCCTTCTCAAACTCTGAAACCGATATAGTCCTTTACTTCAAACTCAGAAACTGTGCCCACCTAGCATCCTTATTTGTCTGAGTCACATACTTGTTAATAAACTCCCTTGCGAAGAAATCCCATGTGACTGGATCTGGTAACTGAGGATGTCTGCAAACTAACTCCCACCATTCAAAAGTGGACCCTTGCAGCAAAGCCACTGCACACTCTGCCTGCTGATCAGGAGGACACCGGACTTCTCTTAATGCACGCTTCACCTTGTCTAACCATTTCTCAGCCAACTCTGACTCATCTAAACCCGTGCTATAAGAATCTTCAGCACCAGCCCTTCTCAAACTCTCTATAAGGGCTCTAGGAGTAGTCACTCTCTCCAAGACCCTAGCCATGTCCTGTGACAGCTTGAACATAGCCTCAAAAGGCATGGCTGCAGCCTCAGGCTGGACCCTAGCAGGTTGAGCCGACCCAAAAACTGAAGGATCTGTAGCTTGAGGATTCACGCTCTCGACGGACTCCTCAAGTGACCTTCAAACAGAATTGGAATCCATCTAAACAAACAAAGACAACCTCATAAGCCAACATAGTCCTAGACATATACTATGGACATCAGCAAACAATAATAACACATCACCCAGGAACGCTTAAACCTAGGCTCTGATACCAAAAACTGTAACACCCCCTACCCATACGTAGGCGATCCCATCCAATAAGGAGTGAGATGCCGTATGAGTCAAGGTGCCACCACACAGATACAATGCGCATCAAATATTTCATACATAATATACATACATAAATACGAGGTAATTAAAACTTTGGGAACCAACAGGAACAACAACTGATCATACATTAATATAACAAAAATCATTACAATAATGTTCTGATCAAACTTGCTGACACAAGAGATAATTACATAACCAAAATATACAAATTACGGAAGCCACTACAAAAATTGGTATAAAGAGTTCTATTATAGAAAGAATCATCATAACTATTACAAAAATAAGCCCTACACTAATCATTTTGTGTTGGCTTGACTGGCGGCGACTCTCCTAAAACACAGCACCTTCCGCACCTGCACGGGTAAAAACACCGTGCTAAGCGATAAACGCTTAGTGGGGAAACACACAAGCAATATGGACGACCATTCACAATGGTCGTCAGAGTAATCCACACTTATAATGTCACATGCATATTTCCATAATATATATATATATATATATATATATATATATATATATATATATATATTGCTGGCATAACTGGCATTGCTTTACATACTTCGAGCAATCGTTATCCATGGTGAGCTAGAAAAATCCTTGCCTCATAATGTTCTTTGCCAATGTCAGCCCGTTCATATGGGCTCCGCATACTACGGCGTGTGTTTCTTCCATCACCCTCTTGGCCTCTTTCTCATCCAAACACCTCAACTGGATACCATCCGCCTGTCATTTGTACAATGCTCCATTTATGCAGATGAACTGGGTAGATAGCATCACGAGTCACCATTGCCTGTGTGACTCGTGACTGGCCTCTCTTCCTCTTCTACCATATTTTGAAAAAGCATTTTAAACCATAATTTTTTAAGGGTTTTTACTACATGACACATGATTTGTCTAATTTGGCCTATTATTTGATAGATTATATGTTACTAATTAGATTCGTACATAATTATACGTCTTCATCATGATTAAATACATACGGTGTACACGAAATTGTACGTTTATATTTGATTTCTTCTCTATTATATAAATATTATTTTAGAACATGATTGAGTTGTTATTTAAGCCTAAATAGTCATAGTAGTGGATAAGTAAGCGCTTACTTAGGTCAGGGTGTGTGCAGCTGCTATATGATAAAACGTTACATGCGGGTCCCGTTTGGATCCTTGTTTCGACCCCGTTTGGGTCTATATGAAATAGAGAGAGAGACTTCGGTCTCCATATGAAAATCACATGTTTGAGACTCATGTCTCCATATGCTTGGGATATTGTGTTCTATCAGTATCCAATGGACCGCATCCACTTCTAAAGAGTATTTTTCAGGCTAATCAGGCTATATGTTATTATGTGTTGCAATTGTGGAGATGTATATTGAGGATTAAATGTTTAAGATGAGTAAGAATTCATGAATAACTTTATGATATGTACCTTGTGTTTGTGTGCTTATAAGGGTAAGAAGTATGAATAGAATAGTTAATTGCTTGTAATGTATGTTGATGCATGGCTTGTTCATAGCAAAATGAATCTTTTATAATGGAACAATTATTTTGGTATATGTATTTGCTTACAAGCCTGTTTAGTAAAATGATATTGATATGATGTATGTTCAAGGACTTGTTATTTTATGTTGAAATGTTTCTTTATATCTCATCTTGGTTATGTGTATTTTTGGTATTTGAGAATTGATTTTGGAAAATGTAATTTTGTATTAACTAAATGGATTTGTTATCTTTTAATTAAATGACTTTATTTCTTAACCTATTTGTATATATGTTTAAGTAATTGAGTTTGACCGCGTGGCGCCCCAGTATCCTTCCAACGGGGGTAATGGGGTGTTACAGCTTGGTATCAGAGCCAGGTTTGGTGGTTTTGGGTTATGTTGTGATTATTTGAGTGAAGAGTCGAGTCTATGCATGCGAGTCAGTTTTGTGTCGTGGCCTAATGCAGATGTCTTGTGTTGTGTAGTATTATATGGAGTCGGATCCAAGTGAGTATATGGGTGACACAATGGACAGTGTCAATGTGGGTCGTAGAGATAATCCGGTCAGAGGAGGTGATCCGGTTGGACAGGATAGACATGCACCGGAACATGCACCAGCGGTAGGTCCGAATATGGGTGGTGGTCTGGATCCAGCGTTAGTGCAAGGTTTGCTACAAGTAGTAGATAGGTTGACTGCTCCAAAGGCTCCAACTGAGTTGTTAAGAAAAAGAGGAGCAGAGGATTTTCATGGGACTGCTTTAGATGAATCAGATGTGGCTGAGTTTTGGCTTAAGAGGGTAGGTCGGATTTTGTAAGAGATTAGATGTCCTGCAGACCAGAGGGTACTTTGTGCAGTGTCATTGCTTCAAGGATCAGCGTATGATTGGTGGGAACTTGTGATACGAAATCCCCAGCGACCAGCCGAGTTGACATGGGAATTCTTCAAGCGAGAATTTGAGCAAAAGTATGTGACGAAGGCATACCAAGAAGCCAAGTGGAGAGAGTTCATCAGTTTGAAGCAGCGGGGTATGACCGTGAGTGAGTATGACAAGGAATTCAACCGGTTGAGTAAGTATGTGCCCGAGCAGTTGTTAACAGATGAGTTCAGATGTAGGTACTTTCAAGAGGGACTACGTGAGGTGTTCAGAGGTCCTTTATCTGTAATGACCGTCTTGCAACCAGTGGGGTATTATCAACTAGTGGCAGCGGCAATGAAGTTAGAAGAATCTGAGATGGTAAAGCAAAAGATGGCACAGAAGAAAAGAGCATCGGATGATGGAGTTGCTAGTAACAAGAAACCCAAGGGTGCTCCAATTGGACAAGGAAATAGAGGGACTGTTCAAGTGCCTTCGCAAGTAGGGAGTGTAGCCCCACATGGTAGTAAGGGAAATCGAGCACCAGAGTGTGAGCATTGTCATAGGTACCATTGGGGTATATGTCGCAAGATTACCGGTGCATGCTTTTAAGTGCGGGAGTATGGAGCATCGATTTGTAAGTTGCCCCGAACGACAAGAGAACAAGAGTCAACAAGTTGGTCAAGCGGGTGAAGGTAGATCTAACGTGACAAGAAGCAATCGTGATAGAAGTAGAGCTTCGCGAGCACCATCAGAGACGGTGCAACGACCTAGTGCTATGGAAGAATATAATCGGCCTAGGGTATATGCTTTGATTGGAGAAGATGCGACTGATGCCGTAGGTCCTTCTGGTAAGTGTTGATATGTTAAGTTTTGTTTCGTTTCGGTTTTGATATTTTTGAGATGTATATGATAAGCGGGGAAATTTCGGGGATGAAATTTTCTTAAGGGGGAGAGAATTGTCACACCCTTGAAGTGGCCTAGTTGGAATTAGCAATTTTAATTGGACAATATGGATATGTTGGTAATTTTTTTTACAAGAGTACTTAAAGGCAATTGGGTAATTTCACAAGTGAAAGAGGATTTAATAGCAAGGAATTAAAAGTATTAAATTGCAGATTTTTATTTAGTGAGTAAAAAGTATTTTGACAAGGATTTATTAGTAATTGTAAGGAGCTATTGGAAAAAGAGTTGTTAGTGGATTTGGGGGTCCAATCAGAACATGACAAGTGGAAAGGTGAGTGTGTGCATGTGGGAGAGAGAAAAGAGGGTTTCAGAAATTTTGTGTAGCTTCAGAATGAAGCCATCAGATTTTAGTCTCTTTCTCTTTTGCTCTCTCTCACGTTAGCCATTCCTTCCCCTCTCCATTTTCTGTTCTTTCCCAGTGGCATGTGTGTTCATCCATTATGGAGCTAGGGTTTGAGTTTAGAAGAAGTTTCAGAAGGTAAGTGGCTGTAAGTTTTTGTGTGATTCTCCATCTTCTCCTTCTTTCGGAATATTCGTTATTGTTTCTTTGGATTGATATTGTATTTTATTTGTCGGTTCATGGAATCTGCTGAAGAGAAGAAGAAGGATAAAGGAAAAGATAAGGTTGTGGATTGAAAGTTATAGTGGATATTTTGAACTTCATTAACAGGTTTGGGAGTGTCTGTCCTTTCTCATTTTTTGATCCTGTTTGCAGTTCTAATGTTAATGTTATTTATGTGTGTTTGTATATAGAAATGCATGAGTTACGTAATGTTGTATACATGATTTCAGTAGAAAAAGAATAATGTTGAGTATGCAAATGAGATGTATATGCATAAGTGTGAATGTGAAATCTTGGGTTGTTAACGTTCTGGTATTGCCCTCTGTTTGAATAGAAAAATTACATGACTTGTATTAAGATTCCCATAAATGTATTCTGGAGACTTGAAGGTACGTGTTTGCATAATTATTGCATGAAAAATGGTTTTGGGCAAGATGGGGTTTTGAATTTTTGATGTACTCTATTTTCTAGGCTTTTCTGTTTTTACGTTTTATGAAAAAAAAATTTGGAACCAGTTCTTCCTTCTAGCGGAGAAGGAGGATCACGAGTCATGAGGGAGAGTCACGACCCGTGACCCTCTTCCTTGGGAAGTCACGAGTCGTGATGGAATGTCACGACTCGTGACCGTCCCTTCTGCTGCAGCGTCACGAGATCTTATCTCGTGACCTCCCCTTCTTTTGTGTGGTGTCACGAGTCGTGATGTAGGGTCATGACTCGTGACCGCCCCTTTTTGTGTGACGCTTGCGAGAAGCTAGCATCACGAGTCACCATTGCCTGTGTGACTCGTGACTGGCCTCTCTTCCTCTTCTACCCTATTTTGAAAAAGCGTTTTAAACCATAATTTTTCAAGGGTTTTTACTACATGACACATGATTTGTCTAATTTGGCCTATCATTTGATAGATTATATGTTCCTAATTAGATTCGTACATAATTATATGTCTTCATCATGATTAAATACATACGGTGTACACGAAATTGTACGTTTATATTTGATTTCTTCTCTATTATATAAATATTATTTTAGAACATGATTGAGTTCTTATTTAAGCCTGAATAGTTATAGTAGTGGATAAGTAAGCGCTTACTTAGGTCAGGGTGTGTGCAGCTGCTATATGATAAAACGTTACATGCGGGTCCTGTTTGGATCCTTGTTTCGACCCCGTTTGTGTCTATATGAAATAGAGAGAGAGACTTCGGTCTCAATATGAAAATCACATGTTTGAGACTCATGTCTCCATATGCTTGGGATACTGTGTTCTATCAGTATCCAATGGACCGCATCCACTTCTAAAGAGTATTTTTCAGACTAATCAGGCTATATGTTATTATGTGTTGCAATTGTGGAGATGTATATTGAGGATTAAATGTTTAAGATGAGTAAGAATTCATGAATAACTTTATGATATGTACCTTATGTCTGTGTGCTTATAAGGGTAAGAAGTATGAATAGAATAGCTAATTGTTTGTAATGTACGTTGATGCATGGCTTGTTCATAGCAAAATGAATCTTTTATAATGGAACAACTATTTTGGTATATGTATTTGCTTACAATCCTGTTTAGTAAAATGATATTGATATGATGTATGTTTAAGGACTTGTTATTTTATGTTTAAATGTTTCTTCATATCTCATCTTGGTTATGTGTATTTTTTGTATTTGAGAATTGATTTTGGAAAATGTAATTTTGTATTAACTAAATGGATTTGTTATCTTTTAATTAAATGACTTTATTTCTTAACCTATTTGTATATATGTTTAAGTAATTGAGTTTGCCCGCGTGGCGCCCCAGTATCCTTCCAACGGGGGTAACGTGGTGTTACAGTAAATTATAGAATAAAGTGGAATATCTGATGATAAATGGTATAATAATGATATATGTGTCATGTATAACATGGAATAAGTGAGATTGAGTGGATAAATAAAATTATAGTGCATGGAGTGAAAAAGTTAACCTTGGCTGAATGGAATATATAGTGATAATTGTGTATTTATTTATGAAATGTGTAATGTAATGGTATAAAGTGACTATATAATGATAAATGAGTGTGTATGCAAAGTGGTATGTGAAAATGAGATGTATGTTGAAAAAATGTATATTGGCATAGTGTAATATTTATATGAATATTGATGAAATATTGCCCTTAGTAGTTATCTGGTAGTGAAATCTAGCCAAGGATATAATGGGCTAGCCATAGGGATTCCACACCGCGGTACGAGTCATGGCGACTCAATATTTATAAGCCAGTGACGGTTTATCTCAGTGTTCAGTGTAGTGCAGTGCAGTGAAAATGGTCCTACTAGGATCATTTTATAGTGTAATGGGTTTGTGGGGCCCATGTCCCGCATATCCAGTCAGTAAATTTTCTACCGGGTTTATACTAAGGGCATAATGGTAAATAAGTGATAAAAATGATTAAAATAGTGATAAAGGTGAAAATGAGTAAAAACAAGACTTAAATAAAGTAAATAAAAAGTTTAGGGGTAAAACGGTAATTTTATAAGAAATTGGTAAAAAGTGAGCAAGTTAGATAAAAAGTGTAAGTGGAAGGGTAAAATTTTAATTTTGGCAAAATGTGAGGTTAAAACAGTAAAATAGTAAAAAAGTGATAAAATAAGGACCTAATTGTAATTTAGTGAAATTATAAGGTTAAAAGTGGTATTTAAGTTTAAAAAGGGTAAAATAGTAATTAAATAAGTAAATAAAGATAAAAGTGTAAAATGGAAAGTAAATAAAGTTAAAGGAGAAATTATTGAATAAGTAAGGGCAAAATGGTAATTAAGTGAAAAATATGGACATAAAAGGAATTAGTGAGAAAGTAAGGATATGGATGGTATTATGATAAAAGTAAGGACATGGATGTAATTATGGTAAAAGATGGGACATAAATGTAATTAATGGAAAAGTTAGGGACATATATGGAATTAATTGAAAAGATTAAAGACTTAAGTGTAAATAATTGTAATTGTGGAGTAATTATGGAATATATGAATAACTAATGTAATTAGAGTGATTTAATAAATATTATAATTGAAATGAGATTAATTAGTAAATTAGTATAAAAATATGTTACGTGGAAAATTAGTAGTATAGTTAATTAATGAATGAATTTTTAGTGGATCATTATATTGAGAAAATAATTGAATAAATTATTGGATTTAATTAATTAAATTGTAGTTAGTGAAAATGTATGGATAAATGAATAAATGATTTAAATGAATGATTTAAGCACTAAAATGTAATTTGTGAGTTAATAATAATTTTAATAGTGAGATTAATTATAATTAGTGGTATGATTGTAATTATAATGAATTGAAGTGGTAATGTTGAAATTAATGAATATTGTGGGGACTAAGTGTAATATGAAGAAATATTATAGTATTGATTAGATGGAAATTTGTAAGCTAAATAATTAAGTAATATAATAATGAAATTAAATAATGACAATTTTGTAATATAAAGTAACTAAAGACTAAATTGAAATTTGGCATGAACGAAGGGATTAAAATGTAATTATAAAAAGAGCATAATAATAAGTGCGTGTTTGTAACTAGTGAGCGAGTAATTAAGAATTATAAAATTATATTGATCGATTGAATATTAAGTGTACATTGAATTTAATTGATTTATGACTTAGCTATGATATTAGTGGCAGTGAAGGGTAAATAAGTGAAATTTATTGGATTTAATTGGATTGGATGATAATAAGGCTAGTAATAATGTTTAAGTGCAAATTGAGAGAGGAATAGACCACTAGGTGAATGGATAAATTGGTTATATATATATATATGTATGAAAATTTAAAAAGAGGATATTCGAAAATAAATAATGGGCTAGATAATAATGATAATATTAATCAAGTGAAATGAAAAGATAGTGTTTTAATTGTATGACATAAAGAGGGATTAATTTGTAGAGTTAATTGTTAAAAGAGACTATAGTGAATTAAGCTACAATGTAGATTAATTGAATATAGGTAATAAGAAGGATTAACAAACTAAGTATAGATGAAATAAATTAAAATATTCGAAGTGTCTAATTAAGTATATTGGAAAATAAAGATTTATATAGAAAAAGTGATAAACGACAGAGTGATTAGTAAACAGTGTTAAGATAAAGGAAAATAAACAGGCCGTTAATGTGAGTAATAATATAAGTGACCAAAGTTGAAAAAGGAATAACACATTAGTAATGAAATTTATAATGATGTATATGTGGACCAAATGAATAGTAAAAAGAGACAGTTATAGGTCTATCGATAGCTAAGTGATAAGTGAAAACTGTTAAATAAAATGAGTGTATAAGTAAAATGAAATTTATAAGTGATATGGTAAAGTAAAATTGTTGATAAGTGTAGAATCGAAATAGCCAAGGAAGAAATAAAATAGAGATTAATGTATAGTGATAATCACACAAGAATAAATGCAATTAAAATTAATTTTGGCAAATGACTTATCGGAAGATTTAAAATGATAAATGACATTAAGGGAAGAGAGTTAGTTTAGTGTAAATGAGTAAAGGAAATGTTAGAAACGCAAAGAAAGCAATAGTATTTGATCAGTGTTACTAGTAGTGAAATAATGATAAAATAATAAGTTAATAAATAATTTAGTGTCCGAAATAAAATTGTAATTGAGTATACAAATTAAAGGAAGAATCTAATAGGTTATTTACAAAGGTAAAGGTATTAAAAAGAAGTACATATGAAATTGATCGTAAATGACAAACCGAACAAAGTGTTAAGCGACAAGAGTCATTAATGCACATAATAAATTTAATGACAATAGTAATAATAAGAGTGAAACCAATAGATAGAGTAAAACATCGGAATTAACAAATGATAGTGAAATCAATAAGTGAACAGATTAACAGTGCAAATGATAGTGAAATCGATAAGTGCACAGATTAACAGTGCAAATGATGATGGAATCGATAAGTGTAAAGGTTAATAGTGTAAGTGATAGTGAAATTGTAAATGGTGCTAATGACTAATGAATTGCATAGTAGTGATAAGGGTAAGGACATTGATTAGTGATAATAGTGATAGTGATAAAGATAAAAATAGTGAGCGTCATAAAAGTATGTTATAAACTACCTAAAAGATTTATAATTTAATCATCACCATAATCTAAATACAATAAAATAATTAATTGAACAAGTATGTAGGATTAGTATGGAAAACTTAGGATAAGTATCCACCACTGAGCATTTTGAGGCTCAGCGCGTAAGTGTTATTGCGCGCAGGTTGTGAAGTTTAAACGTGGCCGAAGACGTAGAAGCAATCGAAAATTTAGCGACAGCAAGGACCGAAGAATCTGTATGGCATGTATACGATTGTAGTTGGATAAATCTATGGTATAGGTAGGTAAGTTATATGTTAGTGTATTGTTATGCTTATTGTATATGTATTATTGTGTATGTTAAAAAAAAATTCAGAGCTATCGAGTGTATCATCAGTGATTGCAATGCAGTGCATTGTTGTGACATTCAGTATTCCGTATTATTTAAGGGATATAAGGGTGTTACAAGCGTGACACGTCTGTATTATTGAAATGTTTTCTTATTTGCTTTAAGGTTTCCTAAAGCATATGTATGAATGATAATTAAGTATGTATGTGATTTCAATCTTATGATTAGCATGTGATTATGAAACCATGTAAATGTATATATGAGACGTATCTTAGGTATGTGTGTGCATATATATACATATGTGTGTTATCTTATGCAATTGCTATGACAAAGTAATTGTGATGTGAACTGCAATGTATGTGAATAATGGATGAGGTATAACTGAATGATATTATAATGCTATATTTGCTATGACAATGAGAATAACCAGATTAATAATTTTAGCCTGCGAGTCAAGTAGTGGATAGATAGGCATGCCTATAGGGTCTAAGTGCTGCTGCCCAATGCGTCCGATTCCTCCGGAGTCACAATGCGAATTGAAATTATTGATTATGTTGATATTTTTGTACCTTAGGGTACCAATGCGAATGTGAGGTATCCACGGATACCAATATGAATATTGTATCCTTTGGGTACCAATGCGATACCCGTTATCCGCGTCTTTGAGTTGCAGGCAAGGTTAAAATAAATATGTGAACTAATTGAGTGATGTGTAATTATGTGACAACTATTGTGTGCAATTGTAATGAGCATGTGAAAGCCATGAGATGGTGTAACAGAAAGGTGATTGTCATACTACGATATGTACCTGGATCATCTACATATATATGTGCATTTGTTGATTTTAAATTGTGGATATTTTATGATTCTTTTATTATTGCGATGAAATATCTTTATGTTAATAATTAAGAGATTATAATCTTAGGTATATACATATGAATAAGCTCATTGTGAGTTCAATGCGAAATGCATAGACTAATGTAATGAAATAATATGGATGAATTGTGACCATTTAATACTAGAATACAGAATATGTACATACCTAATTCATGAGAATTGTTAAGCTGAACTCATCATTATTTTGCTAGTAACATGATATATTTTATTCATGAATAATCTTATCTATATGCATATGGATAGGAATGTGACGTCCATGTGAAAAATAAGTGATATTGTGAATTTTAATGTGTTTGAGTATGAAGCATGAAAGATGTCATAAACCTTATTGTACTTATAACATGCGTAATGAGTATATTTGAATATTATATTATTGTATATTATTTTTTGTTCCCCACTAAGCATTATCACTTAGTATGGATGTTTATTCCATGCAGGTATCTGAAGATAGTGTTTTGGAAGACAGTCCTACATCGCCAACGGCCAACACATTAGGAACCGCTGTAAATGTAAAATATTTGTAATATTATAAGATGTGTAACTATAGTTAGTAATGTGTAAGGGGACTAAGTTTAGTATTAAGAAAGTTATATTTTGTAAAGTGAATAATAAATGAAGACTATAAGTGTTTTGTAATTGTAATGCATGGATTTTTTAGAATAAAATTTAGTGTTGTTTTGAAAGAAAAATTTATAAACCCTGAGTTTTATCTGATTGTTAGTTCGTATTCGCGTATTGTTGTGTGTGACACTCCAAAGCCATCGTAGTAAAGTTCTGCATGTGGTTAGGGGGTGTTACACTCACTAACACTATAGCTTCGATCGGATGTCATTTAATCACTATAACAAGGAGCAAGCATACATCAGTACTATAACAAAATATTCACTTCCATTGGCTTGTATATACAATCACTTAACAATCCCCACTCCGATCATAGAATCGCCTAAACGTTTGCTTTGATACCAAAATAAATATAATACCCTTATACCGTATACGTATATTGCTAACTTAGCGATACTGTGCGATTACCATGATCGTTTTACTGTCATTGACTTATGAAATTACAGGTCAATTTTTTTTCCTCACTTGTTATTAATAGCACTCGGTCCATTTATCACTTTAATCACTTATTCATTATTTTACATATCACTTATACACTTACATTAACTTACTTAGCTACCGATTGACCTATAACTGTCTAATATTACTATTCATTTGGTATAAATTTCGGCAGTATAACGGCTTGTAAATTGCACTACCTAAACCTGCAAATTGAAATTTCCATAGCCCCGGCAAGGACACAACAACAATATCACCCTATATCCATGCAATTCCCATCCGTCGTTCATCACACAATCACAAAATAATCCACGCAGATAAAATAAAATTATACATCATTACATGCCCAAACATCAAATATTAGTTTAAGTATATACATGCCAAAATATAATCCATTACATACATCAACAATAAATTTATCTTCAAGTCCTTCAGCTTGCTCCCAAAAAGTCTGAGGTATGCTACTCCAGTCCTATGCGGTACCTACACGCAGTCAAAAACAACTGCGTGTTGAGCATTAGAATGCCCAGTGGTGGTTACCAATCTAAAAATTTCTTAACTAATTTTATTTAATTAACATATTATAAATACATATACTTATTATTCTTACTTATTTTTATTTATATTTGAGTCCCTTATTAAGTCACTTAGTTAATCATATTATTATTTGTTTAATCACTTAATTATACCTTTATTTCACTTAATTGCACTATTTATTTATTTACTCCACTTAATTCTTTATTTCCCATTAATTACATTTTAATCACTAATCTTTTAACTTAATTACACTTAGGTCTTCCATCTATGTCCTTTTCTTTTCCAATAATTACCTTTATGTCCTTACAGTTACAATAATACCAATTATATCCCATCTTTCACTTTAATTACACTTATGTCCTCATTTAACACTTAATTACAAAAATACCCCTATTTATTGAATATTTACACTATTAACTTCATTTAAGCTTATTTTTCACTTTTACTGTTAATTAGCTTATTTAATTACAATTATACCCTTTTTACTTCTTTTTTCCACTATTTAACTTACAATTTAGCCAAATTACATTTTAGTCCTTATTTTATCACTTTTTCACTACTTAAGCACTATATTTTACCAAAATTACCATTTTACTCTTTTATTTACGCTTTTAACTTATTTTTACCAACTTTTAGTAAAATTACCATTTTGCCCTTAAACTTTCTATTTACTTCATTTTTGTCCTATTTTCACTCATTTTCACAAATTTTACTATTTTAATTATTTTTATCGCATATTTACTAATATGCCATACCAATTTCACTGCACTGCACTACACTATACACTGAATATCACTGTACACTGTGATAAGCTCTCATTGGCTTATCAATAATCAGTCGCCATAACTCATACCACGGTGTGGAATCCCTATTGCTAGCCAATTATATCATGGACTAGATTTCACTACCAGACAACTACTAAGGGCAATATTTTCTCAAAATTCATATAATTACCACATTATATCAACCTGCATAATTTATCATACATTTCATTCCCACATTCCACTTTGCATATACGCTCATTTATCATTATATAATCACATTATGCCATTTATTTGCATATACCATCAAAATGCACATATATAATATCTTATATACCATTCGGCCCAACATTTAAATTTTTATACCATGCACTATAATTTCTCTTAATCACTTAATTACACTTATTTCATGTTATACACATCATGTATACCATTTCCATGCCATAAATCATCATATATTCCATTATAATCCACTTAATACCATACGGCCTCATCATCATTCTTTCACTGTGATTTCTTTTAATTTCTTTATTCACTCTATCATGCATTACACTAATTATACATGTTATAAATATTTGTTTCATGCCTTAAAACTCATTACAAGCTCATAATATCTTAGGTATACCATTCGGCCTCTATAGTGTTTTTCATACCACTTTGTTTTAATTTCATCTAATCATGTTTATACATTAATTTAAGCCTTCTAAGCATGAATATCAAGTTAGATTTAATTAATCATGTCTCTATCTCATACCCACACTTAAACATAATCTAAAAATCAACATTAACATTAGGAAATAGGTAGATTTAGTAACCACAAACCTCTTTTCCAAGCTCTATGTTCCTTTAGGATTGGCTTTCCTTCCCTTTTGCGTGAGGAGCTTCCTCTTCCCTTTGAGAATCTACCTTGGCCAAATAATAAAACACTCGTATCATTAAAACCAAACCTCAAATACAAATTCTAACACCATAAACGTCTTCTATAGCCCCAAAAATCCTTATAGGAACAATAGAAGAAAATTAAAAACCTTTAAATTACAAACCCCAAAACTTACCCTAAACCTTGTACACCACAAAATCCCCACTTCCAGTGCACCAATTGGAATCCAAATACTGTCTCTATGTTCTAAAGAGGCTGAAGTTTTATTAGGGAGCTATGATTTGGGGAGAAATTAGAGTAGAAGAGAAGAAAATGGAGGAGAAAGAGGAGAAGAGCAATTCAGCCTTGAGAGGGAGGGAAGATGCCAAATTTGGCTGGATTTCTCTAGAGAAATCCAGCCATTTCTCCCTTTTATATAGTCCCCTACTGAACCAAACTAGTCCAACCGAAGTGGTCCGACCAAATTAAACCAAAATTTTGGTTTTTCGATTCATCTGCACTTTTCTTAAGCATCTATATGTTCCTCTCATTATTTTCACTTTTAACTAATTTCATTGATCTCAAAACTTTGAAAATAGGCTCCCTGCAAATTTTTAACTCAATCAAAGTCCATTTGGGCACCAGTTCACTTAAACCGGTTCAATTCGATCAATTTCTCTTATGTCGTAAAATATAGCTCTAAAGCTGTCAAAATGAACAGATAACACTCCCACTATCTTATTTTACACACATAACATCTATTAGGCCATTTAAACCACTAATAACCCCTTGGTCCATTTCCAATTCCTATTTTACTGCTAGACTCCTTATGGCCCATAGATCATTTTTGTGAAATTAGAATTTTTTAGGCGCTGCATAGCCGGGTTCGCTGTATAGCCACCCCCTGGAACCACTAAAATTTTAACATACTTAACACTGAGTTCCGACACTGGTAAACTCACTCCCTACACTGTTTGGCACTGCGATTATCATGGTAATACTGGAATAATGCACTGACACTTCTAGACCAGTATTTGGGTCACTATAGTGTGTACTTGATGAAGCATGCTATTTTGCTCATGTGTAATGCCATGTTATTAGTATAAGAGTAATTGAATAAATAATTGGACTTAATAATTTTTAGCCTGCAAATCAAGTAGTGGATAGATAGGCATGCCTATAGGGTCTAAGTGCTACAACCAAAGGCATTTGATTCCCTTGGAATCACCAATGCGATATAAATCCAATTTTGATTCCTTAAGGAGAATTACTGAATATCATATTGAATATTTCTGCACCCTCGGCTACCAAGGTGATAAATGTGTATATATTGATTCAATTGAATTTAGCGTACTCTCGAGTACAAATGCGATACCCGATTATCCATGTCTTTGAAATGCAGGCAAAGCTTAATAACAAAAGAAAATATTCAATGAATATATTTGTTTATGTGATATGTGTATGTATATGTGTGTGTGTGGCTATATATATATATATGAATATGTATTCATGAAGCGATGTGATATAATACGGTTTGTTGCAAAGCATATCCTTATCATGAGTTGATATGACAAGTGTTATTACTTATTATTATGCTTTAGAACTGCTATTAGTGTACTATCTATGATGATGCAAGCCTGTTAGGTGTATATACATGAAATATGAACGATGCCATGTACACTATGTTTGAGCAGTGGTTGATATATATATATATATATATATATATATATATATATATATATATATATATATATATGCATGAATATTGTATATATATTGTCATTGTTTCTCCACTAAGCGTTATCGCTTAGCATGGGTTTTCAGTCATGTAGGTTCGTAGGCGAAGTGATTCGGAGGGCGTCCTCGCATCTTGGATTGATCAACACATAGGGCCTTTGTTTCTAGCATAGGATTTTAGAATATTTTGTTAAGGCATGTAACAAATGAATTATTGTTGGCATGTATTAACTATTATATAACTCAATATGGGATGTATGATAATCAGACTATGTGGATTTATGTATGCGATATGAATGTCTTTTGCTGCATGCGAATGAAATTAATTGGCCTAGAATGTTATATATTGATATAAATGTATGTGATCAGTAGGAGCTGTGCATGTGATGTGTGTTGTGACAACCGCTTTCAACCGCTGTAGCTTAGCTATATAGGTGGATGGGTGCGGGGTGTTACAATTTAGTGGTATCAGAGCTTATGTTTAGTTGTTTCTAGGCATAGTGTAGAATAGAATATGTATAGATGTGTTGATCAAATGAGAGAGTCCTTGTTTATTCCTCAGATCGATGGACTTATCTCAAGATGCTGGAGAAGTGACCGCGAAAAGGGTGAATCCCAGAGCTATAAAAATGTCTGAATCCGGGCATTCCGCATCGATTAGTGTGGGGCGAGAGGTTCCCATGGTTCCCTTAGAAGCAATACTCAAAATGTTACAGGACATGGCGAAGGTGCTTGACCAAGTGACAACACCGAAAGCTCCTTTGGAATCTTTGAGGAAGCACGGGGCAGAAGAGTTCTTCGGAACTAGCTTAGATGAGTCTACAAAAGCTAAATATTGGATTGAGAGGATCCAACGGGTGTTGGATGAGATTAAGTGCTTGGCTGAACAAAGAGTTGAATGTGTAGTGTCTCTGCTTCAAAGAGCTGCATATGACTGGTGGAAGTTGGTATTGAGGCATCCAATGCTTCCAAATCCAATTACTTGGGTGTTCTTCGAGTAGGAGTTCAGAAACAAGTATATTACCAAGTCGTATAAGGAAGCTAATTGGAAGTAGTTTCTTAATCTGAGGCAAAGGACCATGTTTGTGGCCGAATACGAGAAGGAGTTTAGTAGACTGAGCAAGTATGCACCTCTTGGAGTGCTTATAGAGGAGTTCAGATGCCAGTAATTTGAGGAGGGACTAATTGAGCAGATGAAGGCCTTGCTGATTTCCTTTACCTCATCCCAGACTATTACTTACTACCAGATTGTGCAAGCGGCTATGAGGGCTGATAGATCTCTTGAGGTGCAGAAAGAGAGAATGCAAAGGAGAAACCCTAGTCGTTATAGCAGCCTAAACACCGGTCTAGAAGTGTTATTTTATAATTTCAATGCTACCATGATAATCGCAGTGTCGAACAGTGTAGGGAGTGATTTTTTCAGTGTAAAATTTTAGTGTTAAGTGTGCTAAAGTATAGTGATTCCGGGATGAGTGATACCGGGGTGGCTATACAGCGAATCCGGCTGTCCGACGTCCAAAAAATATTAATTTTGCAAAAATGATATGTGGGTTGACAAGAGTCTAGTGATGAAATTTGAGCTGAAAACGGAGTTAAATTAACGTCCGAAAGTCATTCTGAAGTTGGCCTTTGGTTCGGTTCTATTTTAATTGAGGTTTGACCGAAGTTTGACCATGGGGTTATTAATGGTTAAAATGGCCTAATAGATGTTAAGTGTGTAAAATAAGAAAGTGAAAGTGTTATTTGTGAATTTTGATAAGACAGTGAAAGTGTTATTCGTGAATTTTGACAGCTTTAGAGTTGTATTTTACGGCAAAAGAAAAATTGATCGAATCGAACAGGTTTAAGTGAACTGGTACCCAAATGGACTATAATTGAGCTGAAAATTTGCATGGAGCCTATTTTTGATGTTATGAGATCAATGAAATTTTTTAGAAGTAAAAATATTAAAGGGAACATATAGATGCTTTGGAAAAGTGAAAATGAACCGAAAAATTGAAATTTTTGTTTAAATCGGTTGGACCACCTTAGTTGGACCGATTCAGTTCATTCAAGGGGTATATAAGAGGGGTAAAGGCCAGATTTCTCTAGAGAAATCAAGACAAGAACCGTGTAACACCCCTTACTCGTACGTAGGCGAACCC
This sequence comes from Excoecaria cochinchinensis, assembly GCA_947683425.1. Taxonomy (NCBI): domain Eukaryota; kingdom Viridiplantae; phylum Streptophyta; class Magnoliopsida; order Malpighiales; family Euphorbiaceae; genus Excoecaria; species Excoecaria cochinchinensis. The sequence continues at coordinate 2,741,077 of CANTUQ010000129.1, forward strand.
ATCCGCAAGGGAGTAGGCAGCCGTACGAGCTGGTGTGCTACCGGACATAAGCAATACAAAGCATATATATAAGTACGAAGAATTTAAAACTTTAAGGAGCAAAGATTGAACATACATAATTCATAAATGCGCATACATTAAGCGAAAGCATACACCTATACAAACTTACAACCATACAACAGAAGCCTTAGACGAAAGATAGGACAGAGGAAATACTTAAGACGTAATTATAAAAATATTTATGCAGTCCAAATTATTACATCAGTATCTTTACTTATTATTACATATACATATTATACAGAAATACAAAATCCCAATTACAGAGGCTGGACAAAGTACAAAATTTCTAGCTCCTATGTGGCCGACCCTTGCAGATGCATGACTCGAACTGAACCAAACCTGCCACCTGCACGGGAAAAGAACCCGTGCTAAGCGATAACGCTTAGTGGGGAAACACACAAGAAAAATGGGCGGCCATTAACATTGGTCACCAAGGCATAACACATGCAAATGGCATATGCGGACATTCATAACACATTTAATATTATACTTGCCTATAAAAGCCGTGCGTTTAGAGGATCATATCCACATTCATATATAATCATTCAATAGTCAATGTCGCATTTTCACTCAAACTAGTTCACATGCTAATCCATAATAGTTAACAGTATAAAATCACATTCGTATACATACTAATTCACATGCTTATAACCACAATCGATTATATTCAAACGCAGTCACAATACGATATATATGAATAATCTCACACAATAGGCATGTTTGAGTCACATTTAACCCAATCAGAGATTCATAATCACATTCAAATTCATAACTGATTCACATGACTGAAATCTTACACATTCGGATATCATATTTTCATATTCATATCAGACAAAGCAAACAAAATACCTACTGACTCAAACTAGTGGATATCGAGTATACGGACATCACCTTACGGGTGCAAATCGAGTACTGACATCACCTTATGGGTGCGAATCGAATACTGACATCACCTTACAGGTGCGAATCGAATATCAATTTCATTTTCACATTCAAAAATATTTTCATTAGGAACCTTAAACAAGATCCAAACACATTAAAGGGTTGGCGAGGAACCAAACGGGCGACCTGATCAGGGTCCAAACGTCCAAAGGGCTGAAGCTAAAATACTCTATTAGGCATGCCTAACTATCCACTAGACTGACTCTCGCAGGTCGTGCAACATTCAAATCATGTGTCAAATCAGACAGTATATAAATGTCATCATACTTAATCCAGAGTATAGTAGACATATAAAGAAATTCATAATATCAGCCATGCATCATACTATTCGTATTACAAAGCATACAATATAATTCCATCAACATGCTTTAGCACTATTCAATATTCTAAAATTTCTCAGAGTCAAATATGGAAACATTATCAGGCCAATCATTAACTTAAAATTCAAACTTTACTTTTAACTACTAACCACTCTTTACAAAAACAGGGTAGGTCACGGTCACAACTGGATTGGTTGTCATCCTGACATACCAAAACTCTCGGTAGAAAGCCATCTTTGGGTACCTCACGGTGGTAACCCATTAGGTTGTCACCGTGACATACCAAAACCCCAAAACAGAATGCTATTCCTCACACTTTATCATATCATTCATACCAACTATTTGTACATTTATATAAATACTTTCTTACCCAGTTTGCCACATTTTGGGTCTCCATTTAAAAGAGGAATTCATAAGCTAAAAGCATTAGATCACATTTATCATTATCATATTATATAATCACTCAATTATCTACATGAACCATAATAGCATCATAGATATCTTGCATACTAATACATTCTAATAACATTTAATATCAATGCATGCATCATATGATATTGTTAGGCAATTACTTCAATCACACATTCACTGCTCATATCCCATATATATATATATATATTTCATTAATCAAACTCATTTCATTTGATGTCTTTCATGTGTATATAACTTAAATCTCAATTCATAATTATGTACACATTGCTCATATTATACAGGCTCATATAGATTAAGGTATTATAATCCTCAATAATGACACTAAACTTGACTTGATTCTATTACATACAACTACACATCATTACTTCATTAGTTTACTATTAATCTTAATGCTATTCATATATATTTTCCAAGTGATAACTATTCTTATACTCATTTAATAGTCCTAAACATGCATCAGATAGTTCTTAAAAAGTTTCGGTGCAATACGGGTTCAATTCGAGAAGAAAAACACATAAAATGGTCAAAACAGGTGGTAATGAGTTTATTGTGACTGTGAGGTCCAAAACTAAGCATTCTGCCTTCTCTGGGCATTGGTCACGGTGGTAACCATTTTGCTTGCCACCGTGACATACCCAAAAATGGCAAAACAGAAGCAAAAAGTCAGGTCTGCTTTCCACTTTCAAATTTAACCGCTTAAACCGACCTCTAAACCTCAGTTTTAGGCAAAATGTCCTTCTTAACAAATGACCCTTATGATGTTGTCTTTCATATGGAACAAATTTCATGTCTTTTGGACACCTAAATCTCCAAATATAATAAAAACAACCTATATTGCTGCCCTAAACCCGGCTAGAGAAGATAGCTCTACTTCATGACAACTTTTGGGACACTTAGAGTTAAAATTAGCTCAAACTTTTTTCTAACACATTTTTGGGATTATATCTTAGCTTTCCAACGATACTGGTTTCATAGCATTTAGAGTTCTACAACTCCCAATACAACTTAATAACCGAAGAAAGGTCAAGTGCATTCTAACCCAGTTTTCCACCCAAAATCCTATTCACATGCACAACTGAACAATTTAAACCAACACTCACTACCATCATCATATATCATCAACAACACATTCAAGAAACTTATATCACACATGAATATACTAAAATTCATATATATAATAGAGAGTTTCCCAAACCTCTATGAAGTACAACCCACTATCCTCTTCAAGCTTTAATCCTCAATCTTTTCCTTTGTCCTTCTTTCTTACTTCAATCACTTGCAAACAATCAAAACAATAACTCTATTAACCCAAGCAAAACACCCACAAAACCCATCAAACCAGTGAGAAGGAGAAGAGGAAGAAACCCAAACAAACTTACCTCTTTGTAGCAACTCAAATCTCAACCCTAGCTCTTAGATTGAAGAATAGCACATACAAATGAAGAAGGAAGAAAATGGAGATAAGAAAGAGAGGAGAGAACGTGAGAGAGAGAGAGAGTAAGGAAGAGGGCAAATCTGATGGCTTCTACAAGAAGTCAAAAATTCTGTCTTTTCTCTCCCCAATCCCCTTCCAAAACCCATTAATACACTCACCCACCAAATCCACTTGGCAACCACGCATTGGACCCAACAAACCCACATTGACTTTATGCACTAACACACCATACAACATATGCACCATAGTGGCTCCCTCAAATCAATGACTTAAATTCCATGGCACCAAACCCAACTCACACCAAATAATTCCTTATAAAAACTTAACATCCTGAGTACCATACTCACAAACCACTAGATCAAACCACAACAAATACCCTACATCTATACACCACATGCACACCAAATAATTTCCTTCACTTAACTTATTTAATTAATTACTTTGCAATTAAGTCCTTATCATCAAATTCACTCATGGACAAATTACCAAAATACCCTTCACTTATCTGACTTAGCTTGCCGATTTCGACTAGGCCCGATTTGGGGTGTGATAAAGTGCCTCTCTTCTTCTCACTTTGGTCGAACCTCTTTCTCTATTTCTCTCCTCCATTTTCTTCACTTTTACTCCAAATTCTCCTCAAAACTTAGCTCCTTAAACAAATTCCAGCTCCTTTAAAATAATATAAAAGTGATTTAAGTCCAATTGGTGCACTGAAAGTGGGTGAAATCAAGTGTACAAGGTTTAGGGTAAGTTTTTAGGTTTATAATTTAGGCATTTTTAATTTTGTTATACGGTTCCTACAAGGGGTTTTGGGGCTTTAGAACATATTTATGAAGTTAAATTTTACATTTGAAGTTTAGTTTTGATGCTATGAGTCTCTTTGAATTCGGTCATGGTAGGTTCTTCCAAGGAGGAGGAGTTTCCTCAAGCTAAAGGGAAGGAAAAGCAATCCAAGAGTGCTCTAAAGCTTGGAAAAGAGGTTTGTGGTTACTAAATTTACACTTTTCCTAATGTTTATATTGATTTTTAGTGTAGGTGTAAGATAAAGAAGTGATTAATTAAATCTAACTTGATATTCATGTTTAGTAGGCTTAAATTAGTGTATAAACATAATTCGATGAAATTAAATCAAAGTGGTATGAAAATCATAATAGAGGCCGAATGGTAATCCTATGGAAATCTAATGTTCTAGTGTGTTTTAAGGCATGTAATTAATGTAGATAACAGGTAGAAAATGTATAATATATGATTGAGTGAATAAAAGAATTAAAAGAAAACATAATGTGTGAGTGTGTGCTTCGTCGAATGAGATTAGGTGGCAATAAAATGGAATATATGATGATATATGGCATAATAATGATATATGTGACATGTTTAATATGAAATGAGCGTGATTGAGTGGTTAAATAAAATTATGGTGCATGACCCTTAGCCAAATGGCATACATAGTAGTAAATATGTGTATTTTGATGATATATGTAATATAATGGCATAAAGTGACTAGATAATAATAAATGAGTGTGTATGTAAAGTGGTATGTGAAAATGAGATGTATGTTGAAAAATGCTTATTGACATAATGTGATAATTATATGAATTTTGAGAAAATATTGCCCTTAGTAGTTATCTGGTAGTGAAATCTAGTCCAAGATATAATTGGCTAGCCATAAGCATTCCACACCTCGGTATGGGTCATGGCGACTCATTTTTTATAAGCTAATGGGAGCTTATCATAGTGAACAATGATATTCATTGTATAGTGTAGTGCAGTGTAGTGAAATTGGTCCTATTGGGACCATTTTATAGTGAATTGGGTCTGTGGGGCCCATGTCCTGCATATCCGGTCATTAGATTTTCTATCGGGTTCATACTAAGGGCATAATGGAGAAATTACGGTAAAAATGATTAAAATAGTAAAATGAGTGAAAATAGGACTAAAATGAAGTACATAGAAAGTTTAGGGTAAAATGGTAATTTTACAAAAAGTTGGTAAAAAGTGGTAAAATAAGTTAAAAGTGTAAGTGGAAGGGTAAAATGGCCATTTTGGTGAAAAATGGTGTTTAAATAGTGAAACAATGAAAAAGTGATAATTTAAGGACTAAAATGTAATTTAGCTAAATTGCAAGTTAATGAATGGAAAAATGAAGTAAAAAGGATATAATTGTAATTAAATAAGTTTAATAAGGGTAAAAGAGGAAAATAGGCATGAATGAAAGAAATAGAGTAAATATTGAATAAATAAGGGTTTTTTGTTGGAGGAGGTGTCCTTCTTGGGGCACATTGTCTCTGTCGAAGGTGTTAAGGTGGATCCAGCTAAGATTGAGGTAGTGGTGAATTGGAAATCCCCTAAGAATGTGTCTGAAGTGCGAAGCTTCTTGGGTTTAGTGGGGTATTACCATCGCTTTGTATAAGGATTTTCATTGATTGCTTCTTTGCTTACTAAGCTACTGCATAAGGGAGTTAAGTTTGAGTGGTTAGATAAGTTCCAAGCTAGTTTTGAGCAGTTAAAGAAGATGTTAATTGAAGCGCCAATTCTGATTAAACCAACTTCGGTAAGGAGCATGCTTTGTATAGCGATGCTTTTAGAATCGGATTGGGATGTGTGTTGATGCAAGAAGGTAGGGTAGTGGCTTATGCTTCAAGGTAGTTGAAGCCACACGAGCAGAATTATCCTACTCACGATTTGGAGCTGGCTGCAGTAGTGTTTGCTTTGAAGATTTGGCAACATTACTTGTATGGCGAGAAATGTAAGATCTTCACGGACCATAAGAACCTTAAGTACTTGCTCACTCAAAAAAACCTGAACTTGGGACCAAGAAGGTGGTTAGAATTGTTTACGGATTACGATTAGATCGTGGACTACCATCCGGGTAAGGCCAATGTCATAGCAAATGCTTTGAGTAGAAAGTCCATTTCAACCTTGCTATTACAAAAGTTTAAGTGGAGATTCGATTCCGATGGCGCTTTAGTGGCACAGTTGAAAGCGAGGCCAGTGCTAAAGGATGAGTTGGCTAGTGCACAAAAGAGTGATCCCAAGCTACAGCAAATTGAGCAGTCAGTGAGAAAAGGGGATAAGACTGATTTTTCAGTAAGCGAAGATGGTGTGTTGTGCTATCGGGGGCAATTTTGTGGTGCCAATGATAAAGAACTAAAGAAGAGATTGTTGCATGAAGCACATGACACGGTGTTCACTATACATCCAGGCAGTACAAAGATGTACCAAGACTTAAAGCAGTTTTATTGGTGGCCTGGTATGAAAAAGGATGTGGTGGATTATATTTCTAAGTGCTTAACTTGCCAGCAAGTGAAGGTGGAACATCAGGTTCCATATGGTTTATTGAGTCCCATTCTAATTTCATAGTGGAACTGGGATAATATAACCATGGACTTTGTTTCAGGTTTGCCCATGACGTCAAGACAGCACGACTTCGTGTGGGTAGTAGTGGATTGATTTTCAAAGTCAGCCCATTTTATACCGATTCGGCTTGACTACTCAATGGATCGGTTGGTTGGTTTGTATGTGAAGGAGATCGTTAGGCTGCATGGTATCCCTTTGTCCATTATTTCTGATAGAGATTCTAGGTTTACCTCAAAGTTTTGGAAGGGTGCAAGCTGCTTTGGGTAGGAGGTTGAATTACGGCTTTCCATCCACAAATTTATGGACAGTCGGAGAGGGTGATCCAAGTGTTAGAAGATTTACTTCATGTGTGCTTGATTTCTCGAAAAGTTGGGATAGGTACATTCCATTAATGGAGCTTGCCTATAATAAAGGTTATCAAGTGAGTATTGGTATGGCACCATTTGAAACTCTGTATAGTAGGAAGTGTCGAACTCCAATTTGTTGGACTGAATTGACTGAGCATAGGGTTATTGGGCCAGATTTAATAAGGGATACGGAAGAGAAAGTGAAATTGATTTAGCAATGGTTGAAAGCTGCAAGTGATAAGCAAAAATTGTATGCAGATTTGAAGAGGAAGGACATTGAATTTGATGTGGGTGATAAAGTGTTTCTTAAGGTATCTCCTTGGAGGAAAGTGTAAAGGTTTGGCAAGAAAGGAAAGCTAAGTCCGAGGTTTATTGGGCCATATGAGGTATTCGAAAGAGTGGGATCGGTGGCTTACCGATTGGACTTGACACCAGCTTTGTCTAAGCTCCATGATGTATTCCATGTTTCGATGCTTCAAAGGTATTGTTCGGATGAATCCCAAATCATTCCAGTGTAAGATGTGCAAGTGCAACCAGATTTCTCTTATGATTAGAAACCTATTGAGATTCTGGCTAGAGAATTGAAACAGTAACTGAGCAAGGAAGTTATGTTAGTTTAGGTGCTTTGGCAGCATCACAAGATGGAAGAAGCAACTTGGGAATGAGAAGCTGCTATGCGAGATCAGTATCCTCGTCTCTTTGATTTAGGTATGAATTTGGCAGATGAAATTCTTATTAGGAGGGGAGAGTTGTAACAGCCTGTATATCACCCTAGGAGTATTATGTGTTTAATTGTGTGAGTTGGTTTATAACATGTTGTAGAACTCTAAAACCTGGAATTTTAATGCGTGTTAGTTGGGATTTAATTGCATAAATAAATATGTTTAAGTGACTAAAGTGTTAAGGTACTATATTGTTAGAGGGTTGGACTTGCATTGCATGGGTTAAGTGGGCTTAATGGAAATCAGATTTGCTTTTTTGGCTTAGTTAACATAAGAGGGCTCAATTGGGCTTAAGGCTAGAATTCCATAAGAGGGATAGATTTGTAGTAGAGCCCATGATCCATTTTCTATAAATGCTGCCTAGGATTATGCATGAAGTAGAGAGAATGTGCCAGATAGGATAATGCATATTGGAGAGAGAGTGGTTGGGATTGGTTGCATGTGAGCAGTAGCTTTCTCCTCTTCTTTCATTTTTCTGTCTGCCTCCTCTCTCCCAAAACGTCTCATCTTCCATCTTTCTCTCATTTTCTGTATTTTCTCCTCCTCCTCCTCCTCCTCTTCTTCTTCTTCTTCTTCTTCTTCTTCTTCTTCTTCTTTCACTACCTCTTGGTTTATCAAGTGGAAATTTCTGCTGTATTTTAGAAGTCTAGAAGAGTTGCATGTTTCAATGCATGTGTTCATCTTAGAAGGTAAGCAAGTCATCCTGCCCAAAACCCTTTTCTCTTCCATCTTCTTATATTGTGCTTCGAATTGAGATTGTGACTCTTGTTTCCATTTCTAGAAAATATGGGTCTTGGTTGTAGTGGTAGAACCTAAGAGGGAAAAAGTGAAGGCCAAGGTTGGTGAGAGAAGCACCAAATGATTTTGGCAAAGAGCAAAGGAGTAGAGGTTTGAGAAACATTACTTTAAAGTGTTTTGGTAAATCTTGAGTAGAGTGGCAAATCCAAATGCATGAGTTGTTATTGTTTTGTATTATTATGCATGGTATGAATTTGTGTATAAGGATGAATCTCATTATGTTAAACTGTTGGTATGTTGTTAAATGACTTGATTAAAGTAATTAAATATATAAAGAGGACTTTTGAAGCATGAGATGGTTTGTGATTATGTGACTCCTAGATGCAAGTTCAAATGTGTTATAGTTGTTATGGTTGGGAAGTTAATAAATATGAGAACATGAAATTAGTTGTGTGTATGATGCTTATTATGATACATGAATTGGATTTGGAAGTCTAAAGTTTTGATAAAGAATTGGAGCAATTGTATAGCTGGGTTTTGGTAAGGCACAGCTATGTTTCAGCTTTTTTGCATATGTCACAGTGACAACCAAAGTGGTTATGACTGTCAGATATGCAAGGATTGTGTTTTGCTTTATAGAGGATGGTATGTCACGGTGAAAACCAGAGTGGTTGTGACCGTGAGATACCATGAATTCCTTTCTACCCGTGACGAACTTGTTATGTCATGGTGACAACCAAAGTGGTTGTGACCATGACGTACCATAGTTTACATTCTGCCTGGCTTCATGGAGTATGTCACAGTGGCAACCAAAGTGGTTGTGACCGTGAGGTACCCAGAATTGCATTCTATCCAGGAGAATGGAGTATGTCACGGTGGCAACAAAAGTGGTTGTGACCATGAGGTACCCTATTTATGCAAATGAATTTCCAAATTCTTCATGATTGTTATTGTAACACCCCGACATCCACTTTGGAAGGATACCGGAGTGCTATGCCCACAAACACATATACATACACTCAATCAAGATATGAAAGCAAATACATTTAATCGAAAGATATCGAATCCATATATATATATATATATATATATAGCAATATAAGTTTTACAAAAGGGATTTGTACACCTTCATATACATATACTGAAACATTCCTTTACAAAAATTACATTGCTAAAACCAAAATCCATGTACAAAACTTATATCGATACAAAAATATAAGCAAACGACAAAAAGGAACTCCATCTATAGACTTCTAGTGGCCAACCTGTAGATGCCTGACTCAAACTAAACCTGCCACCTACGCGGGAAAGCAACCCATGCTAAGCGATAATGCTTAGCGGGGAGGAACAAAACAAACATAGATATGCATATATAAATAATTGCAATAGCAACTTATGAACTTATAAAAACAACAAAGCATGTAAGCAATATCCTACTCGTACTTATATCAACTATTTACACATATATTTATATAAACATGTAAACATTACTTATACATCATATGCATACTCACAATATAAAGTAATTAACCATTTACATCCACTACAATTACCGCATTATATCCTGTCATTTCTCAAGTGCATAAACATGTAACATGTATCAATTTCATATCAGTGGAAACACATATATTAGCCTGATTACTCACATAACTAATGGATATGAGTACTAATGATACTGATAGGACATAGTATCAGAATCATATAGAGACATGAGTCTCAAATCATGTATATCCGAAGGTAAGAGAAGGCCGAAGTCTAAAATCTTATAGACCCAAATGGGGGTCGACTTGTAAGACCTAAATGGGGCCAACATGTAGTAGCTGCATTCACACTCTAACCCTTAATAAGCATGCTTACTATCCACTAATATGACTGACCAGGCTCAAAAATAACAACTCATCTATGCTCTAGTATTATTTCCATACCATAGAGTATAATTAAAACATAACCACATAATTCATGTATACATATACACCAATCACTTCCGGAGACATATAAATCATTTACAGACCTTAATAATCGTGAACATATATCTTATAATAAAGAAATCATAATATTATACAAGCCTAAGCAAAATCATGTACCTTGTAGTAGTGAAACCCATGCAAAGAGAGACGTGAAAATCATTTTAGAAAAGTAGGGCATGCAGGAGGGTTCATTGTCGCGCTTGCGACAGTAGCAAGATACGCTATGCGAGAAAGAAGGTTGACACGAGTCGTGCATACTATCATGACTCGTGCTAAAGCCAACCATTCACCCTACAGACGGAAGCTATCAAGATTCGTGTCTTTATGCATGACTAGTGATAAAGCTTTCCATTTGAGTCATGCTGGCAACTTTCACGACTCGTGAAAAGCTTCACAACTCATGAAAGTGCTAGGCACCACCACCGAGTCTTACTGCCATTCACGACTCGGAGCACTGCGCTCCTGCACAGAAATCCAACTATCGTGAGAAACTGGAATACCTGGTTCTATTGCACTCGCAACAAGCATTGCGCTCACGACAGAGTCGTATTTTCCAATCTCCAGCCAAAATGCAAAAAACTCAAAGCTTCTAAAATAAATCCCAAGCTTACCTAGAACCATATATCATGCAAAATCATGTGAAACCATACCTCTAATGCACTCAAAACATGCTTATAATCATAATAACTCAATTTGCACTATAATAATACACAATCAAATAACATAACTTGAGATTATAACATTTCAACATAATCTAGAAATTCATTCCAAAGTCATGTTCATTAACTTCAAAATTGGCATGCAAACCATCTCAACCCTATCATTTCAAATCATATTCACTACTCTACTAAACACATGCATTTACACATATCAAAACACCAAATTACAGGAATTAACATAATACTCGATGATCCGAAGAGAAGATGAACAAACAAATCCCAAACCTATAATTGGAGCTCAACTCACTATCTTCAAGACCCAACCTTTTTCTTGCCTTTACTCTTCCATTTTACTTCAGATTCTTGCATAAACCCAACAAAACAAGTACTTAATTAACCCATGCAACCAAAACCATATACCCAAATCAAACCAAAATAGAAGAAGAAGAAGCAACTCATAATATAACCTAGCCATTTACCTCTTGGAACCAGTTCTTAATTTCTAAAACCCAGCTCAAACTTGAAGAACAACACATGCAAAAGCTAGAGAGCAGCAAAGGAAACGGAAGAAGAGAAAGAGGAAGGAATGGCAAGAGCAGGAAAAGAAACAAGCTTCCACGGGAAGCAAACAATTTTTGATCTTTCTTTAAAATCCCCTTTAATGCTCTCACCTACCAAGCCAGATGTCACTCCCTTATTGGTCCCTTTAGTCAAATTCCTTAACTTTACCTCTTGATCCTTGGCAAATCTCTTATGAGCCCTTACTTAATTACTGAATGCTCACTAAAAGAAATTCTTCACTTAATACTTTAAATAAATCTTCAATTAAGTCCTTAATTCATTTCCCATCTTACTCGCATAAATACCAAAATACCCTTAATTCTCCAATTAAACATGTGAATTCCGACTAGGCCCTTTTTGGGTTGTTACAGTTATACATTTGTAAAGCAATGATCAGCTAAGTTTATCATCATTTAATAAAGACTAATAAGTGATAAATAGTATGAACTTACATAGTGGGTTCATTTATATAATTAAGGAAGTGGTTCAATAACTTGAATCTATGTTTGTTTTATTAGTTATCTTATGAGTTATTAAGATGGATTGTTAACATGGTATGAATGTGAGTTTATTCTTACAACTCGTAAGTGTGTGTACTTGATAAAGCATGTTATTTTGCTCATGTGTAATACCATGTTATTATTAAAAGGGTAAGTAAATAAATAATTGGACTTAATAATGTTTAGCCTGCAAGTCAAGTAATGGATAGATAGGCATGTCTACAGGGTCTAAGTGTTGCAACTAACGGCATCCGATTCCCTTGGAATCACCAATGCGATTGATTTGAATTCCTTAAAGCGAATTATTGAATATCATATTGATTATTTTTGTACCCTTAGGTACCAAGGCGATAAATGTGTATATACTGATTCAATTGAATTTAGCGTACTGTCGAGTACAATTATGATACCTGATTATTCACATCTTTGAAATGAAGGCAAGGCTTAATAACAAAAGAAATTATTTAATGAATATTTTGTATATGTGATAAGTGCATATATATGTGCGTGTGAATATGTATTCATGAAGCGATGTGATATAATACGGTTTATTGCAAAGCATATCCTTATCATGAGTTGATATGACAAGTGCTATTACTTATTGTTATGCTTTAGAACTGCTAATAGTGTACTATCTATAATGATGCAAGCCTGTTAGCTGTATATACATAAAATGTGAATGATGCCATGTACACTATGTTTGAGCAATGGTTGATATTTATATATGTATGCATGAATATTGTATATACATTGTCATTATTTCTCCACTAAGCATTATCGCTTAGCACGGGTTTTCATCCGTGTAGGTTCATCGGCGAAGTGATCCGGAGGACGTCCCCGCATCTTATATTGATCAACACATAGGGCCTCTGTTTCTAGCATATGATTTTGGAATATTTTGTTAAGGCATGTAACAAATGAACTATTGTTGGTATCTATTAATTATTATATAACTCAGTATGGGATGTATGATAATCGGACTGTGTCGATTTATGTATGCGATATGAATGTCTTTCGCTGCATGTGAATGAAATTAATTAGCCTAGAATGTTGTATGTTGATATAAATGTATTTGATTAGTAGGAACTGTGCATGTGATGTGTGTCGTGACAACCGCTTCCAACCGCTGTAGCTTAGCTATGTAGGTGGATGGGAGTGGGGTGTTACAATAACAGGTATCACAATCATTACTCGGACGTATCCGAAGATACACAGTTGTTATCAGTACCTGTAGGTATAAACACAATTAGCATAATATTATGCAGAAATGAACCCAATTAGGATTCAATAAAATAAAGATGTCCAAAGAAATCTGACTCTATCTGCCGTAATATTTAGACCCTACGGGCATGCTTACCTATCCATTACTTGACTCGCAGGCTAATTATTATTTTCAGTTATCTTTCATTCTTTGACAATTTACATAATTCCCATAGTCATATGAGATGCATCATAACACCCAATAACTCTCATATGCTCTTCCAATTATACACATTCACATAGTTCACATTCATGTCATAGATCCAAATAATGTTGGAATAATAGTATATGTTCCATTATTTTCATATCTTAAATACGCAATTCAACTCAATATACACATCATGCCAATTACAAACTCTTAGTCAATCCATTGATCAGAAACACAATCATTCCATCACATACTTGAATTTAGGGTTCAATTTAGCCATTTTAAACTCATTTCAATCCACCATAGCTCAATAGATTTAATTCTTCAATTCTACACATTTCAATGCACAAATTATGCATCTAAACACATACACAACCAATTAACACAAAAATATCTGTTTGTTCCTAAACCTCTCTATCCTTTGCTCCTTTGAGCTCACTTGGTGCTAGGCTCTCCTACTTTTGCTTTGCCCTTATCTTTCTTTAATTCTACCACTATAACCATCACCCAATCTAGAAATTGGAAATAAGAATCAAAACCAATATAACCATAATTTAGAATCAAGAAAGGAGTTGAAGAAGATGAACCCAAGCTATAACTCTTACCTTGAAAGCTATCAATTATCATGCAATTCGGGATGGCTTGATCTTATAGTAGAATTTATGAGTCCTAACTAATGAAAAAGAATAAATCAATAAGGAGATAAAGAAGAACCAGCCAAAGATGATGAAGTGCAGAAATGAGAAATTTTTCTCTCTAATGCCCCCCTTTATATTGCATGAATAAGTTCGTGTTGGCACAACCAACAAAAGGCACCCAGATTTCCACTCAAACCCCTTAATCCCATTTACCAAAATCTTGCTTTAATTAGTGATAATCAATCCTCTTAATCCTAATCATGCACAACTACTAATTGGTCATGCAAACTTATTTAATTTACTCAATTAGGTCCTCAATCCAACTATTCTTTAATCCAGTTTTAACAAACTCAAGGTTAAACTTACTCAGTTACCCTAATTAGTCTAATTACTACTAGAGTATAAACTAGGTCAATACACCAGTCCCTTAGGGCATAGTGTCAATGTGACCAGAGTGTATAGGAATTGTCCTCTTATGGTGCAATATGTAGAGTTTTTTATGGATTTGATTGGTTTGCCATGCCACGAGTTTGATTTGATTTTTAATATGGACTGGTTGTGCAAGCACCGAATAGTAGTGGATTGTTATATAAAGGCAGTAGTGCTTAAGAGTAGTGATCACTCGACAGTGGTTATGAGATGTTTGGGTTCAAATTCCTTAGGTATTGTTATCTCTGCTATGCAAGCAAGACGTTTTATGAGAAAGGGGTGTGAGGCATTTTTTACTTTGGTTTTGGACTCTAGATGGAGTCAAGTTAAGATTCAAGATATTCTAGTAGTAAGGGAGTTTGTTGATGTATTCCCTGAAGAGTTGCCAGGTTTTCCACCCGAGATAGAGGTGGAGCTATCCATAGAGATTACGCCGGGTACTACCCCTATTTCTAAAGCTCTGCAACACCCTTATATCCGTAAATGATATGGATACCGAATGTCACAACACTGCACTCACAAGCACTACAATGCACTCGATTGTTCTGTAGGATTTTTTTTATAACGAGCACAAATATGCACACACTAAAACAGAACAATACCATATACCTTATATTTCTTTTTCGCGGTTGTATACATGCCATGCCAAACACCGATCCTTGCTGCCAAAATCTTCGTCCAGACAATACTACATCTTCGGCCACATAAAAATCTACCATAACCTGTACGCAGTAACACTTTATGCGCTGAGCATAAAATGGCCAGTGGTGGATACATATTCTAAATTTTCCATACTAATATGACATACATGCACACACACATAATCTTCTTTTGCTTTATTTTAATTATAAGAGCATTAATTTCTGAGACTTTGGAATGATTATCATTGAACTTCCACTGTTCATTTATACACTTTTACGATGTTCATTATCTTTGTTTCTCTTATTATTATTGAACTTCCATTATTCATTTTGTACACTGTTATCAATATCACTAGCACTTTCACTTGCACTATCACTTTCACTATCACTTTCACTATCGCTTACACTATTACTTTCACTCTATTTAACTATTACGTTATTAACATTAGTCACTTATCATTTCATCTCTTGTTTACATTCTTACGACTTGACTTTAACACTATTCAATTCAATTATCAATTCGTTATTTATAATTAGTAATTATTTAATACTATAATACTATGATTCATTTATCACTTATCAATCGATTTTCATTTCTATCCCTTAACATTATCTTATGTTGCCTTTGTAACTACTTATCAATTAGTAATTGTTTTAGTATTCGAAACATTAATTTACTTTTATAACTTACTTTATGTGTTTAACTTTCCCTTTTTACTTTCTTGACTTTCCACTGCATCAACTCTTTCGTTAAGTTATTTATCACAACTCATGTATGAATTATTTTATCATTGAATGAATACATTACAATTCAGTTATTAGGTTACTTGAATGCTAATTATTCGATCACAATTTCCTTATTTATTTCTTAATCAATGTTGTACCTATTATTACTGACATTATTTTCACTTATATTATTCACTTTAGAGACCCTATGTTAATTTATTCCAAACACAATTAAATATTTATCTTAACTATTATTTCAACCCATTTGTTTATATCATCATTATACTTACAATTTCTTTATTAACACATACCTTCCAATTCAATTCTATTCACTTATATAATTAACATTACATCGGATCTATAAATTTCTTTCTATATTATCACTTAGTGAAAATACATCATCATCCTCATTAATTCTTTATATCTTTTATTTTCTTATCTTGCACTATAACTTAATTTACTATGGCCCCTTAATTATCTCTTGAAAATTTATTCCCGATTTATTTTTCGAATATTCCACTTTATTAATACCATTATTATGCTCATTGTCAAATTCATTAATTTCTATTATACACGTATTACTATTATCATCACTATTTATATTATTAGTCTATTTATTTCCGTGTCACCCCTTATTGGCTTATAAATATTTCCTTCACTTCACTATTAGTAAATTTATCATTATTCACATTTAAATCCCAACTTTATCTTATAATAATCAATTACAATTAAATTCTCACTTAATTACTTATTCACAACATTGCCATTTTACCTCTTTATCCTTTATTGCCACTTATTTTTAATTACATCATCATTCTAACATCATAAAAAATACACATACATTCACATTCACTACATATGTACAAATCAATTATAATTATTAATCATTTAATATTTATTCATGCAATAATTTTTCTATGTTTCACAAATCATTGATTCATCAACTATCAATTATGTATTTATCATCTATAATATCCACTAATTTACACTTTAATCCACTAACTAACCTAAACTTTATAATTCTTCAATTTGGTTCCTACACTTTATATTAATACACATTCTCATTTTTAATTGTTTTATTTTACAAAAATGCCACTACTTAATTACATTACTATATTTATTCATTATTTTGCCATACATTTCATTATTTAATTCTGACCATAACACTCAAATTTAAATTACACTTTACACTTTGCTTAAATTCCAAATTTTACTATTTCAATTTGCTATAATTACACTTTTGCCACTATTTACTCTTAATACCACTTTTAGATTATTATTATTTCTGATTAAATCATTAATCATATTTACTCATTTAAATTCATCAATTTAATCACATAATTACTTATTTAAATCATATTATTCACTAATTACATTTTAATCCCTTAATTAAACTTATTATTTCTTTAATTACACTTAAATCCTTATTCTTTTTTTTTTCCATGGTTTCCAATTATACCCTTATCTTTTTCATTAATGACATCTAGGTCCCCACTATTACCTTAATTCCATCCTTGTCCTTTCTTTTAACTTAATTACATCTATGTGCTCTCTTTTACACTAATTCCTTTTATGTCCTCCCTTTTACATTAATTACCATTATACCCTTCATTATTCACTATTTACCCTTTTAACCCTACATCTTTTCCATTTCACACTTTTAGCCTCATTTAATTATTTTAATTACAATTATACCCTTTTCAGTTCAGTTTTTCACTCTTAAACTTATAATTCAGCCAAATTACATTTTAGTCCCTATTTTATCACATTTTCACTGTTTTACTATTTTAACACCATATTTTATCAAAATTACTATTTTACGCTTCCACTTAAACATTTAACTTATTACTACCACTTTTACCAACTTTTTATAAAATTACCGTTTTACCCCTAGACTTTTTATTTACCTAATTTTAATCCTGTTTTCACTCATTTTCATCATTTTCACTATTTTAATCATTTTTCACATATTTACCACTATGCCCCTAGTATAGACCGGGGAGAAAATCTACTGACCGGATATGCAATACGTGGATCCCACAGATCCACTACACTATGAAATGATCCCGATGGGACCATTTCTCACTGCACTACACTACACTGAATACTGTAATCACTGGATACAATGTAAACACTGAACACTAGACTGAGATAGACCGTCATTGGTCTATCAATAGCGAGTCGCCATAACTCATACCGCGGTGTGGAATCCCTGTGGCTAGCCAATTATATCTTGGACTAGATTTCACTACCAGACAACTACTAAGGGTAATATTTCATCATTATTCATACAATATCACACTTTATCACTATGCACATTTCAACATACTTATTATATTCATTTACAATTTTGCATACACATTCATTTATCAATACTTAATCACTTTATGCCATCACATTCCATTAACTGTCAAAAATACATACTTACATCACTTAGATTACCATTCGGCCAACAAGACTCTTTTCCATATTATGCACTTTAATTTTAATTAATCACTCATTCATATTCTTTATATATTAATCATACTATAAATATCATTTATGTGTCATAATTCATCACATATCTTAAATAAACCCTTGATATACCATTCGGCCACTGCACTATCTTTCTATTTAGTTCACTTTAATTCCACTTAATCGTTCAATCATTTAATTTACATATTGTATTAGTCATAAACATCATTTATTTGCCATGTTACACAGCATACCTCCTTATTTTATTTAATATCCCATTTGGCCACAATATTATATTTTCTTTATGTGTTCTTTAATTTCTTTTAAGCACTCTATCATGCCTTAAACATTTTATACATATAATAACCATCAATTATAAGCCATAAACTTCATTTAATCTTCATAAAATCCATAATATACTATTCGACCTACATTAGGTTTTTCATACCACTTAGTTTTAATTTCATCTAATCATACTTTTACATTATTTTAGGTCCACTAATCACATATATAAAGTTAGATTGAATTATTCATGCATTTTTCACATACACACAATACAAACATAACCTAAAATCATGCCTCTACCATAGAAAAGAAAGGATATTGTATCCACTAACCTTATTTCCTTGCTCTCCACCACTTAAGCTTGCTTTTCATTCCTTATCTCCTTAAAACTCCATCTTCTCCATAAAAATCCTAAGGTGGCCGAATTTAAAAATGAATATTTTCTCAAATCTTTACTTCCTTTTTGCAATATAATTACATAATCATCATCTACATACCCAAAAATACCTATTTGAACCATTAGATAAAATTATAGAACTCAAAATCTCTTACCTCACTTTTAGGGCATAACCTTGAACACTTGGTTTTTCCCACTTATTCCACTCCAAATGAGCTTTTGAGACCATCATCAATGAAAAGAGAGGCTGTATTTTGCTTAGGAGGGTTGGATTTAGGAAGAACTTTAAAGAGAGAAGAAGAAAATTCAAGAGAAAGAGAGAGAGCATAATTTGACCAAGAAGAGGAGGAAGAAGGGTGGAGAGAATTCTGGAAAATGGGAGAGTTTTTTGCCCTTTTTATGAGTCTTGAGTGGGCTTGGGCTTGGTTCAACCAATTGGGCCCACTCTAAAGCCCATTTGTGTTAATTAACCCATTTTCCATCCAAAAATTATTTTCCTCACATTCCAAGTTCAATTTCTCCCAAAATAAATTCCATAATTCTCAAAATATATAATTTAGCCTCTACGTAAAATTTTACCTCAATCAGAAATCGTTTCCCAATTTGCTAATTTCTTACCAGTCCGATAATTCAATTTTCTTTCTTACCGTAATTTATTTTTCTTTACCAATTGATTCTCCATAATATTCCAAGCACAACCATGCTTTCAGATAATTTTTCTGAGGTCCAGAACTCCATTTAGAGTCCAGTCAAACTTTAGTCAAACCTAGTCAAACCAAAGTCAACTGGTCCGATCCGACCGGTCAGATTCACTGATTGAACCGGTTCGGCTCACTTTTCACCCTTAACATTATTTTCACTCTTATATATCCATTATACCTTAATTCCATCTTAATTAGGTTCACTATTTGGTCCGATTTAATTAAATCGGTCCGGTTCACCAGTTTTTCAATGTCTCTATAAAATTTCTTTTTCACCAGCAAACTATTCTACACACTATTCTGAGTCCATCTATACCTTCAAATAATTTTTCAGAGGTCGTTTACTATATTTAGAGCCTTGGTCAAATTTCGGTCAAACTTGGTTACTAGTTGAATCGAACTAGAGGCTTTCTTCAAAGTGATTTTCGGAGGTCAGTTTAACTTCGTTATCAGTTCCGATTTCACCACTAGACTCTTAGCGACCCACAGATCATTTTTGCGAAATTTAAAATTTTCGGGTACCGAACAGCCGGGTTCGCTGTATAGCCACCTCGGTGTTGCCCGTATCGGAACTGCTATATTTTTAGCACACTTATCAATAAGTTTTGATACTGACAAACTCACTCCTTACACTATTCGATGCTGCGATCATCTTGATAACACTAAAATTATTCACTGACACTTCTAGGCAGGTATTTGGGCCATTACAAGCTCCTTATCGGATGGCTCCTGTGGAATCAAGAGAGTTAAAAACTCAATTGCAAGAGCTATTGGATAAAGGCTTTATCAGGCCTAGCATTTCTCCATGGGGTGCTTTGGTTTTGTTTGTTTAAAAGAAGGACAACACCTTAAGGATGTGTATCGACTACTGGCAGATTAACAAAGTCACTATGAAGAACAAGTATGCATTGCAAAGGATAGAGGATTTGTTTGATCAGCTCAGGGGAGTCAGAGTTTTCTTTAAGATTGATCTAAGGTTAGGTTATTATCACTTGTGGATTAAGGACATGGATGCAGCTTTGACTACTTTCGGATACGATCTAGCCATTATGAGTTTCTAGTGATGCCATTTGGATTGACTAATGCACCGGTGGCTTTTATGGATCTGATGAATTGAGTGTTTAGGCTATATCTTGACCGATTTGTGGTGGTATTCATCGATGATATTCTGGTATATTTTAGGAATGAGAATGAGCATGAGGAACATTTGCGGTTGGTACTTCAAGTGCTAAGAGATCATCAGCTTTTTGCTAAGATTAGCAAGTGTGACTTTTGGTTGAAGGAAGTGTTTTTTCTTGTGAATATTGTTTACTCGAAAGGTATTTGAGTAGATCTATCTAAGGTGGAAGCGATTATAAATTGGAAGCCACCAAGGAATGTGCCAAAAGTCAGAAGTTTCCTTAGTTTAACTAGTTATTACAGGTAATTTGTGAAGGGGTTTTTTGTTATTGCTTTGCCTTTGACTAGACTTCTTCATAAAGGAGTTAAGTTTGAGTGGTCTGACAAGTGTTAAGAGTGTTTTGGTCAGCTAAAGAGGATGTTAGTTAAGGTTCCTATACTTACTAAACCCATTTCAAGTAAAGAGTATATTATGTACAATGATGCTTCGACTATTGGACCCGATTATATCTTGATGAAAGATGGTAAGGTGATAGCCTATGCTTTTAAGCAATTGAAGCCTCATGAATAGAATTACCCGATGCATGACTTAGAGTTTGCAGCAGTTGTGTTTGCTCTTAAAATTTGGCAATACTATTTGTATGGAGAAACTTTTAAGATCACAAGAGCTTAAAGTACCTCCTAACTTAGAAAGAGCTAAATCGTAGGTAGAGACGGTGGTTAGAGCTATTTAAGGATTATGATTGTATTATAGACTACAACCTAGGTAATACGAATGTGGTTGCAGATGCCTTAAGTAGGAAGTCGTTTTCGGTTTTATCTTTGCAAGAGGTTAGATGGAGATTGGATTCCAATGGAGCTTTGATTACCCAGCTGAAAGCTAGGCTTTCTATGAAATAATTGATTGTTGACGCTCAGAGGAATTAGTCGAAGCTATAGCAAGTTATGCAAGTAGCTTAGAGTGGGATTCAGAATGATTTTTCTGTTCAGGAAGGGTGGCTAACTTATAGAAATTATTTATGTGTGTCTGAAGATGGTGAGTTAGAGAGGAAGCTTTTGTTAGAGGCGTACATTATGGTTTTTACTATGCATCCTAGAAGTGAAAAGATGTACCGTGATTTGAAACAAGTCTACTGGTGGCCTGGGATGAAAAGAGATATTGTGGATTTTGTGATGCCTATTCCCAACCATAGGAATAGCTTAGCTAAAGCAGTCAAGAGTGGTCGTCAGACAACACACACATGCACAATAGTTATCACACAACCATGCCAAAACCTATACAATTTAATATCATTAAATATGCATTCACATGCTGTGGATATTTCATACAGGAACAACTTAGTTGAAGCAGTGGAGAATGGTCGCTACATAGCACACACATGCACAATAGTTAACACACAATCATGCTAAAACTTGTACAATTTAATTTCATTACACATGTGTGATGCGCGCCGAACCTAGCAAAGGCCCTCGTCGAACCCGCTTTTAGGATTTGAGGGATTGGTTCACGTCTTTTTGATCTTGGGCGCCATGAGACATCTTGGATGCCTCCTTCCCAATAGAACATTGGAAAGGATCATTTAACATCACGGCACCTTTAGGCACCTTTGAGGTATTTTGGAGTCGCCACCCAATTTACAAGAAATTAGGAAAGGTCTCTAACCTCTTATTGGTCTAGACCAGAGATTGGTGTTTGAAACTTCCCTCTTATTTATGTTTTGGTTAATTATAAATGAGTTTTTAACTTTCTAAATTCTATCTCTCGTCTCACGCGATTAATGCATTTAATTAAAGGCACATCGCAAGAATTCAAAAGGAATAAAAGGAAAGCAATAAAGAAAGCGGTAAATAAAGCGATAAAAGAAAGCGATAAACACGTCAAGCACATAATTACAAAGGAAATTGGGGCGGAATACAACAATTAAAAGAAGATTAAAAAGGTATTTGGGATGGAATACAATCCCAAATGGAAATCAAATAATGTTGCCCCAAAATTAATTACAAGGGCTCAAAAGAAAATGAACCTAAATTTAAAACAATCAAACAAAATCAAACATAAGGAAAATATACATAAATTGGGACATTCGTTTGGTTTAGGAACATTGGTTCCTACGCGCTTATTTTGAAAAGGGGATCGAAGAGTTGTTTGATTGCTGGATTGAAAACTGGGATGAGTGATCCCATTTTTGGAGAAAATTAATTATTCATTTTATTGTGACATTTTTCATTCCTTGTCTACAACGAGGGACATTTGTCTCAATTTTATTAGTAAAAATTTTGATTTAATTATAAAAATGTTTTTGTTAATTTTTATCTCACGCGTGCATAAATAAAATAATTATTTACAAACAACTGCAACAAAAAGGAGGGAAATAAGAAAGATCTCACAAAAATCGACGTGACCCTCCACGCGTCGTGACCCATCCGGGAAGTCATGGGGACACTCACATAATGTGACCCAAATTAAAGCTCAGACAGAAAAGTAACATTGAAAATATTAGTAATAATTTTAAGGATCAAGCAAGTAAAGGCAAAATAAATACATGGTGTGTTAATTTAATATACCAAGTAATTCACATGCAAAATAAACTAAAAGAATCATGCAAAGACCTAAAATAATAATAAAAGCTAATATCAAAGTAATAGAAAAACAATAATATTATCAACAGTGTAAAACGAACATGGAACTATAATATTAATAATAATGATAAATAATAATAATAATAATAATCATAATAATAATAATAATAATAATAATAATAATAATAATAATAATAATAATAATAATAACAATGGCAACATAAACACAGTGATGGATAAACGCAATACCAATAATTATACTTATAACAATGATAAGGATCATAATAATAATAACATTAATAATGATGATAATAATAATAATAATAATAATAATACTAGAAATAATGATAAAGAAAACAAAAAAGATTGGTGATACAACAAATAAAGAACTTAAAATCACAAGTTAAATTAAAAGCCACAAGAAAACCAAGTTAAAGACTAAACCTAGACTGCCAGCAGTGGCCATCAACATTAGAAATATTAAAGAATAAACATGGTGACAATAACGGGAACAACAATTCTAATAAGAATAGATGATAAATGAAGATGCACAAGAACGGGTCCAAAGTGTTTACCCTCAGAGATTGTAGATATGAGAAAATGGTGTTTTGATCCGTCCCCTTGTCATGTTTTTGTGATAAAAACTGAAAATATTAGCAAGAAAACTAAGTTTAAAAAGAGATGAAACTTGATAGAAAATTTTGGTGGGGATGATATAAAACAAAGGAAATTTCTTTTGTTTGAGAGGAACCCCCGACTGGAAAATACGTTGAAGAAAACCAAGAAGAAGAAAAGCTCGGTGTTAAAAAAATTCTGGATATAATTTTTCTTTTTTTTTTTTAAAAAAAAAAACCTTCTGCTGCTCCTGGTTGGGGAGAAAAGAGGTTTTTTCTTTTTTGGATAATCGCAGCCCCCCCGGTGAAATGAGGACCAACTCCCCATTTGATCTGCTCAGTCATCCCAATATGGGAAAATACAAAATGTTCTTTCATTTTTACCTTCCTCAAAAATGCACATAATGGTGAAAGAAAGGAAAAAATGGGACTGAAAATCGACCAGGAAATGCAGCACGCAGGGCAAAAAATGCCCGCGTGATGCCCCTTGACGCGCGCCCCAGGGGGTGCACGAGTGCGGCGAGACGCACCCCCGGTAGGCACACACTGCCTCTGCAGTGCGCGCGTCCGCAGGCGCAGCCCGTACGCATGGCACGGGAGTAAAATAAAATGAAAAATGAAAAATAAAAATAAAAATAAAAGTGAAAATAAATAAAAATAAGAGTAACAATGCGAATTTTTTGAGTTGAAAGTTTTAGAGGAGAAAGGAAATTTTCGACAAGGGAACATCATTTTTGACACCATTACTTATGGCAAGTAACATTTTCATCATAAGGTAATTATGATCTTGGACCACCTCAGGACCAGGTGTCTACAGTTGCCCCTAATTTTTGGGAACCTAGAACTTAGGTGCCAGGGTGAGCCAAAATTCAGAAAAGAAGGAAAGAGACGTATACCTTAGGCGGTCGCTTCTCTAGACTGGATGATATTGTTGGCGTGTTATCCTTTCTGAAGTGGTGCCCCTTGAGAGGCCTTTGACTGGCCGGTTGCTCCCTGAGAGGTCTTCGGTTGATCGCCCCCTGAGAGGTCTTCGGTTGATCCATCGCCCCCTGAGAAGTCTTCGGATGGTTGGCTGCCCCCTGAGAGGTCTTCAGTTGATCGATCACCCCCTGAGTGGTCTTCGGTTTGCTGCCCCCAGAGAGGTCTTTGGATGGTTGGCTGCCCCCTGAGAGGTCTTCGGTTGACTGCCCCCTGAGAGGTCTTCGATTAGCCGCCCCCTGAGAGGTCTTCGGTAGACCCCCCCCCCCCCCCCCCCCCCCTTGAGAGGTCTTCGATTGATCGCCCCCAGAGAGGTCTTCGGTTAGCTGCCCCCAGAGAGGTCTTCGATTAGCTTCCCCCTGAGAGGTCTTTGGTTGATCACCCCCTGAGAGGTCTTCGATTAGCTGCCCCCTGAGGGGTCTTCGGTTGATCGCCCCCTGAGAGGTCTTTGATTGATCGCCCCCTGAGAGGTCTTCGGTTGATCATTGTATTGGTACTTGGACTGCTGTCATCACTCGCCTTTCATTGGTGTCCGCATTGAGTCTCTTTTTCTGTAAAACTTAGAAGGCAAATATGTAGGGACAAATAGTGAGCATGCACATTAAATGTATGTGTCATGCAGCAATGGAAGATAAGAGTTCGTTGAAGTGAATTCGGGGGCGACAACTGGATTGGTTGCAATTTGCAGTAGGATAGGTGCCATCTGGAATTGCTTTTGAATTTTATGCCACTGGCGGATTATGAGGTTCTCCTCTGATACCTGTAGTCATTCTTTTAAGGTAACGTATCCCTTGTGGATTTTCACACTAGCTTTTCTTAGCGGGAAATGCGTTCTTTTCGGATTTTCACATAACCCTGTGCCTTATTTTTTTGCCTGGAACCCAATCCAGCGGCTTTTATTCCTTTCATTTTTTGTAGGGCAAACTGCCTGTTCCCAGGTTTTCACCCTACCCTTTGGCCTAACTTTTTCTTAGAGCACCAATTACAGTTTTCATCTCTAATGGCTTCTTTTTTTTTTAAGAGAGACTGAAGTTCTTACCAAAGATCTTTCGGATATGATCGGCATGTACTTACGCCTCAAATCATGATCATATAAGCTTGATTCCTATCACAAAGGTGCTGTAGAATTGGCCTTACAGTTCATAGCAGGATGAGTCGACCGACGCGCTTGAATGACGAGAGTGGCAGAGGGTCGATAGTAACAACGTGCTGGTTCTACACTGGATCCAGACAACCTTGAGTTTGCAAGATGAACTTCTCTGGTCACATAAATGCATATATTTCAACTTGATTTCATAATACAGGATCATCATTTGGCATCAACTCAAAAAATACGAGACCCCATCTAATTTCGGGATAGATCCTGAAAGCATCAAACTCCTGTTTCAAATTAACCCTCTCAGGTTTTCTTGATTGAATATTTTCTCTCCTTTTATTATTATTATTATTATTATTATTATTTTAGACTTTGCCATGAACCCTTCATCAGTCTGTGGGTGTTGATCGAATTTGTCTCCATCTTCGTTAGCCGAAGAGGTTGCTACTTCTGAGAGTGGTTCCTTCTTGCATCGAAGTCTTGTTCTAGGCCCTTGTGTAGACTGGTTGAGGTGATGGGTTCTTTATTTAGGGCTCGAATGTGAAATCTCACACTTTATTTTTATTGGCTTTGGTGGTTCAAATTTTGAAATGGTTTTCAATGGTTGAGATTGGGGATGGGTTAGGCTTAGATGGTCTGGGGCAAAATTACGGTTTTTTTTTTCTTTTTATTATTATTATTTCTTGTCTTCTTTTTTATTTTGTTTTGTTTTATTTTTTTTTGTGCGTATGTTTCTTTTTCATTAAAAGGTAAAGAGTTGTCCTTTTAAGTTTGGCTATAATGGTCCCGGATGGTTAAGGGCTAATCATAATTGGATTTGGGGTACACATTTCAAATGGTTAGGAGGAAAGGGGTCACACGGTTTGGTTCTAATGAGTTATATGTTTCTCGTGAAGGTCTTGAGTTTTATTCGTCCAACTTCTGATGTAGCTTTTAGAGTTTGGTTTTATTTAGCAGCACGATATACAACCCAGATGATGTGGATGCAAAGGAATGGCTTTCGAAATTCAGTTCGTCATTACGTTGGCACGTGGAAGTAGCATGGTCTCAAGAATGTCCTCGTCAATTTTCAGCATGTCATCCTAAGTCCAAGCAAAGGCTCTCTCTTCACACCCCCCCCCCCCCACCCCTTTTTTTTTGCTTCCCAATTTTTTTGTTAACAAGCTTCATTTAAACCCTGATAGTTCACACATACATGCACTGTCCTTCGTAACCATTAGGAACGTCGTTGATCAACCTAGTCGGGCGTTGCACTTTAGTAAAAATTTTGGCCCTAGTTCTGCTTGAAGATCCCCTTTTAACCTTTCATATCCCTCCTGGCTTGAATCTTCTGAGCTTCTGTTTGATTGGTTCATGATCGGGATGCACTGGCATAGGGCGTTCGTCAGCTTCATAATCATCTCCTGGCATGTCTTCATAGGTCCAGTCAAAGACTTTTTATTTCATTTTTTTCTCATTCTTTCGAATTTTAATATCTTCTCAAGAGTCATAACAGATGATATCAAGATTTTCTTTGGGTTCTTCAAAGTTTCGAGATTAGATGGAGTTGTATTAATTGAGTTAATATCAAAAATGAACGAGTGCAACGTGATCATAGGGAATAAAATCATTAGAAACACCATACAAATAAGCAGAAATTGTTCATTAAAATAACCGACTGTCATAAGAAGTTCTTGAAATAAAAAGAAATAAAGCATTAAAAAAAAACATAGTCTTCATGTAGCTCTTGCGAGATATGCCACTCAGGTGGAGCGAACCCGATCACATATCTTAAGAAATCTCTTTTAGTTTAAGAATCAAACCATTAAAAAGGAGCTAAATCTAATTAGTTTTCCTAAGGCTTTGATTCCAAAATTCAGTCTTTTGAAGGATCAAGAAGGAAATAATCTATCTTCCTCATTCTGGACCTCTCATTTTCTTCTCATGGAGCGTGTGGGACTTTAATCGGCACTAAAAATCCAACCAAAATATTATCTGAGGGTAAATATTCCGGACTTCTTCTCCGTATTATTTCATCTTTATTCTTATTCTTGCTTTTTTTTGCCTTTTTTGCTTTTATCTTTCTTTATTTTGATCATTTTCATCTCGTTTTTGTGGTAAAAATCTGTGTTTCCCTTGAAAAAATAGTTTCGCTGTCGTTTTCGGACACAACGGTGACTGACGGGTCATCTGTTTCACCGACGCCCGTCCGTCACCCCTCCCACAGACGCCCTCTCTCGAGTGAGCGATGGGACACGTTGGTCACCTTGACTGACGCCCGTCGGTCACTCGGCAGTGGCCGTCCCTGGGTTCTGTCTCCATATTTTCAAACCCCCTTTTGTTTTCCTTTTTCTATCTCTCTTAAGTCTTAGAGCTTTATTTATATTGCACTTTTTGTATATTAACACCCATTAACCTTTTGTGAGCATATATGATTTTCTTGGACTGTCCTGAGCTCGAGGGGCAATCTACCATGCTCGGAGGATTCCGTCGGGTTTAGTTTTCTAACCTTCTTAGTTATTTCACCCATTTGTTTATTTATTACTTATTTTATGTACATGAATATACCTTTTTGTATCTCGCTAAATATAATAATTGATGAATATTTTATATTTAATAAATGGAGATTTTCATAAAATTAAGGACCCAATGTCCTATTTTTCATCAAATGAAAAATTTCCACAATAAAAATATCATTTTTATAATAAATGCATGCGAGGACCAAAGTCCTCAAAATAAATAATCTCCAGTCTTATGTATGTATTGCACATTTATAAATGGGAGTTGTATTCCGCTCCTTGTGTTATTGTAATTTTTTTGATTTAATATTCCTTTATTTATCTATCGCTTTAACACGTGAATAAAATGCGCTTTTAATTCAATTGCATCATGTGGAAAGGGAGTGAATTAATGAGTTCAAAATCTAATCATAAAATGATCGAGGTAGAAATAGATGAGAAGTCCCGAACCCAGCTCTGGTCTTTGGGCTCAACGAGGCGAGAGGTCTTTCCGATCACTCATTGGAACCTCCAAGACACCTCTTGTGTCCTTTTCAAAGACTTAATAAATGAATCCTAGGCTCCAAGGGGGAGAGGTTCACCCTCCAAGACCCCTTTTGGTTGGCCCAAAATGGATACATGCGTTGTCTTAGGCTCTCTGAGGCGAGAGAAACTTTCCCAATGTTTTATTGGGTGGCGACTCCATGAAACCTCCTTGTTGCCAAAAATAGATGCACTTGTAAATATCTTTACAAGTTGCCAACGGATCCTCAATTGCCCGATCGCCCTTAAGCGGGCAGTCAGATGGGCGGCCGCGGGGTCCGGCGCACGTCACAGTGGCGACTCCACTGGGGACTCCGGATGGTTTGAGACTTCGATTTGAAAATACCTCGGTTAACATTTATGATTAAAGTTTAATTCATAAATTCGCTTTCTCTCATTTCCATATACATCCCATTAGAGCCTTAGAATACGCTAGATTGGTCCCTTCTTAACCTTGGTGCATTCCCGAAGCACAACCCTACGTTCACTCAATGTGGGGAAGTGTTAAGGATAATCACCAGCCCAAGCTTTGTACCTTTTGGTATATAAAATGATGACCCGATCGGTTGTTATATTTGTGATGAGCTAGACCCATCGGCAGGGATCATGCTTGGGTAGCCTTAAAGTAATATCTCCATCGACCAAAGCTCATATAATGGCCGTAGATACTCTCCCTAGGTGATATGAACCGTAATATCATTCTTGCTGTATGGGTCATTATGTATTGGGTGAATCCAGATGTCTTGCTTGGTAACCTAGCCAAAGGCTTCCATGCCCCGGTAGGGTCATGTCGATATATTTGGGATGTCTAAATACATGATAATCATTATCCATGCGCTTGTTCATTAACATAGGAGTGTTATGCTGCCGGTTTTTCGCCGCACACCATCCGTGTCCATTGGGTTCCCCGCTGACCCGTGGATTAATCCCGCTTAGGAAAGAGACCGCACGACCACGTGTGTGGGAGCAATAAGGGTGGAAGGATCTATCTGCTTGCATGTGGTTGTGCATGCTGCATAGCATGCTTGTACATCATATGTCATTCATGCATATCGAAAAGAATAAAATAAACAAATATATATATATATATATATATATATATATATGTGTGTGTGTGTGAATAATAATATACATTTTCTCATGTTACGTGTGTACATATCCTTTCGTCTGCATATTATTCACATGTACATATCATCTTGCATATAATTTTTTCCATACATCACATTGTATCATTGTAATCTTTCACTCATCCAGGACCATCTACATAACACGACCATGCATTAGATTTCAATCATGCATCATTCTAAAAATCTAAATTTTCAGCCATCATAGATTCAACCAAGTATATTAGAGGCCCTGACGGTCGACTAATAAGAACGGACCAGCCCTTTGGATTGCTAGAATTAGTGCTCAATTGGGATTCTGAGTCACTCACGACAACTAGTGAATCTTCCTCAATGGCAGACGAGACCGGGGCTCTAACCACTCAAGATCTTGCTAGGAGATTAGAGGACTTTGAGCGAAGAATGTTGGAAATGATGGGAGCCATGGCTGAAAGGACTGCTCATCCCCATGTCCCATAAGCACCGATAGCTCCACAGCCACCTATTATTCCACAAGTGCCGGCAGTCCCTCCTCGGGGGCAAGTCGAACTGCCTGCTGGTGGGGAGGCTCCCTTTGTTGGAGTGGCTATTCGCCAACCTGTTAACGATAATGAAGTTGTTACGCCTATTGAGCCAAGAAGGGCAAGGGTCCACAATCCCCATGAAGATTATGTGGAGGAAGATGAGGTCAAAGAGTTAGCAGCCCACCAAGCTGTGAGGGGTAGAGCACCCAAAGTGGAGGATGAGACCCTGAGAGGAATGAGGTAGCAGATTGAGGCTATTACTCGTATGCTATCAGCTGGGAAAGGGATCAATCCCGAGGACAGAGATTTGGGAGATGAGGAATTGTTACCATAGAGATTTAAGATGCCTGACCTGCCGAAGTTTGATGGTACTTTAGATCCGTCTGCGCATATCAAGCAATACACCCTGGTGATGAAGGGCACAGGGTTGACTAAGACGCAAAAGGTAGAACATTTCTGCCTCAGTCTAGTGGGTCCGGCAGTAGACTGCTATCACGGGTTGGATAGGAGATCCAAAGAGGACTGGGACCTTCTGACTGATGAATTCATGAAATAATATGACTGCAGTACTAGAATGGAGGTCACCCTGAAGGACCTCGAACTTCTACAGTAAAAGCCTGACGAGTCATTCCATGAGTACCTCACCAGGTGGAGGAATAGGGTTATAGAGATGAAACGAAAGCCTGATACTGCTGACCAGATCAGGTTATTTATCAGAAATTCCTGTCCTTACCTGAGAGATTTGCTTAGCTTTAAAGGGCTTAGAGATTGGGAGTCACTAAAAGATATTGCTGTAGAAGCTGAGGGGGCCTACCTGGCAAAGAAGGCAAGTCAGAATAACTTTCCTGGAAGGAACTTTGGGAATCAGTCAGGGAACAGATCAGGCGGAGCTGGAAGCAGTAACAACAAAAATGGTAAGACGGCCGAAGTTTCAGCAATTGGGGTTGGACAGGGTCAGAGGTACTACTCTAACTTAGGTCGCTCGTTATCCTGGGTACTGAAAAGACTTATGAAGGAAGGCAAGATACGACCTCTAGCGCCTAGGCCAGCCATGAATCAGGGACAGCTAGGGCATAGAGATGACCAGTACTGTGCCTATCATCAACATACTGGGCACCTAACGGACTACTGCTGAACCCTGAGGAACAAGATTTAAGATCTCATCGACACAAAACAGATCACAGATCCCGAAAAGAGAGAGAAGAAGAAAAGGCAAGATTATATTGTCGTCCCTCCACCAAATATGTGATCGGGTCTGGTTCACCTTGTCATGGCCGGAGTTGTACCCTAATAGTATTGACCTAATTTTTGCATGTGTGTGAATTGAATGTGAGTTTTGGGACTAGATTGAAATGAAGGCAGGACTTAATTGAAAGAAAGAAGAATAGTTAAAGGATTAAATGGTAATTATATATGGTTGTAATAGGCATGAGTTAAAGGCTGATTAATAAGTTTAATGGAGGGTTAATTAAGAATAAAATAATGTAAGAAAATAGTTGGTGGAGGCAGATTTTCTGAAGTGGGTTCCGTGTGTCTCTTTGTGAGGATGCCACCTCCACTTATGCATGTAAATGTTTAGGGGGTTGAGAGGTGAGTGTGGTTCAGTTTTTCTCTCTCTTTTTCTGTACTTTGAATATGTTCTTTCTTCTTCTTTCCGTGAGTAAAGAGGAGAGTTGGTAAGTGGATGTGTGTGCTTGTAGTATTGAAGTGAGAATTAAGGGCAAACTTAAAGGTAAGAGGTTGTGCATGCATATTCTCATCTTCTACTCTTCTTCTTGGTGTTGAATTGGTATTGGAATGAGAATTGATAGATTGTGTTCAATTCTGGATTTGAACTGTTTTGCTAGTTGAAGAAATGAAGAGAGATAAGGGAAAAGTTGTAATCCGAGAGCCAAGCGTCCGTCGAGACTAGGAGCTAAGGCGATAAGGTTTGGGAACAAACCTTAATTATGTAATTGTGTGATTTGTGTTGGTTGAATAGAGATTTGAGTTGAATTGTATGTGTATGCAAAATTGAAGTTTGAGCATGAATTATGTGATGCTAGATTATGTGATTGTAGTAGTAATATGCTTGGTGATAAAGTGCTTGAGAATGATTATGATTTGTGCTATTATTGAATGTCAAAACAAGAAGGGAAGACAGGTATGTGCTAATTGACTGTGTGGTTGATGTTTATGGGTTGGTTGCCAAAAGTGAGAGTGAGATTTGAAGCCTTAATGAGAAGGAAGAAATGGACTGAAAAACATAACTATGTTATGGTGTTTTTGCATAGGTCACGGTGGCAATGAAATTGATTGTGACCGTGAGGTATGCTTGAGTCCAATTTTGCCTACTGGATTTTTGTATGTCACGGTGGCAATGAAATTCATTGTGACCGTGAGGTACTTAAGAGAGCATTCTATTTTGTAAAGTGAGAATATGTCACGGTGACAATGGAGTTCATTGTGACCGTGACATACCCTCAAGTTGCATTCTGCCGAGAGTTGGGAACATGTCACGGTGACAATGAAATTGATTTTGACCGTGACCTGTCCCCAGTTTGCATTCTGTTTTGAACTTCAACATGTCACGGTGACAATGAAATTCATTGTGACCGTGACCTACCCTGTTTTGGCAATATAGCCCTAATGTGTTCAGACTTGTTAATGGTAAGTTTTCAAGCTGAAATGAAGGACATTATGAGTAAGTGTTAAGTGTGTACAATTGCGTACTATGTGATAAAACTTGAATGCAAACAAATATGTAGTTATGAACTATGAAGAATGAATTTGGAAGCATATTGAATATGCCAGTGAATGTGTTATGAGCTATTAACATGTGAGATGTGAAAAGCGACCAGTATGAACTGAATAATATGGTTAACAACTTAAGCCTGCGAGTCAAGTAGTGGATAGTTAGGCATGCCTATAGGGTTAAGTGCTGCAGCCCCATGCATATAATGTGTGTGATTCCATGGGAATCACAATGCGAAATTAATGTGAATAATCCTTGCTTGATTTTATTATAAGTGGAATGATAGTTTGGTACCTGAGGGTACCCATGCGTAAGTGTAATCTCGATGAGATTCTAGTACCTGAGTGGTACCAATGCGATACCCGTTATCCGCATCATTGAATTGCAGGCTAACTGATGAATCAAATAATAAAGGGAAGTGACTGTAATATAATAAAGCATGTGACGTGGATATGTGAATAAGTGATTGATGCTTATGACTGAATATAGTAATGAACATTATTATGCTTGAGATGGTACACGCTATGATAATAATTGTTCTAGCATGTCTACTAGCATGAGATGTATGGTATTTCTGATGTGTGATAAATTATTGGTTATATATATGAGTTCCCCACTAAGCGTTATCGCTTAGCTTGGATTTACTCTAATCAGTGCAGGTACGGACAAGAGGCGACTGGAGGACGTCCCCGCATTTTGTACGGTCAACAGTAGGAAATAGAAAGTGTAGGTTCTGGGTTTAATATTTTGGGATTTCTGTATAAGCTTTTGTATAATCAAAATGTGCATCAGCCATGTAAAGACATGTAATATCTGATAACTATAAATGTTGACCTAAGAGTATATATGTATATGTGTGTGCAATGCGTGTGGCTATGAAGAGTGCACTAAAAGTAGTTGGCATGTGATGCTTGAATAGAGAACGTATGTGATGAAATTTTATTATTCAGGTTAAGCATGTGTTTTGTCATGTGTGCGCGGCCTTCTCTAACTAAGATTAGCTAAGCTAGTCTGTCATTAGGAAACGGGCGTCACACACCTGAGCGGCACATTTTGCAAGAACTACATGGAAATACTATGTTTTTTTAGATGCTTTTTATTTTAATAACTCCTTGTGATAATTTGGTTATTTTAATGTGATGAACAGTTTTTGCTTATTTGTATGGTGTTTCTATTGATTTCATTTCTTATGATCACGATGCATCCATTCATTTTTTGACATTAACCCAATTAATACGATTTCATCTAATCTAGAAAACTTTGGAAAATTCCAAACGAAATCTTGATAGTATCTGGTATAACTCCTGAAGAGAGAATAATTTTGAGAGATAATGATAAAATAAATAAGAAAGAAAAAAATAGATAAAAAAAAAAAGAAAAGAAAGAAAAAATAAAGGAGCCTTTGCTTAGACCAAGTATAATATGCTGAAGATTGAAAAGGATATTCTTCAGACCATCTTACTTTCACGTGCCAACACGATGATTCCTTTGCATTAACAACATCTGGGTGGCATATGGTGCCAAATAAGATCAAATTCCGAGAGTTATATCAGAAGTTGGACGAATAAAAACTCAGGAGCTTCGTGAGAAACATCCAATTCAACAGTATGACCCTTTTCTCCCAACCATTTGAAATATGTACCCCAAAACCAATTTACCATTCGGAACCCTTATAGCCAAACTTAAAAGGATAGCTCTTTATCCTCTCAAAAAAATAATAAAAAAATAAGAAGAAGAAGAAGAAACAGAAAAAAATAGAAAAAAAAAATCACAATCAAATCAATCACAATTTTGCCTCCAAGCCATCTAAATCTAACCTGTAACAAAACCTCAACCACTAAAAGTCACTTCAAAAATTGAACCACCAAAGCCGATGAAAGTAAGGTGTGGTGTTTCAAATTCAAGTCCCAAATAAGAAACCTGTCATCTTTGCCAGTTTACACAAGGGTCAAGAACAAGACTTTAATGCTAAATTGAACCACTCTCAAGAAGCAACCTCCCCTGTTAGCGAAGATGAAGGCAAATTCAATTGACATCGATGGATTGAAGGAGGGTTCATGGCAAAGGCTAAAAAAAAATACTAAAAAAAAAGAGAAAAAAATAGAAAAATAAAAGGAGAGATAATATTTAATCATGAAAACCCGAGAGGGCTGATTGATAACAAGAGTTTGATGCTTTCAAGATCTATCCCAAGATTAGATGAGGTTCTGTATTTTGAGATTAATATCAAATAATGATCATGTGTTATGAAACCAAATTGAAATATATGCATCTAGGCAAATATATTGATGTCACCAGAGCAGTTCATCTTGCACAATCGAATCTGTCTAGATCCGGTGTAAAATCAGTGCATTGGTACTATCTTCCCTCCGGTGCTCCATCCAAGTATTTCTCAACTCATCCTCTTAAAAAAAAAAAAGAGAAAAGAAAAGAAGGCCGTTAGAGATGAAAACAGTGACTGGCGCTCTAAGCAAAAGTTAGGCCAAAGGGTAGGGTGAAAACCTGGAAACAGGCAGTCTGTCCTAAAAAAAATAAAAAACAAAAAAAACAAAAGACAATGAAATAAATAAAAGCTGCTGGATTGGGTTGGGTCCATTCCAGGCAAAAAATAAGGCACAGGGTTATGTGAAAATCCGAAAGGACGCATTTCCCGCTAAGGAAAGTTAGCGTGAAAATCCACAAGGGATGCATTACCTTAAAATAATGACTACAGGTATCAGACGAGAACCTCGTAATCCCCAAAAGCATGAAATTCAAAAGCAATTCCAGAGGGCACCGATCCTGCTGCAAATTGTGACAAAACCGGCTGTCACATCCAAATCCACTCAAATGAATTCTTATCCTGCATGACTCATGCATTTCACTTGCATGCTCACAAATTTTTTCCTGCATATTGGATTTTCCAGTTTTGCAGTAAGAAAAACTCGATACGGACACCGACAGAAGCCGAGTGACTACATTAGTCAAAACATCAATCCACACAATCAACCCAAGACCTCTCATGCGGCAGTTCAAACCAAGACCTCTTCGGGGGCAGATTTCAACCCAAGACCTCTCAGGGGGCACCACTTCATCAACTCAGAAGGGTTAGTAGGATGGCGGCACTACCACTCTAAGGAGGGTTAGCACGACCACGGCACTACCACTTCATCATCTCAGAAGGGTTAGCACGATGGCAGCACTACCACTCTAAGGAGGGTTAGCACGACCACGGCACTACCACTTCATCATCTCCGAAGGGTTAGCACGATGGCGGCACTACCACTTTAAGGAGGGTTAGCACGACCACGGCACTATCACTTCATCATCGTAGAAGGGTTAGCACGATGGCGGCACTATCACTCTAAGGAGGGTTAGCACGACCACGGCACTACCACTTCATCATCTCAGAAGGGTTAGCACGATGGCGGCACTACCACTCTAAGGAGGGTTAGCACGACCACGACACTTCCACTTCATCATATCAGAAGGGTTAGCACGATGGCGGCACTACCATTCTACGGAAGGTTAGCACGACCACGGCACTACCACTTCTAAATGGTTAGCACGATGACGGCACTACACACCTTGCAGATCGGATGGGGGTTAGCAAGGGAACTCCAACAAATCGAAGCTGCAGTTATAGAACACTGCTCTTCCCACCGAGGTCGTAGCTAGAGAACGTTGCATCTCACCCATTCCTTATAGGTCGAGACGAGATCGGTAGGGACGTTTCCATCCGTTGAGCAGACTGAGACGAAGTCTACCTGACGAGGGACACGAAAGGTAAGAATCTCTACAGGTACACGTTTCTTCCTTTTTTTTTTGTTTTGTTCCTTTCTCTGAATTTTGGATCATCTAGGCACTCGTACGCTAGTTTTCCCCAAAATTGGGGGCAACTGTAAGCACCGTGTCCCAAGGCGGTCTAGATTAGAGATTACTCGATGAGGAATCAACGTTCGAGTTCGTACAAACGGTTGAGATTCGGAGGTTTTGGTCCCCTGCTTCATGAGAAACGTGTTCTTTCAGTCTTCGTAGGAAAGAGGGAGGAAACGGGGATCTTTTTTTGGGTCCTAAGGTGTATTTTTCTCCACCGGCGGTCTACCCGTCTGTCAAAGGCAAGACCATCGCTCGCTGTGGGTCCCCAACGGCCTATGTGATTTTTCGACGCCCGTCGGAGGGACGTGATTTTTCGGAGCACGCAACCTGATTTCCCAGAACACGCGACCTTTTCGACACCTGTCAGTAAGAGTTGCAAGCCCGTCGGTTGAATCCCTGTGTCAGTAGGATTGAACCGACACCCGTCTGTGGAACCGACGCCCGTCGGTCACCCCTGGCCTATAGAAGCTTTCATTTCCCACCTAGAATGGGGTTGGAGAAATTTCTAAAGGGGGAAACTCTGTCAAAATTAACACTTGTTTCTCTCTCTTCCAACAAACACAAATCTTAAGAAATCTCTTTTAGTTTAAGAATCAAACCATTAAAAAGGAGCTAAATCTAATTAGTTTTCCTAAGGCTTTAAATCCAAAATTCAGTCTTTTGAAGGATCAAGAAGGAAATAATCTATCTTCCTCATTCTGGACCTCTCATTTTGTCTTCTCATGGAGCGTGTGGGACTTTAATCGGCACTAAAAATCCAACCAAAATATTATCTGAGGGTAAATATTCCGGACTTCTTCGCTGTATTATTTCATCTTTATTCTTATTCTTGCTTTTTTTGCCTTTTTTGCTTTTATCTTTCTTTATTTTGATCCTTTTCATCTCGTTTTTGTGGTAAAAATCTGTGTTTCCCTTGAAAAAATAGTTTCGCTGTCGTTTTCGGAGACAGCGGTGACCGACGGGTCATCTGTTTCACCGACGCCCGTCGGTCACCCCTCCCACAGACGCCCTCTCTCGAGTGAGCGACGGGACACGTTGGTCACCTTGACTGACGCCCCTCGGTCACTCGGCAGTGGCCGTCCCTGGGTTCTGTCTCCATATTTTCAAACCCCCTTTTCTTTTCCTTTTTCTATCTCTCTCAAGTCTTAGAACTTTATTTATATTGCGCTTTTTATATATTAACACCCATTAACCTTTTGTGAGCATATATGATTTTCTTGGACTATCCTGAGCTCGAGGGGCAATCTACCATGCTCAGACGATTCCGTCCGGTTTGATTTTTTAACCTTCTTAGCTATTTCACCCATTTGTTTATTTATTAATTATTTTATGTACATGAATATACCTTTTTGTATCTCGCTAAATATAAGAATTGATGAATGTTTTATATTTCATAAAGGGAGATTTTCATAAAATTAAGGGCCCAATGTCCTATTTTTCATCCAATGAAAAATTTTCACAATAAAAACATCATTTTTATAATAAATGCATGCGAGGACCAAAGTCCTCAAAATAAATAATCTCCCGTCTTATGTATGTATTGCACATTTATAAATGGGAGTTGTATTCGGCTTCTAGTGTTATTGTAATTTTTTTGATTTAATATTCCTTTATTTATCTATCACTTTAACACGTGAATAAAATTCGCTTTTAATTAAATTGTATCGTGTGGAGAGGGAGTGAATTAATGAGTTCAAAATCTAATCATAAAATGATCGAGGTAGAAATAGATGAGAAGTCTCGAACCCAGCTCTGGTCTTTGGGTTCAACGAGGCGAGATGTCTTTCCGATCACTCATTAGAACCTCCAAGACACCTCTTGTGTCCTTTTCAATGACTTAATCAATGAATCCTAGGCTCCAAGGGAGAGAGGTTCACCCTCCAAGACCCCTTTTGGTTGGCCCAAAATGGATACATGCGTTGTCTTAGGCTCTCTGAGGCGAGAGAAACTTTCCCAATGTTTTATTGGGTGGCGACTCCATGAAACCTCCTTGTTGCCCAAAATAGACGCACTTGTAAATATATTTACAAGTTGCCAACGGATCCTCAATTGCCCGATCGCCCTCAAGCGGGTGGTCAAAGGGGCGGCCGCGGGGTCCGGTGCGCGTCACAATATGATAACAATTCATCTCATACTTTAGAAAGGTCCTTTTTACACGTTTAGTTGCCTTAATTAGGCCATTTAACATCATACCAATATTTAAACACAACATGTTTCTTCTTCACATTCCAATTCATACAAAAACACAACAATAGTAAGTTTCTCAAACCTCTTCTCCTATGGTCCGTAAGATATCACTTTACACTAGATTCACCAATTTTGGGCCTTCCCTTGCTCTTCTTCAATTCTTCAACTACCAATCAAGTCCAATTTTCAGAATTGGAACACCAACGTCAATATCTATAGAAACTCAAAATTCCAGAAATAGAAGAAGAAGAAAGACAAACAACCAACACTTACCTTGCTCAATTTTGGAATCTAAGCTTAAGCAGCCAAAAGACTCAACATTTAACTGATTTTCCCTTTGAGCCACATGGGTAAGAAAAGAAGAAGAAGCAAATTTTGAGAGAGAAGAGTGGCTGTAAACACATGCAATTCAATGAACTTTCTCCCTCCACCGAAAGCTTATATTGCATGTTATGCGATTAGGTGGTAGCTCCATCAATGGACACCCGGATTCCACTAGCTTTCCCTTAACCAATTCTGCTTTTGTTAACTTGATTAATGTCTAATTAAACTTGCTTAAGACTTAACATGCACATTAACTAATAGGTCACTCAAACTATTTTATTTCTTCAATTAGGTCCTCAATTATTTACACTTTAATCCTTACTCATGTACAATTAGTACAAATTTTTAACGCACTTCAAATTAACATGCTTTCTAATCACCATTGATCAATTTACCACTAGGGTACATTTTGGCCATTACAACTCTCCCCTCTTAAAAAGAATTTCATCCGCGAAATTCATACCTGAAACAAATAGGTGGGGATGTTGCTCTCGCATAGCAGCTTCAGGCTCCCATGTCGCCTCTTCCACTCCATGGTGTTGCCAAAGCACTTTCACAAGTGGAATATGTTTACTATGAAGTTGCCTCACCTCTCTGGCCAAAATTTTTTTCGGCTTCTCATCATAAGAGAAATTCGGTTGAACCTCAACTTCTTGCATAGGTATCACATGAGACTCATCTGATCGGTACTTCCTCAACATGGACACATGGAAGACATCGTGGAGTTTTGCTAAAGCCAGAGGCAAAGCTAACCTGTCAGCCACTGAACCCACTCGGTCTAAAACTTCATATGGTCCAATAAACCGCGGACTCAACTTCCTTTTCTTCCCAAATCTCAGTACTTTCCTCCAAGGAGACACTTTTAAGACCATTTTGTCTCCCACATTAAATTCAATATAATTACTCTTCAATTTCGAATATGACTTCTGTCTGTTACTAGCTGCTTTCAATCTCTATTGAATGATTCTTGCCTTCTCTTCTGTATCCCTTACCAAATTTGGTCCAATAACCTTATGCTCTCCTAATTCTGTCTAACAAACCGGAGTTCGACACTTTCTACCATATAATACTTCATACGGCGCCATGCCCACACTTGCTTGATAACTATTGTTATAAGTAAATTCTATTAGTGGGATGTACTTATCCCAACTATTAGAAAAGTCCAAGACATAATCTCTTATCAAATCCTCTAATACCTAGATACCCCTTTTCCATTATCCATAAGTCTACGATTGAATGCTATATTGAAATTCAACTTGGTACCCAAAGCAGCTTATAGACTCTTCTAGAATTTAGAAGTGAACCTCGGATCCCTATCAAACGCAATAGATAAGGGTACACCATGCAATCTAATAATCTCCTTCACATACAACTCAGCCAACCGATCTATGGTATAGTTCATTCAAACCGGTATAAAGTGAGCTGATTTTGAAAACCTATCCACAATAACCCATACTGCATCCTGTTACTTCAAAGTCAAAGGTAATCTTGAAATAAAATCCATGGTAATGTTGTCCCATTTCCATTATGGGATCAATGGAGGATTCAACAAACCATGTGGGACTAGATATTCTGCTTTGACTTGTTGATAGGTCAGACACTTGGATACATACTCCACCACATCTCTTTTCATTTTAGACCACTGGTATAAGTGTTTCAAGTCCTGATACATCTTGTTTCCTCCTAGATGCATAGTAAAGACAGTATTGTGCGCTTCATACATCAATCTTCTCCTCAATCCACTATCATTAGCAACACAAAGCCGATCCTTATAGAGTAGCACAATTTCCTCAACTACTTAATAATTAGACTTGTCACCATTCATAATTAACTGTAAAATCTGTTGTAACTTGCCATCATTTTTCTATGCAGCTACTAATTCATCTCTTAGTACTGGTCTCGCTTTTAACTAAGCTGACAATGCCCCATCCATAGTGAACCTCCATTTTATTTGTCTTAACAATAAAGCTAAAACAGATTTTCTACTCAGCGCATCCGCCACTACATTGGCTTTTCCAGGTTGATAGTCCACTATACAATCATAATCCTTAAATAATTCAAGCCATCTATGCTGTCTCGAATTCAATTCCTTCTGAGTTAGCAAATGCTTCAGGCTTTTATGATCAGTAAAGATCTTGCACTTCTCACCATATAAATAGTGTCGCCAAATCATTAAGGCAAACACCACTGCTGCCAATTCCAAGTCATGGGTTGGGTAATTTTGCTAATGTGGTTTCAATTGCCTTAAGGCATAAGCCACCACTTTTCCATCTTACATCAGTATATAACCCAAACTTATACCTGAAACATCACTATACAGAACATACTATTTGCCAAAAATAGGCTGAGTTAGAATTGGTGCCTCCACTAACATCCTCTTCATTTGTTCAAAGCTTAACTTACACTTTTCTGTCCACTCAAACTTAACTCCCTTTCGAAGCAATCTAGTCAAAGGTGAAGATATTTCAGAAAACCTTTCACAAATCTTTTGTAGTATCCAGTTAGTCCCAAGAAACTACGGATTTCCAGTACATTCTTGGGTGGCTTCATATTCATAATCTCCATAATCTTGCTCGGATCCACTTTTATACCTTCTGAAGATACCATATACCCCAACACATACTCAACTTAGCATACAATTGATGCTCCCTCAAAGTTCAGAGTACGGTTCTCAAATGCTATTTATGCTCTTCCTCATTCTTTGAATAAAGTAGAATGTTATTGGTGAACAACACAACAAATTGATCCAAATACGGCCTAAACACCCTATTCATTAAATCCATAAATATAGCAGGCGCATTAGTTAACCAGAATGGCATTGCTAGAAATTCGTAATATCCATACCGAGTTCTAAATACAGTTTTGGTATATCCTCTTTCATCACTTGCAGCTGATAATACCCAAACCTTAAGTCTATCTTGGAAAATACACCTGACCCTCTCAACTAAACAAACAAATCTTCAATTCTTGGTAGAGGATATCGATTCTTCACTATTACCTTATTCAACTACTGATAATCTATACACATTCTCATGCTTCCATCCTTCTTCTTAACAAACAGAACTGGTGCTCCTTATGGAGACACACTAGGCCTTATAAAACCTCTATCTAATAACTCTTGCAATTGAGTCTTCAACATATGATAAGGCACTTTAGACACTGGCACTGTTCTCGGCACTACATCAATTGACAGTTTCACTTCCCTCATTGGTGGTACACCCAATAATTCTTCCGGGAACACATCAGGAAATTTCCTTATTATGGGTATGTCCTTAATTCTCACTTGCTCTCATTTAGATTATAAAATAAGAGCCAAATAAGCCTCACATCCCTTCCTTAGACATCGGTATGCTTACATTGCCGATAACACATTAACAAGTGGATTTGTCACACCCCGTTTGCCCCCTAGTAGAATGAGCTTGTCTGTATGTGTAAGCATTCGCATGTGTTCGGCATATCATAAGGGTATTTTAGTAAAATGCATGTTTTTGGGGTTTATTAGCATATGGTTATATGTATGACATTAGTGTGTGAATTAATTGGGAAATAGTTGTGTGCATTTGAGCATATCATATTAGAAATGTTATAAGTTGGGAATGCATAGTGTGTGAGTGCATACCATTGTAGGGTGTGCATTAGTTGGGAGTGTATTGGGTGTGTGTGGTGCATGTCTAATTGGTGTGAGTGATTAGTTTCACCAATAGGAAATTGACACATGTTTAGGGCAAAAGAAAAGAAAAAGAAAAAGAAAGAAGAAGGGAAAAATACAGAATCTACTTTTCTTCACGTTCTTCCCTCTTCGCATCTTCTTCTTCCTTTTCTTTTCTCCAAGAACCCTAATGTGGATTCAAGTCTTATTGGTGGAATTAATCATCCCTTTTCGTCCTCTTTGGTAAGTCATGGCATTCCTCATCTTTGTTTTCCATTTGTTTTCATCATTTTCTTCTTCTTTGGGTTTAGATTTAACTTAGGGTTTGTGTTTTTGGTTGTTCTTCGATGTGTTGTTACTTAGCTGTGGCTCCTCGCGATCCTAAGGGCAAGGATATTGCTGGGACA
Organism: Excoecaria cochinchinensis; assembly: GCA_947683425.1. NCBI lineage: Eukaryota > Viridiplantae > Streptophyta > Magnoliopsida > Malpighiales > Euphorbiaceae > Excoecaria > Excoecaria cochinchinensis. The sequence continues at coordinate 2,784,989 of CANTUQ010000129.1, forward strand.
AGTGGAGCTAACTGATTGAAGCTTTGAATTTTAGGTCTGGGACTCTTGCTTGAGTTAATTGTTTGAATATGAATTTACAGTAATTTTTAGGGTTTATGTTCTTGAGAAGCTTGAATGCATTTAAGCTTGATTTGGTTGTTTTAATTTATGAATTGAGTTGTATTTATGTTGATTATATTGTATGAGATGTCTTCTGGAAGGTAAGAACAGATTTGTATGGTTTTGAATCAAATTTTGGGATTGATTTCTGAGTTCTGGGAATTCTGGAAATGGGAAAAATCGCGTTACTGTTGAATTTCCCATTTCCAAATTGGGTGTCGCGTGACTAGCCAAGGAAGGAGGCCAGTCACGAGGCGTGACTCCCAGTCACGACTCGTGACCAGCCAGAGAGGCCGGTCACGAGTGGTGACTGCCAGTCACCACTCGTGACCAGCCAAGCGGAGGCCAGTCACGAGTCGTGACATCCAGTCACGACTTGTGACCAGCTAGAGAGGCAGTCACGGGTAGTGACTGCCAGTCACGACCCGTGACCAGCCAAAGGAAAGAAAGCCAGTCACGAGACGTGACTCCGCGTCACGACTCGTGACCAGCAAGAGGGCAAGTCACGACCCGTGACCAGAAGAAGCCAGTCATGAGGCATGACTCTCAGTCATGACTCGTGACCAGCCAGAGGAAGAGGCCAGTCATGAATTGTGATGCCAGTCACGACCCGTGACCAGCCCACCCTGTTGGTCACCCCCGTTTGGCCTATTTTCTGAAATTTCCCGATTTTAACTCAAAAATGAATTTCCGTAATGTCAGGAGCAGCAGCCGCAGCAGGTGGAATATCTGCCATCTCCTCATCTTCACTTGCCTCCTCCTCACCTTCTTCTTCTTGTTCCTCAACTTATGGCGCATCATTTCCAGCAATATCCCTCCAACATGATCGAGCACGTGCCGGAATTTCCTGAAAATTATTGCCAACAACTTCTCCACGAACTAACATAGTCTTATTAAAATAATGGCAAGGAAAAACTCTATAATAGGCATCAAGATCAACATTTAAATTGGTTGCAATACTAGAAATAACATGCCCATGTGTTAAAGGCGAATCATGCTTATATACACATTGCAACAATTAACTTACTATCCAAAAAGGCCAACATACGTCCTTGCGTTTATGTACACACCACATCAAAAACAATTCATTATATGAAACTCTATTGAATTCGGACCTATTAAAAACCAAAGAAGCTAAAATCCTATGCAAAATCCAATACCTTAAATCTTTAATAAACATGGATTTAGCATCCCTAGCTCTATAACGAGTTTGCAAATCAGTCAAAAATGTCCAAAATTCATGAGGCTTAAAATATTTAGGTGGCTCGGTTAACCCAGCTTGAGAAAATCTAAATATCCTATTCATCATAAAATAGGTTAAAGTATAAGGTATACCAGCCATCCTAAAATCTAACCAATTCTCATTATCATCATTCTTTTTTAATGTGGTATAAAATTCTAAAACTAAATCAGGACGCACATTTTCATGCATAGAAGCAAATTTAAACAACCCACATACCCTTAACATATCATTAACTACTTCTAACATACCAATTTGATTAAGTAAAGAGTCAGAAAAAAACTTACAGTGCATCAAATGCCTATTACGAAGTAGTAAATACCTACTGCCTTCATCTACAGATAAAATGGGAAATAGAGCACCATAGTGAGAAGCAATGTTCACCACTTCAACTTCCTGCTCTTCTTGGTCAGTTCGAAAAACAGTTGGGTTCTTTGTCCTCACCATTTTTGCTTAAGTTTGTTAAACAGATAATGAAACTGGTAATAGAGTAATAAAGCTAAAGTCATGGGAAGAAATTAACACTGGGCATGCCAAGTGAGTAACAAAACCAAATACATGAAAGTAAAACAGAAAAGATAAAAGAAAAAGAAATATAAACAGAGAGAAATTACAAAAGAAATGTGATTTAGTTATACATAGATGCAACCGAAATACACTAAATAAAACACAAAAGACAGAAGAAAAAAAAAATAGAAACAGATATAGAAACAAATAATAAACTACAAACGAAATGTAAGTCTGTTATGCAGGAAAATACCGAAATGTAATAAGCTAGGGTAAAGAAGAAAAGAAAAATGAAAAGATTTAGACAAACCTGGTAATAGAGTGAACAACCCGTAATCCCTAAAACTATTTAAGAAAAGAGAAGAAAAGAAGTAGAAATGAAATGCTGGAATAAAAAACGAGAAGAAAACAGAAGATGAACGGCCTCAAAAGATCTCGGTGAACGAAAGAGAAATGAAGAATGAAAAGAAGAAATGAAGTTATCAGTGGAAGAAAGGAAAAACGAAGAAGAAAAAGAAAGAAGAAAAAAAAATGGCTTACAAGAGGGCTGCAACTCGTGACCTGTGTTAGGGAAAGAAAAAGAACAATGAAATGAAATAGAAGATTAAAAGTCACGACTTTAGGGTTTTAAAATTAGAGTTCCCGCTTTTAAATTTTTCTTTTCCTGTGTTTTAATTATTAAATTGGAAAATTAATGTAATGTAATTGAATTTAATAATATAAATCAGAATAGAAAAGAAAACTAATAAAATAAGAAAAGAAAACAAAAATTTAAAAACTTACCTGATATACCCCTGAATTGCAAATCACCCATCACGCGACGTGAGGCAACGTCACGCCGTGACACTCTGCACTTACCTGGAGTCCCTCGCATCAGATCAGCACGTCACGTGAAGTATCATCACGACGTGACACTTCGACCTTACCTGGGTGAAGTCCCTCGCCTCAGCCCCTCACGTCACGTGAAGCTTCATCACGTCGTGCGCCCTGCAGAAATGGCTTGCTTTTTGCTTCATCGCCTTCTGTCGCGATCGCGATACTTGCCGCGATCGCAACAGAAGCAACGTCTGCACAAATTTTATTTTTTTATTCTTCTTTGCTTTTTTTTTTTTAATATATTTATTAAATAAATCTAATCTTACTAAATTAGCTGTGAAATAAAACAAAAAATATTAGTAACATGAAAATCTAGAATACAAAAATAAAATTAAATAAACAAATTTAAATCAAAAGTACAAAACATAAATAAAAACAATATAACTAAGTAACCTAAATAAAAAGAACTAAATAAATCATGGCTTAATATGCTCCCTAGGATTCTCCTCAGTATTGCTTGGAAGACATCCTAAATTTCTAGAAGGTAAGGAATTTGCAAGTTGGCCTATTTGAACCTCAAGATTATGAATAGAGGCTGCATGATTTTTAGTGATTTGATCAATTTTTGCCTCAAGTTTCTTTTGGTTTGCATCTTGAGAATTTATCTTATAATTAATATCCTCTATAAACTTATCAATCTTACCCTCAAATGCCCCAAACCTATCTTGTGGTTGTTGGTATCCTACACCTCTATTTTGATTATTAACATGATTATTTCCCCAAGAAAGATTAGGATGGTTTCTCCAACCAGAATTATAGGTATTAGAATAAGGATTTCCACGACTTTGGCTTTGAAGAAAATTAACTTGCTCTTTATTAGCTATGCCTAAAGTGCAATTACCACTATCATGCCCATTTTGACCACACACATTACATGTATTTGATACATTACCTCCCATGCCTAGGCTATTAACTCTATGAGTTAAAGCCTCAACTTGAGCTTGTAATGCAACCATAGAATCAACTGAATGTATCCCCCTAACATTAGAATTATTATACTCTCTTACTCTTTCAGGAGGCCACATACAGTTATTCATTGCCATTTCTTCCAAAAGCTCATATGCTGCATCAATTGTTTTTCTCATTAAAGACCCTCCGGCAGCAGCATCAATAGTCCCCCTTGTAGTTGGATTTACACCATTATAGAATGTTTGCATCAACAACTCTCTTGGCAAATTATGATGTGGACATATCCTTTGCAATTCCTTGAATCTTTCCCAAGCCTCATATAATGATTCATTTTCAATTTGAACAAATGTAGTGATATCCTTTATGATTTTTGCGGTTTTGGCCAACGGAAAATATTTTGATAAAAATGCTTGGGCCAATTGGTCCCAAGTAGTTATAGATCCTCTTGTCAAAGAATTCAACCAAGCCTTTGCTTTATCCTTCAATGTGAATGGAAAAAGCCTAAGCTTGATTGCATCATTTGAAACCCCATTTATCTTAAAGGTATCACAAATCTCAAGAAAGTTTGCCAAATGAGCATTTGGATCCTCATTTGCCAAACCATAAAATTGTATACTATTTTGAATCATTTGTAACAATGAAGGCTTAATTTCAAATTGATTGGCATTTACCGTTGGTCTTACCACTCCTTGTTGAGCACCACTCAATGCAGGTGTGGCAAAGTCCATCAATCTTGGTGGATTTTGTTCTTCAGCCATGATAATTGATCTCCTATTTTTGTTCTTCTTTTTATTTGATTTTCGGTTACTCAATAAAAACCTCTCAATTTCAGGATTTAAAGGCTCAAGCTCTTCTAAAGAACTCCTTGTACTAGGCATGAACTTCTAAAATCCTGTAAAAACAAAACACAAAATTAATTTAACATACAAACAAATTAAAACAAAACAAAATATTGTAATCCAAAATCATAAATCAATTTTTATAATGGCAAACAACCGTTCCCCGGCAACGGCGCCAAAAACTTGTTGTGCATTTTTCTAATGATGCAACATACCGCAAGTATACGGTGTACCGCAATAGTACTTTAGATATCGATCCCACAGGGAACGTGTTACACACTATTACTAATTGATTTTAATCTTGTTTACAATGATCATAAATTTGATGGTTGAATTAGAACTACTTAATTTGAACCTAATTTATGTTTATTAGAAGAAGATAAATAGTATATGAATGAAGAACTAAACATAATGAATTTGACCCATCATTTTGATTTACATTTATTCATCTTTCATGCAAGCCAAGTTAGAATAAATTTTTAACTCACTCTCTCGACATGAATTAAAATGCCTAAAACATACAATTAAAATTCTAACTCACAATTTTCATTAATGAATTAGAGGTTTCTAATTACATATTTTAAGAATAGACACTAACCTATAGCAATTATCTCAATATACCAATCTCTTAAATATATCTTAATAATGAAATTCTATTAGATGTCTGATAAAGCAAACTCTCGAATTACTTTAACTTGTAAAGATCAAGCAAAAGATACTAATAGAAAATCTACAATGAAAGACTATTAAAGTAGATGAAAATAGAAATAATCATAACATACAAATTCATTAAAATGATATTCATAGAAATATTAGAGAAGAATTAGAAATAAGAGAATAAGATAGAAGTTCTTCAACCCTTTTCTAAATCTCTTGAAAATAAATTTTCCTTCTCCTTGATCTTCTTCTTCAAAACATGAACATGAAACTAATTAAGAAAAATTAACTAAAGAAAAGAAAACTATTTTACTAAAATACAGAAAATTACTTAACTAAAAATTCATCTATTGTCATTTATTATATATTAAAACTACAGTTAAACTACATATTTATAGAAAATAATTGAAAGCTTGTGTCTCTTGAAATGACCCTTTAGAATGGTTGCAAACTTTGGGTGAAAGAAGGTGATTTTCCAAGTGACTTTTGGCTGAAAACCGTCCAACGGTCGCCTCTGTCGCGCTCGCAACGGTGTCGCGCTCGCGACAGAACGCGCTTGCCCATTTTCTTTCTTCCTTCTTTCTCTCGGTTTTCGCTTCCCTCTCTGGCCAGTCACGTCGCGTGACTCCCCATCACGGCGTGCCTTCCTCGCGTGTGGCGTGACTGGCGCTCACGTCGCGTGACTTCTTCCCTTCTTTCTCTTCTCTTCTCTTTCCCCTTCCTTTCCTAGCCTCTCTGTGGCGTCACGTCACGTGATCCCTGGTCACAGCGTGTCTTCTTCTCTCGCAGCTCCTCTCTTTTCTGCTCCTTCCTCTTCTTCTTCTTATCAAGTCACGTCCCGTGACCTCTGGTCACGGCGTGACCTGCTCCTCTTCTCGTGATCTTCTCCTTCTTCTACCTCTTTTCTTCATTTTTTCACCTAAACATACCGGTAAACATAAAAACTAACAGACTAATACTAATATACATAAACTAACACATATAACATCAAATATTCACTTAATTATATAATTAATTAATTAAACTCATACTAAACATATACTTAATTATACATTAATTAAGCTCCTATCAAGTCGCGTTTTTCCAGATCTCCAGAAATCTATAGAAATTCTTCAACTCCAACAACACACCCATATCTCCAAATCAAACCAAACTTCAACATAACTCTAATTAAACATTCATAACCTCATAAACAACACAAAACCCAACTTTTACATCAATAATTATGGACAAATCATGTAATAAACATAATCAAAATCTCTAATTTAGCAAAATAAGAAATTTGCTACACAAACTCATTCAATCTCACAATTTGATCTAATACATCACATTCAAGGCATTTCAACATAAATTAGTCAAAACCGATAACATTTAAACACACTTGAACAACTTTAATCTCACAAATTTCTAGCAAATCTAACCAAAACACCAAAATCATAAAATGCATCAAAATCACAGAAATCCCTAACCTCATCTCCTTTGCTCCTAAAAGCTTCCTTGGTTGATCTTTCTTGCTTCCAAACCCATCCAAAGACTTTCTCATCCAAAACCTCATCAATCACACAAACACATATACAAAACATAAATCGAGGGTTTAAACTAATCAAAGGAATACGAGAAATCAAAACTTAAACTTACATTTCCTTTAACAAATTCTTCACTTAACTCACTTGAACTAACAAACTTGATTATCTAAATCTTGAGCTTTGATCTAAGGGAAATCAGATGGCGTTGGAATAAGAAGGAGAAGAAGAAGAAGAAGGAGAAGAAGAAGAAAGGGAAAAAAGAACGGGGAGAACGAGAGAGGGGAGAGCAGATTTTTTGCCCTCTCTCTCCTTCTCTCTCTTCTTTTATACCCCTTCCTACCACTTGCCACATGTCACAATGCCATTAGTCCAATGTAGATATTTATGTCCATTTAGCATACCTAACACTTTAACTTGCACAACTTTGGCCACCACTCATCCTCAATATGTGCAAATCATTCTAGGGTACGTTTTGGGTTGTTACAATTCTTCCCTCTTAAAATAATTTCATCCTCAAAATTCACTCACATCGAAAAAATTCGAAGACTATACTCCGATTCACTACCATTCTCACTTATCGTTCTATATCATCATATAACATCTACGTTCTACACTTATAACACACACCTTACACTCGTTCCCATACACTTCACTTCTAACATACTCACTTGCTTTTACTGATTCTCATCTTTATACTCTCAAAACACTTCTTTTAATCGGAATGACTATACAAATCATAACTTTTTCTTGTCCATAACTAAACTCAAACTCGTAAAATGGGTTTAAATAAATCTCCTAATTCTCCTCTCATTATCTTACGTCCAAATCAATCATATTCATCAGAACAATCATTACTTTAACCACCAATCGAAAACCAAAGTATATATACCTCACATATAGACCATTTAATTCACAATAATTTGCTACACAATTATTGATTTAATCCGGCACACATGCTACCCTCTTTACTAATAATACTTGTATCTTACTCCAAAATCTTTTCACATTCATTTATGTAAGGTTCCAAAATACCCTTTCTACTCAACTCTGACTATATACACAATACATTCTCCTTAACAATTACTATGCTCTTCAATCACACACTTAATCTTAATATCAAATACTCAACATACACCCTAATAGCTTTCTCTCCATAAAAAACGCATACACAAATGCTTCTCATGTGTGATCAAAGGATGATGATGAAATGAGGATGTGATGGTTCATGTATACAAGATGATGCAGAAATGCAATTGATGCTATAAGAATGTACTTTTCCCATCCCCATGGTTCAATATACTTATGTTCAAACAATTTCCTTGAGATAGATGACAGGCATACAGAGCACCACCAAATTCTTACAAAATCCAAATACTCCTCCAATTCAAACACCAATGTATCTATTCGCACAAGGTAACCATACATCAAAACACTTCAAGAACTTCTACGAAACCTTCTCCTTAGCCCACCTAGTATCAAACAAAATCCTAATGGATCCTTTGATAACTCATCTAATAAATACATTCAAAATCGCACACACACATAACAATTCAAGGCATGTAGATCATAACGTACTGAGCCAACACTTAACCTAACACTTTATCTAATCAGAAGGTCCCCCTTCCCAACACAAACCTAAATGACAAGGTCATCCACTTTAGCCAACGCTAACTATACAGACACACTTCGAAATAAATATCTTACCAGAACCGCCTAAACCTATGCTCTGATACCAAATTGTAACACCCCCAACTCCCACACATAGCACACAGAGGAAAATGAAGAAAGAGTGGTACGGTGAGTGGAGGGCCCTTTCGGACGAAAACATTTACTTGGCAAAACTGAAAAATAGAATAATAAAATTTCTAAGGATCAACCCAACAACGACAACCACATCCCAAACTTAGAAGAAGAACAAGAAAGGGAAAAAAGAATGGGGAAAACGAGAGAGGGGAGAGCAGATTTTCTGCTCTATCTCTCCTTCTCTCTCTTCTTTTATACCCCTTCCTACCACTTGCCACATGTCACCATGCCATTGGTCCAATCTAGATATTTATGTCAAATTCTCTTTTTAATCCCTCAACTCTCATAACCTCATTCATTGATATTCATAACTTAATAATCCTTCACAATGGCCCACTAAATTAATCTTTATTCTTTCAATCAAGTCTTAATTCCACATATCACAATTTACTATTAGGCATACTTGCCGAAACTTTGATATAAATTCTTAAATTGTCCATTTAGCGTACCTAACACTTCAACTTGCACAACCTTGGTCACCACTCACCCTCAATATGCGCAAATCCTTTTAGGCTATATTTCGGGTTGTTACATATTATCTTTAACTTAATTACTCAATTTACTCATTAATTAATCGCATAATTAAAAATTAAAACGTATTACACACTAATTACTGTTTAATTCTTTCATTCTAACTCTTATTCCCTAAATTACATTTTTACCGTTAATATTTTTCCTTGGTTTTCAGTTTTACCCTTATCTTTTTCATTAATTACATCGATGTCTTCACTTTTCACTTAATACCATTTAGGTTCCCACATTTACACTAATTCCACTTGTATCCCTTCTTTTACAGTAATTCTATGTATGTCCTCATTTATACACATAATTACTATTTTACCCTTAGTTATTCTTTAATTATATTTTTAACCTCACTTAAACTTATTTTCCACTTTTACCATTTAATAACTTCTTTAATTACCAAAATACCCTTTTTAATTCAAATTTCCACTTTTAACCTTATAATTTCTCAAAATGACAATTAGGTCCCTACTTTAACACTTTATCACCAAATTACCATTTTAACCTCATATTTTATCAAAATTACCATATTATACACTTTTCACCTACTTTATGTACAATTACTATTTTACCCCTAAACCTTTTGATTTATTCCATTTTAGTCCCTTTTTCACATATTTTCACATTTATTACTATTTAAAATAAATTTTATCATTTAATTACCATAATGCCCCTATATTATTATCAAATTACAATATAGCCATTCTTTTCACTTTAGTTACAATTATGCCATTTTCTAATAATACTTCACAAATTACTCACTTTTCATGTTATAATATATTAGTTTAATTCGTTAATCACTCATTTCTATGGTAAATTATATTTTAGCCTTTAAACTTTTTATTTCTTCAACTAGTCTTTTCTTCACTCTTATTCACTATATTTTATAATAAATCTCTTTTTAATTAATTTCTTTCAACTTTACCCCTAGTAACACCAATTAGCTATCACAAGACTGGATATGCGGGACTAGACTCTATAGCCTTAACCTACCGAAGTGGCACTAGGGTGCCAAATTACACTCCGACAACTCAATACATACACTTTACACTACACTTACATATAGACCATCATTGGTCTAAGTTTGCAAGTTGCCATGACTTGCCACCGCGACTTACACTGGTGTCCCTATGGCTAGCCATGTATATCATGAACTAGATTTCTCTACTAGACAACAACTAAGGGCAATATATAATCAAAGTTCATATAAATATCATATTATGCCAACACACATATTTTGACATGCACTTCATTTTCACTTACTACTTTACATACAAATTTATTTATCGTTGTTTAGCCATTACATGCCATTAAATGAGATATATCATCAAAATACATTTAATATATGTCATGTATACCATTCGGCCCAAATGACACATTTTCATATCTTCCACTATAATTTCATTTAATCACTCAATCATACTCTTTAAATGTTATACATAACATAAACACCATTTACATGCCATAATTCATCATATATCTCAATTAAATCCTTAGTTAACCATTCGGCTAAAGGGTTAAATTTCCATTATGTACACTTTAATTTCATTTATCCACTTAATCATCCTCTCCACATGTTATCATGTTGTAAATACAAATTACAAGCCATATTACACAATATATCCCATTATTTTTCTTATTAATCCATTCGGCCAAGCTTATACAAATATATTAAGTTTACTTTTCAATCTTTTAACTACTCCATTTTAAATTACACATGTTATATGCATTATAACTTTAATTTACAAGCCATAAAACCTATATAATCATGATGAATTCCTTAAGTTACTATTTGGCCACTATTAGGGATTTCATACCAATATATTTTAATTGAATCTAACCATATTTATAAACTATTTTAAGTCCACTTATCATGAATATTAAGTTAGATTTAATTAAACATGTCATTATCTCAAACCCATAGTTAGACATAACATAAACTCAAACTAAATTAATGGAAATAAGAGGATTTTGTAACCACAAACTTGAAATTCTTGCTCTACACTCCCTTAAGCTTCCTTTTCCTTCACTTTGGCTTGAGAAAACTCCTCCTCACCATGACAACTTACTATGGCTGAATATAAATAAGCTCATATCATCAAAACCATGCTTTCTTTTTGTAAACTAACATCATAAATGAACTATATGCCCTTTAAAACCCCCAATAGGAACCAATAAACATAATTAAAACCACGTAAATCTCTTACCTCAAAACTTAACCTAAACTTTGTATACTTGATTTTTCCAACTTCTAGTGCTCCAAACGGACTCCAGTAACTTCTATTAGGTTATAGAGGAGCTAATTTATCTAGGAGATTGAAATTTGGGGACAGATTGGTTGAGAGATAAAGAGAAATGGAGGAGAAAGTCGAAGGAAGAATTTAGCTTCGAAGAGGAAGAAGAAGATCGGTTTGACTGGATCCTTCCCTTTTATATGCTAAAATTGAACCAAACTGGTCCAACCAATGTGGTCCGACCGGTTTAAACCAAAATTTTGGTTTTTCGATCAATTTACACTATTTCAAGGCATCTATATGTTTCTTACCTTATATTCCCTTCTAACCAATTCCATTGTTCTTAAAACATTAAAAATAGTCTCCCTATAAATATTTAGCTTATTCGGAGTCTATTTGGGACCCGATTCACTTAAATCAGTCCGATTCAACCACTTTTTGTTCTACCATAAAATCCAACTCTAATGCCGACAAAATTTACAGGAAATTATTATATGTCTTCATACTTCCCACTACAAATAAACTAGACCTCAAATACTATTTTTAAATGCTCAGTCAAATCTCGGTCAAACCCCGGTTCAATTTGAACCGAACCGGAGGCCAACTTCAGAATGACTTTCGGAAGCCAATTTAACTCCGTTTTCACTCCAGATTTCACCACTAGACTCCTAACGATTTACATATCATTTTTACCAAATTAGAATTTTTCGACCGACGGACGACAGTACGACTGTCAGGCTACCCTAAGGTTAACCACCCTGAAATTTCTATATCACAAACACATTTTACACTCAATATTATCCCACATAATCATACTTATGACATCACTCTGCACTGATATCACATTAGAGACACTGTAATCTTGCACTAACACTTTTAGACCGGTATTTGGGCCACTACAATTCTCTCCCACTAATAAAAATTTCGTTCTCGAAATTTTCCATATGCACCACTTTCATAATTCACAGTCACTATACGATGATAATATTTAGTTCAAAAGATCCATTCACTTTCACTTTTCTTCAATCATCATGTCTTATATTCACTTACAATTCTACGGACCCATACTATCCTTATGTCTCCTTCGATACCTTGACTCACACTATAACTTTGGTCGGATGCCACTATACACTATAACAAGGAGCAAGCATACATCAGCACTATAAGATAATATTAATTTCCATTGGCATGTATATACATTCACTTAGTAAAATCCCACTCCGATACTAGAATCGCATAAACCTTTGCTCTGAAACAAAAATAAATATAACACTCTTATACCTCTTACGTATATTGCCAACTTTGAATTTACTGTGCGATTTCCATGAACATACTAAGTTGTCTTCACTAGACCCAAACTGTGGTTAAATTTCTTCTTTCATCACTTAAAACTTTTATTCACTTGATCATTCAATTCATTTAACAAATTCGCTTAACAATTTCACTTAACATTTTTACTTGTTAACTTAGTTGCCGATTGACCTATAACTGTTTAGCGTTACTATTCATTTGGTCAAAATTTTGGCAGTTTAATGGCTTATATTTCTCACTACCTAAACTTGCAAATCTCAAACTCTACAGCCCCGGCAAGGGCACAACAATAAGTCATTCACAACCATACCATTCACAGTCTAAAACATCTATCCAGGAAACACATCATTTACATACATAAATACATATAAACCATCATATAATTAAATCCCATCTTTATATACATAACAATACAACAATACCAAAACATACAAAATATAACTTCAATCCTTCTCGGTGCTTGCTCCGCTCCGACTGAGGTATGCTGCTCTGACCTAACGCGTACCTAAACACAGTCAAAACAACTACGTGCTGAGCATTAATATGCCCTGTGGTGGTTCCAAATCCTAAGATTTCCACTACTATAAATTATACTAACACACATAATTATAAAATGTGATCCTAATCTTCTTAACTAAACTCATTAATTATTTAAATTTATTTTCACATTCTATTATACATTTACACATTAATCATTTTTATTGACCCATTTACTCAATTTGCGATCATTACTTATCACTAATTGCATTTTCGGGTCTTAATTCAAATTATTTTTCGGTCACTTACAATTTTGTCACTTTTACTTAATTAAATTTTGAATTTACACTGTAATTACTTTATATATAAAATCATACAATTATTTCTTTATTTATTTCACTAATTAAATCACACATTCATTAAATTAACAACACAATTAACATTAAACCTTATTATACACTAATTGTGTTTTAAATCCTTTTATTAAATTTATTGTCCACTAGTTACACTCTTACCCTTAATGGCCTTATAATTAAAATTATACTTTTATTTACTATTATTTCTTATTTATTATCTTTAACTTAATTACTCAATTAACTCATTAATTAATCATATAATTAAACATTAAAACGTATTACACACTAATTACGGTTTAATTCTTTCATTATAACTCTTATTCCCTTAATTATATTTTTACTATTAATATTTTTCCTTGGTTTCTAGTTTTACCGTTATCTTTTACATTAATTACATCCATGTCTTCACTTTTCACTTAATACCATTTATGTCCCCACTTTTACACTAATTTCACTTATGTCCCTTCTTTTACACTAATTCCATTTATGTCCTCCTTATACACATAATTACTATTTTACCCTTAGTTATTCTTTATTTACATTTTTAACCTCACTTAAACTTTTTTTTCACTTTTACCCCTTAATAACTTCTTCAATTACGAAAATACCCTTTTTACTTCAAGTATCCAGTTTTAACCTTATAATTTCTCAAAATTACAATTAGGTCCTTATTTATCACTTTATCACCAAATTCCCATTTTAACCTCATATTTACCAAAATTACCATATTACCCTTACCTTTATACTTTTTACCTAACTTTCACTTTTTACCTACTTTTTGTAAAATTACCATTTTACCCCAAAACTTTTTTATTTATTCCATTTTAGTCCATTTTTCACATATTTTCATATTTATTACTATTTAAAATAAATTTTATCATTTAATTACCATAATGCCCCAATATTATTATAAAATTATAATATTGCCCTTCTTTTCACTTTAGTTACAATTGTGCCATTTTCTAATAATACTTCCACAATTACTCTCTTTTCATGTTATACTATATTAGTTTAATTCGTTAATCATTCATTTCCATGGTAAATTATGATTTAGCCTTTAAACTTTTTTTTTCTTCAATATAGTCTTTTATTCACTCTTATTCACTATATTTTATAATAAATCCCTTTTTAATTAATTTCTTTCAACTTTGCCCCTAGTAATACCCATTAGCTATCACTAAATTGGATATTCGGATTGGACTCTATAGCCCTAACCTATTGAAGTCGCACTAGGGTGCCAAATTATATTTTGATAGTATCGGAGTGGCAATAAGGTGCCAAATTACACTCCGGCGACTCAATACATACACTTTACACTACACTGACATATAAACCGTCATTGGTCTACGCTTACATGTCGCCATGACTTGCCACTGCGGCTTACACTGGCATCCCTATGGTTACCCATATATATCCCGAACTAGATTTCACTACCAGACAACTACTAAGGGCAATATATCATCGAAGTTCATATAAATATCATATTATGCTAACACACATATTTTGAAATGCACTTCATTTTCACTTACCACTTTACATACACACTTATTTATCGTTGTTTAGCCATTACATGCCATTAAATGAGATATATCATCAAAATACATATTATATATGTCATGTATACCATTCGGCCCAAAAGATATTTTTATATCTTGCACTATAATTTCATTTAATTACTCAATCATACTCTTTACATGTTATACATACCATAAACACCATTTACGTCCCATAATTTATCATATATCTCAATTAAATCCTTAGTTAACCATTCGGCTAAAGGGTTAAATTTCCATCATGTATAGATTATACTTAATGAGTCCTAATTACTGAGATAGTTATTTGCTTTTAAATATTTTACAAATTATGAATTGTTTGCATGTGTCCTTAAATTATTGCATTAAATGTGGCTTGGTTATAAGAAATGGTATAGTTAAAATAGATACAAATATATAATAGTTAATTAATAAAAGGCATGTTAACTAGAAATAATATTGAATGGGATTACTTTTAAGGTTAAAAACTTGACACGCGCAAAATAAACTAAATCTAAGAGCAAGTGTACTCTGTCGGTGCAAGTAGTAAAGGAAGTGAGTCCAGATATCGTCCTCAGGGAATAACCTAACAATTACTAGAATTCTCAAATACTTATGTTATTTAGACAAGCAATGTTTGAATATGAAAATAAATTAAACTATGCTAACAAATGACTAAATAATCTAACACTAATTTTAAGAAAAGAATTAATAAATATGATGAATGTTAGGACTTGGGTTTCACTTAACTTCTCAACTATGTAATTTTCAGATTATTATGCAAAAGAATGATATTTCATATGAGATGGTGATTTCTCCCTAAATTAATCAAAATCCAATGATCATGGTATTTAGATCCTAATCTCAATTTAATTCTTCCAATTGATCAAGTAAAAGAACTAAAATTAGAAAGTATTAAGTTCAATGGAAAAACCTTGACAAAAATAAAAAACCACAAGGACAAAAATAAGGTTGATCATGCATATTTTCAATCCAGGTTATGTTTAATCTGATCCACTAATTAATCTAATTGGTCAAGTAAATTAATTGGTTAAGTTCATGTTGAATTGATCAATTCCAACAAGCATTAATCACAATAAAAACATAATCTCTAACAAGAAAATCAATCTCATGCATAAAACCCAAAACAATTTACATAATCTCCAAATTAAGATCCACCATAGCCCTAACTATGGAATTAGTTCATAATAATAAAGTTAAATCTCAAATCAAAACTAAAATCCATCAAGTTCATCATAACAAAAGAAATCAAAGTAAAATAAAAAGAAATGAAGAAGAAGAACACGATGGAGAGCAGAGAACTGGCCACCAGCGATTTCAGAACAAAAGAAAGAGGAAAAACAGAGCTTAGGTTGGCCACCACGGGTTGCTTTTCAAAATTCTCTGTTGCTGCAACGTCAATGATCTCGTTCCCGTTTCTCTTCTGTTTTCCTTGTGTTTTTCTCTCTTAGAATTAGGTTAAGATATGTCTATTTTATGCTCAGTCGTTCCCCCTTTTAATCCTTCTTAAGAGTTCCACTTGAATTAAAGATCTGTCAAAATAAGGAATTTAAAACACATCAGGTAACTGACCAAAGCTGCGACCAAAGCTGGGTCTTGCTTTGGTCTCAGCTTTTGTCAGTTAATTTTCCTCAACCAAAGCTGATTCTTGCTTTGGTTCCATCTTTGGTCCCTTCTTTGGTAAGCTCCTGTCCCTCTCATTGATTTCTTTCTCATGATTTCCTCTTAACCAAAGCTGAACCTTGCTTTGGTCTCAACTTTGGTCCTAGCTTTGGTAGGATTCTGTCCCTCTTGTTGATTTCTTCCTTTGTTTCTTTTGCTCTTGACCAAAGCTGGACAGCTTTGGTTCCAGCTTTGGTCAGCTGTTGTCCCTCAAGCACTTTCAACGTGAAAACTTGTCCAAATCACCCAAATCTAACACAAAAACATATAATTAACACATGAATATAATCATTCATAATAAATGTAAAAACATCAGAAAAACCTACATTAAATTAACAAAATAACATTAAACTTAAACACAAACTATAAAAATACTATAAAACCGCATCCTAACAACTCCCCCACACTTGAGATTTTGCTTGTCCTCAAGCAAAAAGAACGAAAATTTCTCAACCAAATCAAATATAATAAACCATCTAACTCACAAAAATCATAACCAAAATAAATAAGAGTCTCCATATTTTAACACTAGGATGCAAACCTCACTAGTATTATCAATTCCTACTAATTTAATCATGTAATCAATTGAACAAAAATTCACAAACATCCACAATTTAAAGAAAATAATGCTAGTTAAAGAACTAATGTTAAAGATTAACTCCTTACTCAAATTAAACAAGGAATACTTATCATTCATTTTTTTTTTACATCTTTCATTCACTTTTTTCATTTTTAATATTTGAACTTTTGATAAACAAATTGAGTGAAAAAAAAATTTAAATATATCAGATATTTCCCCAGTAACCATTCAATCTCAAAGGGGTACTTGTATGTATTTCTCCGGTAACTGCTGGTCTCAAAGAGGTACAAAAAAAATGTATTTCCCCAGTAACCAGTAATCTCAAAGGAGTACATAAAATGTATTTCCCCAGTAATTGATGATCTCAAAGGGGTATCACAAAATTAACATATTAGGCATGAGTTCGAATGAAAGTAAAACCTCATCACAATTTCAGTGTAAAGTTAACTTTTGATAAAGTTTTTAAACCAGCAAAATTTTCTTAAAAATAAAGGAATTCCTAAATCAAATGTTCAAAGAATTACACATAATAGTAAGAAGGAATAACACTAGAATTGAGGATGCAAAATTTAACAAAAATTATTAGAGACTCCTATAAATTTTAGGCTATGATTAATAGAATTTAACATGGAACTTTATACTTGAAATAGCCAAGAAAATTTTAAGTTAAATTTGCTCACAAGATTAACAAAAACACAAATGAGAGGAGTGACAAAACATTAAAAACACACTAAAGAAACAGTTTTTCCCCCCACACTTAACTTGTTCAGTGTCCCCAATGAACAAAACAAAAACAATAAAAGAGAAAAGAAAGCAAACTGCCCTGAATTGTGCGAAGGGAGAAAGAGACATTGACTTAGGTTGCTGACATTGTGATTCCCTGTGGATTAAGCGAAAAAGAAAGTGATATGAGGAAAAGAGTGTGTATGAGAAATGTTGAAGGAAGAAATAGAGCATCCAAATCAAAATAAATAAACTAAGGAATGAGGAAAAACAAAGTTCCTGGGGGTAATTAAATAGCGTTGTCCCCTTATGGCTTTCACTGCCCAGTTAATTGCATTTAAACAAGTCACAGTGTATTTCATGGGTTTAACCCATGAAATGCGTTGTGACTGAATTATTTTTTATTTTTTTTTTCAAAAATAGCAAAAAGAAAGAAAAAAAAAATTCCTACTTCTAATGCTGCTGTTTTTTTTTTCAATTTTTTTTTTAAAAAAAAATCAAACACCTAAACATTTATGAAAAGAAAAAGAAAAAAAAAATAAAACCTTAAAAACAGAAAATAAAAAATAACAAAAATGATCGGGTTGCCTCCCGAAAGTGCTAAATTTTAAAGTCATTAGCTAGACTTTTTAAAGTCACTAGTTTAGTCCGGAGCTTCATCCATAAATGGCTTTAGTGTGGGTTCCAATAATCGTCCCAATTCTTCAAATCGCTCACTTCTTATCAAATGGCATTTTTCATCTGTTTTCTCATCAAATTCTAAATCTGTGGAAAACTCTGGATCCCAAGAATTCAAAGCCTGTACATCATCAAAACATGAATCAACAGTGGCATCTTTACTCTCAACAAAATAACAAGAATCAAATTCAGAAGTATTTTTAAGGGCATCAAAAACTTTAAAGGAAATTTCTTCATCTTGAAGCCTGAGAGTTAATTTTCCTGCTGCAACATCAATTATGGAACGCCCTGTTGCCAAAAAGGGTCTTCCTAGAAGAATTGGCATTTGGATGTCCTCCTCCATGTCGAGTACAACAAAATCTGCAGGAAAAATAAATTTGTTAACTTTGACCAAAACGTCTTCCACTATCCCACGTGGATGCTTAATGGATCTATCAGCCAATTGGAGTATCACATTAGCGGGTTTAGGCTCTCCCAATCCTAATTTCCTAAAAACAGATAAAGGCATAAGATTAATACTTGCACCTAAATCACATAAACCTCTATCAAAATCAAAATTACCAATAGTACAAGGAATAGTAAAACTCCCTGGATCTTTCAGCTTAGGTGGCAATTTCCTTTGCAAGATAGCAGAGCATTCTTCAGTGAGGCGAACAGTCCCAAGATCTTCAAGTTTTCTCTTGTTAGAAAGTATTTCTTTCAAGAATTTTGCATATGTTGGCATCTGCTGTAGTGCTTCTGCAAATGGTATATTGATGTGTAACTTCTTGAAGACATCTAGAAACTTCGAGAATTGCTTTTCCAAATGTTTCTGTTTTAACCTTTGAGGGAATGGAATGGTAGGTTGTGCTGGTTGTACATTAGGATCAGCAAAAAGTCTTGGTGTTGTCCTCTCTTCTTTCTCATTTTCATCATTAGAAGATGCAACTTGTCTGCTTGGGTCAACTAGCTCCTTTCCACTTCGCAATGTGATAGCATGCAGTTGTTCTTTTGGATTAGCTTCAGGCTGACTAGGCAATGCTCCTTGTGCTCTCTCAGTCAAGATATTAGCCAATCTGTTAATTTGTGTCTCCAACCCTTTAATAGCAGCTTCTTGATTCTGAGCTCTTATCTCCTGCATATTCAATCTTGTTTATGTGGTAGAGATGAACTTAGTTAACAACTCCTCCATATTCGGTTTCCTCTCCCCTTGAGGCTGAAATCCTGGAGGTATTGGTGCATTGTTCCTGGTATTGGGTATTTGAACTGAAGGGGGCTCCATTCTTTGCATATTCTGCTGGTTGCTCCAAGAAAAGTTGGGATGATTTCGCCAACCAGTATTGTATGTGTTCGAGTATGGGTTTCCTTGAGCCCTGTTCCAATTACCAACAAAATTAGCAGATTCATCAAGTGTAAATGAATTTATTACCGGACATTCATGAGCAGGATGATTTCCTCCACAAGATCCACATGGCGCTGATCTGGTAAAATTCATAAAACTATCAAATTTGTTGGACAAATTCTCTACTTGTGCAGCAAGAGCAACATTGTCTTCAACTGCATATAGCCCTGCTGATTTGCGTTGCCTTTCTTTTTGCCATTTGCAATTGCTGCTCATAGCCATTTCATCCAAGATTTCATAAGCTTCGGCTGATGGTTTCTTCAATAGACTCCCTCCTGCAGCTGCATTAACAAGTGATTGATTAGTTTCATTTAAACCATTATAAAAAGTTTCAACTAGAGCCCATTTACCAAAACCATGATGTGGACATTTTCGGACCAATTCAGTAAATCTATCCCAAGTTTCTCCAAAGCTTTCCATCTCAGATTGTAAAAATGAAGATATCTCATTCCTTAACTTAGCGGTCTTGGATGGGGGAAAAAATTTACTAAGAAACTTCTTTGCTAGTGTTTCCCAGGTGGTAATGGATCCAGGTTCCAAAGAATCTAACCAATCAGCTGCCTTGTCTCGCAGTGAAAAGGGAAATAGCCTTAGTCTAATAGCATCATCAGATATACCATTATACTTGAAAGTGTCACATAATGCTAGAAACTTGGCTATGTGTCTGTTGGGATCCTCACTTGCTAGACCACCAAACTGAACTCCAGATTGAATGAGCTGAATCATTCCATGTCTGATCTCAAAATTATTTGCTGCCACAGGTGGGCGTACAATACATGAGTCAGCGCCGCTCAAAGAAGGAGTAGTGTAGTCAATTACAGGCTTTGTTGGATCATCCTGTGGATTTGCCATCTCTTCAATCTCTAAGGTAGGCTGTTCTTCTTCAGAATCTATGGTTGCTGAAGTTGAATCAGTTGCCCAAGCTTCTATAGCAGCAGTGTCTTTAATCTCTTTAGTTTTCTTCTTTGTCCTGCGAGCAGTCTTTTCAATTTCAGGATCAAAAAGTAAAGAATCAGAATGCTTAGTCCTAGTGATCATACAAAAACAAACTCAATTCAAATAATAAAATAAAATAAATAAATAAAATACGATAAAAAAAAATTAATAACAGAATGAAAAAGTCTAAAGTAACTAGAATTTTTAATTCTAATATTGCTAAAAATATTATTCCCCGGCAACGGCGCCAAAAACTTGACACGCGCAAAATAAACTAAATCTAAGAGCAAGTGTACTCTGTCGGTGCAAGTAGTAAAGGAAGTGAGTCCAGATATCGTCCTCAGGGAACAACCTAACAATTACTAGAATTCTCAAATACTTATGTTATTTAGACAAGCAATGTTTGAATATGAAAATAAATTAAACTATGCTAACAAATGACTAAATAATCTAACACTAATTTTAAGAAAAGAATTAATAAATATGATGAATGTTAGGACTTGGGTTTTACTTAACTTCTCAACTATGTAATTTTCAGATTATTATGCAAAAGAATGATATTTCATATGAGATGGTGATTTCTCCCTAAATTAATCAAAATCCAATGATCATGGTATTTAGATCCTAATCTCAATTTAATTCTTCCAATTGATCAAGTAAAAGAACTAAAATTAGAAAGTATTAAGTTCAATGGAAAAACCTTGACAAAAATAAAAAACCACAAGGACAAAAATAAGGTTGATCATGCATATTTTCAATCCAGGTTATGTTTAATCTGATCCACCAATTAATCTAATTGGTCAAGTAAATTAATTGGTTAAGTTCATGTTGAATTGATCAATTCCAACAAGCATTAATCACAATAAAAACATAATCTCTAACAAGAAAATCAATCTCATGCATAAAACCCAAAACAATTTACATAATCTCCAAATTAAGATCCACCATAGCCCTAACTATGGAATTAGTTCATAATAATAAAGTTAAATCTCAAATCAAAACTAAAATCCATCAAGTTCATCATAACAAAAGAAATCAAAGTAAAATAAAAAGAAATGAAAAAGAAGAACACGATGGAGAGCAGAGAACTGGCCACCAGCGATTTCAGAACAAAAGAAAGAGGAAAAACAGAGCTTAGGTTGGCCACCACGGGTTGCTTTTCCAAATTCTCTGTTGCTGCAACGTCAATGATCTCGTTCCCGTTTCTCTTCTGTTTTCCTTGTGTTTTTCTCTCTTAGAATTAGGTTAAGATATGTCTATTTTATGCTCAGTCGTTCCCCCTTTTAATCCTTCTTAAGAGTTCCACTTGAATTAAAGATCTGTCAAAATAAGGAATTTAAAACACATCAGGTAACTGACCAAAGCTGCGACCAAAGCTGGGTCTTGCTTTGGTCTCAGCTTTTGTCAGTTAATTTTCCTCAACCAAAGCTGATTCTTGCTTTGGTTCCATCTTTGGTCCCTTCTTTGGTAAGCTCTGTCCCTCTCATTGATTTCTTTCTCATGATTTCCTCTTAACCAAAGCTGAACCTTGCTTTGGTCTCAACTTTGGTCCTAGCTTTGGTAGGATTTTGTCCCTCTTGTTGATTTCTTCCTTTGTTTCTTTTGCTCTTGACCAAAGCTGGACAGCTTTGGTTCCAGCTTTGGTCAGCTGCTGTCACTCAAGCACTTTCAACGTGAAAACTTGTCCAAATCACCCAAATCTAACACAAAAACATATAATTAACACATGAATATAATCATTCATAATAAATGTAAAAACATCAGAAAAACCTACATTAAATTAACAAAATAACATTAAACTTAAACACAAACAACCTAAACAAACTATAAAAATACTATAAAACCGCATCCTAACAATTATATTAAAAATAGGTCATGCAACTTAAAAAAAAAGTAAAGTTGATGGATGATTATAAAACTTAAAATATGTGTATAAATACTAAGGTGATAACTATTGATTTTAAATATAAGATTTTTAGCACTTAAATGTTATTTATTTAATGTGTACTTTTTTAATAATTTATGATTTGGATAAGTAAATTTGGTAGTTATCACTAAGTGTAAAGCTTAGCGTATGGTTTACCCTCGCCCAGGTCTAAGATAGAAATTAAGTGATTAACAGCATTGTTCCAAAAGAGTAATATTGGATGGAAAGCATGACAAGGAGGTGATAAAATCTAAATTTTGAAAATAAATTCCTTGAATTCCATTTTTAGTTGACATGTACACTACATCGATAATTAGAATACTATTGTATCGAAGAGTTTGTATTATATAATTATTTATAGTAGATAGTTTTGATGTACATGCCAAAGGTGGATAATGGAGAAATGGTATGATTCTAGAATGGATATGTTATTGGTTTAAGTATGCTACCTCTTGGGCCCGATTCACACATAAAGTTAAGAAGAAGAAGAAAGTGCCATTTTGACACTTGAAACACTTCTTAAACATTGTTAGCCCTTTTGACTCAAGGTAGTTGGTTATTTATTAAAATGAGGTTAGAAGGGAAATTATAACCTTAAGAAGATGAGATGTTGTGTCGCTCACATCCAATAATTGGATTTGAGATTTCCACTATTTTAGAAGTTGTAACTTATGAAACACTTCTAAAGGCTATTTTTGAACCATTTTTACTTTTATTATGACATTGTGGTGCCTGCCTCAAAAAGAGTTTGGAATACTATATCTTGGTTTTTGTGTGATGTGGAGCTAGAAATTATAATTTTAAGTATTTTTAGTGGACTACAAGGCAAAGATGGTTATATATATAGTTGTCTTATTCGGAATCAGATTTAAGATTTTTCCTCTTTCCATTATCTCCATTAATTATACATGAAGCATTGCCATCGACCAGGAGATAAGGGCTTTTGTGTGGGACATAGAAATATGATTAAATTATTTGTAAACTTGCATTGGGAATGCAAGATTGACTAAAAGGATAAAATGTACTTTATTGTACTAGTCCAGGTAAATTTTGAGGTCGAATTTATTTTTAAGAGGGGAAGAATTGTAACGCCCCAAAATTTTTAGTATTGCTAATAATGATTTGACATGTTGACAATTCAGCATTGAGAATAGTGATTCGATAGGTCCAATGATTTTTTAAAAGTTAATTTTTAAATCTCAAGGCCCAAAATTTTCCTTAAAAGTTATATAATCAAATTTTTGAATAATTTTAGTCAAATAAATACACAAATAAAATAAATATATGTATATTTTTAGCGAACAAAGAAATAACAACAAATAGCCCATGCTATTTTGGAGTCTAGACTTATCCAGACAAGTGCGAATAAGCTAAAATTATTTTTGGGAAAAATATGAGAAGAAAAAAGAGGGGAAAGACACGAAATGGGGAAGAACGGGAAATAAACCGAGAAATCGAGAAAGAGAGAGCTGCGGGAGGAAGCGCTGATAACCATCAAAGGCGATCGGACCTTCGCACCCCACAGCGTTGTCCCCGTAGCATTTTCCCCCTGTTCGTGGCATCACCGTTCTAGTAGAGATCGAGAAAATTGAAGCTCTTCCTTCATTTTTTAGCCAACTTCGATGGCAGTTGACGACATAAACACCACCGTTCAACTCCCAGCGACTAGGCGAACCTTACGGCACCCTCCTATTGTCCCCACGTGCCATCGGCAAGGAGATCACGAACGGTGGGCCACGAGCTTCTTCTACGTTTTTCGGTTTGCTCCGACGGTGAAAGATAAATGACAGCACGATGGGACTCTTAGCAGGCAGGAGACTCTGTCGGTACCCATGGGTGGTCCTCAATCACTGGCAGTGAGCAGATCCAAGATAGAGAGAATTGAGATTTTTGACGTCGATTTTGATGAAATAAAGGGGAGTCACGGCGCATGATCACCAAAAAAGTAACCACGATGCTTTGAGCTTTCTTTTGGTGGTTTTGGTGCCTCCGGTGGAGCTCCGATGAGAATCCGGCGAGGCTCCTACGATGGTGAAGGGTGTAACACCCCCATCGCCGTCCCCGTTGGAAGGACGCCGACGGACGCGCTACCGACGCTCACTCACACAGATATGCACATGCACAATGCGAAAGCACACAGTCATACTTAACATACATATGAAAATACGGGTTAATTAAAAACTTACCTTGCCTGACGGCACAGACTGAACATGCAATAACTCACACACATGCAGGTACTATGCAGAAGCATACACAGAAGCATACCTAATGACCATTCAACGGAAGCATAATCGAAATAATAAAGCAAAGGAATAACTAAACATAAAACATACTAACTATTACATTCCCAAAAGAAAACTCAAGAACGAAACATAATAATTACATATACAATACTACCGAATACAAAAGCTGAAATACAGAAGCTGAACAAAATACAGAACTTCTAACTCCTACGTGGCCGACCTTGCAGAAGCGCGACTCGATCGGAACCAAACCTGCCACCTGCACGGAAAGGAAATCCGTGCTAAGCGATAACGCTTAGTGGGGAGAACACACAAGAATATGGACGGCCATTCACAATGGTCGTCAAGGCAAAACACATTCAGATGACAAATGCAGATATTCATAACATATCAATAATCAGGCTGCACAATAAAGGCATTCAATCGATAACTCATAAACAGACCATAAACTCATGTCCAGAATATACCAAAACAGACATAATACAATATACGATACAAATATCATCATGTCGAACTACATACTATAACTCATGCATAAACCTACATGGGTATCAAATGATAGCATCTTACCATGCGGAGTCACAAGAGCTATACACATGCATTAAATATCACTAAGTACCCACGCCTGAACTGACAACCCAATCATCATGTTAAGCATACACACTAGTCAAATATCCAAAGGATAACATTTAGAGCATCGCAATACCGCTGCGCAACTCTAATATATATTAAGCATCATGCAGAACATTCTGATAACAGAGACTGAAGGCATAACCACTTAGTATTACATTCATATCATCATCATGCAGAGAGTACAGTAATCATCACATACTTACCATCACAGCTGCTTCGGTTCACAAGCTAATATATTAACAAAACATGTTTAAGTCGCATACATAAATTCTCTAGTCGCATCATAATCAAAGCATTCAGAAACTTATAACAAATCTCATGACGAGTACGGATAATCATGTTAGATATAAAGTCATGCTTATTTAAAACAGACATACATTATGAAGCCCATAGTCACATTCATATACATATAAACTGATTCCTGAAATCCTTATCATAATCAAACGGATATCACATTCATATAGTTATTTCAGAATAATACCAACCAATAAAGCACCTGCTGACTCACAATAGTGGATAACGAGTGTACTGAACTGATTAGTACCTTACGGGTACAAGTCGAAAACCATTTTATTTATCACAAAAGCATTTTACTGATGGGGGATCTTAACCCGATCCAAATTCATTAAAAAGGATCACGAAGATCCGTACTGAGGGGGGGGGGGGGGGGTTCGCGAGGAACCATACGGGGGACCTGATCAGGGTCCAATACGTTCAAAGGGCGCTGCAGCTACTGAAAGACTCTATTAGGCATGCCTAACTATCCACTAGACTGACTCTCGCAGGTCATGCATAAAACAATTCACACTTCGAATCGCATAACGCATAATTATATATATATATATCATGCATAAACCAGAATACAATAGACATATAAATATGCTCATAAGGTCGGTCGTACATCATGCAATTCGCATTGCAAAACATATTACAGTCCATACATTTTAACATTAAACAATATTCTAAAGCATGCCAAGAATCAGGTATAAAAGCACTAACATGCCAAACATTATCAATACAAAACCTAATCATGCTTCAGGTGACGATAACTAAATATAAATCATGCATAGTCCAAATTACATTTAACATATCACAATGAGTTCAAAGGTTAAAGTATAGTAATGCATCAGACATCATCCATATTATTCAAATAAGTTTAGCATAGCAGGATATCAATCATATCTCATACAATTCATATTCTAAAGCATGCAATAATCCAATCAATAACATTCTATCACTACCCAATATATTGAAGTATGACAGGAACGCATGGGGAAAAATCACATTATGCCAATGACTAAAAACACATTACCTAAATCATGGAAATAATACAATATATCTTTAAGCACGGCAGATTACTCTCATAGAAGCAACAGACTAAAGATATGCATAACATGATTTACATAAAGGTAGAACATGTTTGGAACTAAATAATCAGAAAGTTAGCATTCATAAATCCTTCGCACTCTAAATAAACATGCAACAAGGATCACAATAATAAGCACATCTCAATCCAAACCACACAGTTAAAAACCCTCGGTCATTCAACAGAATCACTATAATCCAAAACTATTTCAAAAATACCACATATAACTTATCAAAGATAACATGTTACTAATACCAAAGAAATTGGACTAATCAATCATATCATCGAGATAATATAGCACACAGTAGAGGAAAAAATCCCATAAAAACGTTTGGAAAATCATTTTAAAAGAAACTGGTCGCTTGGAGAAAGAAAAACAGAGGCAAAACGGAAGAACCGGAAGACCTGAGCGACCATCACGTACGTGAAGGTTGCTCACGTCGCGTGAGCAAAGCTCACGTCTTGTGAGCATTGCTCACGCCATGAGCATTGCTCACGTAACGTGAGCAATCTGCTCACGTTGCGTGAGCATTGCTCACGTAATGTGAGCAATCTGCTCACGTAGCGTGAGCGATTTCGCGTGAGCATGGCTCACGTCACGTGAGCATGGCTCACGTCACGTGAGCATAGCTCACGTCGCGTGAGCCACTCTCCTCGCCCTCTTCTTCTTCCCCGATATCGCAAACACAGATTTTCCAATTCCAGTGAACCCAGATCTCAAACAACTCGATAAAAATCATTTTCAATCTAATTCAAAAAGCAATCAAACTCATCTTACCTTTCAATCGATCTTCCAACATTAAATTGACATAAAACAAGCTTAATTCAACAATTAAATCAACTAATACCATGCATAAACAGATTTCATCCATTACAGAACATAAACCCTAAAAATACAGTAATTTCAAAACCCAAAGCTCAGTAACTTCAATTCAATCCCCAACATGCATTACTAACATATTTACTCACTTAATCATGCATATTCTCATGCCAAAACACATCAACTTCCAGAAATTAAGCAAAGCAAACCCATTTACAAGCCTAGTGAGAAATATGGCAGAGACAAGAACACAGAAGCTCTTCAACCATTACATGCATCCAAATATTCCCAAACCTGGAAATGACGATCCAAAAATCAGGCTTCAAGATCAGTCCTCAATCCCTCCCTTGCCTTTACTATGCTCTTTCTTACAATCCAAAGCTTGCACATACAAGAAACCACACAACCCTTAGTCCAAACCCTAACTGAAGATGAAACCAGATAAAGAAAAAGAAGAAGAAGAAGAACAGGAGAACGTTAATTCTAACTTACCTCCTCAAGCAAAATCACAATCCAAGCCACACAAATCCAAGCCAATAGAGAAAGAAAGGAAAAGCAAGGAAGGGAGAAGAGAAGAAGAAGGAAAAGCGTGAGAGGAGGGGGACGGGAATGAAAATCTGTGTTCCCTCTCTCTCTTCCTCTTTCTTTTCTTCTTTTCCCCATTCAATGCCCACCTAGCACCCACATGGCAGATCCTAATACGACCATACAATCCACTCAATTTTTCCAAATCAAAAATTGCTCTTTAGTCCTTAAACAACATACGCTTCACTCACTTACACCAATCTTTCTTACAATCTTAATTAACTTTTTCAATTAGATCCTAAACACTCCAAATTTCACATGTACCAAGTTACTGAAATACCCTTCCGAACCCGACTTAGCATGCACATTCCGACCAGGGCCATTTTGGGGTGTGACAAAGGGACCAAAAATAGCAAAACATCTGTAAGTGACTACCAAATTTACTTTTCCTAGTGATTTATGCATAAATTAAATTTGTTAAGGACTATTTTAATAAAATTATAGTATATGAGAATATGTTAATTAAGTTGACTTATTTGTTGTGTTGTGTTGTGTTATGATTAGTATAATAGCTGAGTTTAGTTGGCTATTGATTAATTTTAAGTAAGATTATGTTAATTTATTGGTTGTAAGTAGGAATTATTGAATGTGGCTGCTGTACAATTAGTCGATATATTTAATTTGAGGGATTTAAAGTGGCGTTTCTGGCTTTAGGATCACGATTTAGATATAATAATAATAATAATAATAATAATAATAATAATAATAATAATAATAATAATAATAATAATAATAATAATAATAATAATAATAATAATAATAATAATAATAATAATAATAATAATAATAATAATAATAATGTATTATAGGAGACAATTTTGCAATATGAAATTTATGTAGTATGATGTAGATGGATTGCATAAATAAAATAAACATATATATATTAGGCATTGAAATGGAGAATGATTGTGCTAAATTTAAGCTACCAGAAGTGTATTAATGAATGTTGGTTTCCATGCTATTATTTTATTATGGCTTAAGAATTTCTAGAGTGCAAGATAGCATATTATTTATTTAAAAGTGACATGATTGTAACAAATAAATAGAGGAAAGTGAATTTTATGTTTATGTCATGGTACGGTTGGCAAAGTATTTTTTTATTGGCTTTGATATTCTTGTGCCATTGGTGAGTATCTTGGCTTATTGTTGTTGAATGTGATATTTTAGAAACGTTACTTATAGGTTTCCCTTTAATTAGTAGTTCTATATTTGTAATTTCTTCATGAAATTTTTAATGGGATAGTGCTTACGTGTTGAATATAAACAAGCAAAGATACAGTTCCTGTAACTCTTGTACTATATTTGACACTAGTTAAGGATATATGATTATTAAAAGTGTGAAGACTTTCTGTTTACAGGGGGATAGGCAATATTATAGAGGAAACTATGCCAAAATTTCAATAGAATTAAGTGGCATATTTGGAATTTGACTGAATGAATAGTAGAATAAATAAGTTATAGGTAAGTTGGGTATAATGAAATGATGAAAAAAATTATTTGCTTTTTCAATGATTGAATATTATTAGTATCTAAACAACCCTAGTAGTTGTA
Source organism: Excoecaria cochinchinensis (assembly GCA_947683425.1). Lineage (NCBI taxonomy): Eukaryota > Viridiplantae > Streptophyta > Magnoliopsida > Malpighiales > Euphorbiaceae > Excoecaria > Excoecaria cochinchinensis. The sequence continues at coordinate 2,814,983 of CANTUQ010000129.1, forward strand.
AAGTTAGCGTAAGTTCGGTATAGCAAGAGTAAGGGTGTTACAGGCATTGCCGAGAGCATGACATAAATTATTTGGATGGTCTGTCGCATACACACATGTGCCGCGAGTGTGACAGAAGGTGAAGTTAGAGTCTATAGCGGGCGCAACATGTATCGCAAGCATGACAGACCTATGTGTTCTGAATGCTTTTTGGTTGTCTCATTTTGGTTAAACTTTTATGCTCGATTAGTGAATGATTATGTATATGAAGATTATAAATGTGTTGATCCTTATGAATGTATATATAATGAACCATGAGCTTGTTTGATAAGCTATATATGTGTGGATGATGTCTAATGATAGTATATTATTCCATATGGATAATTGGTTGCTATATTATGTGAATAAATATATAATAATTAGAATAATAATTTTGCCTACAGGTTGAGTAGTGGATGAATAGGCATACCTATAGGGCCAAAGTGCTGCAGCCAAAGCGTTTGATTCCATTTTGAATCCGCAATGCATATAGAGTCCTTCTAGGGTTCACTTAAGTGTTTAAATAATAATGAACAATGCGAACATTACACGATATAAGAATGTGAATCTGATGTGCTATGAGACTATTATATGATGTTGCAATATTTGAACATGGTTTACTATGATGTTAAGTGTACACCAAGATATGTTCAATGTTATGCTTATATAGTGTGTATGCGATGAGGTATCATAACGAAGCAAGTATATGATGAAGCATGAATACAAAGCATATATTTATTGTTATACCATGAGTGTTATATGTGTGTGTGTGTGTATATATATATATATATATATATATATATATATTGTATGTTGTTTCCCCACTAAGTGTTATCGCTTAGCACAGGTGTTAATCCGTGTAGGTTCTGAAGTGAAGCATAACTGAAGAACGGTCCTACATTTTTGTTGGTCAACACACTAGGGCCTACTGCCTAGTGTAGGTTTTTGTATTATGTAAATGAAATTACTGGTTTTGGCACGTATAAAGAAGTAACGTAAAAATTGAATATGTTATGTCATACAAATTGACAGTATGCATTTTATAATATATTCCATTGAGTTTGAATGAAATTTGTTAGTTCATGATTTTGTATATAACACTAGTGTATGTGTATGTGCTATGTGATGCGTGTTGTGTGACAACCAGCTTTGGCCGCCGTAGCGAAGCTATGCTTGCGGTTGGGGTGGGCGTTATAGGTTGTGGTATTAGTGCATAGGTTTAGTCATTTTTAGACATAATGTAGAATATGATGCATATAGTTGTGTTGACCTAATACGGACATCCCTGTGAATGAGATAAGGAGTTTTTTAGGCTTAACGGGTTATTATCAGAGCTTTGTGAAAGGATTTTTAGTTATTGCTTCTCCGCTTACCAACTTGCTTCATAAAGGGGTTAAGTTTTTGTGGTTAGATAAGTGCCAGGCTAGTTTTGAACAGTTGAAAAGGATGTTAGTTGAAGCACCAAACTCAACCCATTACAGGTAAAGAGTATTCTATGTACAGTGATGCTTCTGAAACTAGATTGGGATATGTATTTCTATAAGATGGGAAAGCGGTAGCTTATGCTTCAAGACAGTTAAAACTGCATGAGCAGAATTACCTAGTGCATGATCTTAAGTTAGCTACAATAGTGTTTGCTTTAAAGATTTGGTGTCTCTACTTGTATAGTGAAAGATGTAAGATTTTCACTAATCACAAGAGTCTCAAGTATCTGCTTACGCAGAAAGAGTTGAATTTGAGATAGAGGAGATAGCTTAAGATATTTGAAGATTATGACTGCATTATGGATTACCATCTTGGTAAAGCTAATGTAGTGGCTAATGCGTTGAGTAGAAAGTCAGTCTCAGCTTTGACATTGAAACATGTCAAATGGAGATTTGCATCTGATTGGGCTTTAGTAGCTCAGTTAGGAGTAAGGCCTAATTTGAGGAATGAGATAGTGGATGCGCAAAAAGCTAATCCTAAGTTGAAATAGATTCTATAGTCAATCAGGAATGGTGATAAGACTGACTATTCAGTGGATAAAGAAGGTGTTCCGTATTATCGAGATCGGTTATGTGTAGCAAGTGATAAAGGGTTAAGAAAGAAGCTTTTTCATGAAGCTCATAATACAGCCTTTACTGTAATGGCCCTAACATTGGCTTAGAGGTATTACTGAATGTCTACAGTGTATTTAGAGTGATCACAGTGTAGAGTAGTGTATTAAATGATGTTAATAGTAGTGAAGTGAAGAGTTAAATGTGTTTGAGTTATAGCAATCCTGGGATGGGGGACCTCCCTGGGGTAGCTATACAGCAACACGGTGGTTGATTTTCAAAAAATTTATAATTTGATAAAATTAATCTATGGGCTGTTAGGAGTTTAGTGGTGAAATTTGGAATGAAAACGGAGTCAAATAGGCCTCCGAAAGTCATTCTGAAGTTTGCCTCTAGTTCGGTTCAAGTTGAACCAGGGTTTGATGGAGGTTTGACTGAATTTTTAAAAATAGTTATTGAACTCAAAAGGGTATAAAGTGGAAGTGTACAGCCATAAAATAATTTTCTGTAATTTTTGATAGCTTTAAAATCATGTTTTACGGCAGAACCGAATTTTGGAAAACTATTATTCTCCTTCTTCTCCATCTTCTTTTGTGATGAGTTGTGATTGAAAAGCTATTGATTTTTTATGTACCCAATTCTGGAAATGTGATGGTGCATGTGTTGGTGGCTGTGAGAAAAGTGAAGGGAAAGAAGAGGGTTGAGTAGCAAAGTGGCAAGTGAGCATATTGGAGCTAAGGAACTTGAGGTTTGGGAAAAATTGTCTATTTTTGTATTTTTAATGTTTTATTTCTTGTTTTAAAGTATAAATGGTAAGTTTGTGTTGAGTGGTTGTGATGGTTATGGTAGATTTCATAATTTGGGTATGTAGAGTTTCTAGGGGAAACTCTGCTCACAATTTAGTTGGATCTCCGTTTCTTGGTTTTGCCATAAGTTAAGTTAATAAAATCCAAATTGAATGAAACTAGCGCCATTAGAAAGCTAAGACACATACCTATAAATGTTCTATAACTAGCCAAGATTAAATTCTGGGTTTAAGACCCTTAAAAATGGCTAAAAAATTGGTATTTTTATTCTGGCGGGTTCATTGGAATAGTATATGTTGTTTTGATCATATCTGATGTTTTCAATGTCCAATTGACCTGAAATTTGTCCCATTGTAAACTTAATATCCTAGGTAACAAATTTTAATAGGGTTTTTGTCTAAAAATGAGGTTTTCACATTGATATAGGCTTTACAAAATTGGGTAGCAAAGCAGTCTCGAGTTTTAGCTTCTATTTTGATAAATTTTGGTATGTCATGGTCACAACAAAGTCATTGCCACCGTGACCAATGCCTAGAGAAGGCAGAATGCTTATTTTTAGACCTCACAGTCACAACAAAGCCATTGCCACTGTGACCCCTTCTATTTTGACTATTTTATGTCTTTTTCTTCCCGAATTGAACCAGTATTGCACCAAAACTTTCTAGGATCTATCCGATGCATGTTTAGAACTATTAAATGAGTATAAGAATGGTTATCACTTAAAAAATACACCTGAAGATAACTTTATTGATACAAAACTTAGTTCATTACACATACTTACTAACAATACATTTCTTATACTTGTTACAAAATAATATACATAAACAGTTGATTCCTAATGTGTTGGCCGTTGATGATGTAGGGTTACCTTCTGAAAAGCTATCATCAGATACCTACATGGATAAAATATCCATGCTAAGTGGGGAACAAAATACAAAATATAATAACATAATGTCCAATAATTACATATCAATCAACTTACACGATCCCTTTTGTAACGCCTCTTACCTATACGTAAGGAAACTCACCTGCACAAGGGAGTGAGAAATTGCATAGTTAAGGGTGTCACCCAACATGAACCACAAATGTACAAATCAAAACATAGCAGGAAAATATAATAAAATATCTAAAAATAAAAAGAACAGGTTCGATCTTTCTCTTTAAAATCTCAATCATATATATATAATCTGAATATTCATTACAAAAGATAAAGGAGTACAATATCTGATTATATAAAATTTCCACTACACATCTGGAGAATTACATATTCAAAAAGGAACTATAAATCTTATTCAAAAGATACAATATACAAAAAAATATAAGTCTCTACAAAAACCTCCTACTGTGTTGGCCTGGACTGCAACGGATCTCCCAAAAACTCCTCAACTTCTGCACTTGCACCGGATAGAACACCCATTCTAAGCGATAATGTCACACCCCAAAGTGGCCCTAGAAGAATTACAGAGTTTTGCTCGAAAAAGGTAAATTTATGTGCGAGAGTTCTGTCGTGAGCGCGACAAGTGTTGCGGGCGCGACAGAGTCCTCCAGCGGTTTTTGAACTTCAGCTGGTTGGTGCGGGCGTGACCGTTCTGTCGCGAGCGTGACAGAACCCCCTCTCGAGATGTGTGCATAAGTGGGTTTTAAGAGACCTTGAGATGTGTATTGGACACTTGGCATCGTAGGAGAGTGACACTTGGCGTCGTAGGAAATAGACAAGTGGCAAGAGATGAATTTAATATGAATTGAATGGAAAATAGTTAGTTTGGTTAGAAAGGAACAAGATGAACTAAGTGGACTAAAGGGGATAAACATGGTTGACTAAAGGTAAAGTTGTAATTAATTTAAAGTGGTTAGTAATTAATTTAAAGTGGTTAACATTAAAGGAAGCAGTAATTTTGGGGATGAGGATGAAGTTGGCTGCCTTTTTCTTCCTCTTATCACGTTGGATTTGCTTGGGACATTAGCTTTTCTTTTCTTTCTTTCTTCTTTGGATTCTCTACCATTTCCTTACTTTGCTCTCTCTTTGTTCTTCTCCCTTAGATTGTTTTGAGTGATTCATTTGGGATAGTTTGAAGAAAGTAAAGTGAAGAGTTGAGTTTGATCTTCCAAGAGGGTAAGTCATGTGTTTTAGATGGTCCTAATCTTTGTTTTGCATATTCATATTTTGGATTTGAAGTGAAAATAAAGAGTAACACAAGTGTTTTGCTTGATTTTGTCAAGCTGCAAACAAGAAGGTGACAAAGGCAAAGAGAAAGTCGAATTTGAGTAAAAAGCGCGAGATCAAGGTTCTAAGAGGTAGGGATCGTGTGCAGTTTTCTTTTGCTCGTTTTGATTGCTGGTTGTGATATATGACGTATGAATATGTATATGCTGTGGTTATATGAGTGTTTGATGAGTTGTACATGTTTTATAGTTGTGAAGTGTGTTATGGGTAAAATTCTGTTTAGTTGTTCATAGACCTCTGTATGTTGTTGTGACCATAGGTAGCGTTTCAAAGCTCCAATTGAGTTCATTATAGTTGCATCTGAACCTTAAAAGCCGTGGCTAAATATGTCTAAGAGGGTACTCGAGCTAGTTTTGGCTCTAAGTATTCGAAAAGTAGCCCAAATCGTAAGTGACCCTATTCTGGTGGGTTCACTAGAACAGTATATCTTGTTTAGTCTATATCTAGAGTTTTAGTTTTCCAAATTACTTGAAGCTTGTCCCATTTGAAATATAAGACGTAGGGTAACAATTGTTAAGAAGACCACTTTGGCTACAAATGAGGTTTAAGGGTTCGTTTGCGCGATGAAAAGTTAGGGAGAAAACCAGTCTCGTAAGGCTCCTGTGGCGAGTCTCTGTCGCGATCGCGACACATGTCGCGACCTCGCGATAGAACAACTCATTTTAAGCTTTTTATTCTTCTTTTTGAGCTCCTAGTTGCCATGGGTCAACCCCTTACCCTTCCCCTTAGCTTATTATGCATGTTTAGGGTTAGCAAATGACTATAAAGTAGTTATCAACGGGGAAATGCACATGAGTATGAGTAAATTGGTAATTTAACTAATAAAGTAACAATGTACAATTGTGTGAAGTATAGTAAATGACATGATAAATATACATGAACTTATAAATGTATGTATATGATGATGTGATATAAGAGTGTATGCATGGAATTTGAGTGTTACATGCTTTGTAGTTGTTGAACATGATGATTAAAGATTGTACATGAATTAAATGTCTCTGAATTTGATAAATGCACTTGAGTTATAGTTGATGAGTTGGTATCTGTGTATAGTAATTGAGTGGTCTCTGAGCCTGATTACCGTTATAGTGGATAGATAAGCATGCTTATAAAGGGATTACCGAGTGCAGCTGCCAACGTTCCACCCCGTTTGGGTGAAGCGGGTCGACCTCCGAGAATGGTCATTAATAGAGATAGATGAAAATGTTTTGTGACTTCGGTCTATAGAAAATGTTTTTATATAGAGCATCCCGTATCCACCATGAGAGGAGCTCAGGCTTGTTTTTTTAAAATGTTGTGCAGTGAACTTGAGATGATTATAGTGTTGCTTCGAATAAAGCTATAGTACATGAAAGTAATGTTTAAGTACATTACAGTTCTGTATACAAGTGTATGATTACATGAGTGTGTTGACATGTATATGAACACATGATAGTGTATATTTGAATAAATGAGATGTACAAGTTATAGTGTGCATGAAGTAGTTAAAGAGTAGATGTTATTTATATGTGAGCTCAGAGTATTTGATATTTAAGCATACAATCTATAGACGTATAAGAGTTATATGCATGAGATATATGATTGTGTGATTTATCTGTGACTTCGTAAAGAAGTCCTTTGCATTATTTTCATCCCCACTAAGCGTTATCGCTTAGCACGGATGTTTGCTTCCGTGTAGGTTTACAGGTTCGGATCAGTGAGCGGACATCTGCGGGTCAAGGCCACTAGGAGTTTTTATTTTGATCTCCTTTTTTTTGTATAAGTTAGAGATAGAGTTTTTACATTTTGAGTAACATCATTATGTAATAAAGTAAAAGAATCGCATGTAAATGTAAAGTTAAATGAAAACAGAGTGTAATATGAACAAAGTAGTACATATGTATAGTTGATACGAAATGCATGTTGGGCCCTAGTGTAGTACTAATTTATTTTATTATTCTTAATGTGATCTGTATAATGCTATCGCTTCCGCTAATGTCTGTACATGTATACGTAAGTGTCCGCGTAGCGCCCCGATATTCCTTACCGGGGGTATGGGGGTGTTACAGATAATGCTTAGTGGGGAAACAAAAGATGAATGGCCATTCACAATTGCCGCAAAAGCAAACTCATGCATATGTTACAGGCATAACCAAATTTCATTAGGCATAACAAATTTTATCATGTACTACCTTTATAAGAGTTCCACAGTACATAGCCATTGATATAACAAAATCACATTTATATAGAAAGACACATACGCCTACAAACTTGTAGTAACGGATAACGAGTGAACATATTAGTGCCCATGGTTAAGATCAAAAGCAATTTCTTTATTTTCATCCAAAAACATTTTCACACTGGGGGATCTTAAACAAGATCCAAACACAGTAAGGATCGCAAGGACCCAAATGGGGACTTGATCAGGGTCCAATACACATTGGGGCTACAGCTATCAGAACGCTATAGGCGTGCTATCTATCCAATTACTTGACTCTTGCAAGCTAAACATATAATATAAATTTCACACTTAAAACACAAAGAAGAGTCAACATATCTCAACGAAGAAAGCTACAATTCAATATCATTTGCTAGGTAGGCTGCCATTGGGCAAAAATTGTAAGCAAAAACAAGTTCAAAAGAGACAAATAAGACATAATTCAGAAGTTTAATATCTCAAAATAGGGAGCATTTACACGGTGGTATGATAAAAGCTTACCACCGTGCAAGAAATTCCACACGGTGGTAAAGAAAACCTTACCTCCCTGTGGCCTGTCGAGCCAAATTTCCACAAAAAATAGAACGCATTTACACAGTGGTATGACAAAGCTTTACCACCGTGTAAAATGCACAAAAGAAACTCATCAAAACAGAATGACTTTACACGGTGGTATGACAAACTCTTACTGTCGTGTGAAATCACGGACAAGCAAAACATAAACACAGAATACGATCACACGGTGGTATGACTTTTCTTACCGGATCAACAAAAACCAAAAAATTACTATCGAAAACATGCCAAAACTTCATCCTTCTATAAATTGAATAAAAACTTCAAATACCCAACTCATTTTACCCCTAAGCACATACCCAATTACATTTATACATTAAATTTCTAACAATCACGCATAATTTCACAATTCAAGGAAAAATGCACAAATTGAAAGCATTCCCAAACCTTAAACTCCTAAGCTCCAAGATCAAGAGCTAAACTTCCTCCAACTACTTCCTTGCCTTTAGGATCTCTAGGAGGAGCCTTTGAAATAAGATCCAAAACCCACAACACAACAATCAATCAAAACCCATACAAACCATACACACCCACACTCACCTCCAATAGAAATCAAAGAGGAAAATGAGCAACAAGAAGAAGACTACGAGCATAAACTTACCAATTTAGCTCTTTAGTTGCCAGGTCCCACTAATAAATCACTTGAGCAAGCTAGGGTAAAAGAGAAGAAGAAAAGAGAAAAACACAGAGAGAACGGGGGAAGGGCATACTGCTCTCTCTCTCTCTGTCTCTCTCTGTGTCTCTCTCCCCTTGCTTTTATACCCCTCTTCTTTCTCTTTCCATTTATCACCATGTCATTAGTGGGTTTTGGCAAAAATCTTACTAGTCCTTCTTAACTCTCCTAAAACCCTAAAACTAACCCCAATAATACTACTCAAACATGCCCTTAAAAGCAAACAATTCATGCAATTGACTCCTCTAATTAAAATGACACATGCTAAAATTCACACAAAAATGCTCAAAATTTTAACACCTATTCTCGACCATAGGAACAGCTTAGCTGACATAGTTGAGAACGATCGCTACACAACATACACATGCACAATCGCTATCACACAACCATGCCCAAAACCTGTACACATTAATTTTCATTACACATGCACTCACATGCAGCGGATATCTCATGCCAGAACTCACACATTCACATACTTATATATATCCTACACATATTAAGACAATACTTAGTTATTACATCCATACATACTTATTGGTTGCAAAAGGATTAAACATTACATATACAAAACTCATTAACTAAAAACCCAAAACCTACACTATAAATACTCCTAGTGTTGACCGGTTGGCAATGCGGATTTGTCCATCACGATCACCTTGCCTTTGAACCTACACGAATTAGCAATCCCGTGCTAAGCGATAATGCTTAGTGGGGAAAACAACATATACACATATATATGGCATACAATACAATACTTATTCAAATATAAGACATATCATATTACTAACATAATAACAATGTATCATGTATGTGCATATTCTGTATTCATGTCATTAAATATTCACAACTCATGCATAATATGCATCGCATTAGTGTATGCATTTCGCATTGAACTCACAATTAGCTTATTCATATTTCACATTGTTCACACATTACTCTTATTAGTTTAGCCTTGCCTACAATTCAAAGATGCAGATAACGGGTATCGTATTGGTACCCCATGGGTACAGTAATCGCATTGGTATCTGTGGATACATCACATCCGCATTGGTACCCTAAGGTACAAAAATATCATCATTATCAATAATTTCACATTGGGGAATCCATTAAGGAATATAATCGCATTGTGATTCTAGAGGAATCGGACGCATTGGGCTGTATCACTTAGACCTTATAGGCATGCCTATCTATCCACTACTTGACTCGCAAGCTAAACATTATTAAGTCCAATTATTTATTCAGTTACTTTAATACCAATGACATGGTATTACACATGAGCAAAATAACAGGCTTCATCAAATACGCATACTTATGAGTTATTGGAATAAACTTACATTCATACAGTATTAACAAACCATCTTATTAATTCATAAGATAACTTATAAAATAAACGTAGAATAACATACAAGTTCTTGAACAACTTCATTAATCATGTAAATATACCCACCATATTAGTTCATTGTATTTAGCACATATTAGTCCTTATTTAATGATGCCAAACTTAGTTGATCTATGCTTTAATAATTGCATAACAATCATGAAAGATTTTGAATTCACCTGCAAAAAACAGGTACCTCACAATCACAACCATTTTGGTTACCACCGTGACATACTCCATTCACCTAAACAGAATGCAACTCTTGGTACCTCACGGTCATAACCATTCTGGTTGTCACCGTGACATACACCATAAAGCAAGGCAGAATGTAAACTACGATACATCACGGTCACAACCATTTTCGTTTTCACCGTGATATATCAAATTCATCTCAAGCAGAAAGGAATTCATGGTATCTCATGGTCACAACTATTTTGGTTATCACCGTGACATACTAACCTCAACTAGGTAGAATGTCATCCTACATATCTCACAGTTAAAACCATTTTGGTTGTCACCGTGACATATGCAAAAATGCTAAAACACATCTATGTCTTACCAAAACACAGTTGTGCTACAGCTCAAGTTCTCAACCAAGTTCAAGGCTTCCAAATCCAATTCAAATATCATTACAAGCATTACACACACAACTAATATTATGTCCTCAAACTCATTAACTTCCCATCCATGATAATTATAACACATTTGAACTCTTATCTAAGAACATATGATCACAAATTCATCTCATGATTCAAAAGGTCCTTTTTACACATTTAGTTACCTTAATTAAGCCCTTTAACATCATACAAACATTTAAACATAACAAGTTATATCTTCACATTCAAATTCATACAAAAGCACAATAATGCACAACAAAAGTAATATTCCCAAACCTCTTCTCTTATGCTCCTTAAGATATCACTTTGCATTAGATTCACCAACTTTAGCTTTTCCCTTATTCTTCTTCAATTCTTTAACTACCAAATCAAGTCCAATTTCCAAAATTAGAACACCAATGTCAATAACTATAGAAACTTAAAATCCATAAATAGAATAAGAAGAAAGGCACAAGCAACCAAATACTTACCTTGCTAAACTTCAGAATCTAAACTTAAGCAGCCAAGACTCAACATTTGATAGATTTTTCCCTTAGAGAGATACATGGATAGGAAGAAAAAGATGAAAACCCACAAAAATAAAAATCCCTAAAGGGACATATTTCCCACAAAAAAAAGCTAGTGTGAAAACTCACAAGGGGCGCACAACCTTCAAAATAATGACTTTTGATGCTTGGAGCGATAAGGCAATATTAATTCGGATGGTCTCCCTTCAGGCAAGATAATGCATAATTTAAGATAAGAGTCAAAGTTCTTGAGCCGCGAAGATGCTCTTCTAGATCCTTGGGGGCATCAGACAATGCCAAGCCGCGTTTTAAATAAACCCTTGACCACCCAGGACATGGTCTATCTATTTTTACATACATCTCATATCTGCATATGGTATTTTACACGTGCATGCACAATCCCTTCTATATATTCCTGTGTACAAAGCTTTGTAGGAAAATTCCATATGAAGACTGCATGCATGAAAGTGGGTCCAGGACAACTTCAGCTCAACATTAACACTCACCACACTTTGGAAGTCTGGATCAGACTTGGTGCAATCTAGGAGGACAGTTCTCACATTTTGTAAGTTTGGAGCAGACTCGGTGCATGGCCATCTGAGGATGACACTCGCACTTTGGATGTCTCGAGCAGACTCGATGTAGTCCAGGAGGATAATTTTCGCATTTTGTAAGTCTAGAGCAGACTCTGCGCATCACCATTTGAGGATGACACTCGCACTTTGGAAGTTTGGATAGACTCGGTGTAGTCTAGGAGGACAATTCCATCATTTTATAAGTCTGGAGCAGACTTGACGCATCGCCATCTGAGGATGACCCTCGCACTTTGGAAGTCTGGAGCAAACTCGGTGTAGTTCAAGAGAACAATTTCGACACTTTGTAAGTTTAGAGAAAACTCGGTGTCTCACCATTTTAGGATTGTACTCGAGCATCGGAGCTCTGGAGAAGACTTGATGCAATACCAAAGGATGATGATCACTCTACAGTTTAGATGGTGACTCGAATAGATGATTTCTTTCGTGTGGCAGTAGGAAGGTCCTTGCCTCAGGTACACGCTTCTTTCCTTTCTTCTGAATTTTGGCTCGTCCAGGCACCTACATGCTAGTTTCTCCAAAATTAGGGGCAACTATAGACATCGGGTCCCATGGCAGTTTAAGATCAGGATTACCTAATGATGAAAATAAAAGACCGATTTATTGGCAAAAAAGTGAGGATCGATCGTTTCCTTATCAAAATTGTTTTTTTTAGAAAATTAAATAAAAATATATACTTTAAAAATGAAAAATAAAAAAGTAAGGTTCAAAGTGTTAATTTTGTGTCAAAAATATTTGATTTAAAAAATAAAAAATAAAAAAAAAATTTTTGGAGCGTCGCACACTGCCGGTGCTTAGGGTTCCGTGCGCGGGAGGTGGGAGGCGCCACGCGAGGCACCAGCTCATATATGTGCGGGTGCCGGCCTGCGCAAGGCATCGGCTTGGGCACCCAGCATGCGGCAGCTACCCCTACACGCTATTTTTTTCGCCGAAAAGGGTTTTTGATTTTTAAAACTATTTTGCTAATTAAATTAGGGTTTTCCTTGAAAAAAATGGTTATAAATAGAATAGGATGGAGAGACGAAAGGGAATTGTTTTGGGCTGGGTTTTTGGAGAGAGTTTTCTTGAGAGAAAAACTCATTTTTTAGAGCAAAAATTTGTATTCCTTTATCTTTTCTTGATTTTTCTTAGATCCAAAGAATATTTGGTGAGTTGGGATTAACTTGAGGAAGGAAAAGTAATTTCTATAACTTAGAATTTCCATTAAAATGCCAAAAATCAATTTTTGAGTTTGTTGTTCTTGATTTTTGACAAATCTTTTGTTTCTGTTTTTAAATCTTGACCAGGAAAAATACACCGAGACAACCTGTAATGCCCATTCCTGACCACTAGATTAGCTTCACTAAAGTAGTCAAGAACGGTTGCTACACACACAGAACACATACACACTTATTGAGTTAACTCATGTAAATAACCTGAATAATAAAATTTCTTCATGCATACTCTTGCTCATGCATTACTTGCCATACATTCTCATGCCATTCATTATATTCACATACTTTTTACATACATACACATCTTAGTGTTCCTTAAGTTCTCCACATACATACTTACCTAATTACATTTACATGTTTCGTATAGATACAAACTACTTAAGTTAACAGCTTTACATATTCATACATTCCAAAATTTGCATACGTAATTTATACAAACTCCCAAGAACAATATCCCAAAACCTACACTATAAGCTTCCCCAGTGTTGACCGTTGCAATACGGGTTGTCCTTCCAATCACCTCACGTTCGTACCAACATGGATTAGAGTAAAACCCATGCTAAGCGATAACGCTTAATGGGGAACACATACATAACATAAACACAATACTAAATCATTCAAGCATCATGTAAAGATTCTTGGTTGTTTAATATATATAACAAGCCTTTACTATTATATTTACTCATAGCATAATCACATAACACATTTATACATATAGCATTACTTATCACTACAAGCAATGAAGAATATATCACATGTATTAATTATGTTTATTATCATTTCGATTATTAAATTGCCTGCAATTCAAAGACGCGGATAACGGGTATCGCATTGGTACCACCGAGGTATGACACTTTCATTAAACATCTCATATACTCATTGGTACCCTCAGGTACAATAATCTCATTAATCCACATTTAGAAATCTAGCAAGGATTGTTCGCATTGCGATTCCAGAGGAATCGGATGTATTGGGCTGCAGCACTTTGATCCCATAGGCATGCCTATCTATCCACTACTCGACTCGCAGGCTTAAGTTAATTAATTACTTTATTGATTTCATAATTGTCAATTCTGTAGCACATACATCAACTATCTTCAAACTCTCTTTTACACATGTTCACAAAGTAATAAGCATTTTACATCACTTGTTTACACATTATGTTTCACATAACAACTTATATTTGATCATATGAATATACACTTCATTTAGCCTTAATATAATGCTCATACAAAATATCATCCATCTTGGCTATAAGCCTCATTAATTCCAAGTCCAAACAAATTAGGGTTGTATTGCCAAAACAGGGTAGGTCACGGTCACAACTAATTTGGCTGCCACCGTGACATGTTGAGGTCTTCAAAACAGAATGCAGCTTATGGTACCTCACGGTCAAAACCAATCTGGTTGCCATCATGAGATACTATGCACTTGCAAAACAGAATGTAAACTTGGTACCTCATGGTCACAACCAATTTGGTTGTCACCGTGACATACCATCAACCACATGGCAGAATACATTTCTGGGGTACCTCACGGTCACAACCAACCTGGTTGCCACCGTGACATACCTCTAGAATGTAAACAGAATGTAAACTTTGGTATCTCACGGTCACAACCAATTTGATTGTCACCGTGACATACCAAATACACTTAGGCAGAATTGGATTTATGCATACCTCAAAACTCATTTTCTCATTTTGGCAATCAAACCAACCCATCATCAACATCACAAACAACACATACCTGATTTCCACTTAACCATTTCTAGCCAATTGAACACAAATCACAAATAATTTCATACTATACACATGAAACACATGCATAGTTCAATATCCATCAATTCTTTCATAGAACAACACATAGCATTAGGCTTATAACTCACTAAACCTAATCACCACATCTATTCTCAGCATCAACAGTTCAAATACTCATCTAAATCATACTTAACTTCTTAATCAAACAAACATAATTTATGATAATACACATATAAGTTTAGTTCCCAAACCTCGTCGCTTATGCTCCTAAATTCACTGTGCACTTGATTCCTCAATTTTGGCTTTCCCCTTGTCTTTCTTCAATTCCTTAGCTACCAAAACAAGTTCAATTCTAGGGTTGAACACAATCCATCAATTTCTCATTCCAATCAAACTAAAACAAAGGAAATGAGTAGAAGATGAAGAATACCATTTACTTAATCACTTACCTTACAACTTCAGCAACTTAACTCTTGAGCAACTTAATAACTTGACCTTCTTAACAAATAATATGAAATTGATTTAGGGCTTTCTTAAGGCTATACTTACGGTAAAGGGAAGAGGAAAACATAGAATAATGGCTGAATGGAACTAGTTGGTCACTTCTCTCTCCTTAAACCAAACATATGCATGTAATAGATGGAGGTGGCAGCATGAGATGATGCCACACAGAATCCACTCAAGATTTCTGCCTCCCACTTACTCTAACTAATCACAATTATGCATTAATGAACCTTCCATTAAATGCCACTACCGGCCATTAGCTTAATCATATATAATTACTAATTGGCCACTTAACTATCCTTTATCTTTTCAATTAAGTCTCTATTACTCTTACAATCTAGTCCTTTAACTATTACATTCAAGTTCTAAACTCCACAATCAATAGACACACATACTTAGACCCTTGAATTAAGCCAATTGCAACTAGGATACATTTTCGGCCATTACACAACCTGCTTGCTAATCATCAAATCTGAGGGTAAAAATTTCTTGGATCTATTATTATTTTCTACTTTCATTTCATTTTATTTGATTTCTTTTCCTGCATTTATGAACATATATTTTTGAGTTTTGTTCTCTTAAAATGATTTTTCAATTTTTATTTCATCTTTGGTATGAAAACGGGTAAATGTGTGTGATTTTGGGTGTGAAAAATTAGATCTATTGATTTTCTTGTTGGTATGATCTTTGGTGATATTTATTTTTAATTTAAATATTATTATTTTCTACTACGTGTTTATTTACCTTCCTCATTTTCATTTATTCAACTTTTCATTATTAATGTTGGTTATTATTGTTGATGTTATTTTATTATTATTATTATTATTACTACTACTGTTATCGTCATTGTTATTAGTATTAGTATCATTATTGTTGTTGTTGTTGTTGTTGTTGTTATTATTATTATTATGATTATTATTATCATCACCATCATCATCACTATTGTTTATCATTATTATTGTTATTATTATATAATTTTTGCATGACTAATTGTCAATTCCCTTTGCATGTGAGTTGTTTGTATATTAAATTAATGTACTCAATTTAACCCATTTTATTTTCTACTTGCATGTGAACCATGTTTCATATTTCTCTTATCTTTATATTTATGTGGTCAATTTTAGAATTATCACTAATATTTT
Organism: Excoecaria cochinchinensis; assembly: GCA_947683425.1. Lineage (NCBI taxonomy): Eukaryota > Viridiplantae > Streptophyta > Magnoliopsida > Malpighiales > Euphorbiaceae > Excoecaria > Excoecaria cochinchinensis. The sequence continues at coordinate 2,831,221 of CANTUQ010000129.1, forward strand.
TATCATTGTTTTTATTGTGGGTAAAATGTGACATTGCTTGTTTGAGAAATCATCGAGACTAATTGTCAATTCCCTTTACTTGTGTGCTCATATTTTTGTTGTGAATGAGATAGTTTTATTTTATGTGCATGTAAGATAAAAGATTACGAAATATTTTTATAACTAAATTGGGATTTTTGCTAATAAATTAGGATAAATGGCCTTCATTTTAGCCAAGGAATGCAAAATGTCATAAATAAAATGAAGAGTTAAGTTTTCTAAAAATGGGATTGCTAATCCCGATTTTTAAACCAATAATCAAAATAACTCTTCGATCCCTCTTTAAGTTATCATGAAGGAATTAATACTCCTAAACCAAATAAATATCCCAATTTCTGTATGTTATTTTTTTTAATTGATTTTGTTTGATTATTTAAATTTATGTCTATATATCTTGTGGGCCTTTATAATTAATTATTTTTGGGGCAATTTTATTTAGCTTTTCTTTCCAGTTGGGATTGTATTTTATCCGAATTTTTATTTTGTAATTGTATGCTTGGCGTGTTTATTGCTTTATTTATCATTTTATTTATCGCTTTTATTTACAGCTTTCTTTTATCGCTTTCTCCATTATTATAATGCGCTTTAATAAATTGCATTAATCACGTGAGAAGAGAGGTGGAATTCTATAATCTAAAAATTCACTTATAATTAACCAAGGCATAAATAAGAGTGAAGTTCTGAACACCTTCTCTGGTTTAGACCATAGAAGTTAGATAACCTTTCCTAATTTCTTGTAAATTGGGTGGCAACTCCAAAATACCTTAAAGGTGCCTAAAGGTGTCTTGAGGCTAGATGATCCTTCCAGTGTTCTATTAGAAGGAGGTGTCCAAAATTTCTCATGAGGCCCAAAATCAAAAGATGCAAACCAATCCCTTAAGCTCTAAAAGCAGGTCTCGTTGAGAGGGCCTTATCGGTTCCAGCGCATGTTACAGTTTTACGTAACCGTGATTGATGAAGAAGAGCACATTGACGGGAGCCCCTAAGTAGTGAACACGATGAAGAGAATGTTTTTCCTCCCTATGGCCAGTTTTGGGGAAAATTGTCAGGGGCCGAAGACTGCCATGACTACTAGGGGTCAGAGGGATATGAAGGGCCTTGAATATGAGGGCAGTACAATGAAAAGTTGGAGGGCAGCAAGTGGGATCCCTCACATCAAAGAAAGTTTTGTACCGGCCACATCGTTGTGCGCATATGCAGGGGAAGCCGAACCTCAATGGGAGGATGGAAAGATTGTGCTGAAATTTTAGGTCTTTAACGATGTTTTCAATTGGGACATTGTAATGATCAAGCCAGTTGAGGGTTATTGGGATGAAGAAATCATGACCAATAAAATCATTTGTGACCGAGAATCGCCTGAAGAGATTATCACCGAGAGGATGGTGGCTACCCAAGTGAAGGAGAGGGAGAAAATAAAAGATAAAGCTGCAGGGAAACAGACTAAAGCTATATAGGAGATCATTGCAGTGCCTCCGGATTGCCAGTTTGATTCAAAGCTATCGACTACAACATCTGAGTCGGCAGAGAAAGAAGAAGAAAATAGCTTAGATTTTATTTTTGCACCTAAAAGTTTCAATAATGTTGATGACATTTCCAGTTCTATTAATAATATGAACAATTTTGCTTACTTGTGTAATGTTTTTTATTATTTTATTATGCATAATCATGATCACGATTCATTTATATTTGACATAGATTCAGCTAATTCCACTCCATTTAATCTTGGAAATTTGAAACAACCGAAATAAATAGCATATAACATAACTCCTGATGAGAGGTCAAAATTTGAGAGAATCTTAAGAAAATGTAAAAAGTGTTTGCCTGGACCTATGAAGATATGCCATGAGTAGATCGCGAAATCGCACAGCATGCCATCCCAATGTATCTTGACCACAAGCCAGTCAAGCAGAAGCTTAAGAGGCTTAGGCTAGAATGGGCTGAGAAAGTGAATGAAGAGATCCACAAACAGATCGAGGCCAAGTTCTTGATTAAAGTGAAATATTTGACTTGGTTGGCCAATGTCATTCTGGTAGCCAAGAAGAATGGCAAAGTACACGTGTGTATGGACTATTGAGATTTGAATAAAGCTTGTCTGAAAGATGACTTTTCGTTGCCTAGCATCGATGTGCTAATAAACAGTACAACTACTTGTATGATGTACAGCTTCATAGATGGTTACGCGAGCTACAATAAGATTCTCAACAAGATAGTCGATCAGATCAAAATAGCTTTCATTACTGAATGGGGTAAATTCGCTTACAGGGTGATGCCCTTTGGGTTAAAAAATGTAGGAGCAACCTCTCAAAGGATGGCAACAAGGATCCTCAACGACTTGATCCATAAGGAAGTGGAGGTATACATGGATGACATGATGATTAAGTCAACCACTAAAGAAGGTCACTTTGAGGCTCTAGAGAAGTTCTTTCAGAGGATCAATAAGTATAATCTGTTGCGATTGAACCCCAAGAAATGCATTCTCGGTATCAGTTTTGGGAAATTATTAAGGCATATAGTCAGCCAGAGAGGCATTGAGATCGACATGGACAAGGTCAAGGCCATGAGAGAGATGCCAGTGCCTCAGAAGGAAAAGGACATCATATGTATTTTGTGTAAATTGCAGTAGGTCAGTAGGTTTATTGCCATGCTTACTTTAATTTGCGAGCCAATCTTCAAGTTGCTTAGAAAAGACCAACCTGTAGTGTGGAATGAAGATTGCTAAAAAGCTTTTGATACCATTAGGGAATATTTGCTAAGTCCCTCAGTTATGAGACCACTGCAACCAATCAAGCCACCGATCCTGTGCTTAGCCATAGAAGATAGCTCTATAGGTGCCGTGATGGCTCAGGAAGATGAGCTCAGAGTGGAGTTTGCAGTCTATTACCTTAGTAAGAAGTTCCTTTCCCATGAAGTCAAGTATGCAGAAGTGGAAAAGATTTGCCCTGCGTTAATCTGGGATTCCAAGAAGTTGAGACACTATTTCCATTCTTATAAGGTACAAGCTGTTGCAAAATAGAACCCTCTTAGATATCTGCAGGAAGCCCCATCATTATTGGGGAAAATGGGGAGATGGTTGCTATTATTATAAGAATTTAATGTCGAGTACATCACCCAGAAGACCATTAAAGGGTGCGTAGTAGCAGTGTTTTTCGCTGAACACCCTATTCAAGGGGATTCATATGAGTTCAATTTCACAGACTAAGATGTGGTAGCTATCATGGTAAATGGTTGGCAATTACACTTTAATGGGGCAGTAAATAATAAAGGGGCAGGGGTAGGAGTTATTCTGACGACTCCAGATGATGAAAAACTCCCGCTGGCTAAGAAATTGAGATATAGGGCAACTAATAATGAAGCCCAATATGAAGCTTGTACTTTTGGGTTAGTAGCCTTAATAGCCTTGGGGGAAAAAAGCGTAGAGGTATTCAGAGATTCTTCGCTAGTAATCAATCAGATTCCGGGTGAATGGGCTTGTGATGCACACTGAACCCCGGGGTGCCATGAAGACCCACTTTTAGGGCTTTCGAGAGATGTTCATTAAAACTTATAAAAAATTACAAGTGCATCTATGTTGGGCAACAAGGAGGTGACTTGGAGTCGCCACCCAATAGAACATTGGGAAAGGTTGTCTAGCCTTAGTGAGCCTAAGACAACGCATATGCATCCATTTTGAGCAAGCCAGAGATATTTTGGAGGCCCCACTCAATAGAATATTGGAGTGATCCTCTAACCTCGTGGGGCCTAGGATTGTGCAAATTGGGCCTTTTTGTGGGCAATAAGATATATTTTGGAGACCCAATCCTAATGAAACATTGAGATGGTCCTCTAACCTCATTGAGCCCAAGAGCAGAGAAGGTTTGGGACTTTCCATTTATTCATACCTTGATTAATGTTATAATTGAGTTTTGAATTTATCATTTCATACCATTTCTTATTCGATGCAATTAATTAAAGTGCAATTTGGTCACCTAAGGAAAGCAGCAAATGAGAGCAGAAATAAAGTACATGAATATAAATTACAATAAAACTAGGGGTGGAATACAACCCCCACTGTAAATAACGTGCAAATCATACACAAATTGGGATATTCATTAAAAATGAAGACACGCAAGCTTATTAAAAAATAGGTTTAAAATGTCAATTTTATTCGACTAAAAAACAGGACATTAGTCCTCAGTTATTAATGAAAATCCCAATTCAATTACTATAGAATATTTAACCATTTTATTTTAGCAGGATTAAAATAATATTTACAATAATAATAAATAAATAAGATAAAAAGGGATAAGGTTGAAGAATGAACCCGGGTGAGGATCCTCAGATCATTATAATAGCCTCCATTTAACAATCCCAAATCCACCAAAAATAGTTAAAATAAAACTGACAAAAAACATCGATCATGTTAGTGCCAAAATTAAAAGCAAAATGAAATGCCAGAAATTAAATGATAATATAAATCCTTGAGAAATTACCAAAAGGAATGATGCGATATTAAATATTAAAAAAAGAAGAAAAGAAAGCCCAAGGACGACCAATGATCCGTGACCGACAGGCGTCCCTGGTTGATCGGAGGGCGAAAGCAGGAATTATCGATGGCCCGTCGCTCGAATGAGTGACGACCGTCAGTGACCCTTCTGCCCGTCGGTCACCCCAGATTTTAAAATTAAAACCAAAAAATTCAAAAATTGTTTTTTATTTTTAATAAATGAAAATTTTATTTATAAAGTTAGTATAAAATAATTATATTACACAAATGATAAATCTAGAATATTTACCCTCGGATTTTACCCTTAAAGGTGAACATTGAGTGATTTCGGTTCCTCAAGTTCTACAAGGATTGATTCATGATTATGTGATTTTAGGAGATTTTTTGCTATAAAAATCGTGTTTTGAAAATAAATCAAGGAAAGAAAATTATATTTTTCTTTCTTGAGATTTTAACGGCAATTGGACGTCGAAAATAGCTAGATCGATGGAAATGAATGGATTTCGTTACCTCGGATTAGCTTAATCGAAAATAAAAATGAGAGAAAGAAGACATCTTGAGAAAGAATTCTTTTACAAAATGCGAAAAATAAATTCTCTGTAAAAAATGCCAAGATTTAATTTTCTTCCAAAATTTTCTATCCTTAAATTATGAGGTTTAATCTCATATTTATAAAGTTTAGAAGATAATTCAAATAAATTTAAATTTTAGGATTTAAATTTGAAAAAGATTTCTAAAATCAAATCAAAACCACATGATTTTCAGAATATTCGCAAAATCAAATCTAATATTTGAAAATATTTGAAAGATTTAAAGGATTTTGATAAGATTTATAAAATATTTGATAAATCTAGAAAATCTAAACATAATCCCAGAAAATCCCATTAGAATAACTGACAGACCACTGACCGACGGGCGTCGATGGGCTATCGAGGCATCGGTTGGAGGGGTACACTCGGTCTTTTGACCGGCGCACCACACACGGGATGCAAAAGCGAGCGACACTTGTATCTCATGAGGAGCGGGCATCGCTCGAACAAGCGACGGGCACTGCTCAATCGTGGGAAATGGGCCCCACTTTCGAGCGACAGGTGGCGCTCATCGCGAGAGACGGGTCTCTTGTGCGAGTGACAGGTGTCCCACCACCGACGGGTAACCCGTCTGTTGATAAAAATTCCTTTTTTATAGCTTTGACTATCCGAAAACTCCTGTTATTGAGAAAAACCCTCAATCCTTGTAAAATCGAAGAATGAAAATTCCCTATTTCCATCCATTTGTCTGAAAATAGACATCAATCTCTTTATCGAGTAACTTTGATCTGAACTGCCTCAGGATTCGGTGTCTACAGTTGTAACACCCCTTATGTCCCTATTGGAAGGACGCGGGCACGCTACCGATGCTCACTCACATACATGCACACATACACTAAGCGGAAGCATACATTCGACATAGAAACATATGGAAATACAGCGAAAATTAAAACTTTAAAGAAACAATAGCTAAACATACATTAACTCGAATACATACATACAATCGATCAGCGGAAGCATAAGGCGAAAGATAAAACGAAGGAATAACTAAAAACTTAATTACAATAAGATCCTTACATAACAAAATACATAAGCAAAAAGCTACAAAAAATTACAGAATCCGAATACAGGAGCTAAAGCAAAAAAAATGACAAAACACTTCTAACTCCTATGTGGCCGACCCTGCAAATGTGCGACTCGAGTGGAAACCAAAACATGCCACCTACACGGGAAAAGAACCCGTGCTAAGCTATAACGCTTAGTGGGGAGGAGCAAAAACAAAAGGACACTAAACAAATGAACGAATAACATCATGCAAAAATACATATAAACTCGTACGTAAACACTTACCGGTTCCAGCGAAGTATCAGATATCGAATGGCGAACAATGCAAAGACACATAGTATATACACGCAATTCTCATACCAGAGTACCCATTATAGACGGAATGCTAATTCACACGCAATGCAACTATCATGCGGAGATGCCCATACATGTTAACTGATACCCGAGTTACGAAGTTGAGGCACTACACTATCATACAATGATGCACTCAAATATCATGCAAGATCACTAGAGGTCTAAACATACAACTATCATGCCATAATACGCGCACACTAGCCGAGAACCGACTGACAAGGTCAATGCACAACACTTATACTGCGCCACTCTCATACATATAATATCGTGCCAAAATCATAATCACATGACAACATGCCGAAGACACCCCAATAGAAGGGACCAAAGAAATTATAGCATAACATCACTGTAGACACCGGCTCCCGAGGCGGTCCAAGATCAGAATTGCCCGATGATGAAAATGATACCGGCTCACAGGTAAAGGTGTTGAAAATGATATTTTCCTTGTTGAGACCCTCATTTTTTTTAAAATAAAAGTAGACAGATAAATATATATTAAAAAAATTAAGTTTAAAGTAATTGATAAAAAATTATTAAAAAAGAATAGATTTAAAAAAAAGGAGAAAAAATTTAATTATTTAATTTAATAAAAGAAAAAGGTATGTATTTTGATTAATTAAAAGTAAATAAAAATATAAAAAGAAGATTTAAGAGAAAAAGAATTTAAAAGTTTTTTTTTTTAAAAAAAGTGTGGGATTTAAGTTGCCATGGATGGCCACTTTATAAGTGGCCATCCATGGCCACATTCCTTAAGTGGCCATCACGCGTGATGGCGTGATGGCCACTTAGATGGCCATCACGCGGCCACTTAAGTGGCTGCGTGCATCCCTTGGGCGCGCGCCCATACGAGCGCGCGCGTTCTCCCTCCTTCACGCTGGCATGTTTTGCCCGCCCAGCTTGCTATTTTCCTGCATTTTCTGGTTTTCTCAGTCCGTCTTTTCCAGTCTCTTTCATCTTTTTAGCAATTTTCAATTAACACAAATTAAAAGCTCATTTTTTCTTTCCCCAATTTTAGACAATCCAGATAATCAAAAGCTAATTCAAGCTTCATTTTCAAAGATCGAATTTTAATCAAAGAGAAAAAAGACTCTCTGGTTTTCTCTCAAGAACAAGCACAGTTTCTTCAAAAAAAAAGAGGATTTTCAAATTATTTTCAAGCTTTGATTTTTAGTTTCCATCCTAGTTTTTTTTCCTCAACATTTTTAATCGGAGAATCCATCTCAAACAAAGAAAAATCAATTTTCTTTGTTCTGCAAATTTCCCCATAAATATTATCTTTTGTTTTTATCAAATTTCCTTTCTTCTTCAATAATTTTTCTGCACTTTTTTTTTCACCAAATCTCGACAAGGGACCAGATCCAGACACTTTTCCCTCCAAATACATAACTCTGAAGGTAAACACTTGGACCAATCTTATTTATTTCTTTTCACTTTTATATTATTTGTGGTTGTTGGTGTTTTTGCCTTCTGGCCATCAATATAATGTTATTTGTCCAATACATTTTTTAGGTCGGCTACTGTTAATACTTTTTAGCTATTAACTTGATTTTGTGTGGTTTTCATTTTGGTTTTTTTGCCGACAGTGTCTTCCTCAATCCTCATCATTATTATTAATATTAATATTATTATCTTCTATTAATATTGTAATTATTGTGTCTCTGTGGCCTTCATTTTCATTAGCATTATTATTATTATTATTATTATTATTATTAGTTTTTATTGTTATTATATTGTTACTATATTTGTGTTCATCTCTATTATAGTTATTAATACCGTTGTGTTATCATTATTATTATTATTATTATTATTATTATTATTATTATTATTATTATTATTATTATTATTATTATTATTATTATTATTATTATTATTATTATTATTATTATTATTATTATTATTATGCCGTTGCCAGTATTATTATTATTATTATATTTATGTTATTAACTTATTGTGTGCTTATATTATATTTGCCACTGTTTGTAGTTATTGTCTATTATCATTATTATTATCATCATTATTCTCATTATTCTCTTTTATTGTTATCATTATGATTAGCATTATATACTTGTGTTCAACATTTATTTTGTTTTATTCGATTAATTTTATTTAGAACTGTTACTGATATTCTTGATATTATTTTTCTGTCTGAGTTTTCAATTTGAGTCTCGTCATGCAGGTGTTTCCGTGACTTATCGGATGGGTCACGATGCGTGGGGGATCATACTGATTTTGGTGAGATCTTTCTTAATCCCCTCTCTTTATGTTGTGTTTGTTTGCAAATAATTATTTTATTTACGCACGCGTGTGATAAAAAGTCACAAAAATACTTCTATAATTAAATTGGTTTCTTACTAATAAAATTAGGACCAATGTCCCTTATTTTAGCCCAACAATAAATGTATCACGAATAAAACGAAGAGTCAATTTTCTCCAAAAATGGGATCACTCATCCCCATTTTCATCAAACGACCAAAATGACTCTTTGAACCCTCTTTAAATAAACACGAAGGAACCAATGTTCCTAAACATCCAAATAAGCGCGTAGGAACCAATGTTCCTAAACCAAACGAATGCCCCGATTTATGTATGTTTTTCTCATGTTTAATTTTGTTTGATTATTTAAATTTATGTTCATTTCCTTTTGGGCCCTTGTAATTAATCTTGGGGCAACATCATCTAATTTTGGGATTGTATTCCGTCCCACTTTATGTCTTTATTTTCCTTTCAATGGGGTTGTATTCCGCCCCGATTTCTCTTGTAATTGTGTTCTTGCGTATTTATCGCTTTCATTTATCGCTTTATTACGCACTTTCATTTTGTCGCTTTTTGAATGCTTGCAATGCGCCTTTAATTGAATGCATCGATCATGTGAGATGAGAGAAATAATTTTAAAAAGTTAAAAGCCCACTTATAATTAACCAAATCATAAATAAGAGTGAAGTTCCGAACACCATATCTCTGGTCTTGACCAATAGAGGTGAGAGACCTTTTCTAATTACTTGTAAGTTTGGGTGGCGACTCTAAAATACCTCAGGGTGCCATTAGGCTAGGTGGTGCTTCCTAATGTTCTATTGGGAGGGATACATCTATGATGTCTTATGGCGCCCATGATCAAAAGACACGAACCTATCCCTCGAATCCGAAAGCGGATTCACCTTGAGGGCCCTTGCTGGGCGACCGGCGCGCATCACAGTGGCGACTCCGTTGGGGACTTGTTTGAGACTTTGCTTTGAAAGTGCTTTGGTTAAAATATAATTGGGTTTTCAAAGCTTAAAATTATGTCTCTTTTCGAAAAATTGCATTGCATTTTAGAGCCTTAGTATTATGTTAGTTGGTCCCCTATCTTACCCCGGTGCGTTCCTAAAGCACGACCCTACTTTCACTCATTGTAGGGAAGTGTTAAGGATAATCAACAGCCCAAGTCTTGTACCAATAATTTGTATATCAAATGGAGGCCCGATCGGTCGTTATGCTCGTGATGAGCTAGACCCGTTAGCAGGGACCATGCTTGGGTAGCCCGAAAAATCACCATCGACCAAAGCCCATGTAATGAAAAATAGAAACTTCCACTAGGTGGTATGCTCCTTAATACGATGCTTGTGATGTGGGCCATCGTGTATTAAACAAAATCAAGCAAATTAAGTGGTCCTTTATCAAAGGCTTTCATGCCCCGGTGTAGACACCGGGTCCCAAGTCGGGTTTAATACAAAAAAAAGGGCATGTGACTCCTCGATAAATTCCTCTAAAAAATATATATGTATGTATGTATGATTAAAAATTAATTATTTAATATTATTAGTTAATTAATTAGTTAATACTATTGGGTAATTAAAATGTATGCAAAATTAAGTATTATTAGTTAATTTACAAATTAGTATTGTAGTATAATTAAAATTGAAAAAAGAAAATAAATATAGGATAATTTAAGTAGATTAGTTAAATTAAATATGTAGGGTTTAATTAGTAGTGTTTAATTAATTAATATGTGTGTTTGTGTAAATTAATTAAATTAAAAAGTAAAAATGGAGGAAATTATTGAAGGGCCAAACCCTAATTTTGGGTATAAAAACAAAGAGAAAAAGCACAGAAGAGAGACTCTCTCGGGTGGCTGAAGAACACAGGGAAAAACTAAGAAAAAGAAAGAAAGGAAGAAGAACAAAAAAAGGAGAGAGCAAGTAAGAAGAAATGAGAGAAAGAAAATAAAATAGAAAATAGAGTAAAGGGGCTCTCGGTGAAGAAGAATAGGGAGACTAAGTAAAGAAAAGGAAATAGAAAAGAGAGAAGTAAATAGAGAATAGAAAAAGGAAGAAAGAGAGGGAGCAAGACCAGGTGAAGACCAAACCAACGGGGAGCACCCAAACGCCGGAGAAGAAGAAAGAAAAGAGAGAGAGAGGGGGCGCTGGCTCCGTCGGCCAGCCACGCCCCCGTCCAGCCACACGCGCCCCATCGTCGGGCAGGGGAGAGCCAGACGCACCAGCAGGTGGCTGCCATTCACCGCCACTCGCCGGCGTAGGGCAGATCGGCATGAGGGGAGGCGGGACTTTCGAGGCATTTTTTGACCAAGCGCCACCTTCCTCTGGCGCGTGGCCACCGAGGGAAGACTGCCGGTGACTAGACGAAACCGACGGTGACGGCTGTGTCGGCCACCCCTATCTCCGGCGAGCATCCGGTGAGCCTCTCTCTCTTTCCCCATTATTTTATGTTTTTTGTTTATTATTATTATTATTATTATTATTATTATTATTATTATTATTATTATTATTATTATTATTTATTCTTATTTAGCTTTCTGTGTTTATACTGATATTTTCTTTATTATTTATTATTATTATTTGATTTTTTTTTGATTATTAATGTTATTGTGTTATATTGATATTTTTATTGTTAATGTCATGTAATTTATATTTATTGTACATTATTTGCTACTATTATTTTGCATTATTATTGTTAGTTTTATTTAATTTATGTTTATTATTATTTTTGTTATTTTATTATGGTTATTATTATAATTATTACTATTATGTTTATTTTTGTTATCATTGTGTTTATTATTATTGTATATATTTTGTTATTATTGTTTACCATGGTGTTATGTTTATTTATTTCATTATTATTATTATGTTATTAGTATTATTATCATTATTGTTATTATTTGTTATATTATTGTTATATTATTTTTATTATTATTCATTGTTATTAATATTACTATTTTATGTTTAATACATTTATAGCTATTATTGTTATTAGTATATTATTACTATTTTATGTTTAATACATTTATAGCTATTATTGTTATTAGTATATTGTTATCATTATTATCATTCTGCTCATGTTACTATCACTACATTGAATTATTATTTTATCCATTTATAATTATTATCATTATTTTATGTTTATTTATTACCCATTATTATTTTATGATATTATTATTAGCATTATTATTTCTATTGGCATTAATCATTTTAATTGTCATTTGTGCTTTTATATTCATTAATTCTCAATTTATTTCATTCAATTATTTGTTTATTTATTTATTAGTTACCACTTTTTCTTCAAAATTCCATCTTTAACTTTTTCTCTTATCTTATTTTATTCCATCTCTGGATTTTAGCACTAACACGTTTGTTTATTTTTGTGAGATATTATCTAATTATTTTTGGATGGGTCAGAATTGAGATGATGGTTGCTACCCAGATCATAAGGATTTTCCCCCTGGTTTAATTCTTCAACTCTTGTCTTTTATTTGTATTCATTTATCTTTATTTATGTGTCTTTATTTTTATGTAAATCGCTTTTATCTCGTTATAATAAAAATGGATTAATGTTTTATAGTAATTAATTCGGAGTCTTTGCAAATTAAGGACCAAAGTCCTATTTTCTATCCAATAAATCCATTACAAAAATCGCTTTCATAATAAACGCATGCGAGTACGAATGTCTTCATTGTTAATGGATGTCCCGTTTTATGTATGTTTTGCACCTTTACAATGGGGGTTGTATTCCGCCCCTAGTTTTATTGTAATTCATCTTGTGGACGTTTATTTTTAATAATGCTTTACCTATCGCTTTTGATGTGAATGATTGCACATTTAATTAATTGCATCGTGTGGAGAGAGAGCGAACTAATAAACTCAAAACTTAATCGTAAAATTAATCAAGGTAGAAATAAATGAGAAGTCCCGTACCCAACTCTGGTCTTTAGGCCCAATGAGACGAGAGGTCTTTCCGATCACTCATTGGAACCTCCAAGACACCTTTTGTGTCCCATTTAAAGACTTGAATGATAATCCTAGGCTCCATAGGGTTAGAGGGTCATTCTCAATGTTCTATTGGGATGAATGCCTCCAAGACCCTTTTGGCTTGGCAAAAATGGATATATGCGCTGTCTTAAGCTCTCCGAGGCGAGAGGAACTTTCCCAGTGTTTTATTGGGTGGCAACTCCATGGAAACCTCCTTGTTGCCCAATATAGACGCACTTGCAATTCGTTGCAAGATGTCAACGGACCCCCAATTTGCCTGATCGCCCTCAAACGGGCAGTCAAGGGGCACTCCGCGGGGTTCGGCGTATATAACACCCGGTAAGCCCACCTTAACTTGATTGAATTGCCCAAATACATATGGCCAAAACTCATGCGTATGATCATTAGACTAGAGCTGTTATGCTGCCGACTTTTTGCCATGCATTTTGTGCATTCATAGGGTCCCCCTGTTGACCCATGGACTAAGCCCACCTAGGAAAGAGACCGCATTACCCCACGCATAGGAGAAATAAGGTTGGAAGGCTCTGTTTACTTGCATGTGGTTGTGGATGCTGCATTAACATGACCATGCATTCTTAATGCCATCCATGCATCATGCTAACGAATTGGTTTTTTTTAGCCATTATAGATCCATTTGAGTGGTCCAGAGATCCTAGTGGGAGGTTATCAGAAATCAAGTAGTTGAGCCGTCAGGTTTGGCATCAGCATCGGGTTCAGATTGGGATAGAAACTCAGACTCTTATTTAGAACAATCCTCCGAATTAATGATGGCAGAATTACTGCAAGATTTGGGTGCTTTGACAACACAAGATTTGAACAAGAGGTTTGAGGACTTTGAAAGGAAAATGCTGGCTATGATGGGGAACCTCGTTGCTCAAATGGCGCCGAATGTTGGACAACCATCTGTGGCTCTAGCTGTGGAATAAGCTGAAGCACCTGTTGTGAGGGAGACTCCCATAGCAACTGCTACCGCACAACAGCCAGTTGCTGAGCCTAGGGTGGCAGCCCCAGTTGAGCAGAGAAGGGTTAGGATTTCTGATCCGAATGATGACTTCTTGGAGGAAGAGGAAGGTGAGCCGATGGTCCCTCAGGCTGTGAGGTGTAGGGTCCCCAATTTAGAGGATGACGTGGTAAAAAAGATGGAAGAGAAGATGGAAGTTATCACTCGCCTACTGTCAGCCGGAAAAGGGGTCATTCCCGAAGACATAGATTTGGGGGATGAAGAGCTGTTACCACAAAGATTTAAGATGCCCGAGCTGCCAAAGTTCGATGGTACCTCGGACCCATTGGCGCATATCAAGCAATACGCCCTAGTCATGAAGGGCACAGGACTTACAAAGAAGCAAAAGGTGGAGTATTTCTGCCTTAGCCTGATAGGGCCAATGATCGACTGGTACCACAGACTGGATAGAAGGTCAAAAGAAGACTGGGATTTATTGACGGGAGAGTTTATGAGATAGTACGACTGTAGTACTAGAATGGAGGTAACTATGAAGGACCTGGAATTGTTACAGCAAAGGGCCGGGGAATCCTTTCATGAATACCTCACGCGATGGAGGAACAGAGTTATGGAAATGAAACGAAAGCCAAACACTTCAGACCAGATAAGACTGTTCATCAGAAATGCAAGTCCGTATTTGAGAGAGGGGCTCAAGATGAAGGAACTGAAGGATTGGGAATCCTTAAAAGACATTGCAATTGAAGCTGAATCAGAGTACTTGGCGAAGAAAGCCAGCAATGACAGTTTTGCTCGGTAGAACTTTGGGACCCAAGGAGGGAATAAGGGGTTGATTTCACCCATGGTCACTCAACTTATCACTTATAGCGCAAAAGTAACCGACTTTTTTTTTCTTACTTAAATGTCACTGAACTTTTAACATTATTGCACAAAAGTCATGTTGACCAGAATCCGGCGACGACTCTTGCCGGATTGATAAGTTCAACAAATGCTACATTTAAATTAATTTCACTCACGGTCACTAGACTTATTATTTATCTCACAAAAGTAATTAACTTTTTTTTTAACTTAAATGTTACTGAACTTTTAACATTTTTGCAAAAAATTCATCAATCCGACAAGGGTCGTCGCCGGATTTCGGTCAACATGACTTTTGTGCAATAATGTTAAAAGTTCAGTGACATCTAAGTAAGAAGAAAAAAGTCGGTTACTTTTGCGCGATAAGTGATAAGTTGAGTGACTATGAGTGAAATTGACCCAGGGAATAGGCCAAGTGGCATCGGAAGCAGCGGCAATCGGGTAGGTAAGACAACGGAAGTTTCAGCCACTAAGGCAAACCAGAGACACTACTCCAATTTGGGAAGGTCGTTATCGTGGGTTCTAGAGAGATTGATGAAAGAGGGAAAACTTCAACCATTTTCGGCTAGACCAGCTAAGAACCACGGCCAGCCAGGCCACAGGGGGGATCAATATTGTGCTTTCCATCAGCACACCGGCCATCTCACTGACCATTGCAGAACCTTGAGGGATCGTATCCAAGATCTCATCGACAGTAAATAGATCTTCGATCCCGAGAAGAGGGAGAAGAAGAAGAACACCGGGTACAATGCCGTCCCTCCCCCTATTTTCATGATAGGCTCGAGTCTGCTAGAGTGGTACGTGTTGAGGGATCTTTACGGCAATGATTACGTGGCTGTTATCCGCCCCAAGCAAGAAGTTAATGGGGAGAAGCCCCAGGTCAGCATAATAGAATGTTGGGACTCAACCAGTGAAAATGAGACTGAAGAGGCCGATGAGCTGAAGGACGTATGGAACTCTAGGGGTGAAGAAGAGGAAGTGCAAGGGGTGCAAGCTGTTATCCGCAGTGGAAGAGTGGTGCCAGAGATTGAGAAGCAAGAGGACCGAGTGCCTCCGACTGTGGAGCGAGAAACAGAAGAGAATCAGATCCTAAGGCAGCTAAAGACGATGTCGGCTCAGATATCAGTATGGGGCCTACTGAGGTAGTCTCCAAGCCATAGGCAAAAGTTGGTCAAAACCTTGTGTGAATCGACAGTCGCTACCACTATCTCGACTACCGAGCTGTTGGACATGGTGAAAGGGAAATTTGGGGAGAGTATAGTTTACACCGAGGCCGACCTGCCAATTGAGGGTCATAACCACAATCGCCCTCTGTACATCAGAACTCAAATCAATGGTAAACACATGGCCTGTGTCATGGTGGATGATGGGTCCTCTATTAATGTGTGCCCGCTCGTGGCACTGTCTGCATTTGGATTAAATGAAGGCAAGTTGAGTGAATCTGATTTGACCATCACTACTTATGATAACTCGAGAAGGCAAGCTGCTGGGACCTTTAAGGCGCAAGTTAAGACTGGGCCAGTTAAGATCGAAGCTGAGTTTGTGGTCCTGCCGATACCGGCTAACTTCGCAGTGCTATTGGGAAGGCCATGGTTCCACAAATTGGGGGGGGGTGTCCCGTCCACACTCCATCAGATGATTAAGATCCCTCATGAGGGCCAGATTGTAACCATTAAAGCAACTAGTGACAATTAAGTGTCGGTGCTCGGAATTTCCAATCAGCCCTTCAGTGGGTTCCATGTTGCTATGGTAAATAAAGAAGATGGCTCGGTAGTAAGCCCCTAGGTTGTTAATATGATAAAGAAGATGAACTTCCTTCCCGGGGCTGGTTTGGGGAAGAGCTCACAAGGGATCCAAGTGCCCATCAGCACAAGGGGGCAGAAGGATAGAAGGGGTTTAGGCTACACTGCTGGGACTAAGAGGGACAAGCCTGTAAAGAAGCCTGGGGAGGTCCCGCACATCTTAGGAAGCTTCACACCAGCTGCATCAGCGTGAGCCTACTGTGGAGAGGCTGAACCACAGTGGGTTGCTGGCAGGATCACTCTGGGCTTTGAAATCTTCAACGACGTGTTTGACTGGTCCGATGGGATGGTTAGAGCGGTGGAAGGTTTTTGGGATGAGGAGATCCTCAATCAGAGTCTAGCATGGGATCGAGAAGTTCCTGAGGATGTTATCACCGAAAATTTGCTGGCTACCCAGGCAAAGGGCAAAGAAAAGATGGAAGATGAAGCAGCAGTGCCAGAATTGAAGAGCTTGAAGATAGCCAACAATCAAGACAATGGGCCGTCGACCTCAGCACCGGAACTAGCGGAAGACATTAATGATAATTTTTCTGATGTACTTTTTATTCCCGAGCTCTTTGACAATTATGTTTATGATTCTGAGTACTTTAATAATATGAATGACTTTGCTTACTTGTGTGATGTTTCTCATGATTTCATTATGCATGACCACGAACATGAATCATTCATATTTGACATTAACTCAACCAATACTACCTCATTTAATCTCGGGACTTTGGAAAACCCAAAGGAAATTTTGATAGCATCCGATGTAACTCCTAAGGAGAGAATAAAATTTGAGAGATTTTTGAAAAAATATGAAAAAGTCTTTGCCTGGACCTATGAAGATATGCCAGGAATTGATTAGGCAGTTGCCGAACATGCCATCCCGACCTATCCGGAGTGCAAGCCAGTCAAGCAGAAGCTCAGAAGGCTGAGACCAGAATGGGAAGAAAAGGTAAAGGAAGAGATACACAAACAAATTGAAGGCAAGTTCCTGATAGAGGTCCAGTACCCAACGTGGTTAGCTAACGTTGTCCCTGTAGCCAAGAAGGATGGGAGAGTTCGAGTGTGTGTTGACTACCGAGACCTGAATAAAGCCTGCCCAAAAGATGACTTCCCTTTGCCCCATATTGATGTACTAGTGGATAGCATAGCCGCTTGTACGATGTACAACTTTGTGGATGGATACGCGGGGTACAACCAAATCCTTAACAAGATTGTGGATCGAATCAAGACAACCTTCATTACGGACTGGGGTACATTTGCCTACCGGGTTATGCCTTTCGGATTAAAGAATGCCGGAGCAACCTATCAGAGGATGGCTACGAAGATTCTGAATGACATGATTCACAAAGAGGTAGAGGTGTACGTTGACGACATGATGATTAAGTCAGCTACTCGAGAGGGACATTTTATGGCCTTGGAGAAGTTCTTTTAGAGGATTAACAAGTATAATCTTCGCCTCAATCCCAAGAAGTGCATTTTCGGAGTTACCTCGGGTAAGTTACTAGGCCATGTGGTAAGCCGAAGGGGAATAGAAGTGGACCCTGATAAAGTCAAGGCAATCAGAGAGATGCCAATGCCTAAAAAGGAAAAGGAAGTCCGAAGTTTTATCGGTAAATTACAGTACATCAGTAGGTTCATTTCCAAGCTCGCTTCGGTGTGCAAACCAAATTTTAAGCTCCTCAGGAAGAATCAGCCAGTCAGGTGGAATGATGACTGCTAGAAGGCTTTTGATATCATTAAGGATTACCTTCAGCACCCCCCAGTACTGCGGCCGCTAACCATTGATCCTCTACCTAGCAATAGAGGAGAATTCTGTAGGTGCCATGATGGCCCAAGAGGATGAGTTCGTGGTCGAATATGTAGTTTAATACCTCAGCAAGAAATTCCTTCCCTATGAAGCCAAGTATGTCGAAGTGGAAAAGATCTGTCTAGCAGTAATTTTGGCTTCGAAGAAACTGAGGCATTACTTTCATTCTTATAAAGTACAGGCTATTGCCAAGCAAAACCCCTTCCGATATCTTCAAGAAGCACCCTCCTTGCTAGGAAAGATGGGAAGATGGCTGATTTTGCTGCAAGAATTTGATATGGAATACGTTACAAGAAAGACCATTAAAGGTCGGGTAGTTCCAGAGTTTCTTGCCGACCATCCAATTGAAGGAGACCGACTAGAGTATGAATTCCCCGACGAAAATGTGGTGGCCATCACCGTGCAGAAATGGCAAATGTATTTTGATGGAGCAGTAAATAACAAAGGAGCCGGGACGGGAGTGATTCTAGTGACCCCGGATGGTGAGAAGCTCCCCTTAGCCAAGAAATTGAGGTATAAAGCCACAAATAACGAAGCTGAGTACGAAGCCTGCATCTTTAGGTTAGAAGCACTCTCGGCCGTGGGGGCAAAGGTAGTAGATGTCTTCGGGGACTCATCCTTAGTAATCCACCAAGTCAGGGGTGAATGGACCTTCAAAGAAGAGCGGTTGTTACCATACATAAAGTGCTTAAAAGAGTTAAGTG
The DNA here is from genome assembly GCA_947683425.1 of Excoecaria cochinchinensis. Taxonomy (NCBI): domain Eukaryota; kingdom Viridiplantae; phylum Streptophyta; class Magnoliopsida; order Malpighiales; family Euphorbiaceae; genus Excoecaria; species Excoecaria cochinchinensis. Next base: position 2,850,069 of record CANTUQ010000129.1, read on the forward strand.
GTCAGTTTGAGGTCTGTACTTTTAACTATGTGCCTCGAGATGAGAACTAATTGGCAGATTCCTTAGCCACCCCAGTATTCATATGCGATAACCCTGAAGGAATAGCCATGAGGCCTGTGCTCATTTCCAGTTCAGACAAGCCATACTTTGAGACCGAGCAGGTTGGGGATATCAAGGCTACGGATGGAAAGCCATGGTACTATGATATCCAGAATAATTTGGAAGAGTCAATACTCCCCGAAGAGGCCACTGAAAAGGACCAGAGGATGATTCGCAAACTATCCACTTAATTTATCAGTGTAAATGTGGTGTTGTACAAGAGGCAAGCCGATGGCATACAACTAAGATGCTTAGATGAGAAAGAAGCCAAAAAGGTTATGGAGGAGACCCATGCAAGTGTCTGTGGAGCCCACATGAATGGTTTAGCCTTAGAAAAGAAAATCATGCGGCAGGGGTTCTTCTGGTTGACAATGGATACAAACTGCTCTAGGTATGTGAAGCAATGCCAACTATGCCAACAGTATGCTAATCTGAGACACCTCCCCATTTCAGAGTTGTGCAACCTGACGTCTCCATGGCCATTCGCAACATGGGGGATTGACATTATAGGAGAAATACTCCCGACAGCCTCCAACAGGCATAGATTTATTGTGGTCGCTATTGATTATTTCACCAAGTGGGTGGAGGCTGAGTCTTTCAAGAAGTTGGGAGCTCGAGAGATGGCCAGATTCATTGAACGACATCTGGTTTGTAGGTACGGGCTCCTGCATCACGTTGTGTCGGACAATGGGGTACAATTCCAAGCACAGACTAAACAGATGCTTAGGAAATATGGCATTCAACACCATATGTCCTCTCCATACTAATTGCAGGCTAATGGAGCAGTCGAGGCAGCTAATAAGAACATAAACAGGATACTGGCTAAGATGGTGCAAACCTATAAAGACTGGGCAGAGAAATTGCCATTTGCACTGTGGGGGTACAGGACCACTGCCAGAACTTCTATAGGGGCTACCCCTTTCTCCTTGGTTTACGGGATGGAAGTAGTCCTACCGATAGAAATAGAACTTAGTCATTAAGGGAGGTAACGGAAGCTCAGCTTCCAGAAGCCGAATGGGCCCAGCAGCGGCTACTACAGTTGAACCTGTTAGATGAGGATAGGATGCGGGCATACTACCACAATCAGATCTTCAAGCAAATGAGGCAAGGGGTTCCAGACTTTCGAGGCAAGTTTAGGCCAACTTGGGAAGGACCCTTCATTCTGAAGAAGCTTCTGTCTAAAGGGGCCGTAATTTTGATGGATAGCGATGGAAATGAATTCAGGGAGCCGGTCAACGTCGACAGATTGAAGAGGTTCCATGGTTAAGGGCTAAAAAAATGAAAAATAAAACAAAACAAAAGAAAGAGAGAAAATGTTCAATCAAGAAAACCCGAGAGGGCTGATTGATAACAGGAGTTGTGATGCCTTTGAAATCTATCTCGAGATTAGATGTGGTCTGGTATCTTGGGCCGAATGTTAAATGATGATCATGTGTAATGAAATCACATAAGAAATATGTACATGTATGCAATTATGCACTCAGAGTAGTTCTTTTACCCAATAAATGTCCATAGTTCCTTTCAAACAAGTAATATGTCACTCCCCATTTGAATGCGCATAATTTATCTGTTGTTGTTGCTACGACCGACAAAAACTTTATCCTAAAAAAAATAAAAAAATAAATAAAAAAAGAGTTAGGCCGTTAGAGATAAAAACCGTGACTGGCGCTCTAAGCAAACGTGAGGCCAAAGGGCCGGGTGAAAACCTGGCAACAGGCGGTCTGCCCTATAAAAAATGAAATTGATAAAAGCCGCTGGATTGAGTTGGGTCTATTCCAGGCAAAAAATAAGGCACAGGGTTATGTGAAAATCCAACAAGGACGCATTTCCCGCTAAGAAAAGCTAGTGTGAAAATCCACAAGGGACGCACTACCTTTAAAATAATAACGTGTGACGCTTGGAGCGATAAGGCGGCATTACCTTGGGCAACCCCTTTCAAGCAGAGATGCACATCGGGCAATTCTCCCTGAGAAATCATGAGTCAGAGTCCCTAAATCCGGATAGCGCCTTCAGGCCCTTGGGGGCATAATCGGCCAAACGAAGCCACGAGTCGCTTCAGCTGAAGTTATCGCACCTCGACCACTGGGCCACTCAGATGAATGGTGTCACCTGCATTTTGCATAACATATACATATGCACATGCATAACTTACCCTTGCATACAAGTCTCTTTTGATTTCGCAGGAAAGTCTGGCATCTTCACACACCGACAAGCTGGTGTTTACCAGTCGCTCAGCCGTGGTTTCACAAACCGACAAACTGGTATTTCATCAATCATGCCCTTCAAAGTCTGGCGCCTTCACAGACCGACAAGCTGGTGTATATCAGTCGCTCAGCCATGGTTTCACACACCGACAAGCTGGTGTTTCAGCAATCACGTTATTCAAAGTCTAACGATTTCACACACCGACAAGCTGGTGTTTATCAGTCGCTCAGTCATGGTTTCACAAACCGACAAGCTGGTGTGTCATCAATCACGTTATTCAAAGTCTGACGGCTTCACACACCGACAAGCTGGTATTTATCAGTCGCTCAGCCGTGGTTTCACACACCGATAAGCTAGTGTTTCATCAATCACGTTATTCAAAGTCTAATGGCTTCACACACCGACAAGCTGGCGTTTATCAGTCGCTCAGCCGTGGTTTCACACACAGACAAGTTGGTGTTTCATCAATCACGTTATTCAAAGTCTGACGGCTTCACACATTGACAAGCTGGTGTTTATCAGTCGCTCAGCCGTGATTTCACACACCGATAAGCTGGTGTTTCATCAATCACGTTATTCAAAGTATGACGGCTTCACAGACCGACAAGCTGGTCTTTATCAGTCGCTCAACGGTGGTTTCACACACCTACAAGCTGGTGTTTCATCAATCGCATTCCTCAAAGTTCGGCATCTTCACACACTGACAAGCTGGTGTTTATCAGTCGCACAGCCGTGATTTGACACACCGACAAACTGGTGTTTTATCAATCACGTTCTTTAAAGTCTGGCGCCTTCACACACCGACAAACTGGTGTTTATTAGTTGCTTAGCCGTGGTTTCACACGTCGACAAGCTGACGTTCATCAATCACGTGACCAATAATAGTTCCATAACGCCGACAAGCTGGCAAGACCAAGTTCGGAAAAGCGATCGCCTCAGGTATGCATCTCTCCCCTTCTTTTTTGAATTTTGGCTCATTTAGGCACCTAAGTTCTAGAGTTCCCCAAAATTGGGGGCAACTGTAGACACCGGGTCCCGAGGCAGTCCAAGATCAGAATTGCCCGATGATGAAAATGATATCGGCTCATAGGTAAAGGTGTTGAAAATGATGTTTTCCTTATCGAGACCCTCGTTTTTTTTAAATAAAAGTAGATAGATAAATATATATTAAAAAAAATTAAGTTAAAATTAATTGATAAAAAATTATTAAAAAATAATAGATTTTAAAAAAAGGAGAAAAAAATTAATTAGTTAATTTAATAAAAGAAAAAGGTATGTATTTTGATTAATCAAAATTAAATAAAAATATAAAAAGAAGATTTAAGAGAAAAAGAATTTAAAAGTTTTTTTTTAAAAAAAAAAAGTGTGGGATTTAAGTGGCCATGGATAAGTGGCCATCCACGACCACATTCCTTAATTGGCCATCACGCGTGATGGCCACTTAGATGGCCATCACGCGGCCACTTAAGTGGCCACGTGCATCCCTTGGCCGTGCGCCCATATGAGCGTGCACGTTCTCCCTCCTTCACGCGGGCATGTTTTGCCCACCCAGCCTGCATATTTTCCTGCATTTTCTGGTTTTCTCAATCCGTCTTTTCCGTTCTCTTTCATCTTTTTAGCAGTTTTCGATTAACAAAAATTAAAAGCTCATTTTTTCTTTCCCCAATTTTAGACAATCCAGATAAACAAAAGCTAATTCAAGCTTCATTTTCAAGGATCGAATTTTAATCAAAGAGAAAAAAGACTCTCTGGTTGTCTCTCAAGAACAAGCACAGTTTCTTAAAAAAAAAAAGGATTTTCAAATTATTTTCAAGCTTTGATTTTTAGTTTCCATCCTAGTTTTTTTTCCTCAACATTTTTAATCGGAGAATCCATCTCAAACAAAGAAAAATCAATTTTCTTTGTTTTGCAAATTTCCCCGTAAATATTATCTTTAGTTTTTATCAAATTTCCTTTCTGCTTTAATATTTTTTCTGCAGTTTTTTTTTCACCAAATCTTGACAAGGGACCAGATCCAGACACTTTTCCTTCCAAATACATAACTCTGAGGGTAAACACTTGGACCAATCTTATTTATTTTTTTTCACTTTTATATTATTTGTAGTTGTTGGTGTTTTTGCCTTCTAGCCATCAATATAATGTTATTTGTCCAATAATTTTTTTAGGTTGGCTACTGTTAATACTTTTTAGCTATTAACTTGATTTTGTGTGGTTTTTATTTTGGTTTTTTTGCCGGTAGTGTCTTCCTCAATTCTCTTCATTTTTATTAATATTAATATTATTATCTTCTTTTACTATTATAATCATTGTGTCCCTGTGGCCTTCATTTTCATTAGTGTTATTATTATTATTATTATTATTATTATTATTATTATTATTATTATTATTATTATTATTATTATTATTATTAGTATTATTATTATTATTATTGTCATTAGTTTTTATTGTTATTATATTGTTACTATATTTGTGTTCATCTCTATTATAGTTATTAATACCGTTGTGTTATCATCATCATCATCATCATCGTTATTCTTATTATTATTATTATTATTATTATTATTATTATTATTATTATTATTATTATGTTATTAACTTATTGTGTGCTTATATTATATTTGCCACTGTTTGTAGTTATTGTCTATTATCATTATTATTATCATCATTATTCTCTTTTATTATTATCATTATGACTAGCATTATATACTTGTGTTCAACATTTATTTTGTTTTATTCATTTAATTTTATTTAGAACTGTTACTAATATTCTTGATATTATTTTTCTGTCTAAGTTTTCAATTTGAGTCGCGTCATGTGGGTATTTTCGTGACTCCCCGGATGGGTCACGACGCGTGGAGGATCACACCGGTTTTGGTGAGATCTTTCTTAATCCCTCTCTTTATGTTGTGTTTGTTTGCAAATAATTATTTTATTTATGGATGTGTGTGATAAAATTTCACAAAAATACTTCTATAATTAAAATGGTTTTTTAATAATAAAATTGGGACCAATGTCCCTTGTTTTAGCCCAACAATAAAAGTATCGCGATTAAGATGAAGAGTTAATTTTCTCCAAAAATGGGATCACTTATCCCTGTTTTCATCAAACGACCAAAACGACTCTTCGAACCCTCTTTAAAAAAATGCGAAGGAACCAATGTTCCTAAACATCCAAATAAGCACGTAGGAACCAATGTTCCTAAACCAAACGAATGCCCCGATTTATGTATGTTTTTCTCATGTTTGATTGTTTAAATTTATGTTCATTTCCTTTTGGGCCCTTGTAATTAATCTTGGGGCAAATCATCTAATTTTGGGATTGTATTCCATCCCACTTTATGTCTTTAATTTCCTTTCAATCGGGTTGTATTCCGCCCTGATTTCTCTTGTAATTGTGTGCTTGCGTGTTTTTCGCTTTCATTTATCGCTTTCTTTTATCGCTTTATTACCAGCTTTCATTTTATCGCATTTTGAATGCTTACAATGCGCCTTTAATTGAATGCATCGATCATGTGAGATGAGAGATATAATTTTAAGAAGTTAAAAGCCCACTTATAATTAACCAAAGCATAAATAAGAGTGAAGTTCCGAACACCATATTTCTTATCTTGACCAATAGAGGTGAGAGACCTTTCCCAATTACTTGTAAGTTTGGGTGGCGACTCCAAAATACCTCAAATGTGCCTATACGTGCCATTAGGCTAGGTGGTGCTTCCCAATGTTCTATTGGGAGGAATACATCTATGATGTGTTATGGCGCCCATGATCAAAAGACGCGAACCTATCCCTTGAATCCTAAAGCGGATTCACCTTGAGGGCCCTTGCTGGGTGACCGGCGAGCGTCACAATCACATTCATAACATCATCATGCAAAAATACAATTAAAACTTGCATACACTTACCGAGATCAATTAAATATAGAAAGTCATAGATTGCAGAATGCATAATCTATAACTATCTAAACATGCATAAAATCACTACAGTAGCAGAGAACGACATAACATATATACAACAATACTCCATAACACTACATAATACATATGTTATCACACCAAGCAATGTAAACGCATGTCAACATACTGAAATCACTACGATGGCAGAAACTAAGGAAACATATATCATAGCTCTACCTTTATATCATTCAAGTGGTCAAGTTCACAATCTTAAACATATTAAGTTACATACTTATAGCCATAACTGATCCGATTCTCGTGCTTATATACAATAAGACATGCTTGAGTCACATACGTATATACATCATGACAAATCACTATCATAGCATTCAGAAACTTATAACACATCATATGACAAATGCAGATAATCATGTTAGATATGAAATCATGCTTGCATAATAAAGACATACATTCAGAAGCTTATATCCACCTTTATATACATATTGATGGATTTCACAAAATCATTATCATGTTCAATCGGATATCACATGCTGATAATCATATCGAAGTGAACCAAGGCAAACAGAGCACCTACTAACTCACAATAGTCGATAAGGAGTGAACGGACAGTACCTTACGGGTACGAATCGGCCAAAGGGTACCTTATGGGTACGAATCAAAAGCCATTTAATTTTTTTATCACATTTAAAAACATTTTACTGAGGGGATCTTAAACAAGATCCAAACACATTAAAAAGGATCGCGAGGATTCGAACACATTAAAAAGGGTTCGCGAGGAACAAAACGGGGACCTGATCAGGGTCCAAACGTCCAAAGGTGCTGCAGCTAAGAGACTCTATTAGGCATGCCTAACTATCCACTAGACTGACTCTCGCAGGTCATGCATAAAACAATTCACGTTTCGAATCGCATAACGCATAACGCATATACATATACATATATATATATATATATATATATATATATATATATATATATCATGCATAAACTAGAGTACAGTAGACATATAAATATGTTCATAATGTCAGTCATGCCTCATACAATTCATATTGCAAAGCATATAATATAATTCATGTCACACACTATACCCATATCTTTATTCTATAGCACCAGGGTCAAGTAGGGGAACACTATTATGCCAATACTTAACAATGTAAAGTCTTAATCATGCAATGATATAATTTACACTTAAGCATAGCATAATATTCTTAGAGGAGGATCATAAGTATAGATATGCATAATACATTTCACATTTTAATAAAACATGCTCATGATAAATAACCATGAAATTGGCATTCATAACTCACTCGTATTCAGATCGCAATATGCAATACTAGCCACAACAACTAACATTAATAAATCACATCATACAATTCATATCGAATAATAGTCTGGTCGGGATCACCCTTACAAAGCATATCGTAGCCAGATAATAGTACACTATCATATCAAACAATCACACACTTTTGAATACAATTACTAACAATAATAGGTAAAAACATGTCCCTTGCAATAGTGAGAAACTGTGCAAAGTGAAAGAAAAGGCCATACATAAACAAATTCACATGCTGAGTTCATGACTTGGGATATAAATAACTCATTCCGAAATCAACTATAGCATTCAATAATTTGACAGAGCAAAATACCAATTTATGATATGGGATAGATAAAATAACACTGAGTAATATTTAAAACCAATCATAAGCGAAAGAGGAGTGAAAAAGAAGAGGGTTAAAAATCTGCAAATTGGGGGATAGTAGCGTTTTACACGGCGGTATGACGAATCCATACCGCCGTGTAAGGCACCTTACACGGGGGTATGGTATAACCCATACCGCCGTGTAACATGCCCAACACGCTTGGCAGAAGTGTTTTACACGGCGGTATGGGCCGTCCCTTACCGCCATGTAAGACGGCTCATACAGGCACCAGCAGAGGCATTTCACACGGCGATAAGGGGAAATCCATACCCCCGTGTGAAACTCATAGCCTAAACTCATTCCTGGGCAGTAACGTTTTACACGGCGGTATGGACCTTTCCTTACCGCCGTGTAAGACGACGGCTTGCATTTTCTGAGGAATTTCTACGATTCACATGGCGGTAAGCAATGGCCATACCGCTGTGTGACTCCTGGAAAACCCAAAAAATGTAGAGTTTCACTCCTCAAACCAAACTCAACAACAAACACATCAAAATTTCACATTTTAAACCATAAAAATCAACACAAGAACTTATCTTTCCAGCTCAACCTTCAATCACCACATGTAATAACATACTTAATCATTCAATTAATTCAACCAAAAGAAACCACAAATTAGCAAAACCCATATATGCATAACTCACAAAATCACAATCTTAGACTCACAAAGCAAATTCTAAACTCAACATTCTCAAAACCCCAAGTCACATACACCATTTAAGCACCAAATATCATGCAAATTCCAGAATTTCAAAAACACACAAATCATCAATACATAAAATTTCCCAAATAAATCTTGCATAAACTCATATCAACACTCAAATTTCAGGAAATCACACACAAATGCACATTCATGATCCAAGAAGAATTAGGGCAGAGACAACTCAAAACTCAAATGCAGAAATCAAACTCCCAAACCTCTTATTGCACAATCAGCTGCTCTCTTCGAGCTTCAATCTTTAATCTTCTCTTTTCCTTTACTTTGCTTCTTCTTATCACCAATCACTTGCACAAACAAAACCCATAATTCTTAATCCAAACCCTAACTTAAATCAAGTAAAACCAAAAGAAGAAACCCAAACGCAGGAAACCCCAAAACCCAAACACATACCTCTTCAAAGCTGGCCCAAAACTCTACCAAGGCACCAATAATCACCAACCATAAGAATGACAAGGAGGAAGGGCAGAAAAGAGAGAAGAAAAGAGAAGGAAGAGCTGAAGAAGAGAGGAGAACGGGAAGCAACCCTTTCCTGCGTTCTCTCTCTTTTCTTTTCCCCTTTTCTTTCTTCTAATTTAATGCACACACCTACCAAGTCCACATGGCGAACTCCCATAGGCTAAAATCAAAATATCTTATCTTATTACTCTTTGGTCCTTAGCAAATCCTACTTAAATCCGTGGCAATCTTACACTTCACTCACTAACACAATAATTCCTCACTTGAACTTTAATTAATTCTTCAATCGGGTCCTTAATTACTCAAATTTCCACATGCACAAATTACCGAATTGTCCTCAATAAATTGACATAGCATGCCAATTCAGACTAGCCCCCTTTTGGGTTGTTACAACAGTTACCCCCAATTTTGGGGAAGCTAGTACACTAGTGTCTAGATGAGCCAAAATTCAGAGAAGAAAGGAAGAAATGAGTACCTGAGGTAGTCCTTACCTTTTTGGTGTTGCGTGAAAGCAAGTGATCATCCTTCCGGTGGGCCTTATCTCAACCTGCTCGGTGCTTGAGTGTTTTGAGACGCAGTGTTATCCAACTGCAACCCATTTGCAATTTGTCCTATTGCAAGTGTACCGCTAGCCTCGTCCAGGCTTGCACGGTGTCTAAATTATGCGAAAGGTAGTGTTCTCTAACTACAACCCTATTACGATATGTTCTATCGCGTGTGTTCCGCTAGCCTCATCTCAGCTTGCACGATGTCTGTAAGGTAGTGTTTTCTAACTTCACTCATTTCGATTTGTTATATCGTAGGTATTCCGTTGGCCTCATCTTGGCTTGTGCGGTGTCTTTGCTAACCCCCATCTGATCTGCAAGGTATGTGACTGAATATTCTGCTTTGCTACCATCTCCCGGACCTGGAAGGCTTGATCTTGCTAACCCCCATTCGGTCTACAAGATATGATTTGAGATTTGCTAACCTCCATTTGGTCTGTAATGTGTGATGTTTGGTTTGCTGACCACCATTCGATCAGCGAGATGTAGCTTTGATTGAATTTGAGTGATGTAGTATCTGATTTGCTAATTGCTTAATTGTTGACCAGCTCCGTTCGACATGAAATCATGATTGGAGGCACTCAAACTCTGCCTCAGCTCCTCAATGAGCCTCCCATGATCCCGTATAACTCTATCCTGCTGATCTAGCTGCTCCAGAATCATCCTATCTCGCTCCTCCTGTCTGCGCTCCATGGAGGTCAAGAGGGAGGTCACTGCTGCTACTAGATCCGGCTGGACCAGCTGGGGCGATGGAGATGGTGCGGGAGTCATTGGCTCTGATATCTGCTCAGGGGGTGGCACCATTGATATAGATGCCCCCAGGAGTCCTGCTCTGCTATACGGGTGGAACCTCTCGAGAACCCGGGGCATTGTCTGTTACACCTGCAATGGAGGAGGAGGAGTGGGACTCTGAACCCTCTATACTGGAGGAGTCACGATTAACTCGTCCACACTAAACTTTATCCCCATATCAAAAGGCGTCTGTGGCTGATCGTCATTTGCCTGCTGCTGTGGAGGCTGGCCCTCCTGGAACTCTGGCTACTAGGGAGGCTAGCCCTCCTGATAGTCTGGCTGCTGGGGAGGCTGCTCCTACATCCGAGCCTCCTCCTCTATTGGCTGGAGAGAAGGATGGCCGAAGGCATGTCTGGTCTCGTGAATAGTGCACAACCTATACTCCTCTGCCTGTCTTACCACCCGAACTATCATCCCCATAGTAAGGGCCAATGAGGCATCCACATAAATGCTCTCATCCACTGCAGGCCCAAAATTATTTTTAAGAGCCCCCAACTATAGCAACAATCTGGTGGCTACTCCCCCAGCAAACGCTATAGGGGCTACCCCCTAGACACTCTAACCAAATTAGCCATGATCTCGTGGGTAATGTTGAGATGACGCCCTGCAACCATCACCCAAAGACTCTAGATCTCGACGGCGTTCAGCGAACCTGGGTCACCAGCCCATCCCAGGCAGGAGCTGGAAAGCACTCTGTGAATGTACTGAAGGGCCTGCGATGAGAGCACCATACTCTTTGCTGTATCGTGGACATATGGCACTCTCGATAGGGCTATGATCTCCCAATGCTGCCTCCTAATAGCCCTTAGAGATACTATGATGTCCATGGCCTCGGTAAATCTTTGGCAGGTGATGCTGTACTGATAATCATGGACCCGAAACTGAATCACTCCCTCCTTTGTATCTGACCTTTGAAACCCTCCGTAGTGTAGAGTGGCCAACAGACAACCTCGGGATGGGTATAAAATGAAGGCCATAGAAACTCTATCCATCCCGCAGCTGCGACTAATGCGTCCACCTCCTCTAGCATCCCTATGGCCTCCAGGAAGGGTCTGGAGATGAACCAGCTGGCTCGGAACTGCACCCGAGTCAGTGCTCTGAATCTCTCTCTGGCCTCATCACTCATCCAGAGCAGAGCATGAGGCTCAGGCTGGTCACACCGAATATGATGTCTCGGAGGCATCCTAAAAAGAAAATGAAAAAATTAACTTTGCATTATGGCTGCAAACAGGCCTACCAGAAGGCATATAAATAATTTTTTTAAATTTCGACCGTATTTCGGCTAAAATATATCTTATAAAATCTCAGCAACACTTAGGTAAGGATGTTCCTACCTAGAAAAATTTTTAAAAATTGGGCAGCATCCTGGCAAGGATGTGTCTACGCAGAAAAATTTAAATTTTGGCAATATCCTGGCAAAAATGTGCCCCACCCAAAAAATAAAAATATTTGAGCAGCATCCCGACAAAGATGTGCTAGAAAATTAAAAAAAATTTGGGAATGGCAAGGATGTGCCCAACTTCCTGCATAAAAATAAATAATGGGACAGGCCTCAGGCCCTAAGCAACATTTCAATGTATTTTTTCTAGTCTTGATTAGTTAATATTAACCCTAAAACTAAGTTAAAATGAGTTAACTGTACAAGTTCAATAGTTTTTTTTCGATTAGTTCTAGTGTACATGCATTTATATAACTACATTTTATATAGGGATAGATAGAAAATACTACATTTTACTAAATTACATTACACATGCATTTTTCATGCAAATTATTCCCAAAGAAATGAAAAAAGTAAAAAAATCGACAAACTAACCTGTAAGTTGACGAAAATAAAACTCAATGAAACACGAAAATACTTACTCCTAAATCTGCGTGATGGTGTGGCGGTCATTTCGGTGCAAACGGTGCATAAAATGGATGAAAAATAAAGAAGAAATGAGCAAAAAACCGAAAGGTGGCGACGGGCAGCGAGAAAAGAAGGAAAAGAAAGGAAAAAAAAGTAATTGACCGTCGGCTGCCCATTCTTTAATAGATTTTGATCACCGATGGGCTGCCCGTCTGAAGCACTGAGCGACGGGCTACCTGTCTATCGTTCAGAATTTTGAACTTATTCCCTCATTAATTACATAATTAATCTCTAATTAATTTTTAACCAATTAATTTTTTTTTAAATACTCCCTGAATATTCCTCAATTTTCGCACTCGATGCGTGTCCCTACAAATTATGAAGACGATAGAAATATGCAAAATTTATTTTATGCATGTCGCATACATAAAAATATGCTGAAAATTAATCTACAAGGTGGTCAATTGATTTGATCGACGGGCGTGGCGTCAAAAGGATGACAGACGGGCACACCGTCGGTCATCTCATTCTTATAAATTACACCCTTTTCTTGGATTTCATGCCATTTCATCATTCCAAGCCTAAATCCAAGCTTCTTTCCTAGGTCTTCTCTCTTTTTCTTTCTTATTTCCTTTGTTAATTTAGATTTCCAATTATAGCACTTAAAAATGTCTTCTCCTGCCATTAACAAGATGCACCGAATTTTAAACAATCCTCAAACTTGGGAAAATACCACCCTTGCTTTGCTTTCTGGTCTGAAATTTTTGAGAAGGGTTAGGATAGATTACAACCTTCTTTTGGCTATAACCCGCTTCTCGGACCCGCGATTCCTTGTTTTCAGGTTTACTTTTCAGGAGTTATGCCCCCTGCCTGAGGAATTTGCTACCATTATCGGGGCTTGGTATCTTGCCAGCGTCTTGCCCTGCATTCCCCGCTATGGCTTGATTCATACTCGGGATATTGCCTTAGCCTTTAGCATAGCTCCTTCTGATGCTGCTCGCTTGGTTCCTCAGGGTCCCACATTTGCCTTAGAGCCACTGATTGAGGCATTGGATGGATTCTCTGATGTTCCACCATACCATGCGAGTGTCATCTTCTTATTTTATCTGATAAGATACTTGGCTGTGACTTCATAAGAGCTGACCGGTGACTCTAGTCTCTTTGGGATTTTGGATGACTTCCACCGTGGGTTGACCCCTTTTCCACTGATCAATACAGAGACTATCCTAGGTCTTGATTCTGTCCGTGCTAGGTCCTCTGGCTCCTTCTCTGGGAGCCTCTTATTACTCCAAGTAAGTCATTATTTTAAAAGATAGTGTGTTCCTTATGGATTTTCACACTAGTTTTTCTTAGCGCGAAGTGCATCCTTTTTCGAAATTCACACAACCCTATGCGTTACTTTTGCCTAAAGTGAACCCAACTCACTCCAGCCAATTTTATTTTATTATTCTTTCCTTTTTTATTATTCTTTCTTTCTTTTCAGATATGGTTGCAAGAGAAGTTGAAGTTGCTGTCAGAACTACCTTCCAGGGTCATCAGTCAATATTCTCCGAGGTACTTCCTTCCTCGTCAATGAATGTACTCATTCGCAACTCCCAACGAGGGTATCACTAGATTCGGTGAAATAACAGATGAGGATATTAGCTTTATGAGCGCTTGGCTTCCCCTATCTACTGCGATAGTCGATGGCTCCTCAGGATGTGTTCCCTGATGTGGGCTTCATGAGGCTACCTTTTACATTACGGCACGATGCGCTCGTCAGCTTAGGATGACTCAAGAAGTAGTGAGAGTCCCTTTATCTTTCTAAGGCAGAGTTCTGTCTGCAGTTTTTGCTTCATGATATTATGATCTTTGGGCTGAACTACCAGTGAAGACTATCATGCCCTCTTTTGGAAATCATTTTGTAGCTTCTACCAGCGCATACAAGAGTTGGGTGCTTAGCCCTACAGTTGACAACAGGACTCGACAACTTAGACATTATGCCGGCAAGAGTAGTAACAGGGTTTAGTTTAGATTTGTATGCATTTCGAGCAATATGTTTCTTTTTAGAACAAAACTAGAATATAATATAAATGAATGAATTCAATTTTATTTCATTTCACAAAATTGTGAATATCTCAGTATGATTTCAATATACATGATTATCATTTAATATTAATTCAAAAATGCAAAACTATATTCATTCATAGAGCCAAATCTTAATAGCGTAAACTCCTGTTACAATCAGCTCTCTCGAGTTTTCTTGATTGGACCTTTTCTCTTAAGCCTCTAATTTTTACGAGTATGCCTTTTTTCTGTTTTCACCCTGACGAGGTGCCAAATTTTAGCAAGGCCACCTTTTTTTGATTTTCGACCCGTGGGGCTTTTATTCTCTTTTTTTGATTTTTATTGTCTTTAGCCATGGAACCTCTTGAGTCTATCAATGTTGATCGGCTCCTTGAACATGTTGCCATCGCTATCTGACAGAATTGTCGCTCCTTTCGACAATAGCTTCTTGAGGACGAAATGTCCTTCCCATGTCGGCCTAAATTTCCCTCTGATATCAGGCGTGCCCGGTCTCATCTGCTTGAATACCAAGTCTCCTTCCTTAAATGGGTGTTTCTTGACCTTCTTTCCAAATGACCTGGTAAGCCTTTTTTGATAGACCTGATTATGGTAATAGGCTCTCACTCTACTCTCATCCAACATGTTTAGGTGTTACAGCCACTGTTGTGCCCATTCAGCTTTCGAGATCTGAGCTTCCATAACTACCCTCAATGACTTGAGTTCAATCTTGACTGGCAGTACTTCTTTCGTCCCATATACCAATGAATATGGTGTGGCTCCCGTAGAAGTTCTGACAGTCATTCTGTAACCCCAGAGTGCAAAAGGTAACTTATCTGCCCAATCCTTATAATTCTAAATCATCTTGGCCAGGATTCTCTTGAAGTTCTTGTTGGTGGCTTCTACTGCCCCATTAGCTTGCAGATGATAAGGAGAAGACTTGTGATGCTCAATGTCGTATTTTTGAAACAACCTCTTCATTTCAGCCATAAACTAGACCCCATTAACGGATACAACGTGATATAGGAGGTCGTATTTACATATTAGGTTATTTTCGATAAATTTGGCCATATCCCGAGTGTCGACCTTCTTAAAAAATTCCGCCTCTACCCATTTTGTAAAGTATTTGATGGCTACTATGATAAATCTATGTCCATTAGAGGCCATGGGACATATTTCTCAAATAATATCGATCCCCCAAGCTGCGAATGGCCAAGGTGATGTCAAACTGTGTAACTCCGAAATTGGTAGGTGCCTTAAATCTGCATGCTGCTGACACAACTGACATTGCTTTAAATACTTTGAACAGTCTGTGTCCATAGTCAGCTAGTAGAACCCTTGTCTCATGATCTTCTTTGCCAGCATTAAGCCATTCATGTGGGCTCTGCACACCCCGGCATGGGTTTCTTCCATTACCCTTTCATCTAGACACCTCAACTGAATGCCGTCAGCTTGTCGTTTGTACAACACCCCGTCTATACAGATGAATTGAGTGGAAAGCTTGCGTATCAGCCTTTGATCCTTCTCGGTAGCCTCTTTTGGGAATGTCGCTTTTTCTAGATAATTTCTAATGGTATAATACCATGGCTTTCCGCCTGCTACTTTTATCTCCATCACTAACTTGGACTCAAAGCTAGGCCTCTCAGAACTAGAAATCAAAACTAGCTTCATAACCACCCCCTCTGGATTGTCACATATTGATACTAGATAGCGAGCTCATCGGCTAAGTGATTCTCATCCTTCGGAACGAACTGAAATGTACATACATCGAACTGATTGCTCAAATACTTTAAGTGTTTGACGTACATCATCAACCGCTCCTCTTTAATGCTCACTCGCCCCAAATCTGATTAATGACCAGAGATGAATCTCCAAATACTTCCACATTCTTTGCCCCCAAGGCTATCAATGCTTCTAACCCGAAAGTGCAAGCTTCATACTCGGCTTTATTGTTGGTGGCCTTGTATCTTAGCTTCTTAGCTAATGGGAGTTTCTCTTCATTCGGGGTTGTTAGAATAATTCCTACTCCAACCCCCTTTTTGTTTATAGCCCCGTTAAAATGCAGCTGCCAACCTTGAATCATGATAGCTACCACGTCCTCGTCAGGGAAGTTGAATTCGTATGAGTCTCCTTGAATCGAGTGCTCAGCTAGGAACTTCGCCACTGCATGCCCCTTAATAGTTTTTCGAGTAATGTGCTCAACGTCAAACTCTTATAATAGCAACAACCACCTCCTCATTTTTCCAAGTAAGGATGGTGCTTCCTGCAAGTATCCGAGGGGATTCTATTTTTCCACTGCTTGTACCCTATAAGAGTGGAAATAGTGTCTCAATTTCTTAGACGCACAAATTACTGCAAGATAGATCTTCTCTGCTTCTACGTAGTTGACCTCATAGGCAAGGAACTTCTTACTGAGGTAATAGACTGCGAATTCTATCCCGAACTCATCCTCTTGTGCTATCATGGCACCTACAAAACTATCTTTAATGGCCAAATACAAAATAAGCGGCTTGACTGGCTGTGGTGGTCTCAGAACCGGCGAATTCAGCAAATATTCTTTGATAGTGTCAAAAGTTCTCTGACAATCTTTATTCCATACTACAAGTTGGTCTTTTTTGAGTAGCTTGAAGATGGGCTCGCAAATCGAAGTAACCTTAGCGATAAATCTGCTGACATACTGCAACTTACATAGAAATCTTCTAACATCCTTTTCCTTCTGGGGCACCGGCATCTCTTTGATGGCCTTAACCTTGTCTGGGTCGATCTCAATCCCACTCTGACTAACCATGCGTCCTAACAGCTTCCCTGATGTGACTCTAAAGATACACTTCTTGGCGTTTAAACGCAGGTTTTACTTACTAATTCTTCAAAAGAACTTTTCTAGAGCCTACAAGTGTCCTTCTCTAGTGGTTGACTTGATCATCATATCATCCACATAAACTTCTACCTCCTTGTGGATTAAGTCATTTAGAATCCTTGCTGCCATTCTTTAATAAGTCACGCCCGTATTCTTCAAACCGAAAGGCATTACCTTGTAAGTGAATTCATGAAACTGTACATCATGCAAGCAGCTGCGCTATCCACTAGCACGTCTATATGGGGTAATGGGAAGTCATCCTTTGGACAAGCCTTATTCAGGTCTCTATAGTCTACACACACCCTTACCTTGCCATTTTTCTTGGCTACTGGGACAACATTGGCCAACTAGGTTTGGAACTGTACCTCAATCACGAACTTGACTTCAATCCGCTTATGGATCTCTTCTTTCACCTTGTTTGCTCATTCTAGCCTGAGCCTCCTCAACTTCTGCTTGACAGGCTTATAGTCTTGGTATGTCAGGATAGCGTGTTCTGCGATTTCTCGATCCACTCCTGGCATATCTTCGTAGGTCCAGGCAAAGACTTTTTCATGTTTTCTTAATATTCTCTCAAATTTTTCTCGCTCTTCAGGAGTTATGTTAGATGCTATCAAGATTTATTTTGGGTTTTCCAAAGTTCCAAGATTACATGGAGTAACATCAGTTGAATCAATATCAAATATAAGTGGATTATGATCATGATCATGCATAGTGAAATCATCAGAAACATCGCACAAGTAAGCAAAATTGCTCACTTTATTGAAAGAACTAAAAACATCATTAATATTATCAAAAAGTTTTGGAGTAAAAAGAAAATCTAAACTATTCTCTTCTTCCTCTTCCACTAAGTCAACTGTTGAAGCTGACAGCTCTGCATTAATCTAGCTTTTTGGAGGCTCTGCAGTAACCCCCTCTGTGGCTTCTTTTGCCTTTGCCTTCCCCTTCAGCTGGGAAGTCATCAACCCCTCAGTGATAACCTCTTTGGGCACTTCTCGGTCCCAAATTGTCTTGCTGGTCATGATTTCTTCATCCTAAAAGCCCTCTGCTAGCTTGATCAATCTAATGTCCTAGTTAAAAACATCATTAAAGACCTCAAACCCCGACATGATTCTTCCATCAACCCACTAAGGCTTAGCTTCCCCCGTGTAGGTACACGCTGCAGTGGCTGGTATAAAGCTCTTTTTGATATGGGGGATTTCACCCACCGGCTTCTTACCCTTCTTCACGGCACCCTTATATCCGAGGCCCCTTCTATCCTTTGGGCTTCTAGAAGCAATGGCCGTTGGCAATCCCTGAGTGTTCTTGCCCAGACCTGTGCCAGGGAGGAATGATATCCTCTTCATCATATTTAGCACTTGGGGGCTTCCTTCCACCTGATCTTCTCCATCTATCGTGGCGATGTGGAACCCACTGAAAGGTTGCTCAGCAATTTCCAATATAAAGACCTTGTTCTCCCTTGCAGCCCTTATGGTCACAACTTGCCCCTCATGAGGAATTTTGACCATCTGATGTAGAGTGGAGGGGACTCCTCCCAGCTTATGGAACCATGGTCTTCCCAAGAGGGCTGAAAAGTTGGCGGGGATAGGCAGGACTACAAACTCCACTTCCGTTTCCATCGGTCCGATCTTGACTAGTGCTTTGAATGTCTCGGAAGCTTGCCTTCGTGAGTTGTCATAAGTCATGATCGTTAGATCAGACTTGGCCAGCATATTCTCATTTACCCCAAAAGTTGCCATCGCCACTTGTGGGTACACTTTAATAGATGAACCGTTATCCACCATGACATAAGCTGTGTGCTTTTGATTGATTTGTGCCCATATGTACAAAGGGCGATTATGGTTGCGACCTTCTACCGGCGGGTCAGCACTTGTAAACACCACATTTTCCCCAACTCCTCCTTTTACCACATCCGGTAGTTTCATAGGCGAGATAGTCACGGTCACTGTTGTCTCATATAAAGCCTCCACCAACGTTATCCTATGGGATGGAGATTGTTACGCAAATCGAAATCTGAGCTGGCATCTTTTTCAGCTGCATCATGATTGGATCATCTTCCTGCTCTTTTTCTTTTTGGCCAACCGTTGGATCTTATGGCCTTTCCACTTTAAGAGCTACCCTTCCACTCCGGGTCACAACTCCTACCTTCTTCCTCTTCTTCTCCTTTCTCTCTTCTTCTTCCTTCCCAAAACCCCATAGGTCGAGAAATCCTTCATTTTTAAAATTATTATCATCATTTCAACTTTCATCAGTGGACCAGCAGTCGATCACTGCCATGGGAAGCCCTTCTTTACTTACCTCATGGAGGCTCGTGATAGCAGTGTTTGCATCGACACTATATAAATCTCTCAAAACAAATTATTCGGGCAGACTAGACCCAATCATGAATACTGGAGGGGGCACATTGTTGTATCCAGACTTCTTCTGATTATCTCTCTTTTATGGGTCTGTGCTTTGTTTCAAATCAATTAAGTCCTGAATCGCATGTCTCAGTGCCTTACAGCCATCGGTTGTGTGTCTGGTGTGCTGATGATATGCTCAGTATTCATTGTCCTTGTACTCTGGCATACCCTGAGTCCTGGCTAGTCGAGCTGGCAAAGGCTGCAACTTTCATTCCTTTATCAGCCTTCGAAGTACCCATGACAGAGACCTTCCTAAATTGGAAAAATTCCTTGGGGCAGTGTTGGTGGATGAAACTTCAGTTGTCTTTCTCGTGCCACTACTGGGGCCTGCTGACCTACTTGCCGCCTGACTGCTACTGCCCTTCTTAGTAAAGCTCTCATTGTTCACCCTTCTTGAAAGGTACTCTCCCTCGGCCTCAATGGCGATGTCTTTCAAAGACTCCCAGTCTCTAAGTCCCTTCATCGTTAGTCCATTTCTCAAATACAGGCTTGCATTTTTAATGAACAACCGTATCTGATCTTGAGTATCTGGTTTTCTTTTCATCTCTATTATCCGGTTCTCCATCGGGTCAGATACTTATGGAAAGATTTGCCCGCCTTCTTTTGCAACAATTTCAGGTCCTTCAAAGTAACCTCTATTCTTGTACTATAGTCACACTGTCTGAGAAACTCTTTTATAAGCAAATTCCAATCCTCCTTCGTCCTCCGGTCTAATCCGTGATACCAATGCACCATTGGGCCAGTCAAGCTCAGACAAAAGTACTCAATATTCTGTCTCTTTATTAAAGTAGTGCCCTTCATTACTAGTGAGTACTACTTTATATGAGCGGTGGGATTGGAAGTGCCATCAAATTTGGAGACGTCTGGCATCTTAAAATTCATCGGGATTAAATCCTCTCCCTCTAGCTCCTTATCCTCGGGGTTCATCCCACCCTTTCGTCAACATCTTCACCATTGCTTCAGATAGCTTCTTCATTCTGAGGTGCCTTCCCTCTCCCTGATACTATTTTTTCGTATTCATCCTCTTCCCAGTCATCATCTATCCTCTGGGCTGGCCTTCTCCTCTGGGCTGGCCTTCTCCTCTGTGCCTCTGATGTGGTAGCTCTTAAGTCTACTGGTGGTGGGAGGACCTCTTATTGCAATTCTTCTCTGACCTCCTCCTGTTCATTATTTCTCATAGGAGGAGGTGGTGGGTTTTGTGGAGCGGTTGGCGGAGCCACGGAGCCATGTTGGCTATTATAGCCATCATCCTATTCTTGAACTCTTCGAACCTTCCGCTACTTCCTCATCTATCAAGGCCCTTGTGGCATCTGCCCCTCTTGGTGTGTTTGCCATTTCTTCGTGTAGAGAGAACTGATATGAAGTAGTGTAGCTAGTTACTGAAGGAGTGTCTAGATACTCCACCCTTTCTGGTAACTCGAAAAAAGGATTTCTGACTAACCACCCCTGAGAACCTCTTGACCACCTAGGTAGATCTATGATGCCTACATAACATATCGGGTCACGACGATGCATGAATTCCATAAAATGAATGATCATGCTATGCAACATCGATAAATCACATGCAAGTATATAGGTCCTTCCAAACTTGTTACTCTCGCACATGAGGTCATAGTCTCTTTCCTAGGCGGGATTGGTCCATGGGTCGTATATACTGCACGGTGGAGAATCGGTAGCATAATCTCTCCTAACTAATGCATAGACTCATGGGTTCTGATCGTTGTGTATTTAGGCAGTCTGAATAAATCGACATGGGCCTATCAGGGCATGAAAGCCCTTAATTAAATGACCAATTAAATTATCTGGGTTTGTCCAATATACATTGATCCACACAACAAGCATAGTATTAAGGTTCATACCACTTAGGGGAAGTGACTATTTCCATTACATGAGCTTTGGCCAAGGTAATGATACTTTGAGGCTACCCAAGCGTGGTCCCTGCCAATGGTCTAGCTCATCACGTGCGTAACGATCCTTTGGGTCTCCATTTGATATACCGGAAGGTACAAGGCTTGGGCTGGTGATTATCCTTAACACTTCCTTTCATTGAGTGAACGTAGGGTCGTGCTTTGGGAATGCACCGGGGTTAATAGAAGGACCAAACTAGCATAGATCTAAGACCCGAAGATCCACTTTTAGGGCTTTTGAGAGAGGTTCATTAAACCTTGTAAAAAATTACAAGTGCATCTATATTGGGCAACAAAGAAGTTACTTTGAGTCACCACCCAATAGAACATTGGGAAAGGTCATCTAGCCTTAGTGAGCCTAAGACAGCGCATATGCATCCATTTTGGGCAAGCTAAAGATATTTTGGAGGCCCCACCCCAATAGAATATTGGAGTGATCCTCAAACCTCGTGGAGCCTAAGATTATGCAAATTGGGCATTTTTGTGGGCAACAAGAGATATTTTGGAGACCCCATCCCAATGGAACATTGAGATGCTCCTCTAACCTCGTTGAGCCCAAGACACGAGAAGGTTCGAGACTTCCCATTTTTTCATACCTTTATTAACGTTATAATTGAGTTTTGAATTTATCATTTCATCCCATTTCTCATTTGATGCATTTAATTAAAGCGCAATTTGGTCACATAAGGAAAGCGGTAAATGAGAGCGAAAATAAAGTACATGAAAATAAATTACAATAAAACTAGGGGCGAAATACAACTTACACTGTAAATAACATGCAAGTCATACATAAATCGGGATATTCATTAAAAATGAAGACATTGGTCCTCGCATGCAAGCTTATTAAAAAATAGGTTTAAAATGTCAATTTTATTTGGCTATAAAAAAGGACATTGGTCCTCAGTTATTAATGAAAATCCCAATTCAATTACAATAAAATATTTGACCATTTTATTTTAGCGGGATTAAAATAATATTTACAATAATAATAAATAAATAAGATAAAAAGGAATAAGGTTGAAGAATGAACTCGGTTGAGGATCCTTAGATCATTGTAATAGCCACCATTTAACAATCCCAAATCCACTAAAAATAGTCAAAATAAAACTCACAAAAAACAACGATCATGTTAGTTCCAAAATTAAAAGTAGAATAAAATGCTAGAAATTAAATGACAGTAAAAATCCATGAGAAATTACCAAAAGGAATGATGGAATATTAAATAATAAAGAAAGAAGAAAAGAGAAGAAAAGAAAGCCTAGGGACGGCCCATGATCTGTGATCGACGGGCATCCCTAGGTTGAACGGCGGGCGGAAGCAGGCATCATCGATGGCCCGCCACTTGAATGAGCGACAGCCGTCGGTGACCATTCTGCCCGTCGGTCACCCCAGATTTTGAAATTAAAACCAAAAAATTCGAAAATTGATTTTTATTTTTAATAAATGAAAATTTTGTTTATAAAATTGGTGTAAAATAATTAAACTACACAAATGATAAATCAAGAATGTTTACCCTCGGATTTTACCTTTAAAGGTGAATGTTGAGTGATTTCGGTTCCTCGAGTTCTACAAGGATTGATCCGTGATTGCGTGATTTTAGGAGATTTTTGGCTACAAAAATCATGTTTTGAAAATAAATCAAGGAAAGAAAATTATATTTTTCTTTCTTGAGATTTTGACATCAATTGGACATTGAAAATAGCTAGATCGATGGAAATGAATGGATTTTGTCACCTCGAATTAGCTTAATTCAGAAATAAAAATGAGAGAAAGAAGAAATCTTGAGAGAGAATTCTTTTACAAAATGCAAAAAATAAAATCTCTGTAAAAATTGCTAAGATATAATTTTCTTCAAAAATTTTCTAACCTTGAATAATGAGATTTAATCCCCTATTTATAGAGTTTAGAAGATAATTCAAATAAATTTAAATTTTAAGATTTAAATTTGAAAAAGATTTCTGAAATCAAATCAAAACCGAATAATTTTCAGAATATTCGCAAAATCAAATCTAATATTTGAAAATATTTAGAGGATTTTGATAAGATTTATAAAATATTTTATAAATATTGAAAGTCTTAACAAAATCCCAAAAAATTCCGTGAGAATAACTGACAGATCACCGATCGACGGGCGTCGGTCAGAGGGATACACTTGGTCTTTTGACCGGTGGACCACACACGGGAAGCGAAAGCGAGCAATGCCTATCTCTTTTGATGAGCGACGCCCACTTGAATGAGCGACGGGTGTCGCTCAATCGCGAGAGATGGGCCCCACTTTCGAGTGACAGGCGGCGCTCGTTGTGGGAGAAGGGTCTCTCACATGAGCGACGGGCATCCAACCACCGATGGGTAACCCGTCTGTTGATAAAAAATCCTTTTTCATAGCTTTGACAATCCGAAAACTCATGTTACTAAGAAAAATCCTCAATCTTTGTAAAGCTGAAGAATGTAAATTGCCGATTTCCATCCATTTGCCTAAAAATAGACATCAATCTCTTCATCGAGTAAATCTAATCTGGAAGAACCCGATGTCTACAGGGCTATTAAGGAAGAACGATTGATACTATATTTGAAGCACTTAAGGGATTTGAGCAATCAGTTTGAAGTATGCACCTTTCACTTTGTTGTGAGGGATGTAAATCAGTTACCTGTTAGTATCGATATGGAATAACCCAGAGAGGTAGTTATTAAGCCAGTGTTGATTTCTAAGAGGCCTACCTTTAAGTCCACTCTTGTCATGGAAATGAAAGTTTTAAACGGAAAGCTAAGGTATCACGACATCAAAAATTACTTGAAAAAGCACATTCCCAGAAGAAACTACCATAAAGGACCAGAGATTGATCCACAAGTTATCTACTCAGTTTATCTGTATAGACAGGGTGTTGTATCCAAGACAAGTTGACGGCATACAATTGAGGTGTCTGGATAAGAAGGAACCCGAGAGAGTAATAGAGGAAACTCATGCCGGGGTTTGTGGGGCCCGTATGAATAGTTTTATGCTGGCCAAAAAAATCATGAGACAGGGGATCTACGGGCTTTCCATGAATATAGATTGCTCCAAGTATGTAAAATAGTGTTAGTTGTGTCAGCAGTATGCAGATTTGAGGCACTTGCCAATTTTAGAATTACAAAGTTTAACGTCACATTGGCCATTCGCAGGTTGGGGAAGAGACATTATCGGAGAGATACACGCTACAGCCTTTAGTGGCCATAGATTTATCATAGTTGCTATTGACTATTTCACCAAGTGGGTTGAAGTAGAATCATTTAAGAAGGATGACGCCCAGGATATGGCCAAGTTTATTGAAAAAAATATGATATGCAGATATAGTCTCCTGAATCATGTCGTGTCCAATAATGGAGTTCAATTCATAGCTGAAACTAAGATGTTGCTTCAGAAGTTTGGCATAGAGCATCATAAGTCCTCTCCATATCGCCCACAGGCCAATGGGGCAATAGTAGCCGCTAACAAGAATATTAAGAGAATCTTGTCCAAAATGGTTCAAAATTATAAAGATTAGGTAGAGAAGTTGCCATTCACGCTATGGGGCTACACAACTATGGTCAGAACATTTATAGGGGTCACACTGTATTCCTTGGTATATGAGATAAAAGTTGTAGTGCCAGTCGAAGTGGAGCTCAAGTCTTTAAGGGTAGTCATGGAGGCACATATTAAAGAAACTGATTGGGCGCATCAATGGCTGCAGCAGTTATGCATGTTGAATGAGAATAGATTGAGAGCTTATTACCATAATTAATCTATCAGAAGAGACTTGCACGTTCGTTTGGGAAAAAGGTCAGAAAGCACTTGCTGAAAGAGGGAGATATGGTTTTCAAGCAAATGAAGCCGGGTGCGCCGGATATACTGGGAAAGTTCAGACCCACGTGGGAAGGCCCCTTCATTCTAAAGAAAATACTATCCAAAGGAGCAGCAATTTTTTCAGATAGTGATGGGAATGAGTTTAAGGAGCCGTCAACATCAATAGGCTCAAAAGGGTCCACGGCTAAAGTCATAAAACTTAAAAGAAGAGAATAAATGTCCCGCGGATCAAAAATAAAAAGTAGCCTTGATAAAATTGGGTGCCTCGCTACGGTGAAAATCAGAAAAGGCACCATGGGAAAAAATTAGGGGCCTGAGAGAAAATGGTCAACTAAGAAAACCCGCGAGGGCTGATTAGCAATAAGAGTTTTGATGCTGTTAGGATCTATTCAGAGATTATTTGTGTTTTGTATTGTAAATCCATGTTAAATATTTATCATGTATGTTGAAATCATTTCGAAATGTATCCAACTTTGCAAAAAGGAATAAAACAGGAATTATTCAGACCACATGTTCATTTTTGTCCAATTTTTTTTAAAAAGGAAAAAACATCGTTCACTATAGGATGCATGTAAATCTAAACTACACAATATTGTTGCTCTCGCCAGCAAGATGCCTTATTGTCAACAGCAAGGCTAAGCACCCATCTCTTATAGGAGCTAGTGGAAATAGTGGAACGATCTCTAAAAGAAGGAGGGATGGCCTTCACTGGCAGTTTTGCCTAGAGATTATGATACCTAGATAAGAAGGTCAGACATAAGACACTGCCCTAGAAAGCTAATGGCAGCCTCACGAGTCTTGAGTCACCCTAATCTGTCGAGTATAACAGGTAGTGATGTAAAAAGTAGCCTCATGTAGCCCGCACACCGAAAAATATCCTGAGCGACCATCTTTTGTCATAGCAGTAAGATGGAGCCATGGGCTAATGAAACTAGTATCCTCGTCTGACACCTCGCTCAATCGGGCAATACCCTTATTAGGAGAGGCAAAAGAGTATGATTGCCGTAGAGGTAAGAAATGCCTCAGTGAATACTGGCCAATCACCCTGGGAGGAGGCTCTGAAAAAAGCTTTAGCTTCTCCTGTAACCAAATCTGCAAGATGGAAAATCACAAATATATGAAAAAAAGCTGCTGGAATTGGTAGGGTCCACTCTAGGTAAAAATAAGGTGCAGGGTTATGTGAAAATCCGAAAGGACGCATGCCCCACTGAGAAAAGCTAGTGCAAAAATCCATAAGGGATGCACTACCTTATAAAACAATGACATACTTGGAGCAATAAAGGACTGCCAGTAAAAGCGATAAAGGGGTCAGTACAGACGAAATTTGAGCGCAAGATAGTCTCATCAAGGATCAAGGGGAAAGGGTCAACTCGCAGTGAAAATCATCGATAATCCCAAACAACCGGTGATCATCAGTCAGCTCCTCCACAATCACGGTCAGATAACTCATGAGGCAAAATAAAAGAACAATGCCCGTTCGATATGGAGGAACATCGGGAAAATCCTCCAAATCCTCGATCAATGGTGCTATGGTAAAGGTAGAGCATAAAGGAACTAGCCTGGCAACCGTAGAAGGGGGAATGCCTAAAGCCATTGCAATGTCCCTTGTATGAGTTAGGCTATAATGCGAAATGCCAGGCAATGTACCAGGAGAATACCATGCTCTAGTAATAGTAGCAAACTCTTCAGGCAGGGAGACAATTCTATGTAGGCAAACCTGAAGACATAGAAATGGGGTCCCAGAAGCAGACTGCAGCCAGAAGAAGGTTTTGGTCTATCCTAACCCTTCTCAAAAATTTCAAGCCAGAAAATGGGGTTAGGGTGGTGTTTTCCCAATTTTTGGGGTTATCCAGAACTCGATACATCTTAGCTAAGATAGATGAAGACATTTTCTAAGTATTGAGACTAAAAATTAAAATTAACCGAGAAAAGAAAGGAAGAAAACAAAGGAAAATCTGCGAAAGAAGCTCTAACGGAGGTTCAAAAGGTTGAGTGCACAAAATTCAAAGAAAAAGGGGATATTTAAAGGGAATCACCAAATGACGGGCTGCTCGTCTGTTAGTATGCCGATGGGGAACCCATCGGCCAACCTGGTTGACCCTTGGGCGATCTATTCTCCTGCATGTTTCATGCATGTCATGCGCATAAAGTAATTTTTGCATATTTATTATCGTCTTTTATTTTTGCAGTAAAGAAAATTTGAAAAAAATTTTTATTGGGCATCGAAAATCGAGAACAAAATGGTCAAGAAGTATTATTACTTTCGAAAAATGTAAAAAAAAAGGGAAAAGGGGAAAAAGGATAAAAACAGAATTTTTAATGACCGACGGGGTGCCTGTCATTCGATGTTTCGACGGCCTACCTGTCGGTCATCAAAAATCATAAAAGGTGCGCGGTCACGCACACCTTTAGTTTCCTTTATGTTCTTCTTCCCCATTTCTCTGGTGAACTGATGCCACCTAATCAATATTTCCTCATTTCTTGCTCATTTCTTGTCCGTTTTGTGCACCACTTGTGCCAAAACGATCCTTGCACCATCACGCACGTTTAGGACTAAGTTTTGTGCAAATTCGTCAATTTTTTTTCACTCCATTTCATCAACTACTAGGTTAGTTTGTCCTCTTTTTTTACTACTTTTTAAGTAAATTTTTATGTAAAATGCATGATTAATGTATATTCTCTAAATGTAGGACAAAAGTCTACCTGTTTATTTTTGACATTTTTGGGATTGTATACACTAACTACTAAGCATAAACCATATTAATTGTTAAAAGTAAAACAAAAAAAATATAATATAAAAGAAAATAATGATCAAATAAAAAGAGAGCTATGAACTTGTGAACCTACCCCCATTTTGCAACCAAAGTGGACTAAGCGGAACGCATAATCTGAAATAAATGCAATAATGAAATTGTTGCTTAGTGCCTAAGGCCTGTCCCATTATTTTGTGTTTTTTTATGCAGGGAGTTGGGCACATCCTTGCCAGGATGTTGCCCAAATCTTTATAATTTTTTGGATAGGCGCATCCTTATGGGGATGCTGCTGATTTTTTTGGTAGGCACATTTTAGTCGAAATGCTACCGAAATTTTCAAAATTTTTAATCTAACGTTTAGCTCACTCGTGATAAATAGATAACTTTTCTTCTTTTTAGGATGCCTCCATGACACAACGTCCCTCAAGATCAGGCCAAGTCTCAGGCTCCCTTATGGATGAGCAATGAGGTTCGGAGGAGGTTCCAGGCTTTGGCGTATGTGAAGTTTCGTGCCATCAGATTCATCTCTAGGCCATTTTTGTAGAGCATGGAGATGCTCGAGGAGATTGATGCCCTCACAGCGGTGGCAGGATGGATAGAGTTTTTATGGCCCTCATTCAAGACCCATCCTGAGGTTGTTAGGGAGTTCTTGGCCACTCTTTATTATGGGGAGTACTAGAGGTTAAACACGTAGGAGGGGGTCATTTAGTTTTTGATTAGAGGGCGCCATCATAGCATCACGCATCGGACATTTACGGAGGCCATAGGGCTTCCTTACGGGGAGGATGTAATGATCCCCTAGAGAGCTATCAGGAGGCATCATTGTAAGGTTATTACCATGCCAGGGGTGCCATATAACTATGATATAGCGAAGAGTACGGTGCTCTCATCTCAGGCACTAAGGTATATATATAGAGTTCTCTCCAATTTGTACCTAGGTCGAGTAGGTAACCCGGGGTCTGTGAATGGAGTTGAGATTTGGAGCATGTGGACGATGGTAGCTGGCCGATGCCTCGACATTAGCCATGAGATAGTGGCTAACTTGGTCAGAGTCTCACGAGGGGGAGCCCCTATAGTATGGGTTGGAGGAGTGGTTACTAGGCTACTTCTACACTTAGGAGTTGACCCTGACAGCTTTGAACCTCCACCTGATGAGAGTATTTATATGGATGCATCAGTAGCTCTGACTATGAGTATGATTGCATAGGTGACCGGTTGCCCAGAGGAGTACCGATTGCTTGCTATGACAGAGACTAGGTGTATGTATGATCTCCCTCCACTTCAGCCAGTAGAAGAGGCCTTAAAGGAGCCTTAAATGGAGGAGCGCCTCTGCAGCAGCCCAAGCCTCAGGAGCCACAGCCCGTACAAATACCTCCACAATAGCCTTAGCCGAAGGAAGAGCTGCTTTAGACTCCATTTGATACGGGTATTAGGTTCAGTGTAGATGAGCTGCTGGTTACCCCTCCGTCGCAGAGAGTACAGAGTCCCACTCCACCACCACCATTATGAGTCTAGCATTCAATGCTCCGAGAGACCGGTTTGTTCCACCCCTATAGCAGGCTAGGACACCCAGGGGCATCTACCTCCACAACACCTCCCCCAAAGTACTGGGTCCTACTTGAGCATCTCGATTGGTTTGAGGAGAGAGACCAAGTTTTGGTTGAGCGTCTGGGCCAGCAAGAGAGGCTTATAAAGGAGCAAGAGATGCTTATAGAGGAATTAGGGCATAGTTTGAGTGTGACGCCCATTCCTGACCACTAGATTAGCTCAGCTAATGCAGCCAGAAATGATCGCAACACACGGTATCACACACATGCTTGCTATATCAAACTCATATTAACAACCTAAATAATAAAATTTCATCATCACATACTCATTCTCATGCATTACATGTCATACAATCTTAAGTCATTCACTATAGTTGCATACTTACTACATATATATATATATATATATATATATATATATATATATATATATATATATATATATATATATATATATATATATATATATCAGTGTTCTTTAAGTTTACCCCACTTAGTTAACAACTTTACATAATTCAACATACTCAAAATTTACATACACCACTTATACAAAATTGCATACATAGCTTATAAAAAATTCCCATTGACAAAACCCCAAAACCTACACTATAGCTTCCCTAGTGTTGACCGTAGCAATGCGGGTTTGTCCTTCCAGTCACCTTGCGTCCGTACCTACATAGATTAGAGAGAAACCCCTGCTAAGCGATAACGCTTAGTGGGGAACACGTATATAATATATAACATAAACACAAGATTAATAACAATCAAGCGTCATGCAAAGATTCATGTTTAGTCAGTAGATTACAAGCTTTTATTTCTCATTATACTCATAGCATAATCATCCAACACATTCAATTATAACATTTATTCATCACACGCAGGTATTTATAAATGTATCAAATGCATTACTTATGATTATCTTCATTTAACATGCTTAAGGTTGGCTGCAATTCAAAAACGTGAATAACGGGTATCGCATTGGTACCACCAAGGTACAATATTTCCATTATAATCTCATATACGCATTTGTACCCTAAGGTACAATAAACTCATTAAATTATTAATCCACATTTCAAAATCCAGCAAGGATTGTTTCGCATTGTGATTCCAGAGGAATCGCAAGCATTGGACTGTAGCACTTTAACCCTATAGGCATGCCTATCTATCCACTACTTGACTTACAGGCTTAAGTTGATTAATTTCATTAGGGGTTTCACAATTATCAATTCTCATAAAACCTATTTACAAAGCATTAAACACTTCACATCACTCTTTTACACACTGTATACCACATAATAACTTATATTTAACCTTCAATTAGACAATTGATTGAATCCAATAATCATCTTATTCATATGCATATCTATTGCATATAGCCTTGATATAATGCTCCTATAAAATGTCACCAAACTTGGCTACAAGCCACACCACTTGCAATTCAAAATAACTTAGAGTTACATTGCCAAAACAGGGTAAGTTACGGTCACAACCAATTTGGTTGCCACCGTGACATGTTGAGGTCCTCAAAATAGAATGTAATATGTGGTACCTCACGGTCACAACCAATTTGGTTACCACCGTGACATACCATGCACTTCCAAAATAGAATGTCAAATGAGGTATCTCACGGTCATAACCATTCTGGTTGCTACCGTGAGATACTTCATTCTCACAGACAGAATGCAAATCATGGCACCTCATGCTCCTAACCCTTTTGGTTGTCACCGTGACATACCACAATTAGCTAGGCAGAATTGACTTTTTGCATCCCTCATGTCACAACCATTTTTGTTGTCACCGTGACCTATGCAAAAACACTAAAACACAGCTATGTTTTGCCAAAACACAGCTATGCTCCCTATCTCAATTCTCATTTCACTTCTAGGACCTCAAAGCTCATTTTCCCCTTTTATCATTTAACCAACACATCTCCAGCAATATCAATTTACACATACCTAATCCTATTTAGCCAGTTGCATCCAAATGAACACAAATCACAACCAATTACATATCACATATACTTAGCTTACCACTTAATATTTCTTCAAAATTGTCATGAGCACATCATCAATCTTTTAACCTACCCAAACTAAACAATTTACTCATTTACAACACTAAGAGTTTCAATTACTAACCTAGCTCATGCATAATCAAATTATACAAACAAATACAAACATACCAATTCACTCATAGGGTTAGTTCCCAAACCTCGTCGCCTATGCTCCTAAATTCACTGTGCACTTGGTTCCCCAACCTTAGCTTTTCCCTTGTCCTTCTTCAACTTTTCAATTACCAAAACAAGTCCAATTCCGGGATTAAACACAATCCATCAATTTCTTGATCCAAATCAAACCATAGCAGAAAATGCGTAGAAGATGAAGAATGCCATTTACTAAATCACTTACCTTTTAACTTTATCAACTTAATTCTTAGTCTTCTTAGCAAATTAACATACAACTTGTTTAAGGCTTTCTAAAGACTACACTCACGGCAAAGAGAAGGAGAAAATACAGAATGGTTGAAATTTCAACTAGATGGTCACTTCTCTTCCTTCATACCCAACATATGCATGAAACTAGAGGTGGTGGCAGCTCCTCAAAGAGCCACACGGAATCCAATTACAACTAAGGTACATTTCAGGCTAGTACATTGAGTGCCTCCCAGGCTGCAGCAGCTCAGAGGGTAGATGAGACAGTTTAGATGGTTGATGAGTCTGTCACTGCTCTCAAATTTCGGATAGACGTGTTAGAGGGCAATATACTGACCATATCTGCATTTATCAGAGAGCTCAGGGAGCAGCCAGAGACTAGGCTCATAGCGATCTGAGACACGACTGAAAATCAGACCATGAGACTATCGAGGGCCTTCACAGAGCTGGGTGGTGTGGTCAGGGATACTCTGCAGTTCTTTCGGCTTTGTGTTCAACTATTCTTGGATGGGTACACACAAGACCAATTCCAATAGTCCACCCGAGCTGCGGGACACCCAGTATCTGCACCAGTTGTCGTCCCACAAGCCACATGGGCTGGACCCTCGACACATAGTAGTTGGCCCTCCACCTCCAAAGCTGAGCCGTCTGCGTCTTCATCTCGTGATCAGCCAGTATATGTATCAAATGACGAGGAGGACCCAAAGGAACCATCAGACTATTTTCCCCTTTAGTGTATTCAGGGAGTTTGTTTTTTTATACTTGTATATTTACTGTACAAAGTCTACATTTTATTAGTGAAACTTGCATTTTATTAAATTTATGTTCCACATTGTATATTTACGTTATTGCTAACATCTTACTTGCACTTTCAAAATGTTTGATAACGCAATAAGTGAGAAAGGTGGAAATTAGTGACAGCATAAAGAAAATGTATATTAGATTCCCATTTTTGAGATGAATCAATCTCTAATAAATTAATAAAATTATCTGTAACTATAAGAATATGATGTAAGAATGGTCAGTGATCAGGCACTAAGCTAACCCGACAGTGCTTGGCAAATTAGACACTACGTTATCTAGATGATTAGCAAGTTTGATATT
The DNA here is from genome assembly GCA_947683425.1 of Excoecaria cochinchinensis. Taxonomy (NCBI): domain Eukaryota; kingdom Viridiplantae; phylum Streptophyta; class Magnoliopsida; order Malpighiales; family Euphorbiaceae; genus Excoecaria; species Excoecaria cochinchinensis. The sequence continues at coordinate 2,883,204 of CANTUQ010000129.1, forward strand.
AGGCCGACCAGAGGAGGTCAACAATAATCATATCCCTTGTGAACTGCATGGGGATAATAGGAAGACACCGTTGAAGTTGAGAAAGGAGCAATAGGACAAATGCAATGGAATAAATCGCAATTAGGTTGTAGTTAGATAATACTATATCTCATGACAATCAGACACCGTGCAAGCCGAAAAGAGGCCAGCAGGAGAAATGCGATATAACAAATTGCAATTGGGTTGTAGTTAGATAACACTACATCTCATGACAATCAGACACCATGCAAGACAAAAAGAGGGCAGCGGGACAAATGCTATAGAACAAATTGCAATTGGATTGTAGTTAGATAACACTACCTCTCACGACAGTCGGAAGGTACCATGCAAGCCAATAAGAGGCCAGTGGAACAAATGTAATAGGACAAATCAGAATTACGTTGTAGTTAGATAACACTACATCTCATGACGATTAGATACCGTGCAAGCCAAGAAGAGGCTAGTGGGACAAACACGACAGAACAAATTGCAATTGGGTTCTAGTTAGATGACACTAACACACGACAATCAGACACTTTGCAAGCTAAGAAGAGGCTAGTGGGACAAATGCAATAGGGCAAATCACAATTGAGTTGTAGTTAGATAATGTTGCATCTCATGACAGTTAGATACCATGCAAGCCTAGAAGAGGCTAGCGGGATGAAAATGGTAGAATGAATCATTAAAGGGTCATGGTAAAATACACTACAACTCGGTAGCGAGTTGTCATCACCTCTAACACACCAAGGAAGGTAAAGGACCGCCTTAGGTATGCATCTCTTTCTTTTTTCTCTAAATTTTTGCTCATCTAAACACTAGTGTACTGGTTTCCCAAAAATTGGGGGCAACTGTAGACACCGTGTCCTGAGGCAGTCCATATTAAAGTTACTTGATGAAGATATCAATGCCTGTTTCCAAGCAAACGGATAAAAGTAACGAGCTTTTTCTCTTTGGATTTACAAGGATTGAAGATGTTTTCTCTATAATAGGAGATTTTTGTATGTTAGGAGGAGTTCGTCAATGGAAAATCCTAATTTTTAGTTCACCGACAGACACTCGTCAGTAAGGAGAGATGCTTGTTGCTCGGTGGCCTCCCCTCACAAGCAGCGCCCATCGTTCACTCGGGATGGGCCCGTCTATCGGGGGAGAGATGCCCATCACTCGCTTGTGAGGGTCTATCTCTTACAATGATCGATGACCGTTGTTCGCAGGTGAGGCCCCATCTCACGCACTGAGGGATGACCATTGCTTGTGCGAGAGGTGAGTGTCCCTCACGAGAGATGGCTGTTTCTCGGCACCCAACTCTCATGGAGTGGTTAGCCGCACAAAAGATTGAGAGTGCCCCGGTGAGCGACACCCATCAATCCTCGAACGACGCGTGTAGGTCGATGATCTGCATCAAGATTTAATGGAGATTTTCGAGATTTTTCTAGGATTTAAAAATATATTTCCAAGAGTTTTCAATATCTGCCAAATCCTTTCAAATATTTTCAAATTTCGGATTTTATTTTGAGAATATTCTTCACCTATAAATAGGGGATTGAGGTTCATTATTCGGGATTAGCAATTTTCATCAAATATAAAGTTTTCCCACTAAAATCTCAAAAAAGTTCTTGTTTTTATTTTATCAAGAAGAGTTTTTATTTTCATTAAATTTTTTTATCAAATATTCTTCAATTCAAAGGGAATCTTAGAAAATGAAATTAATTCATTTTTATCTGATCTAGCCTTTTTAGCATTCATAATTGCTACCAAAACATTGTGAAGGAAAAATATAATTTTTTTTTCTTGATCTGATTTTAAAAGTACGATTTCAAAATCTCCCAAAATTATACATTATGGATCAATCCTTGTAGAATTCAAGGGACAGAAATCATACGACATTCGCCTTTAAAGGAAATCTTCCGAGGATATATATTCTTGGTCAACCTCTTTTGCACTTTATCCTTTCATATTAACTTATTCGGTACTAGTTTGTTTGAAAGGGTGATTTTAAACGTGGAATTCAATTTTTTTCAACAAAATAAAAAAGATTTTTAGTTAAATTTCTTTATTTTTCCGGATCAGTGATGACCGAGGGAAAAGGCTCCACCAACGGCTATCACTCAGCCGTCTCTGGGCCTTCCTTCTTCATTTTCCTTATTTTCTTCCTTTTATCCTTTATTCTTATTTTTTTCTTATTTTTCATGATAAATTTTTTATGGATTCTTTGACTTTTTATTTTATTTTTCATGTTTATTTTGTTGTTGATTATTGCACTAATATGATTTTTGTTTTTTTGAGTTTTATTATTTTTTTTATTGGATTTGGGGTATTAAAAATGGAGGATACCGCAATGATCTGAGGACATTAATTGGATTTATTTCTTTATCTTCCTATTTTTTCAATTTCCATGTACCATTCATTGTAAATATTATTTTTATTCTGCTAACATGAAATGGCTAAATATTTATATTAATTAATTTGGAGTTTTTTTTCTAATAAAAATGTGATCAATGTCTTAGTTTCTTCCACCCAAATGAATTGTCACCTCTAAACATTTTCTGCAAGTATGCATGCAAGGACCAATGTCCTTATATTTAATAAATATCTCGTTTTATGTATAACTTACATGCTATTTACAATAGGGGCTATATTCTGTCCTTAGTTTTGTTGTAATTTATTGCATTTCCATGTACCTTATGTTAATTTTGCCTTCATTATCGCTTTTATTATGTGAATGATTTGTACTTTAATTAACGCATTAAATTGTATGAGAAAAGGAATAAAATTTTAAATTCAAAGTCGAATTATAATTTTATCACAGTATAAATAAATGGGAAGTTCCGAACCATCTCTAGTCTTAGGCTCAACGAGGTTAGAGGACTATCTAATGTAACACCCCATACCTATTCGTAAGGGAGTTCATCCTAAGAAGGGAGTGAATACCCATATGGATAAGGGTATCACAAAATAATTCACATAACATGCATAGAAAAAATAAATATATAGCAAAAGAAATTAAAACATAATTATCAAAGATTTCTTTCATTAACAAACAAAAAGATTCATTACAAAATGTACAATACAAAAGATAAATACCGAATAAGTCCAAAAGATTACAAAAGATATATAAAATACAACAATCACGCTTCCCAAAAGCTCCACTCCGACTACGTTGGCTTGACCTATGGATACACCCCTAAAAACTCCAAATCTTTCACACCTACATGGATGAAACACCCGTGCTAAGCAATAATATTTAGTGGCAAAAACACAAATAATATGAACGACCATTCACAATGGTCGTCGAAGCCAAACACACACATGAAAAATGGCTCATGGTTATAAAAACATAGTCAACATACATCACAATCTTAAGTATCATAATCCATATTCATAAAGCTCATTGTAACACCCCGATAGGAATGCCATGCAATACCCCAACTGGAGTACCACGACACATCCCGATCGGAATGCCACAATAAGACATGAACACATACCAACATAGATAAATATAGCGGAATAAAAACTTTGAACAAAATGATCGTTCATTCATAGATATGATAATAATATCCATTAGAAAGTTGTTCTGATATTACAAAATAATTACATCTTCCAAAATTATAAGGCGGAAGCTGGAAAAAAGAATAAATACAATGAGAGTTCATTATTATAAAAAGAATCATAATACAAAAATGCTAAATCCTAACATTAAACCCTCTGTGTTGGCTGGGCTAGCGGAAACTCTCCCAAAAGCTAATCACCTTCCTCACCTGTACGGATGAAACACCCGTGCTAAACGATAATGCTTATTGGGGAAAATAATAATAAAGTGGATGGCCATTCACAACGGTTTTCAAAGCAAAACACATACATAATGATATATGCTGATATTCATACATATATGTATATCCAAAACATAACTTAAGCTCATTCATTGCATTAGAAGTTCACACTCATTCATATAAATCATACTGATTCACATGCTTATACCCATAATCACATTCATATGTTAGCTAATCCATATGCTCATAAATAGAGTCACTCAGAATTCACCTTCTCATAAGCATAACGAAACAAAACACCTGCTAACTCAGAATAGTGGATAATGAGTGAACAAACGGGGTACCCGAGGGTACCATTCGAAAAGCAAAATCTTATTTTATCATTAAAAAAATTTTCACAGAGGGATCTTGAACAGGATCCATACACATTAGGGATCACGAAGATCTGAACGGGGACCTGATCAGTGTCCAAATGGAATAGAGGCTGCAGCTACTGAACTCTATTAGGCATGCCTAACTATCCGCTAAATTGACTCTTGCAGGTCATGCATAATACAAATCATACTCCAAAGCATAACTTATAGTTCATCATGAAGAAATCATAATATTATACATAACAAAGCAAATTTATATACCATACAGTAGCAAAAACCCATGAAGAAAAGATATAAAATTCATTTTTTTGAAGTACAGGGCAATTTCAGAGAACATGGCAGACCGGTGATCACTGTAGTGATCGCAACAACAGTCGCACATGTGACAGTGGCATGAAGGCCATGAACGAAGCTAGACATTCAACTCCCTGTCATGCTTCCGATCGGGATACTCACTCGAGCTTTCGTTCGGGAAAGGCCCAACAGCCGTTCAGTTCGCAATAGAGTGCTCGATTGGGACCTTGAATCATCGATCCCTATCATGCTCACACTAATCAGAGCATTCATGATAGAGTCACGTTCCAAGTCTGCAGCAATTCTGCAGAACACCTCACAAACTCCAAAATACACCAAGAAATCCAATCCAAAACCAGCTTACCTCGGCTTGAGCATTCCCAGCAACAAACAACATAACCATAACTTAAATCAACAAAAACTCTTAACATTTACTCACATGAACCTCATTAAACTTCACATTTTCCAGAAAACTCAACGAAAGATATAAAACCATGAAAGTACATCAAAAAACATAAATTCCCAAACTTGCAAATTCCTAAGTTCCTAATCGTAAGCTCTACTCCCACTTGCCTTCTCTTTCCCTTTGGGATCATGAGGAGGTATTTCTAAACCAAGAAACCCAAGAATTCACACAAATGCAAAAACCCCAGATTAAGAACACGTTTAAGAAAAATCCAAAGAAAAGATGGAGAAGAAGACAAAACTCAACAAAACTTAACAAAATAAACTCTTGGGCTGAACAATTTCCACCAAAGCCCAGCCAAAGGAAGAGATCAAGATGGAGCAAAGAGGAACGAAGAAGAGGAGAAGAAGAAGGCGGCATGAGGAAGAGAGAATGGAAGAGCTGGGGTAAGTTCTGCTCTTCCTTTCTCTTTCCTTGCCCTTTCATACCCCTCTCTCTAATCCTTGCCACATGTCGTCTTGTAATTGGTGGAACTTGACCACTCACGCCCTACACTCATGCATGACACTACACACAAGCCTAACCCTCACCAATACACAAACTACTTTCCTATGAGCATGCACACTCTACCAAAGCCCACAAAACATGCATATAACCGAAAAATAAAAGTAACACATGCCAAAACCCTCACATACACACATGCAATCATGGCTCAAACTATTAGGGGGAAAACGGTTTGTGACAACTCTCACCTACTAACAAGAATTTTGTCCTCGAAATTCACCTGTACCGAACAACTGCGGATATTGGGACCTCATCACTGCCTCTGGTTCCCAAGTTGCTTCCTTAACCCCATGATGCTGCCAAAGAACCTTAACGAGAGGAACTTACTTGCTTCTTAACTGCCTTACTTGTTGAGCTATAATAGCCTTCGGTTCCTTATCATAAGAATAATCCGACTGAATCCAAATGTCCTAAATCCAAAACACATACGATAGATCTGATCTGTACCGACGAAGCATGGAGACATGGAAGACATCATGTAGCTTAGCCAACTCCATCGGTAAGGCCAACCTATAGGCTACCGGAACAACTTTCTCCAAAACCTCAAAAGGCCCAATGAACCGAGGACTAAGTTTACCTTTCTTTCCAAATCGCAACACTTTCCTCCAAGGTTACACCTTAAGAAATATTTTGTCCTCGACCTCAAACAAAATATCCTTTCTCTTCAGATTGGCATAAGACCTTTGTCTATCCTTAGCTACTTTCAGATTCTGCTGCACAACTCTGATCTTCTCCTCTGTATCCCTAATCATCTCTGGTCCAACCAAAGATTGCTTGGTCAATTCTATCCAACAGACTAGAGTTTTACACGGCCGACCGTACAAAGCTTTAAATGGTGACATCCCAATGCTCGATTGATAGCTATTATTGTAGGCAAACTCTATAAGCCGTACATACTTATCCCAACTGCCAGAAAAATCCAAAGCACAAGCCCAAAGCATATCCTCCAAAATCTGGATAACCCGTTCGGACTGGCCATCTGTCCGAGGATGAAATGCCGTGCTGAAATTCAACTTAATACCTAAAGCTCTTTGCAATTCCTTCAAAAATTCGATGTAAACCTTGGATCTCGATTGGACACTGTTGACAACAGCATTCCATGCAGTCGAACCACCTCATCCATATCGATACTAGCCAACTTATTCATCGAATAGTTGACTCTGACCGGCAGAAAATGAGCTGACTTGGTAAGCCGATCCACAATAACCCAAATCGAATCATGCTTCTACTGAGTCACTGGCAAACCCGACACGAAATCCATGGCAATGTCATCCCATTCCATAGAGGAATGGATAAAGGAGTGAGCAATCCTAAAGGGACTTCATGCTCAGCCTTTACCTGCTGACAAGTTAAGCACTTCGCCATAAATTCCACAATGTCTCTCTTCATCACTGACCACCAATGGAACTGCTTCATATCTCGATAAATCTTCTCACTACCGGGATGCATAGTGAAAATCGTAGTTTGTGCCTCACTCAAAAGCTTCTTCCTTAACTCATCACTCTCGGGCACACACAAACGATTTCTAAACATAAGTACCCCATGCAAAATAGAAAACTCGGATTGCTTTCCCGATCGAACCTCCTTCAAAACTCGCTGCAATCTGATATCATCCACAATCAACTATCTTATGGTCGGTTTCGCTCTCAAATGGGCAACCAAAGCCCCATTTGAATCAAATCTCCACTGGAAATGCTTCAAAAATAAAGTCAAAATCGATTTCCTACTCAAAATATCCACAACCACATTGGCCTTGCCCGGATGATAGTCCACAATGCAGTCATAATCCTTGAACAACTATAACCATCGGCGCTATCTCATATTCAGCTCCTTCTGCATGAGGAAATACTTCAAACTCTTATGATCCGTAAAAATCCTACACTTCTCCCCATACAGATAATGCCGCTAAATCTTCAAAGCAAAGATCACAGCGTCCAATTCCAAATCATGCGTCGGATAGTTCTTCTCATGAGGCTTCAACTGGCGAGACGCATAAGCCACAACTTTACCCTCTTGCATCAATACACATCTGAGCCCAACACCTAAAGCATCACTGTACATAACAAACTCCTTACCCGAGATGGGCTGACTAAGTATAGGAGCATTAACTAACAACTTCTTCAACTACTCAAAACATGGTTGACACTTATTCGACCACTCAAATCTGACCCCTTTTCTCAATAGTCTCGTCATAGGAGCAGCAATGACTGAGAAACCCTTCACGAACCGACGGTAGTAACCTGCCAAACCAAGAAAACTTCTCACTTCCAAAATGTTCTTAGGCGCTTTCCAATTCACCATCGCCTCGATCTTAGCCGGATCCACTTGAATACCCTTAGCTGACACAATGTGATCCAAGAAAGATACCTCTCGAAGCCAAAAATCACACTTGCTAAGCTTCAAAAACAAACGATGCTCCCTCAAAACTTGCAACACTACCCGAAGATGCTATTCATGCTTACTCTCATCCTTCGAATAAACCAAGATATTGTCAATAAGCACTACTATAAATCGGTCGAGATATGGCCTGAACACTCAGTTCATCAAATCCATAAAAGCTGTAGGTGCATTAGTCAATCCGAATGGCATCACAAAAAACTCATAGTGGCCATACCGCATCCAAAAGGCAGTCTTAACCACATCTGCATCTTTCACCCGAATCTGATAGTAACCCGATCAGAGATAAATCTTAGAGAAAACACCCGCACCTCTAAGCTGATCAAACAAATCCTCGACTCTCGACAAGGGATACTTGTTCTTCATCGTGATCTTATTAATTTGCCTATAATCGATGCACATCCTCAAGAAACCATCCTTCTTCTTAATAAACAACACCGGAGCTCCCCAAGGAGATATGCTGGGTCTAACAAACCCCTTATCCAATAACACTTATAGCTGAGTTTTGAGTTCCCTCAACTCTAAAGGAGCCATTTATAGACACCAGGTCCTAAAGAAGCCCAGATCAGAGTTACCCGATGATGATAAGATGCCTTGTCACAGGGAAAAAGATTGAAAGTGGTGATTTCTTTGTCAAATTTGCATTTTAGAGTAAAAAAATAAAAATAATAAAAAATATTTTTAAAACTAGATTTGAAAAATGGGGTTTAGAAGTTGTAGTATTTTTAGTTAATTTTTAATAAAAAAAAGAATTTGAGCATCGGCCGCGGCGGCGCCTTGCGGCAGCATGCTGCTACGAGCGGAGCGCCATCGCACGACGCTCCGTGCGAAGCGCGAGCGAGCGACGCGTGAGGCGTCACTCGCCAGCATCAAGCGTTGGTGGCCCAATTCTGCCGCAAAATGTGATTTTTTCCCACAAAATCAGTTTTTTCCGATTTTTCACCCATAAATCCATTTTTTATCCCATTTTTTGAGTTTTTAAAGTTTTTTTTTCCTATTTTAAAATTCAAATTAAAAAAGATCTAATTTAATTGGATTTTTTTTCCTTAATTAATTGTTTTTTTTTCTATTTTCTTCATATAAAAAGAAAATGATGAAAAAGTAAAAGGGGGGGGGGGGGGGGAAGTTTTTTAGGTTCTTTCTTAACTTTTTCTCTTCTTTTTCCTCTCAAAATTCTCTACTTTTTGCTGAAAATTTTCCCCGACAAAAATAAAAATAAAAGTTCATTATTCTTCTTCTTTTTCCAATAGAATTTCTTCTAAACATATTTTTAGAAAGAGTTTTATTGATGAATTTAATTTTGAGACGAATAAAATAATTATTTACTCTCAAAATTCAGTTTTCTAACTTGTTTATTTGTTTTTAATTAAAATTTTTTCCAAGATTTTATATTGAATCATTTTTTGATAAAAAATTAATTTTGGGACAAATAAAATAATTATTTGTTCTTGAAATCCATTTTTTCATTTGATTTTCTAAAAATATGTTTTTTTATAAATATTTTTTTTAGACAAACAAAATAATTGTTTGTTCTTGAGAACCCATTTTGTTTAATCAATAAAAATTATTCTTTAGGTAAAGAAATTAATTCTTTGTTCTTAAAGAATTTTTGATCATTTTTTAAGACTATATTTTTCCTTGGAATATAATTCCAACATTTTTATTATTCAATTCTAATCTTGCAAATCAAGAATAAGGAAATCAATCATCATTTTTACCTTCATCGAATTCGAAACTCTAAGGGTAAGCATTTTGGGCTTAAATATTTTTATTTTTTATTATTTTGTTTATATTTAATTGATTAACATGTATATTTTATTATTTTTATTTATTCACTTATTCTATTGCTTTTATATTTGTCTCATTTAATATGTTAATATATTATTTTTGTTCATGTAAATATTGATTTCTTATTATTGCTAACGCGCAAATAATTTAATTTTGCTTTGGTTTCTCACTATTTTTAACATGTAATTTTGATTGATATTTTTTTGCCATGTAAATGTTTTATATTAATAGGGATAACATTAATTAATCATGTCATTTATTTAATTATTTTCATCATTATTTTTCATCATTCTTTTTTATTGCCATTGTTATATTTTTATTGATTATCGATTTGTTTGTTTATTTTCATTATTATTATTATTATGTTCATATTTTTATGTATTAATTCATTAGCATGTTTTACTTATTCTAATTAAATCTTTTAATTCTTTTATCATTTAACGCATATTTTCGTTTATTTTGATTTATTAACATGTTAATTCATTTATTATCTTTCACGTCATTATATTTTAATTTGTCATTCATTATTTTATATGTTTAATTGATCTTATTGATTTAATTACTAACATTTTTTTCATTTGTGTTTTGTTTTTTATGTCAAAACTTATTTTTTTACATTTTTGCGAGCACAGGAGGAGATCCAGAAGGCCTGTTTGGGGTTAAATATTTATTTGCTTTATTTGTAATATTTCATTTGTTTGGCTTTTTCATTTATTTTGCCATGTAATTTTCTAATAAAATTATTTAATGCCTTTAAAAAAGAAAATTACAAAAACATTTCTATTAATTAATTTGGTATTGTTTTTTCTAAATGAAGATGAGACCAATGTCCTAGTTTTTCATACCCAAATAAACCATCACCTTTAACCATTTTTATAGTATGCATGGGAGGACCAATGTCCTCATCTTTAACAAATAGCCCGTTTTATGTATGAGTTGTACTTTATTTACAATTTCGCCCCTAGTCTTGTTGTAATCTATCTTTAGATGCTTTATTTTAATGCTGCTTTTATTTATTATTTCCCTTGGATGGATAATTTACGCTTTAATTTAATTGCACCGAATTGAATGAGAAATGGGATGAAATGCTAAATTCAAAACTCAATTATAAACTTAATCAAGGTATGAATAAATGGGGAGTCCCAAACCTACTCTGGTCTTTGGGCTCAACGAGGCGAGAGGGCCATCTCAGCATTTTGTTGGGGTAAAAGCCTCTAAGACACCACTTGTATCCCGTAAAAAGGCTTAAACTTGCACAGTCCTAGGTGCCACGAGGCGAGAGGGCCGTCCTAATGTTCTATTTAGGTGGAAGCCTCCAAGACACCTCTGGTTTACCCAAGCACGAGGCGAGAGGACCATCCTATTATTAGGGTGGAAGCCTCCAACACACCACCAGGCTTGCCTATGACGGACATAGCACCGCTGTCTTAGGCTCACTGAGGCTAGACGACCTTTCCCAATGTTCTATTGGGTGGCAACTCCATGAAACCTCCTTGTTGACCAAAATGGACGCACTTGTAATTTCTTACAAGTTCTTATGAAGCTCATCCCGAAGGCCCTAAAAGCGGGCAATTTGGGGCACCCCGGGGTTCGACGCGTGTCACAGTGGTGACTCCACTCGGGACACTTAAAAGAGACTGCGCTTCGAAAGTACCTTGGTTAAAATTTGCAATTGAGCTTTAATTTAAAAATTCATCCTCTTTCAAAACTGCATTGCATCTCATTAGAGCCTTAGATCTATGCTAGTTTAGTCCCTCTATCAACCCCTGTGCATTCCCAAAGCACGACCCTATGTTCACTCAATGTAGGGAAGTGTTAAGGATAATCACCAGCCCAAGTCTTGTACCTTTATGGTATATTAAATGGAGACCTAACCGGTCGTTACGCTCGTGATGAGCTAAACCTGTTGGCAGGGACCATGCTTGGGTAGCCCTAAAGTAACATTACCTTGGACAAAGCTCATGTAATGAAAATAGACACTCCCCCTAGGTGGTATGAACCTTAATACTATGCTTACTGTATGGATCATTACGTATTGGATAAACTCAGATAATTTGATCGGTCACCTAATCAAAGGCTTTTATGCCCCGATAGGCCCATGTCAACTTATTCGGATTGCCTAAATATGTAATGATCATAACCCATGCGCCTATGCATTAGTTAGGTGAGGTTATGCTGTCGATTTTCCACCGTACATCATACGCCCCCATCGGGTCCCCTGTTGACCCATGGGCCAATCTCGCCTAGGAAAGAGATTATGACCTCGTGTGCGGGGGCAATAAGGTTGGAAGGATCTACCTGCTTGCATGTGTTTTGTGGATGATGCATTGTATATTCATATCATTCATGCACAAATAAAATTTTTTTATTTCCTCCCTATGTATACATCCTATTTTTTGCATATAATTATTACATGTACACATCATCTTGTGTATAGTTTTTCAAATGTTTTCACAAGTATCATTGTAACCTCTTTTAGCCACTGTATACCATTTGTTACATTACATATTATTCATGCATCATTTTAACTCTTTAATCTTTTAGCCATCAAAGACCACTTTCCTAGTTGGTTAGGTTTCCGAAAGCCGCATTATTAGAGGGTTTTGATTGAGCAACCAGAATTAAAATCAAAAAGCAATTAGCAGGTATTCAGAAAATTTTCAAAAATAGCCAATTCACTGAGAGAGGCAGATACAACACGAGCCATGATTGCCGAAGAAGTGGGCAGACGACTCAAAGAATTTGAGAATAGAATGATGACCATAATGGCGATAATGGCCCAGCCTACTGCACAGAACCTAACTACTCCTCCTATAAGACAAAATGAACAAGAGGAGTCTAGAAAAGACCCACTTGAGGAGATTCGCCTGCCACCGGTGAACTTAAGGGCTACTATACCGGGAGCCCAGAGAAAAGAGATAACCCATTGAGTAGAGGATGATTTGGGAGAGGATGAATATGAAAAACCCCTGTCAGTTAGAGGGAAAGTACCCCAAACAGAAGAAGCCATTTGGAGAAAAATGGAAGAGAAGTTAGAGGCGATGTCTCGAATGTTAATGATGGGAAAAGGGATGAACCTCGAGGACAAGGAGCTGGATGGGGAGGATCTAGTCCCTCTGAATTTCAAATTACCTGATGTTTTGAAGTTTGACGGTACAGCAGACCCCATCGCACACATCAAACAGTACTCCTTAGTAATGAAGGCTACTACATTGACAAAGAGCAGAAGATAGAGTACTTCTATTTGAGTTTAACAGGTCCTGCGGTGGACTGGCATCATTGACTGGATAAAAGAACTAAAGAAGATTGGGACCTACTGACAGAGGAGTTCCTCAAGCAGTATGACTGTAGCACAAGAATAGAGGTCACTCTGAAGGATCTAGAGCTACTTCAACAGAAGTCGGGAGAATCATTGCATGAGTACCTAACCCGATGGAGGAACCGGGTAATGGAGATGAAGAGAAAGCCTAATACCCCAGATCAGATTAGGTTATTTATCAGGAATGCTATACCATATTTAAAGCAGGCACTCAAGTGAAAGGGATTAAAAGATTGGGAATCCCTTAAAGATATAGCCATCGAGGAAGAAGGGGAGCATTTAGCACGGAAGGCAATTGTCGCTAACTATGGTTATTGCAGTGCAAAGTTTAAAGGGGGCTCTAGCAATAATAACGAGAACAATGGTGACGAGAGGGCTGAAGCATTGGTCAGTGAGACAGCCGTGCACTGCGATTCCAACTTAGGTAAACCATTATCTCGGTATCTTGATCATTTCACCAAAGAAGGGAGATTACAACCACTGTCGCCAAGGCTAGCCACAAGCCAAGGAAGGCCAGGACATAAAGCGGATTGGTATTGTGCATATCATTAGCACACAGGGCATAAAACATATTATTGCCGCGCTCTGAGGGAGTGCATAAAAAAATGGGTTGACACTAATCGGATTCTAGATCGGAGGAAAAAGAGAAAGAGATAGAATGGTTATCACCAATCTTGGGGACACGGTCCAGAGAAGGGGAGCCTGAGGTATCAGAAGATTTTCAAGCAATTTGTGTTGGCAAGAACGGAAAATGATTAGCTATTCAGAATGTTTTTTTTTTGAACTATTTAATAATGACATTTTGGTTTCCTTAATTTGATGAACGTCTTTGCTTACTTGTGTTATATCTCTAGTGATTTCACTATGCATAATCATGATCATAACTCATTCATATTTGACATTGATTCAGTTGATGCTACTCTATTTAATCTCAGAAAATTTAAAAAGTCCAAAGAAAATCTTGATAGCATCTAATGTAACTCCTGAAGAGAGATCAAAACTTGAGAGAAATTCAACAAAATATAAAAAAGGTCTTTGCCTTGACATATGAAGACATGCTAAGAGTTGATCGTGGAATCATTAGGCACATTGCTCAAACATACCGCAATCATGAACTGGCCACGCAGAAGCTCAGAAGATGGAAGCTGGAAGGGGCAGAAAAGGTCAAAAAGAGGAATCCACAAGCAGAAATGAAGCCAAAATTTCTAGTCGAAGTTCAATGCCAATCTTGGTTAGTCAATGTTGTACAAAATCGAGAAGAGGAGGAGTGCGTGTATGTGTAAACTATTAGGATTTGAACAAATCTTATCATCAAAAGAACAAAAAGAAAAAAAAAAAGACAGAAAAAAGGAACAAAGGAAAATAAAATACAAAAAAGGGAGAAGGAAAAGAATCAATATGTAGATTGGAAAACCATCATGGGGGGCAAGCTTTGTTCAAATCTTGTTGATCTACACGTGCCCGTACTTTGCCATTTTTCTTGACTTTTGAAAAGGACCACAAGAATTATATTGACTTGCAATGGATGTAGGTTGCTCGAGCTTGGAAATAGAAATCAATAGGGGAGGTGTGCCCTACAGCCCCAACGGACAGGGTCATGTCAAGATGGTCTCCCGCACAACGCAGGGTTCAAGGATAGAAGGACACCTTATGGTTAAGGCTAGGGAGTTGCTCCAGACGTATGGAATTAAAGACCACAAGTCCTCTCTGTATTGCCTTCAAACCAATAGGACAGAAGAGGCCACTAACAAGAAGATCTTGGTCAAGATGGTTTAAAACTATAAGGATTGGGCAGAGAAATGGCCTTTTGCACTTTGACGCTAGAAAACCACCATTGGAACCTCTACAAGAGTCACCCTTTATTCCTTGACACTGGGGGCAGAGGCAGTATGGCCGGTCGAAGTAGAGCTCGAATCTTTAAGGACAGTCATGGAAGCCTAGATTTTGAAAGCCAACAAGACATAGCAAAGGCAGTACTAGTTAAATAAGTAAGAAAAGGATAGGTCATAGGATTGCCGCCACAGCCAAATCTATCAGATAACACTCTGTTGATCATTCGAGAAGGAAGTAAAAAAGCATCCGATGAAAGAGGGAGATTCAGTCTTCAAGTAAATGAGACTAGGTGTTCCGAACATACGGGGTAAATTTAGGCCGATGTGAGAAGATCCCCTTGTTCTTTAAAGATTGTTATCCAAGAGAGCAGCAACAAACAACGATGAAGATGACTTCAAAGAACCGATCAACATCATCAGACTCAAGAAGTCCATGACTAAAGACTAAAAATCAAAAGAAGAGAACAAAAGCCCCGCGGGTGATAAACCAAAAAAGGCGGCCTTGCTAAAATTGGGCGCCTCGTCAGGGTGAAAATTGAAAAAAGGCACCCCGGACAAAAATTATAGGCTTGAGAGAAAATTTCTGTAGACACCGGGTCCTGAGTCAGCCTAGATCGAAGTTACCCCATGATGATAATTGCCTTCACAGGCTTAAAAGGTTAAAAGTGATGGTTTTCTCGTCAAATTTGCATTTTAGAGTGAAAAATTAGAAAATAGAAAAAATATTGAAAAAAATTAATTTTGAAAAATGGGGGCTTAAAATTATGGTGTTTTTGTCAATTTAAAATTTAAAAAATAGAAAAAAATAATAAAAATTAAAAAAAAAAAAAATTTATTTTCGGACCGCGAGTGTCGGGCGCGGTGGCGCCCAGCTCGCAGGCGCCAGGCGCCCAGCACGCAGACGCCCACGCGCCTAGGGCGCTGGGCGCGATTTGGCGACGCGCGGCGTCGCCAATGCCACGCGTCGCTAAAGAGCGACGCGCTGCGCGCCGCACCGTGAGCTGAGGCGCGCGATTTCCGCGCCTCTGCGCGCGGATTTCGCCCGCCTCGCCGCGTAAGTCCCCGTCGCTCTATAGCGACGGGCGGCGCCCCTCTGTGGCGACGGCTTCCTGGCTGTCGGTACAGGGTCTGATGCCCTATTTTCCATTTTTTCAGCCTTTTTCCGATTTTTTCACCCAAAAATCTATTTTTTTATCCCATTTTTTTGGGGTTTTTGACTTCAAATTAAATTCTAAAATATTTTTTTAGGTAATTAAATAATAAAACTTGATTTTATCATTAAAAATAAAATAATTTTGGATTAAAATAGGTTTTTTCCTTAATTAAATTAGGGCAACCTATTTTAACTTATAAATACTTTATGATGAAATCAAAGGAGCCTCCTCTCCACATTTTTTAGACCTAAAATTTCTCTTCATCTTCTTCTCCTTCCTCTAAAATTCCAGATTTTTTCCCCAACCAAAAATCAAAAAGAAAAATCAAATGTTCATTCTTTTTCCAACATAATTTCTTCTAAACATATTTTTTAGAGGAAGTTTTGTTGTTGGATTCAATTTTGAGACAAATAGAATAATTATTTGTTCTCAAAATTGTTTTTCTTCTTTTATTTTGTGTTCAATAAAACTTTTTCATTGATTTTGTTTTGAATCTCTTTTTGATAAAAAATTGATTTTGAGACAAATAAAATAATTGTTTGTCATCAAAATCCAATTTTTATTTGATAAAACTTCAATCAATTTTTCTTTATTTTAATCAATAAAACTTTTTTTTGATCAAGATCATTTCTTTAGGCAAAGGTATCAATTCTTTGTTCTTAAAGAATTTTTGATCGTTTTTCTTTGTTCTTAAAGAATTTTTGATCGTTTTTCTATGCGACTCCATGAAACCTCCTTGTTGCCCAACATAGACGCACTTGCGATTTATCGCAAGCTGTTGACGGACCCACAATTGCCCCGATCGCCCACGTGCGGGCGATCGAGCGGGCGGCCGCGGGGGATCCGGCGCGCGTCACAGTGGCGACTCCACTGGGGACATACTCGAGACTTCGATTCGAAAATACCTTGATTAAAAATCATAATTGAGTTTTAATTCAAAAATTTTATCTTCGTTCAAAACTGCATTGCATCTCATTAGAGCCTTAGATCTATGCTAGTTTGGTCCCTCTTTTAGCCCCGGTGCGTTCCTGAAGCACCTCCTCATTTTCACTCAATTTGGGGAAGTGTTAAGGATAATCACCAGCCCAAGCCTCGTACCATCATGGTATATTAAATGGTGACCCGATCGGTCATTACGCTCGTGATGAGCTAGACCCGTCGGCAGGGATCATGCTTGGGTAGCCCTAAAATAACACCGCCCTTTGACCAAAGCTCATGTAATGGCAATAGATGCTTCCCCTAGGTGGTATGAACCGTAATACTTTGCTTACTATATGGATCATTTTGTATTGGACAAACCCAAATAATCTGATTGGTCACCTAATCAAAGGCTTTCATGCCCCGATAGGCCCATGTCAACTTGTTCGGGCTGCCTAAATACATAATGATCATAACCCATGTGCTTGCACATTAGATAAGAGATGTTATGATGCCGGTTTTCCATCGAGCACCATACGCATCCATTGGGTTCCCCGCTAACCCATGGATTAAGCCCACCTAGGAAAGAGACCGCATTACCTCGTGTGTGGGAGTAATAAGGTTGGAAGGATCTACTTGCTTGCATGTGATTGTAAATGTTTCATAGCTCACTATCATGCATTGTATATGTAATTCATGCATCATTCTAACAATCTAATTTTTTCAGCCATCATAGATTCATCTAAGTGGACTAAAGGTTCAGACAGTCGGCTAGTAAGGACAAAGTTGCTCTTTGAGTTGCTAGAATTTGTGTCTGACGGGGATTCTGAGCTACTCTCATCCCGTGAGTCCTCTCTAAAATTATCAATGGCAGAATTACCACAAGAGACTAGTGCGTTGACAATACAGGACCTAAATAAGAGGCTCGACGATTTTGAGAGGAAGATGTTAACCATGATGGAAAATATCGCCTCTCAAGTAGCATCAAATTTCAAGCAACTGCCTACGGCCCTTTCTGTTAAACCATCTGAATCGCCTGTCAAGGAAGAGACCCCTATAGCATTCACTACAGCACAACAGCCAGATTTTGAGCTCAGAGCAACGACACTTTTTGAGAACAAGAAGACCCTTGATGTGAAGGGTGATATCGTGCGAGAGGAAGAGGATGAACCCATAATTCCATGGACTATCATGAATAAAGTACCCAAGGGAGAGGATGGTGCAGTAAAGGAGATAGAACGAGGGGTTAAAAACCGTAAAACTCAGACCATGGCTATTATAGAGAATTTAGTTGTGGTGCCACCTACTGGACAACAGTCTGCTGCTCTTACCGAATTGCAAGAAGAGTATGATTCGCCTAAGGAAGTGCATCTACCACCAAATGGACCTGGAGGAGAGTCACCCGTCGCTATATCACTCGAGCGAAAAGGCAAAGGGCATGTTTCAGAGAATGACCTTCTAGCAGTGACACGGGGCCTGAAGAGAAGGATGGATGTCCTCGAAGAAGAAATTTCAAAGTCTAAACTTGCAATTACCCTGCCCGCCCGGGAGGAAGTCTCTATGGACCTAAAGAATGGGAGTCAACCGGATAGGTTTGACATCTGTGCCAGCACTCAAGGGATAAAGGAAGCATCAACGGTTATAACAATTCAGAAAGGTCATCTCAGCATAGACGAATCTTTTCCTCAAGTAGGGGAGGGGGACCTGCGATCATGGTTAGCTAACCCAGCCAGAAATCGAGGGCATAGGAAATGTCGTCGGCACGCTAGATATCTGAGGAGTGATGGCCAAACCCCAAAGTTTCATGTACAGGATCTTGGCAAGCAACCGGTCGCCCTTGAAGGAGGGGGCAACGTCATTGAGGGTAATAATCAGGAAAACTCAAGTCTCGACGATAACAGCGTAGGGGGTGTTGGGACTACTAAGGTTCCAAACATAGGAACTACTCAAGGCTCTTATACCATTTGTGAAAAGCCTTTATCTGAGCTCCTTTTCTATTTCATCGATAAAGGGAAACTACAACCGAAACCTGCAAGACCCGCCAAGAGCCAAGGATTCCCTAGTCACCGATCGAATTTGTATTGTGCCTACCATCAGCATACTGGGCATAAGACTGATAGATGCAGAATTCTAAAAAAGCTTATTCAAGGTCTCATTGATGAGGAAAGGATGGGGCAAGAGAATGGTTCCCAGGGGTGATAAACTGTCGGCTACAACATCCATGTTGGCGAGAAAGAAAAGATGTTAGCTATTTAGATGCTCTATTTATTTTTGAACTATCTAATGATGATGTTTTAACTCTACTTTTATGAAATAAAAGGAATGCTTTTGTGTTTTTGTTTATTTGTGTGATGTTTCTTGTGATTTCACTGTGCATAATCATGATTGACATTTATTCAATTAATGTTATTTCGTTTAATCCTAGAACTTGGGAGAACCCAAAGAAAATCTTGATAGCATCTGTTATGACTCTTGAAGAGAGATTGAAACTTGAGAGAATTAAAAAAAAAAGTCTTTGCCTGGACCAGTGAAGACATGGTAGAAGATGATTATAAAGCCACTAAGCATGCTATGCCAAAATCATGGACAGGTGCCACAGAAGCTCAGAAGACTCAAGCCCAAGTGGGTAGAAATGGTTGAAAGGAGAGATCAGCAAGTAGAAACAAGACCTAATTTCTTTTTGAAACACAACGCCAAACTAGGTTGGCTAATGGCATCCCGATGGTTAAAAAGAAAAGTGCGTGTATGTGTAAACTTCAGGATTTGAGCAAAGCTTGCTAAAAGAAGGAAAATTTGCGGCCAAACTTTATCCAAATCTCGTGGGTATACACATACCTGCACCTTGTCACTCTATTTGGCTACTGAAAGGAACCAGAAGACTGATTCGCAAGTTATCCACCCAGTTAATTCATGTAAAGGATGTGCAGTACGAGAGGAAAGCCAATGACATGCAATTGAGATGCTAGATAGGAAAAGGCCAAGAAGATTATGAAGGAGACCCATGCAGGGGCTTGCAATCAAAAATCTTTACACGTATCACACTTTATTCCTCGAGGCATGGGGTAAAAGCAATACATGTCGAAGCACTTAAATCTTAAAGGGCAATCATGGGAACGATGCTACAGCGGTTAAACACATCAGACGATATTGGGACAGTCATAGAAACAGTTTTGCAGCAGCTAAGCACATCAGACTAAAATAGGTTATGGGGTTATTATTGCAATCATATCGATCAAGAAATAATTTACTTAATCATTCGGGAAGAAAGTCAGAAAGCACCTACTGAAAATAGTGAGATTTGGTATTCAGGAAAATAAGACCAAGTATTCCAGATGAGCGAAGTAAATTCAGGCCAGCAAACGAAGACTTGTTTGTTCTTGAAAAGTCATCATCCCAGGAAGCAGCGTTTCGACAAACAGTAAAGGAAGCAAGTTCGATGAAGCAGTCAACCTCAACAAACCCGAGAAGGTCCATGGTAAAGACTAAAAATCAAAAGAAGAGAATAAATGCCCCACGGGTCGAAAACCGAAAAAAGGCGCCTTGCTAAAATTGGGTGCCTCGTCAGGGTGAAAATCGAAAAAAGGCACTCTGGTAAAAAATTAGAGGCTCGAGAGAAAATATCCAATCAGGAAAACCCGAGAGGGCTGATTGGAAACAGGAGTCTAATGCTTTCAAGATCCATTCTGAGATTAAACGTAATTTTGCATTTTGAATCTATGTTAAATGGTGATCATGTACGGAGAAATCATACCAAAATGCACACAATCTTTGCAAATGCATAAAGCAGAAGTAGTTTTAACTTATCATTTCCTAGTTCTTTTATAAAAAGAAAGATGTCATTCATTATTGAGTGTATAAAATCTAACTGGCTATAATTTGCTTCTACTCTCGCCGACCAGATACCCAAGCCGTTGAGTTTTATTATCTACCGCAAGGTTATGTATCCTTTTTTTCGCAGGCACTTATGGAAGCAAGGATGTAGTCTCTGACCCACAATATGACAATTTTGGGAAAGCAATTGTGTCCAGGGGCTGTGGTACTCAGGAGTGAAAGCCGAAGACAAGATACTGAGGAAGCCTTGACAATAGTTCTAATTTTTCAAGTCGTCTCAAAAAAAAAAAAAAAAAAGAGCCGTTAGAGTGAAAACCGTAACTGGCGCTCTAAGCAAAATCTAAGCAAAAGGATAGGGTGAAAACCTGAAAACAGGCAGTCTGTCCTTCAAAAAAAGAAGAAAGAGAAAAGCCACTGGATTGGGTTGGGTCCATTCCAGGCAAAAAAAAAAATAAGGCACAGGGTTATGTGAAAATCCACAAAGGACGCATCTCCCACTAAGAAAAGCTATTGTGAAAATCCACAAGGGACGCACTACCTTCAAATAATGACTACAGGTACCGGATGAGAATCTCGCAATCCCAAAGGGCATGAAATTCAAAAGCAGCTTAAAAGGCATCAATTATATCGCAAATCGCAGCTAGCCCGGCATCATCTTCAAGTTCACATAGATGAATTTTTATCCTGCATTCCTGCATTACTCATGCATTTCACTTGCATGCTCACCATTTTTGCATAGTTTAGTTTCCTTATTTTGCAGAAAGAGAGACTTGAGGTGGATACCGACAAAAGCCGAGTGATGACATCGGTCAAATCATCAATCCAAGCCTCAACTCATTCATCAATCCAGACATCGATCAAATCATCAATCCACATACCAGCTTAATCATCAATCCAAGCACCATCCGAAGACCTCTCAGGGAGCAAACGATAAGTAAACCGAAGACTTCTCAGGGAGCAGCAAACCGAAGACTTCTCAGGGAGCAGCAAACTGAAGACCTTTCAGGGGGCAATGAACTGAAGACCTCTCAGGGGGCAAACGATAAGCAAACGGAAGACTTCTCAGGGAGCAGTAAACCGAAGACTTCTCAGGGAGCAGCAAACTGAAGACTTCTCAAGGAGCAGCAAGCCGAAGACTTCTCAGGGAGCAGAAAACTGAAGACTTCTCAGGGAGCAGTAAACTGAAGACCTTTCAGGGGGCAATGAACTGAAGACCTCTCAGGGGGCAAACGATAAATCAACCAAAGACTTCTCAGGGAGCAGCAAATCTAAGACCTCTCAGGGGGCAAACAATCAATGAACTGAAGACCTCTCAAGGGGCAAACAAGCAAACCGAAGACCTCCCAGGGGGCAATCAACCAAAGATTTCTCAGGGAGTAGCAAATCTAAGACCTCTCAGGGGGCAAACAATCAATGAACTGAAGACCTCTCAGGGAGCAAACAATCAATAAACTGAAGACCTCTCAGGGGGCAAACGATCAATAAACCGAAGACTTCTCAGGGAGTAGAAAACTGAAGACCTCTCAGGGGGCAAACAAACGATCGATGAACCGAAAACCTCTCAGGGGGCAATCAACGTAAGGGCTCACAGATAGCACCGCTTCAACAAACTAAAACACACCATGGTAATAACCACCATCTCAGAATTCTCCAGTTCGAAAAGACGGCCGACTCAGGAGAAATCGGCGGGGAACACCAACAAAAGCCGAGTGATGACACCAGTCCAAACATCTAAAGGAGCACAGTTCCAAAATTCACAGCGGTTAGCACGATGGCGGCACAACCCACAAGAGGTTGGCACGACCACGGCACTACCAAAATTCACAGCGGTTAGCACGATGGCGGCACAACCCACAAGAGGTTAGCACGACCACGGCACTACCAATTCACAGCGGTTAGCACGATGGCGAAACAACCCACAAGAGGTTAGCACGACCACGGCACTACCAATTCACATAGGTTAGCACGATGGTGGCACTACCCACAAGAGGTTAGCACGACCACGACATCACCTGTTACAACCAAAAGACAGCAACAGCTATCATTACAATTCCATCAAGCAGGAAAGACGGCCGACTTAGGTACGCGTCTCTTTCCTTTTCTTTTTTGAGTTTAGGCTCACCTAGACACTAGTGTACTAGATTCCCCTAAACTGGGGGCAACTGCAGACACCGGGTCCTGAGTCAGCCTAGATCGAAGTTACCCAATGATGATAATTGCCTTCACAGGCTTAAAAGGTTAAAAGTGATGGTTTTCTCGTCAAATTTGCATTTTAGAGTGAAAAATTAGAAAATAGAAAAAATATTGAAAAAAATTAATTTTGAAAAATGGGGGCTTAAAATTATGGTGTTTTTAGTCAATTTAAAATTTAAAAAATAGAAAAAAAATAATAAAAAATAAATAAATAAAATTTTCGGACCGCGAGTGTCGGGCGCGGCAGCGCGCCTGCGCGCTGGCGCCCAGCTCGCAGGCGCCAGGCGCCCAGCACGCAGATGCCCAGGCGCCTAGCGCGCTGGGCGCGATTTGGCGATGCGCGGCATCGCCAATGCCGCGCGTCGCTAAAGAGCAACGCACAGCGTTGCGCGCCGCACCGTGCGCTGAGGCGCGCGATTTCCACGCCTCTGCGCACGGATCTCGCGCGCCTCGCCGCGTGAGTCCCCGTCGCTCTATAGCAACGGGCGATGCCCCTCTGTGGCGACGGCTTCCTGGCCGTCGGTACAGGGTCTGATGCCCTATTTTCCATTTTTTCAGCCTTTTTTCGATTTTTTCACCCAAAAATCCGTTTTTTATCCAATTTTTTTGGGGTTTTTGACTTCAAATTAAATTCTAAAATATTTTTTTAGGTAATTAAATAATAAAACTTGATTTTATCATTAAAAATAAAATAATTTTGGATTAAAATAGGTTTTTTCCTTAATTAAATTATGGCAACCTATTTTAACTTATAAATACTTTATGATGAAATCAAAGGAGCCTCCTCTCCACATTTTTTAGACCTAAAATTTTTCTTCATCTTCTTCTCCTTCCTCTAAAATTCCAGATTTTTCCCCAACCAAAAATCAAAAAGAAAAATCAAATGTTCATTCTTTTTCCAACATAATTTCTTCTAAACATATTTTTTAGAGGAAGTTTTGTTGTTGGATTCAATTTTGAGACAAATAGAATAATTATTTGTTCTCAAAATTGTTTTTCTTCTTTTATTTTGTGTTCAATAAAACTTTTTCATTGATTTTGTTTTGAATCTCTTTTTGATAAAAAATTGATTTTGAGACAAATAAAATAATTGTTTGTCATCAAAATCTAATTTTTATTTGATAAAACTTCAATCAATTTTTCTTTATTTTAATCAATAAAACTTTTTTTTGATCGAGATCATTTCTTTAGGCAAAGGTATCAATTCTTTGTTCTTAAAGAATTTTTGATCATTTTTCTATGTTCCTTGGAATAAAATTCCAACATTTTCATAATATTTCACTCTAATATTGTGAATCATCAAACAACGAAATCAACCATCACTTTTCCTTCATCAAATCCAATATTCTGAGGGTAAATATTCTAGGCTCAATTTCAATTCCTATTCTATTTTATTTCATTTTATTTATTCATGTATATTTTATTGTTTTTATTGATCTATTTATTGTTTTAATCTATTCAATTTGTTGTATTGATTTTATATTTGTTCCATTTAATTGTTTATACATGATATGATTTTTATTCACATAAATATTGATTGTTTATTAATTTTTAACATGTAATTAATTTATTTCACTTTAATTCATCATTATTTTTAACATGTAATTAATAAATTCATTTTAATTGATCTTTTTGCCATGAAAATGGTTTATATCATTTGTGAACATATTTAATTAATCATATTGTTTAGTTAATTGTTTTCATCATTCTTTTATTGTTTTAATCTATTATTCTTTTTTTTATCATTTTATATATTATTTGATTCGTTTATCTTCATCATCATTGTTATCATGTTCATATTTTTACATGTATTATTTAATTAACATGCTTTATTTTATTTTCATCACATTATTTAATCATTTATTATACATAATGCATGTTTCTCATTTTATTTTGGTTTGTTAATATTTTTGATTCAATTATCATTCTTTTCATATCATCTTATTATATTTTAATTTGTTATTCATTATTTTGTATGTTTAACTGGTTTAATTTATTTAATTACTAACATTATTTTATTTGTATTTTGTTTTTATGTCTAAACTCATTTTTTCGCTTGGGCGTTTTTGCGAGCACATCGGGAGGTCCAAAAAGGCTCGTTTGGTTTGTAATATTTTATTTAATTTTGCCATATAATTTTCTTGTAAAATTCTTTATTTAGGCACGCTAGAAAGAAAATCACAAAAACGTTTTTATTAATTAACTTGACATTTTTTTCTAAATAAAAGGGGACCAATGCCCTAGTTTTTCATACCCAAATAAATCATCACATCAAAATTGTTTCATAATAAATATGCATGCGAGGACCAATGTTCTCACTATTAATGAATAACCCGTTTTATGCATGTATTTCACTTTTATAAATGGGAGTTGTATTCCGCTCCTAGTGTTATTGTAATTCATTTTTGAATGCTTTATTTTGGATTTTGCTTACATTTACCGTTTTTGATATGAATGATTGCGCCTTTAATTTAAATTGCATTGTGTGGAAAGTTGATGAAACAATGAATTCAAAACTTAATTATAATATTAATCAAGGTACGAATAAATGAGAAGTCCCAAACCCTGCTCTGGTCTTTGGGCTCAAGAGGCTAGAGGTTATCCTCCAAGACACCTCTTGTGTCACGAGACTTAGACGTTAATCCTAGGCCTCATGGCCCAATATGGATAAAATGCGCAAGTCTTAGGCTCTCCGAGGCGAGAGAAACTTTCCCAATGTTCTATTGGGTGGCGACTCCATGAAACCTCCTTGTTGCCCAACATAGATGCACTTCCGATTTATCGCAAGCTGTTGACGGACCCACAATTGCCCCGATCGCCCACGTGCGGGCGGTCGAGCTGGCGGCCGCGAGGGATCCGGCGCGCGTCACAATTTCCAATCAAGAAAACCCTAGAGGGCTGATTGGAGACAAGAGTTTGATACTTACAAGATCTACTCTGAGATTAGATGTAGTTATGCATTTTGAATTGATGTTAGATAATGATCATGTATAGAGAAATCATATTGAAATGTACACAATCTTTGCATTTACATGTGTTATTTTCTTGTTCATTTATAAAAAGGACAAAAATCGTTCATTGCTGATTGTATAAAATCTGAATGGCTACACTCTGCTACTGCTCTCACCGTCCAGACGTCTAAGTCGATGAGTTCTAGTATCGATTATGGGACTAAGCACCTACCTCTTGAATGTATTAGTGGGAGTGAAAGAACAACCCCTGAAAGATGGAGGTAAAAGCCAAAGCTAAAGGTCCACCTTGGAAAGATAGGGATGCCTCACTACATCGTTAATCCCTCTAAACTATCGAGCATTATGGGTGGTAATATAAAAAGCAGCCCCATGAAGCCCTAAAGAACCCAATCCTCATCTGCTACCTCACCCAATCTAGCAACATATTCATCAAGGGAGGCAATGGAATGCAATCGATGCCTAAGAAGAAAATGCCTCAAAGAATAATTGTGGATTACTCTAGGAAGGGGCTTTGATAGCAGCTTCAACTTTTCTTGCAGTCATACCCTTTTAAAAAAAAAGGCCGTTAGAGATGAAAATCGTAATTGGCGCTCTAAGCAAAAGTTAGGCCAAAGGGCAGGGTGAAAACCTGGGAATAGGCAGTCTATCCTTCAATAAAAAATGAATAAAAGCAGCTGGATTGGGTTGGGTCCATTCCAGGCAAAAATTAGGGACAAGGTTATGTGAAAATCCCTAAAGGGATGCATTTCTCGCTAAGAAAAGCTCGTGTGAAAATCCACAAGGGGCGCACTACCTTTAAAACAATGACCTTTAAAGCCTGGAACGATAAGCCGGCATTACTCCAAATAAATTTCCTTTAGGCAGGTGGTGCATAATGTAGAACTTGATTCAGAGTCATGGGGGCAAAATGCTCGTTGACCGGGGGGCAAAGATACGTACCGGTCAGTTCTCCTTGAAAAGATTATGGATCAGAGTCCGTAAAGCCAAGACAACGCTTTTCTACATCCTTGGGAGCATCAGACAATGTGAGCAGCCGAGTAGTACCCTCAACGAATCCCTTAACTACCTGGGATGTGGTCTATTCATTTTTGCCTATCACATGCATGTCACGTG
Source organism: Excoecaria cochinchinensis (assembly GCA_947683425.1). Lineage (NCBI taxonomy): Eukaryota > Viridiplantae > Streptophyta > Magnoliopsida > Malpighiales > Euphorbiaceae > Excoecaria > Excoecaria cochinchinensis. The sequence continues at coordinate 2,910,144 of CANTUQ010000129.1, forward strand.
CATTCAGTCTTAGATATGCACAAACAATTCTTGTACATTAATCCTTTGCATGTGTTTCTTATATATAGTTTTGTATGTATATTTCACACACATGATTCCATACGCATACACAATCTTTTGTATATATTGTTGTGCACATGACTTAGAAAGAAAGGTCCGAATAGACCTCATGAGCAAGGATGATCCAAGGGATGGGTTCAGTTCAACATGATCGGCCACTGTATCCGGCATAAAATCAAGTAAATATGTACAGAGGTGGAACGCGTAAAAGAACAAGTCTATCCGGGCACACCATGCTAAAGGCAATCCGGAATCACACAAATCTACAGAAAAGAAGATCCTTTGAGAAGCCGAACTGCCCACACATACTTTAGTTGAAGGCAATCAAACGCAAGAGTGGGCCGGGGTACAGCTTCAGCTCTACATCGGTGCTCATCCATGCCGAACAATCAGATCAAGATGAAGTCCTCACGAGCATGGAATTTCGTAGACCCGCTCCCAAGAAGACATTTAAAAGAGCAAGCGTACTCATGCACGCCATGCGGGAAGCAACCGGGTAAGTTTCTCTACCAGAAGGTATACGCTCACACACATCACACAAAGTGTACAAAATCCAAATTCAAATGTACAAAGAATACAACTCTTCAAAAAAGAAACAGAAACAAAAATAAAAACAAAAACAACAAAAAAAACAAACAAAAAACAACAAAGACAAATAAACCAAAACAACAAAATAAAAAGAAGATATTTTCAAGGTCTTGAAAATCCAATATACTGTAAAAATTCAAATACATCCAACATGTGAAATTCTAAAAAATTTCACAAACATCATTTTAAGGGACACCAAAGACATTGAAAACTATCCGCCTGAGGGCAAGCAACCAAAACCCCCAATCTAAATTTCCTCTGAGTAGGCTCAAATATAATTTCCTCTGAGGAGGCTCAAATATGATTTTCTCTCTGGAGGCTTAAATATAATTTCTTCTGAGGAGGCTTAAATATAATTTCCTCTGAGGAGGCTCAAACCTATTTTCCTCTCCGGAGGCTCAAATATAATTTTCCTCTGAGGAGGTTCAAATATAATTTCCTCTGAGGAGGCTCAAATATAATTTCCTCTGAGGAGGCTCAAACCTATTTTCCTCTCTAGAGGCTCAAATATAATTTTCCTCTAAGGAGGTTCAAATCCAATTTCCTCTCTGGAGGCTCAAATATAATTTTCCTTTGAGGAGGCTCAAACCTATTTTCATCTCTGGAGGTTCAAAATCAAAGTCTCTTAGTTAGAATCAAATTCTCTCAATGAGCGTCAAAGTCTCTTAGTGAGCGTCAAAGTCTCTCAGTGAGCATTTAAGTCTCTCAGTGAGCACAGATTTTCAAAATCTCCCCGTGAACACAGAGCCCTCTTAAGAGACACACAAGTCTTCCCAACAAGGAGACCCCGATGCAGATGATAGAGGAATCGGTATCTAGGGAACAACTAACCGTCCTTCAGGGGGCACACATCTGACAACGCCCCCAACAGGCATGTGTTGCCACAGGTATACATCTCTTTTATATACCTTGCACATTTGCTTTTCCCTTTTTTGTAGAAAAAAAGAAGAGGTTTAAGATAAACATTGGCGATAGAACATATCGCAAACAGAGGTTGTAGTTAGAGAACACTGCATCTCACAGACTCTGTGTAGGCTGGGATGAGGCTAGCAGGACACCAGCAATAGAACAGATAGCAAACAGAGGTTGTAGTTAGAGTACTACATCTCACAGACTCCGTGCAGGCCGGAATGAGGCTAGCGGGACACCAGCGATAGAACAGATCGCAAATAGAGGTTGTGGTTAGAGAACACTGCATCTCACGGACTCCGTGCAGGCCGGGACGAGGCTAGAGGGACACTAGCGATAGAACAGATTATAAACAGAGGTTGTAGTTAGAGAACACTGCATCTCACAGCCACCATGCATGTCGAGACGAGGACAGCGGGGCACACACGATAGAACAGATCGCAACGGGACTGTGGTTAGAGAATACCGCATCCCACAGACACCGATTAGGCCGAGATGAGGCCAGTGGGATGGATCAGCCATCGTGTATGCCTAGATGAGGACAGCGGGGCACACGCGATAGAACAAATCACAACGAGATTATGGTTAGAAGACACCGCATCTCTTATACACTGTGCAAGCCGACCGGAGGCGAGCGGGACAATGCGATAGAAAAGTTTGCAAATGAGCCATAGTCAGATAACACTACAACTCGATGGCAACAAGTCGCAATATTCCACACGGCAAAAAGGTAAGGGCTGCCTAAGGTACACTCCCTTTCTCCTCTGAATTTTGGCTCATCTAGGCACTAGTGCACTAGTTTCACAAAAATTGGGGGCAACTGTAGACACCAGGTCCTGAGGCAGCCAAGATCAGAGTTACCTGATGATGATAAGATGCCTTGTCACAGGCAAAAAGGTTGAAAATGGTGATTTCTTTGTCAAATTTGCATTTTAGAGTGAAAAAAATAAAAATAAAAAAAATATTTTTAAAATTAGATTTGAAAAATCGGGTTTATAAATTGTAGTATTTTTAGTTAATTTTTAATAAAAAAAAAAAGAATTCGAGTGTAACACCTCCATACCCCCTGTAAGGAATATCGGGGCGCCACGCGGGCACATACATATACATATACATATACATACACTAGCGGAAGCGATAGCATTAAAACACATCTATTTACACGTAATAAAATAAAATAATCATACACTAGGGCCCAACATGTACTTCATATTAACTACATATATATATACATATTTATCTTTATACATGTTCATATTACAACTTGTTTTCATTTAACTTTACATATGCATTTACATGTGATTCCTTTACTTATATTACATAATGATGTTACTCAAAACATCACAAACTCTATCCCTAACTTATACAAAAAGGTAAAGCAAAACTTCCTAGTGGCCTTGACCTGCAGATGTCCGCTCTCACTGGTCCGAACCTATCAACCTACACGGAAACAAACATCTGTGCTAAGCGATAATGCTTAGTGGGGATGAAAAATGATGCAAAGGACTTCTTTTCGAAGTCACACATAAATCACACATTTCATATGACAAAATCAAATATCACATGCATAAACTTTTCACACGTATACAGATCATTTATTCAAGCAATTCTTTTAATCATCTGAAGTCCACTATACAATATTAACAAGCATGAATTCCTTTCATGGTGGATACGGGCAACTCTGGATACTGTTTACAATATTTTGCATATTGAGAATTAACTTAAAACTCTATGGAATACACAAGGTATTCTGAACTCTGGGCACAATTAAGGCTAACTCTAGCAGCTGCACTCTAACCCTTTATAATCTATCCACTATAACGGTAATTAGGCTCAATAACAGCTCATCAACTATAATTCAAGTGCATTTCATTCATATATGATGATTATTAATCCTGTTCATTTAACTTGTATTTATCACGCAAGAGGTTTAAAAGATAAATTTTAAACCAAACACGGACCAAATGGTGGTATACAAATCTCATATAAACACATATCAACTCAAAACAGAAACAACAGATCAAAATAACTCAAAACAGAAGCAATAGGGAAGGAGAGAGGTCGAGCACGACTCGTGCTCCCTCTACTTTCCTGGAGCATGCCTTGTGCTCCCTCCCTTACTCTCTCTAGTGGAGCACGACTCGTGCTCCTGCTCCCTCTTCTTTCTCTCCTGGAGCACATCTCGTGTTCCCTCTTCTTTTCTCTCTGTTTGAGCATGACTCGTGCTCATCAGAACGACTCGTGCTCCTCCTCCCTTTCCTCTCCGAGACGTGTTACACAACACGACTAGGACAATGCCAACTCTCGAAAGAACGTGCTTCTGTCGCGATCGCGCTCTCGACAAAATCACTTTCTCTCTTCTAAGCACATCCCTATCCCTTGTCTCCAAACCCAAACCAACTCCCTCACTTTCACATGCAATAAACCCCTCTTCTAACATGTAATTGCCCTATAAATCATGCTCATAACTAGATTTACACTCAAATTACACAAATTAACTTCAAACATTAATTCACTACAAGAAATCAAAATGATTTTACACTAAAAAGCAATTGAGCTAATTTAAGTTTCATGTACTTTTCTTTATGCAAATAAGTCTCTACCAAAACATTTAAATCAACAACACACACAAGAATAGTAAAATCATACGCGATCCCTACCTCTAGGATGTCGAACTAAGCTCTCTACTTAGCTCTGATCTTCTCTTTGCCCTTATCCACTTTCTTGGTTACAGCTTGTACCAAAACCATGTAGAACACTTAGAGTTATTCTTCTTCTCACATTAAATTAAAAACAAAAACCAAGTAGAAGAAGAAGACCAATACTAGTTAGAAATCAAATCACTTACCTCTTCTTATACTCTTCAAATTAGTCCAAGGGATTCACTCAAAATAGACCAAGAGAGAAGAAAAAGAAACAAAAGAAATGGAAAGGAAGAAGAGAATGATAGAACCCAAGGAAAGACAAAGAACCAAAAGCCCAAGCAACCAACATGAAAGGAGAGAAAGAGGCAGATGGTCAAAGCTAATCCAACATTTACTATTCACATTAATGCCATTTCCCACATTAATTACATGCATATCTCTTAAACCACTTACTTCCCTTTTAATTTTAACCAACCTAAAATCTTTTATCCAATGGTCGCTTGTTCATTTTCTTTTAACACACCAGCTCTTGCCACTTGTCAAGCTCCCACAATGCCATGTGTCACTCTCCTACAAGCCACATGTTAAAAATTCCAATTTAATTGACCTACCACAAGAGGGTTCTGTCACGCCCGCGATGCTTGTCGTGCTCGTGATAGAACTCTCACACTCAACACTTAATTTATTAAACCAAAATTTATGTAATCCTACTAGGGCCTCTTCAGGTTGTTACATCGAGTGTCGGCGTGCGCGCTGCACCAGGACCTGTTAGCGCTGCAAGGCGCTACTGCGCGCCCCTCGGGCAGCGCGCGCGTGCGATGGGCTAGCCATCGCTCGCCCGTCTCGCCTGCCAGCGCGCGGCACGCGCGCTGGCAGCCCATCGCTCGCCTGCAATGGGCGTCAGTGGCCACATTCCACCGCAAAACGTGATTTTCGCCCCTAAAATCAGATTTTTCCGATTTTTCACCCAAAAATCCATTTTTTATCCAATTTTTTTGGGTTTTTAAAGGTTTTTTTTCCTTTTTTGAAATTCAAGTTAAATAAGATCTGATTTAATTGGATTTTTTCCTTAATTAATTGTTTTTTCCTATTTTCTTCATATAAAAAGAAAATGATGAAAAAGTAAAGGGGGGGGGGGGGACTTTTTTAGGTTTTTTCTTAACTTTTTCTCTTCTTCTTCCTCTCAAAATTCTCTACTTTTTGCTGAAAATTTTCCCCAACAAAAATCAAAAGAAAAGTTCATTATTCTTCTTCTTTTTCAAATAGAATTTCTTCTAAACATATTTTTATTCTAAACATATTTTTAGAAGGAGTTTTATTGATGAATTTAATTTTGAGACGAATAAAATAATTATTTGCTCTCAAAATTCAGTTTTTTAACTTGTTTATTTGTTTTCAATTAAACTTTTTTCCAAGATTTTTTATTGAATCATTTTTTGATGAAAAATTGATTTTGGGACAAACAAAATATTTGTTTGTTCTTGAAATCCATTTTTTCATATGATTTTCTAAAAATAAGTTTTTTTTATAAATATTATTTTTGAGACAAACAAAATAATTGTTTGTTCTTGAGAACCCTTTTTGTTTAATCAATAAAAATCATTCTTTAGGCAAAAAAGTTAATTTTTTGTTCTTAAAGAATTTTTGATCATTTTTTAAGACTATATTTTTCCTTGTAATATAATTCCAACATTTTTATTATTCAATTCTAATCTTGCAAATCAAGAACAAGAAAATCAATCATCATTTTTACCTTCATCGAATCCGAAACTCTGAGGCTAAACATTCTGGGCTTAAATATTTTTATTTTTTATTATTTTATTTATATTTAATTTATTAACATGTATATTTTATTATATTTATTTATTAATTTATTATATTGCTCTTATATTTGTTTCATTTAATATGTTAATATATTATTTTTGTTCATGTAAATATTGATTTCTTATTATTGCTAACATGTAAATAATTTATTTTTGCTTTGATTTCTCATTATTTTTAACATGTAATTAATTAATTAATTTTGATTGATATTTTTTTGCCATGTAAATATTTTATGCTAATCGGGATAACATCAATTAATCATGTCATTTATTTAATTATTTTCATCATTCTTTTATTCATTATTTTTTTTATTGCCATTGTTATATTTTTATTGATTATCCATTTATTTGTTTATTTTCATTATTATTATTATCATGTTCATATTTTTATATATTAATTCATTAGGATGTTTTACTTATTCCAATTAAATCATTTAATTCTTTTATCATTTAATGCATATTTCGTTTATTTTGATTTGTTAACATGTTAATTCATTTATTATCTTTCACGTCATTTTATTTTAATTTGTCATTCATTATTTTATATGTTTCATTAATTTTATTGATTTAATTACTAACATTATTTCATTTATGTTTTATTTTTTATGTCAAAACTTATTTTTTTACATTTTTGCAAGCACACGAGGAGATCCAGAAGGCTCGTTTGGGGTTAAATATTTATTTGCTTTATTTTTAATATTTCATTTGTTTGGCTTTTTCTTTTATTTTGCCTTGTAATTTTCTAATAAAATTATTTATGCACGTTTAAAAAAGAAAATCACAAAAATATTTCTATTAATTAATTTGGTATTATTTTTTCTAAATAAAGATGGGACCAATGTCCTAGTTTTTCATACCCAAATAAACCATCACCTTTAACAATTTTTAAAGTATGCATTCGAGGATCAATGTCCTCATCTTTAACAAATAGCCCGTTTTATGTATGAGTTGCACTTTATTTACAATTCCGCCCCTAGTTTTGTTGTAATCTATCTTTAGATGCTTTATTTTAATGCTGCTTTTGTTTATTGTTTCACTTGGATGGATAATTTATGCTTTAATTTAATTGCACCGAATTGAATGAGAAATGGGATAAAACGCTAAATTCAAAACTTAATTATAAACTTAATCAAGATATGAATAAATGGGGAGTCCAGAACCTACTTTGGTCTTTGGGTTCAACGAAGCAAGAGGGCCATCTCAGCATTCTGTTGGGGTAAAAGCCTCCAAGACACCTCTTGTGTCCCGTAAAAAGGCTTAAACTTGCACAGTCTTAGGTGCCACGAGGCAAGAGGGTCGTCCTAATGTTCTATTAGGGTGGAAGCATCCAAGACACCTCTGGTTTGCCCAAGCGCGAGGCGAGAGGACCATCCTATTATTAGGGTGGAAGCCTCCAAGACACCTCCAGGCTTGCTTATGATGGACATAGCAGCGCTGTCTTAGGCTCACTGAGGCTAGACGGCCTTTTCTAATGTTCTATTGGGTGGCGACTCCTTGAAACCTCCTTGTTACCTAAAATGGACGCACTTGTAGTTTCTTACAAGTTCTTATGAACCTCATCCCGAAGGCCCTAAAAGCGGGCGGTTCGGGGTGCCCTGGGGTTCTGCTCGCGTCACACCATTCAATAAGGCACTTTCAAAATGGGAGTAGTACCCGACATTATCTTTATAGACAACTCCACTTCTCTCTCCGGAGGCAACCCAGGCTAATCACTCGAAAACACATCTCCAAACTCTTTAACAACTAGGATATCCTCAATCTTAACCTGATCATGCCTAAAATCCAACACCACTGCTAGAAATGCCTCACAACCTCATGAACCTCTTAGCTTGTATAGCAGAAATCACATTACTCAAGGAACTCAAACCCAAACCTTTAACCACAATAGAAGATTGCTCTCTATCTTGCAATATAACCACTTTCCTATGACAATCAACCACTGCCCGATGCTTACTCAACCAATCCATACCGAAAATCAGAGCAAACTCTCAAAAAGGAAACTCTATCAAATCCGCAGAAAACTCAACACCTTGAACCAAAAGAGGATAATTCCTATACACTCTACTAACATTAACATTATGCCCTAAAGGACTGGTCACACAAACCTCATAATCTAATTGGTCAACATCATGCAACTTATGAAATAACTTATCCATGATTAAATATGAGTGTGTGGAACCAGAGTCAATCAGAGCATAAATCTTAGTGTCAAAGAGTAAGAACTTACCAGCAATCATGTCCGGAGCATCTGCTCATCCTGATCTCTCATAGTATATGCTCTAGCTAGAACCATCAAGGGCCGATCGACAGATTTCGATGGAGCTCCCTCTCTAGGCCGACCGCCTCAACCTCTACCTCTGCCCCTACTCTGACCGAATTGTAGTGCATTAGATCCCGCTCAGCTAGCCACACGCTAATCACCAAGGTTCTCACTCGACTTCGGACAATTAGCCAGAAGTTGATCAGTGCTCCCACTTTGGAAACAGCCACCCATAAGCCACCTACACTCACCCCTGTGGCACTTATTGCAGTGAGAACACTTGGGCCACTGTGACGCGCGCCGAACCCCGTGTCTTCCCGAAAGCCCGCTTTAGGGCGATCAGGAGAGGTTCATAAAACTTGTAAGGTATTTACAAGTGCGTCTATTTTGGGCAACAAGGAGATTTCATGGAGTCGCCACCCAATAAAATATTGGAAAAGTTTGTCTCGCCTCAGTGAGCCTAAGACAGCGCTGTTTTGTCCATTTTGGGCATGCCAGAGGGGTCTTGGAGGTCCCATCCTAATAGAACATTAGGAGGGCCCTCTCGCCTCGTGGAGCCTAGGACTATGCAAGTTAAAGCCTTTTTACGGAACACAAGAGGTGTCTTGGAGATCCCATCGAAATAGGTCTCTCGCCTCGTTGAGCCCAAAGACCAGAGAAGGTTCGGGACTTCCCATTTATTCTTACCTTTATTAAGTTTTATAATTGAGTTTTGAATTTAGCGTTTCATCCCTTTTCTCATTCAATTTTAATGCAATTTAACTAAGCGCGCATGTTAAACACATAATAAAAGCGATAAATAAAATAAATGAAAGCAAAATAAATTACAATAAAACTAGGGGCGGAATACAACCCCCATGTGTAAATAAAATAAAATTCATGTATAAGTCAGGCTATTTATTAAATTGAGGACATTGGTCCTATCATGCATAATTAAAGAAAATAATTTTAAAGTGATAATTTATTTTGGATGAAAAATCTAGGACATTGGTCCCATTTTTATTAAATAAAATCCAATTTAGTTTAATAGAAATATTTTTGTGATTTTTTTAATTAACGTGCATAAAAATAATTTATTACAAATTACATATTAAAAAAAATAAAATAATGAAAACAAAATAATGAAAATAATAAAAATTAACAATTTAACTCCCAAATGGGTCTTCAAATCTTCATGGGCTCCCACTTGGCAAAAACTCACGCATAAAAATGAGTATTGGAAATAAAACAAATGAAAATGAAGTTAGTAATAAAAAAGTTAAACATATAACATGAAAATAATTAAATTTATGCAAACAAAATTGCATCATATATGACAAGCCAATTAAAATGACATAATAAAAATATGCAATTTAACAAATTAATAAAATCAACATGCTAAAAAAACATAAAATAGTGTTAATAAAATTTAACATGTATAAAAACACAAAATAACATCAATAACATCCAATCATGCATAAAAAGCAAAAGAAATGATAAAAATCAGCATGCATAAGAAATAAATAATAATAGTAATAATAAAATTAAACAAGAATAAGGATAATAGTAATAATACTAATAATGGTAATAACTACAATAATAATAATAACACAATAATAACAAAGAATATGAACAATCAAACATAATAATAATAATAATAATAATAATAATAATAATAATAATACTAATAATAATAATAATAATAATAATAATAATAATAATAATAATAATAATAATAATAATAATAATAATGATGATGATGATGATGATGATAATAAAAGAAGATGAACAATATGAACAACATGAACAACATGAACAATTAAATAAAAATAATATGAATAATTGAATAAAAATAATAAAATAGTTCTAAGAGAATTTACATTGTTAACTAATCAAATAAAAATAAAAAACAAGAACTAAGAAGAAAATAATAAAACTAAAAGAATTTACATGTTAACTACTTAATTAGAAATAAAAAATCAAATTAAAAATTAAACTAAGAAATTAAGCCAAGAATGTTTACCCTCAAAATTTATTTTTATGAAGAGAAGGTAAGATCCAATTCCTTGTCTTGTATTGTTGGAATAAAACTAGAAAATAAAATATTGAAAGTGAATTTTTACTCAAAAACAAATAATTTATTTATTTGTCTCAAAGCAAAAATTGTCAATTGAAAATAAGAAAATTATCAAGAACAAAAATTGTTATTTTTTGCCTTAAGAATTGCTGGAAATTCCTTTAGAAATTGAGAGAATTTGTTCTTGAAGGAAGAAAGAAGAAGAAAAATATATTTTTAAAGAAAATCCCCCCCAATTCTCACTAAAAAACCCTTTTTATTCCCCTCAAAATTCAGATTTTTTAATTAAGAAATTAAATTAATTTAATTCCCATAACTACAAAAAAAACCACTGAATATATTGGGTTGTAAGATAAAAGGCTTTTTGAATTAAATTTTGCAAAAAAAATGAGTTAAAAAGCATTTAAAATGAAGAATTTATGGCCAAAAAATGCAAAACGAACGAACAGGGGCGCGGGGCGCCCCGTCGGCGCGCCCGACGGCCTTCCCGCACGCAGGCGCGTGCGACGGCCTTCCTGTCAGCGCGCGAGCACGCCACGCGCGCTCCGCCTGCACGCTGGGGCGCTGCCGCAGCCCGACACTCGCGCGAAATTTTTATTTTTATTTTTTTTAAAATTTTCTATAAAATTTAATAATTTAAAAACTCTCTTTTTTCATCACAAAATAATTTTTAAAATACTTTAAAAATATTTTTGAAATACATTTTTATTTAATTTTAAAACAACAAATCGACAAAGAAATCGTCATTTCCAACTTTCATTCCTTTTGTCTATAAATCGGCACACTTAATTTCATCATTGGGTAATCCTGATCAAGGCTACTCAGGACCCAGTGTCTACAGTTGCCCCCAATTTTGGGGAGGCTAGTGTGTGGGTGCCTAGGTGAGCCAAAATTCAGGAAAAGGAAAGAAGCGCGTACCTGAGGCTGTCTCCTTCCAGCTGCTCCCTCGGGAACAGTGTTGTGATTTATCCTCTTGAGTTGCACTGTTCCTTCTTCTGATTATGATGCGTCGAGTCGCTGACAAGACTACAAAACGCGAAACTTGCTCTTCTGAGCTACACCGAGTCTGCTATAGACTACCAAAAGTGCACTGTACCAAGTCGCTGACAAGACTACTAAAAGTGCAGGATTCCATCTTCGAATGGTGACTGTCTTCTTTTAGATATTTCCTGCAAAATTATGTGCACAAAAATACATACAAGAAAACGTGTGTGTATGATATGAGATACGAATGCTTGCAATAATGTATAGACCATGCCCTAGGTGGCCCAGGGTGTGCTAAGGATATAGGTTGGTTGCTCCACCATGCCCCCGGAATTAATAGGATTGTCATCTTGGCCTTAGGGATTCCGTCCCCCATAAGTTTTCTAAAAGAGACATCCAGTGCATCTTTGCCCCCCGGTCGATGATCATTTGCCCAGGGTTCTGACTCATGTCCTGAATTATGCCTTATCTAGCTGAAAAGAAGATCATCCGAAGTATACCGCCTTATTACTCCAGGCATCGAAAGTCATTATTTTAAAGGTAGTGCGTCCCTTGTGGATTTTCACACTAGCTTTTCTTTGTGGGAAATGCGTCCCTTAAGGGATTTTCACATAACCCTTTGCCTAACTTTTGCCTGGGATGGACCCAACCCAAACCAGCGGCTTTTTATTTTTATATTTTTCTCTTTTTTTTTTGTAAGGCAGACTGCCTGTCTCCAGGTTTTCACCCTGCCCTTTGGCCTAACTTTTGCTTAGAGAGCCAGTTACGGTTTTAATCTCTAACGGCCTCTTTTTTTATCTTCTTTTTTTTTTTATTTTTTTTTTAGCTGCAAGAGAAAGCTATTATCAAAACCACCGCTAAGAGTGAATAGCACCTATCTGCTTAAGCACCTTCCAACAGAATGATTAGACAATAGTCATTAGATGAAAAAGTGATATATTTCTTTTTAAGGCAGAACTAAAAGAACAATGTGAACTGTATTCTTTTATTGATTGCAAAATTGAGTACATTTCTATATGATTTCATCATACATGATCCTTATTTAACAAGAATTCAAAAGCACAAGACTACACCTAATCTCGGAATAGATATTGTAAGCATCAAACTCCTGTTATCAATCGACCCTCTTGGGTTTTCTCGATTGAACATTTTCTCTCAGCCCTTAATTTTTGCCCAGGATGCCTTTTTTTGGTTTTCACCCTGACAGGGCGCCCAATTTTAGCAAGGCCGCCTTTTTTCGGTTTTCGACCTGCGGGGCATTTATTCTCTTCTTTTCATTTTTTGGTCTTTAGCCATGGAACCTTTTTAGTCTATCGACATTGACCGAGTCTTTAAACTCATTCCCATCGCTGTTTGACAAGATTGCTGCTCCCTTTGTTAGCAACTTTTTCAAAAGGAACGGACCTTCCCAGGTTGGCCTGAATTTTCCTCATATGTCTGGCACTCCCGGCCTCATCATCTTAAAGACCAAATCCCCTTCTTTCAAAGGGTGCTTTCGTACCTTCTTGCCAAAGGACCGAGCTAGTCTCTTCTGATAAACCTGATTGTGATAATAGGCTCTCAACCTATCTTCATCCAACAGATTCAACTGCAACAATCGCTGTTGTGCCCATTCTGTCTCTGGAATCTCGGCTTCCATGACTACCCTTAAAGATTTTAACTCAATTTCAACCGGCAAAATTGCTTCGGTTCCATATACCAGGGAGAATGGTGTCGCTCCCGTAGAGGTTCTGACTGTTGTTCTATAACCCCAGAGTGCAAAAGGCAGCTTTTCCGCCCAATCTTTATAGATCTGAACCATCTTGGCCAATATTCTTTTCACATTTTTGTTCGCCGCTTCAACCGCACCGTTAGCTTGAGGACGGTAAGGAGAAGACTTGTGATGCTGGATTCCATACCTCTGAAGCATCTGTTTAGTTTTTGCTAAGAATTGCACCCCATTATCAGATACAATATGGTATGGGAGGCCATATCTGCATATCAAATTCTGCTCGATGAACTTAGCCATATCCCTAGCATCAATCTTCTTTAAAGATTCAGCTCCGACCCACTTAGTGAAATAATCAATGGCGACTATAATGAACCTGTGCCCATTAGAAGCTGTAGGACGTATCTCGCCTATGATATCCATCCCGCAAGCTAGAAATGGCCATGGAGATGTCAAATTATGTAGCTCTGAAACTGGGACATGCCTTAAATTCGCGTATTGCTGGCATAACTGGCATTGCTTCACATATTTTGAACAATCCGTATCCATTGTGAGCCAATAGAATCCTTGGCGCATGATCTTCTTCGCTAAGGCTAAGCCATTCATGTGAGCTCCGCAGACTCCGGCATTAACCTCTTCCATAACCTTTTCAGCTTCTTTCTCCGCCAAACATCTTAACTGGATACCATCGACTTGTCTCTTGTACAAAGTGCCATTTACACTGATGAACTGAGTGGACAACTTTCGAATCATCCTTTGGTCTTTCTCCGTGGCTTCTTCTGGAAAAACTGACCATTCCAAATAATTCTGAATGTCGTAGTACCAAGGGTTTCCATCGGTGGCCCCAACATTCATCACCTGCTCAGCTTCAAAATAAGGCTTTTCCGAGCTAGAGATTAGCACGGGTTTCATAGTAACCCCTGTTGGATTATCCCACATGGACACCAATGTCGCGAGAGCATCGGCCAATTGATTTTCATCCCTGGGGGTGAAGTGAAAAGTGCAAATCTCGAACTGGCTACTCAACATTCTCAAGTGCTTCATGTAAGGTAACAGTCTTTCTTCCTTAACTGACCATTCCCCTCTGATCTGATGAATTACTAATGAAGAATCTCCGAAGACTTCTGCGGTCTTTGCCCGTAGAGCCAGCAATGCTTCCAAACCAAAGATGCAAGCCTCATATTCGGCTTCATTATTGGTTGCCTTGTACCTCAACTTTTTGGCTAATGGCATCTTTTCACCATCCGGGGTCGTAAGAATGATCCCTGCTCCTGCCCCTTTACTGTTGACTGCCCCATCAAAGAACAATTGCCACCCTTGTACTGCTATGGCCATGACATCTTCATCTGGGAAATTGTATTCGAATTGGTCTCCCTCGATAGGATGCTCAGCCAAGAACTCAGCTACAACTCTTTCTTTAATGGCTTTCCTGGTGATGTATTCGATATCGAACTCCTGCAACAGTAATAACCATCTTCCCATCTTTCCCAGTAGAGAGGGTGCTTCCTGAAGGTACCTAAGCGGGTTATGCTTAGCAACCGCTTGTACACTGAAGGAATGAAAGTAGTGCCGCAACTTCTTAGAAGCCCAAATAACTGCCAAGCAAATCTTTTCCACTTCCACATATTTGGCTTCATATGTCAAGAATTTCTTACTAAGATAGTAGACAGTAAACTCTACCCCAAAATCATCCTCCGGGGCCATCATGGCACCCACTGAATTGTCTTCTATCGCCAGATACAGGATCAGTGGCTTGGCATGCCGTGGTGGTCTTAAAACTGGAGGATTCAAGAGATAATCCTTAATAGTATCAAAAGCCAATTGACAATCATTATTCCACACCACTGGCTGATTCTTCCTAAGAAGCTTGAAGATGGGCTCACATACTGAAGCCAGCTTGGCAATAAACCGGCTGATGTACTGAAGTTTTGCCAGGAAACTTCTAACCTATTTTTGTTTTTGAGGCACTGGCATCTCTCTGATGGCCCTGACCTTATCGGGATCTACTTCAATTCCCCTATGGCTTACCACATGGTCTAACAGCTTACCCGAGGTAACTCAAAAAATGCACTTCTTGGGATTGAGGCGCAAATCATACTTAATAATCCTTTGAAAGAACTTTTCCAAGGCCTCGAAGTGACCTTCTCTGGTAGCTAACTTGATCATCATGTCGTCAACATACACCTCCACTTCCTTGTGGATCAAATCAATGAGAACTCTGGTGGCCATCCTCTGATAGGTCGCTCCTGCATTCTTTAGTCCGAAAGGCATAACCCAGTAAGCAAATGTACCCCATCGGTGATGAAGGTTGTCTTAATCCGATCCACTATCTAGTTAAGGATTTGATTGTACCCTGCATACCCATCAACGAAACTGTACATCATACAAGCAGCGGCACTGTCTACCAGCACATCAATATGAGGCAGAGGAAAATCATCTTTCGGGCAGGCTTTGTTCAGGTCCCGATAGTCCACACATACTCGAATTTTCCATCCTTTTTAGCCACAGGAACCACATTAGCCAGCCACGTCGGGTATTTAACCTCCAGTAAAAACTTAGCCTCAATCTGCTTATGGATCTCCTCTTTCACCTTCTGAGCCACTTCTGGCCTAAGTCTTCTGAGCTTTTACTTGACCAGTTTACTCTCTGGGTAAGTTGGAATGGCATGTTCGGCTACATCTCGATCAATCCTCGGCATGTCCTCGTAGGTCCAGGCAAAGACTTTTTCATATTTTTTTAATATTCTCTCAAATTTTAGCCTCTCCTCAGGAGTTATGTCTGATGCTATCAAAATTTCCTTTGGATTCTCCAAAGTTTCGAGATTAAATGCAGTTGTGCTAGTTGAGTTAATGTCAAAAATGAATGCATTATGTTTATGATCATGAGAAACGAAATCATCAGAAACATCACACAAGTAAGAAAAGTTATTCATCTCATTAATATAATCAGAAACATTAACATTGTCATTAAAAAGTTCTGGCATAAAAATAGTATCTAAATAACTACTACCTTCATCTTTTGTCGATGACGATGCTGCAGCCGACTGGGCTTTAACTTCTTGGCTTGGTGGAGGCTTTTCAACTACCTCCAATGAGATCTCCAAATCTTCAAACTTAAGTTTTGGCTCTACCATCTTTTCCTTTCCTTTCAACCTGGTAGCTAACAGCTTATCAGTGACAATCTCCTCGGGCTCATCCCTATCCTAGACACTGCATTGAGTCATAATCTCCTCATCCCAGAAGTTCTCTGCGGACTTAATAACTCCAACATACCAATCAAAGACATCATTGAAAATTTCAAACCCCGAAATGATCTTTTCATCCACCCACTGAGGCTCTTCTTCTCCAGTATAGGCACAGATCGAAGATGAGGGAACAAAACTCTCTGAAATATGGGGGATCTTCTTTGACACTTTTTTTCCTGCCATGTCCTCCTTTGTAACCCAGACCCTTCCGATCTTTCTGGCCCTGTGTTGTGATGGCATCTTGCAACCCCTGTGAATTTTTACCCAATCCGGCCACTGGGAGGAAATGCATCCTCTTCATCATGTCCATCACCTGAGGGCTACCTGCCAAGCCTTGCTCCTCGCCAATCACTGACACGTGAAAGCCACTAAATGGCTGATTAGAGATCCCCAAGGCAGACACTTGGTTCTCTCTTACTGCTTTAATGGTCACCACCTCCCCTTCATGAGGTATCATTAACATTTGATGTAGGGTGGACGACACTCCTCCCAATTTATGGAACCACGGTCTTCCCAGTAGGGCTAAGAAATTTGCTGGGATAGGCAAGACCACAAACTCTGCCTTCGTCTCAATAGGGCCAGTCCTAACTAGAGCTCTGAATGTTCCCAATGCCTGTCTCTGAGAATTATCGTAGGCTATGATGGTCAGATCAGACTTACTCAACATACTCTCGTCCAGCCCAAAAGCCTGAAGTGCCACTAGAGTGCAAACATTTATGGATGACCCATCATCAATCATAACACAAGCGGTGTGCTTACTGTTAATTTAGGCCTTGATGTATAGTGGTCGGTTGTGATCACGGCCTTCAATTGGCAAATCTACGTCAGAAAACACAAGTCTTTCCCCTGATCCCCCCTTGACGAGATTTAGCAGCTCAGATGGAGAAATTGTGGTGGCTATGGTGGACTCACTCAATGCCTCAACTAACTTCTGTCTATGAGAAGGGGACTGCCTTAAAAGGTCCCAAATAGATATCTGACCCGTGGTCTTTTTTAGCTGCTTTATTATGGAATTTTCTTCCGGCTCCTTCTCTACAGGTGCTTGCACTGAGTCCTGCTGCTTCTCAACTTTGAGGACCACTCTCCCATTTCTTGTTACAGCCCCAACTCTCTCATCCTCCTCCGAATCCCATGGATCCGTGAACTCTCCATCTTTCTCATCTTCGTCTTCGTCTCCACTCTCACTAGTGGACCAACAGTCTATCGCCGCCACGGGAATCCCTTCTTCACTTGCCTCAGGGCGAGTGATAGCAACGTATTCATTTCCATACAAATCCTGTAATACATACAATTCAGGTAGGCTCGACCCAATCATGAAGACAGGCGGTGGCACAACATTGAAATTAGACTTCTTCTTGCTCTCCCTCTTTTCAGGATCAGTGATCTTCTTATTATCGATCAGATCCTGAATCTGGTGCCTCAGCCTGAAGCAATTGTCTGTCAGATAACCCATATGTTGGTGAAAGGCACAGTACTCATTCTCTTTATGCCCCGATTCTCCTTGGGTCCTAGCTGACCTAGGTGGCAGGGGTTGTAGCTTCCCCTCCTTCATTAACCTCTTCAGTACCCATGACAAAGGCCTACCCAAATTCGAGAAGTACCTATGATTCATTCCTGTTGCCGACACCTCAGCTGTCTTCCCACTTCTATTACCACCGCTGGAACTAGCTGACTTGGTTGCACCTTGATTATTGTAGCCCTTCTTGGCATAAGCCTCACTGCTTGCCCTTCTGGCCATATATTCTCCTTCTGCCTCTATAGCAATGTCCTTTAAGAACTCCCAATCTTTCAGCCCCTTCATTTTAAGTCCATCTCTCAGATATGGGCTGGCATTCCTAATGAATAATCGGATCTGATCATGTGTATCGGGTTTGCGCTTCATCTCCATAACCCGATTCCTCCATCGAGTGAGGTATTCATGGAAAGACTCCCCAGCCTTCTGCTGTAACAACTCTAGATCCTTCATTGTGACCTCCATGCGAGTACTGCAATCGTATTGCTTTAGGAACTCTTCAGTCAATAAGTCCCAATCTTTTTTGGACCTCCTGTCCAGCCTATAGTACAAGTTAATAGCAGCTCCTGTAAGACTCAAGCAAAAGTACTCTATCTTCTGCTTCCTTGTTAAAGTTATCCCCTTCATGACTAATGAATATTGCTTAATGTGTGTAGCAGGATCAGAGGTGCCGTCAAATTTTGGGATATCAGGCATCTTGAAGTTCTGGGGGACCAGATCAACCCCATCTAACTCACGATCCTCCGGGTTCATTCCCTTTCCTACCGTCATCATCTTTGTCATAGCCTCAAACATCTCCTCCATCTTCCTCCACATTGCTTCCTCTAGCTTGGGCGACTTTCCCTTTGCTATCATCTGTTCCTCTTGCTCATCCTCCCATAGGTCAACCTCAGATCTCGGGCCTTCTCTACGCTCAACAGGTGCTGGTGCTCTTTGCTCAACCGCAGGTGGGTCAACTACAGCAGGGGGATCCTCCCTAACAGCCCCTTGTTCATCTGGCCCCCTAATAGGAGCAGTAGCAACTTGTTGCCCAGCTATGGTAGTGGCAAGATTGCCCATCATGGCCATCATTCTAGCCTCAAACTCTTCCATTTTTCTCCCCACTTCCTCGGCAATCATTGCCCTGGTTGCATCAGACCCACTGGCTGGATTAGACATACTTGATGATTCTGAAGATAAAGTCTCACTACTATCTGAAAGAGAATCTGTGCTCCGATACGGCACTAGCTCTGGTAACCCCAAGAGTGGAATCCTTCTCAACCGACCGTCGGGACCCCTAAACCACCCGGGCAAATCTATGATGGCTAAAACAAATACATCTCGTTAGGATGATGCCTGATTGAAATGCAATGCATGGTCGTGCTGATGCAACATAGACAAACACATGCAAGCAGATAGATCCTTCCAACCTTATTGCCCCCAGACACGAGGTAGCATAGTCTCTTTCCTAGGTGGGCTTTATCCAAGGGTTAACAGGGAACCCATTAGACGCCTATGGTGCACGGTGGAAAACCGGCAGCATATCAGCTCTTATTTAATGTACACACGTATGAGTGTTTGGCTATTATGTATTTAAACACCTCAATTAAACTAAGATGGGCCCATCGGGGCATGAAAGCCTTTAATGGAGACCATTTAATTTAACTGATTTTGTTCAATATATGATGGCCCAGATAGTAAGCACGGTATTACGGTACATTTCACCTAGTGGAAGTATCTATTGCCATTACATGAGCTTTAGTCAAAGCTAGTGATACTTTAGGGCTACCCAAGCATGGTCCCTACCAACGGGTCTAGCTCATCATGGGCATAACGACCGATTGGGTCACTATTTGATATACCATAAGGTACGAGGCTTGGGCTGGTGATTATCCTTAACTCTTCCCCACATTAAGTGAACGTAGGGTCGTGCTTCGGGAACGCACCGAGGTTAAAAAAGGGACCAAACTAGCATAATCTAAGGCTCTAATGATATGCTATGCAATTTCGAGAAGAGATTAAATTTTTAAATTAAAACTCAATTGTAAATTTTAACCAAGGTACTTTCGAAGGGAAGTCTCAAAGTCCCCAGTGGAGTCGCCACTGTGATGCGCGCCGAACCCCGTGTCTTCCCGAAAGCCCGCTTTAGGGCGATCAGGAGAGGTTCATAAAACTTGTAAGGTATTTACAAGTGCGCCTATTTTAGGCAACAAGGAGATTTCATGGAGTCGTCACCCAATAAAACATTGGGAAAGTTCGTCTCGCCTCAGTGAGCCTAAAATGGCGCTGCTTTGTCCATTTTGGGCAAGCCAGAGGGGTCTTGGAGGTCCCATCCTAATAGAACATTAGGAGGGCCCTCTCGCCTCGTGGAGCTTAGGACTATGCAAGTTAAAGCCTTTTTACGGGACACAAGAGGTGTCTTGGAGATCCCATCGAAATAGGTCTCTCGCCTCGTTGAGCCCAAAGACCAGAGAAGGTTCGGGACTTCCCATTTATTCATACCTTTATTAAGTTTTATAATTGAGTTTTGAATTTAGTGTTTCATCCATTTTCTCATTCAATTTTAATGCAATTTAACTAAGCGCGCATGTCAAACACATAATAAAAATGATAAATAGAATAAATGAAAGCAAAATAAATTACAATAAAACTAGGGGCGGAATACAACCCCTATGTGTAAATAAAATACAATTCATGCATAAGTCGGGCTATTTATTAAATTGAGGACATTGGTCCTCTCATGCATAATTAAAGAAAATAATTTTAAAGTGATAATTTATTTTGGATGAAAAATCTAGACCATTAGTCCCATTTTTATTAAATAAAACCCAATTTAGTTTAATAGGAATATTTTTGTGATTTTTTTAATTAACGTGCATAAAAATAATTTATTACAAATTACATATTAAAAAAATTAAAATAATGAAAGCAAAATAATGAAAATAATAAAAATTAACAAATTAACTCCCAAATGGATCTTCAAATCTTCATGGGCTCCCACTTGGCAAAAACTCACACATAAAAATGAGTATTGAAAATAAAACAAATGAAAATGAAGTTAGTAATAAAAAAATTAAACATATAACATGAAAATAATTAAATTTATGCAAACAAAATTGCATCATATATGACAAGCCAATTAAAATGATATAATAAAAATATGCAATTTAACAAATTAATAAAATCAACATGCTAAAAAAAACATAAAATAGTGTTAATAAAATTTAACATGCATAAAAACACAAAATAACATCAATAACATCCAATCATGCATAACAAGTAAAAGAAATGATAAAAATCAGCATGCATAAGAAATAAATAATAATAGTAATAAGAAAATTGAACAAGAATAAGGATAATAGTAATAATACTAATGATGATAATAACTACAATAATAATAATAACACAATAATAACAAAGAATATGAACAATCAAACATAATAATAATAATAATAATAATAATAATAATAATAATAATAATAATAAAAGAAGATGAACAATATGAACAACATGAACAACATGAACAATTAAACAAAAATAATATGAACAATTGAATAAAAATAATAAAATAGTTCTAAGAGAATTTACATTGTTAACTAATCAAATAAAAATAAAAAACAAGAAAGAAGAAGAAAATAATAAGACTAAAAGAATTTACATGTTAACTAGTTAATTAGAAATAAAAAATCAAATTAAAAATTAAACTAAGAAATTGAGCCAAGAATGTTTACCCTCAAAATTTATCTTGATGAAGAGAAGGTAAGATCCAATTCCTTGTCTTGTATTGTTGGAATAAAATTAGAAAATAAAATATTGAAAGTGAATTTTTACTCAAGAACAATTAATTTATTTATTTGTCTCAAAGCAAAAATTGTCAATTGAAAATAAAAAAATTATCAAGAACAAAAATTGTTATTTTTTGCCTTAAAAATTGCTGGAAATTCCTTTAGAAATTGAGAGAATTTGTTATTGAAGGAAGAAAGAAGAAGAAAAATATTTTTTAAAGAAAATCCCCCCCAATTCTCACTAAAAAACCCTTTTTATTCCCCTCAAAATTCAGATTTTTTAATTAAGAAATTAAATTAATTTAATTCCCATAACTACAAAACACCACTAAATTTATTGGGTTGGAAGATAAAAGGCTTTTTGAATTAAATTTTGCAAAAAAAAAAAATGAGTTAAAAAGCATTTAAAATGAAGAATTTATGGCCAAAAAGGCCAAAAAAGGGAAAACGGACGAACAGGGGCGCGGGGCGCACAGACGGCGCGCCCGACGGCCTTCCCGCGCACAGGCGAGCGCGACGGGCTTCCCATCAGCGCGTGAGCACGCCGCGCGCGCGTCGCCCAGTGCGTGGCGAGCGCTGGGCGCTGCCCAGCGCGCGCTCCGCCTGCGCGCCGGGGCGCTGCGGCGCGGGCCCAGCTCTGCCGCAGCCTGACAGTCACGCGAAATTTTTATTTTTATTTTTATTTTTTTAAAAAATTTTCTATAAAATATAATAATTTAAAAACTCACTTTTTTCATCACAAAATAATTTTTAAAATACTTTAAAAATATTTTTGAAATACATTTTTATTTAATTTTAAAACAACAAATCGACAAGGAAATCGTCCTTTCCAATTTTCATTTCTTTTGCCTATAAATCGGCACACTTAATTTCATCATTGGGTAATCCTGATCAAGGCTACTTGGGACCCGGTGTCTACAGCCACACCTCAGTCCTACTACCCAAACACCTCTACTGGCACCTGAACCCATGGCAGATCCTTACCTCCTGCCTCTCAAAGCCAGACCTGAAGAAGTCTCATCCTATGGGTTTCTAGGCCTCTTACCCGAGGACGAACATCCACGAGGGGGATTCCTCCTCTGAGCTCGCTCCCTCAAAATCAATTCCGATCTCTCAGCCTGCACTGCTGCCTCAACAATCTGATAATATCCAATGCCTAGAGTACTCATCAAAGAAATGAGCATTGCCCTCAATGACTTATTGAAACTGACCTCAAAATGCCAACACCTAAACTCCTCTGTCAGAACACCCTCTCGAGCATACTTAGAAAGACGGTTGAACTCCTTCTCAAACTCAAAAACTGACATAATTGTAATGCCTCAAAAATTTCAGTGTTTTTATTTAATAACTTGACAGGCTAAAAATTCGTTAAATGTTAATTTTAACGCATGAGAGTGGAATTTTCCTTAGAGTTGCTCAATTTAATTATTCAAATAATTGTAAGTCTATATATATATATATATATATATGAGTGTATGTTTACATGCAAATAATTAAGAAAATAATAAACAAAAAAATTAAAGAGTAAATTGACAAGATAAATAATTTTTTTTCCATGTGACAAATATTATTAGTCTAAGAGTGTCCAATTATTATAGGGAATTATGAGCTAGAAATTGTGGGAATTAAATGAAATAGACAAAGAAAACAGGGGAGAACGGGCAAGAAGACTGAGAAACCGGGAGAGAGAGAGAGCAGCGGGAGGCAGCGCCGGCGACCACCGAAGGGAATCGGAGGTGGCGATCGGACTGTCGCAACCCGCAGCGCCGTTCCCATGGCGTTTTCCTCCGACCCGAGGCGTCGCTGATCCAGGAGAGCGGGAGGAACCCGCAAGCTTCTTCAGTGTGTTCCGGCCAGCTCTGGCAATGAGAGATGACACGAGTGGCACCGGAGGACTCCTGGTGAGCAGACAAATCTTCCGGTGGCCGTGGATCGTCCTCAATCACCGGCGTCGAGCAGATTGAAGGAGAAGAGAACCGAAGCTTCCTCAACGTTTTCCGGCGAGCTCCGACGGCGAGAGGCGACACGAACACCACGACGGGACTCACGGCGGAGAGGCGAAGCTTCCGGTGGCCGTGGATCCTCCTCACTCGCCGGGGATTAACAGATTGGAGGAGAAGAGGACCGTAGCTTCCGACGGCGATTCAGGCTAAACGGCGCCACGGTTGGGCACGTGATCACCGGAAAAGGAACCCCGAGGCGTCGAGCTTCCTTTCGGTGATCTCAGCACCTCCGGTGGAGTTCCGACGACACTCTGGCGAATCTCCGGTGACCGTAAAAAGGCCAAAAAAAAATGCAAAAAATAGGTATGTGGCCACCAAACTTATTTTTCTAAGTGATTTTTTTTTTCATAAATTAAAAATCATTGAGAACGATTTTATTGAACACAGAATGTGAACAATACGTTGTGGATTTTTGTTGAAATTTTGGCGGTGTGGTTATGGTTACTCAATTAAATGATAAATTTAGCTACGTTAATGGAGTAATTAGTTGCATAAATTGAATTTATCAAATCATGGACAATTAGCTATTGAAAATGGATAAACTGTTATGGTAATGAGTTGGATAAACTCATAGATTATAGCTATAAGTTAATGTAACAATAGTATATGATGAGCAAAAGGTTTGGAATAATTAACTAGATAAATGGTTGCTTAAATTGAATCTGTTTGTTAAAAAAAAAAAAAAAAAGAAGCTAAGCTATATATATATTTTGGATGTAAAGAGTTTGGTTGTATTAAATGCAATTGTTGTCCAAATGAGTTAATATGTTCGAATTTTGGAATTTAGGATAGATAATTGTAACACCCCGAAATAGCCCTAGAAGAATTATAGAATTTTGGTTCAAGAAAGATTAGTGTTGTGTGTGTGAGTCCTGTCGCGAGCACGACAAGCGTCGCGGGCGCGACAGAACCACTCCGGTGTTAGGGTATGTAAATTGGAATTTTAATTTGTGGCTTGTAAAAGAGTGACATATGGCTTTGTAGGGAAGTGACAAGTGGCAATAGATTAATTTATGTTAAGAAAGATTAAGAGTTAAAGAGAAGATAAACATGTAATTAATGGGTTAGGTAGCATTTAGTAACCTAGTTAATTTTTTTGGATTTGCTTTGACCATTTGCCTCTCTCTTTTCTATTCCCGTTGGTTTCTTTGCTTTGGCCATTATTCTTCTTTTCTTTTCCTTTTCCTTTAATTTTTGCCGTTCACTTGCTTTGCCCTTTCTTTCTTCTTCCTTCTTGACATGTTTTGAGTGATTCATTTGGATTAGCTTTGAGAGGGGTTAGTAGAGCTTGATTAGGTCTCCGAAGAAGGTAAGTAATGCTATTTAGTTAGTATTGGTCTTCTTCTTCTATTTTATTTCTGTTTTTGATTTAAAGTAAGAGAGAAGAGTAACTTTGGTATTTTGAATGGTTTGTGTATGGAAGCTGTGGACAAGAGGCCCAATAAAGGCAAAGAGAAGGTCGGAGACGAGTAGAGAGCATGGTTCAACATCCTAGAGGTAGGGATCGTGTGCGGTATTCCTATTTGTGCATGTGTTATGACTTTGAATGTGTTAAAAGAGATTTAGTTGTATAAAGAAATGTACTTTGTGACGCCCGTTCCCTAACGACAACTAGCTCAGCTAATCTTAGTTAGAGAAGGTCGCACACACACCCAGAAACACATGCGGAAACTGAATAATAAAATTTCACCACACACTATTTTAATTCATGCATCACATGCCAACTACTATTAGTCACACGCCTTAGCTATTCACATGACACACATACATGTGGGAGGTTACATCCGTGATTACTACATTATTACATGCCTTTACATATTCAAAATACATATAAAACTTATACAAAAGTCCCAAATAACAAGCCCCCAAACCTACACTATATACTTCCTATTGTTGACCGTACCAAAATGCGGGGGACGTCCTTCAGTCACCTCTCGTCCGTACCTGCACGGATTAGAGTAAATCCATGCTAAGCGATAACGCTTAGTGGGGAACTCATACATATAGCATATAATTTATCACACATCAGAATCATCATACATAACATGCTAATAATCATGCCAGATTAACCATTACTATATTCAATCATAAGGCATCAATTACTTATTCACATTTTCCATACTTCCTTGTATCACAATCACTTCTGTTTATATTTAATTAACTTTTAGCCGATTAACCAATTAGCCTTTCTGCCACTTTGCCTGCAATTCAATGACGCGGATAACGGGTATCGCATAGGTATCTCTCAGATACCAGTAATCTCATCGAGACTACTTTTTCACATTAGCACCTTCTGGTGCTTCATATCACATTAGTACCTTCTGGTACCTTTCATCATTCCACATATAACACAATCCAGTAAGGATATTCGCATTGTGATTCCCATGGAATCAGACACATTTAACGCATGGGGCTGCAGCACTTGACCCTATAGGCATGCCTAACTATCCACTACTTGACTCGCAGGCTTAAGTTGCTAAACACTTTATTCAGTTCACTTTACACTTTACACATTTGTATTAGCACACAGCCATACATTTCATTTGCTTATTCAATATACTTTCAAATTCAGTCTTCACATTTAATATTCACATAACTTATCCCATTCAGAAGTCATCATAGTTGTATGCATTTGTAGATCACTTAACACATATACATTACTTACTCATGCTGTCCTTCATTTCAGCTTAAAGCCATGCCATTTGAATGACCAAACACATTAGGATTATATTGCCAAAACAGGGTGGGTCACGGTCACAATGGATTTCATTGTCACCGTGACATATTGAAGTCCAAAACAGAATGCAAATTGGGGACATGTCACGGTCACAACCAATTTCATTGTTACCGTGATGTGTTCCCAACTCTCGGCAGAATGCAACCTGAGGGTATGTCACGGTCACAATGAATCTCATTGTCACCGTGACATATTCTCACTTGCAAAACAGAATGCTCCCTTGGGTACCTCACGGTCACAATGAAGTTCATTGTCACCGTGACATACCAAAATCCATTAGGCAGAATTGAACTCAAGCATACCTCACGGTCACAATGGTTTTCATTGTCACCGTGACCTATGCAAAAACACCATAACATGGTTATGTTTTCCAGTCCATTTCTTCCTTCTCATTAAGACTTCAAATCTCATTCTCCCTTTTGGCAATTAACCCAAATACATCAACCACACAATCAATAACACATACCTGATTTTCCCTTCTTGTTTGGCATTAAATAATAGTACAAATCATAACCACTTTCAAGCACTTTATCACAATCATTTTGCTACTATAATCATACAATTTAGCATCACATAATTCATGCTCAACCTTCAATTTCACATATCATGCAATTCAGTTCAAGACCCTATTTAACCAACACTAATCACATATTCATACAATGAGGGTTTGTTCCCAAACCTCGTCGCCTTAGCTCCTAATTCCGACGAACGCTCGGTTCCCCAATCACAGCTTTTCCCTTATCTCTTTTCACTTCTTCAGCTAGCAAAACAACACAGATTCTTAAGATCCCATCCAAACCAGTTCAACCAAAAAAGAAAGAGTAGAAGATGAGATTATGCACTTATTCACTCACCTCTTAGGTTTAACCCTCAATTCTTGATCCAATTAGCTATATGCGCACAGTTACCATTAGCCACTAAACCACTCTCATCCTCACTCACGGGAACAAGAAGGAAACCAAAGCCAAAATACAGAAAATATCTAGGTTACCAAATGAAACTCTACCATCTTAACCCACACTTGCATGCAAAGGAAGAGGTGGCAACCTCTCAAGAAGCCACACGGAAACCACTTCCTCAAGTCTGCCTCCACTTCCAATAAATCAAAGTTATTATATTCTTAATTAATCCTTCCATTAACTAATTAACTAGCCTTTAACTCATGCTTAGCACAAACATTCATAATTACCATTTAAATCCCTTAACTAAACTTCTTTCTTTCAATTAAGTCCAATCCTACACACACATGCCAAATTAGGTTAATTCTCTTAGGGTACAAATCCGGCCATGACAACTCTCCCCTCCTTAAAGAATTTCGTCCTCGAAATTCATACCTGAGTGGAATAGTTGTGGATGCTGTTCTCGCATAGCCGCTTCTGATTCCCAAGTTGCTTCTTCAACACCGTGGTGCTGCCAGAGTACTTTCACGAGTGGTATCTGCTTGTTCCGAAGTTGTCTGACTTCTTTTGCTAAGATCACTATTGGCTTTTCATCATAAGTGAAATCTGACTGCACTTCCACTTCTGGTAGAGATAGCACATGGGAATCATCTGACCTATATCTTCTTAACATAGACACATGGAACACATCATGTAGCTTAGCCAAAGTCGGAGGCAAAGCCAACCGATAAGCTACAAAACCTACTCTCTCAAGCACTTCATATGGCCCAATAAACCTTGGACTCAGCTTCCCCTTTTTACCAAATCGCAGTACCTTCCTCCAAGGAGACACTTTCAGAAACACTTTATCACCTACACTGAACTCAATATCTCTTCTCTTCAAATCAGCATACGACTTCTGTCTGTCACTTGCTGCCTTCAATCTTTGCTGTATGATTTTAGCTTTCTCTTCTGTATCACGAACCAAATCTGGCCCTATGACTCTGCTTTCATTCAATTCATGTCCAGCAAATCGGTGAACGACATTTCCTTCCATACAAAACTTCATACGGTGCCATACCAATACTGGTCTGATAACTGTTGTTATAAGCAAATTCCATAAGTGGAAGATACCTATCCCAACTCTTAGAGAAATCCAAAACACACGCTCGCATCAAATCTTCCAAAACCTGAATAATTCTTTCCGATTGTCCATCGGTTTGTGGATGAAAAGCAGTACTGAAATTCAATTTCGTTCCCAACGCTGCCTGTAAACTCCTCCAAAATTTAGAAGTGAATCTGGGATCCCTATCAGAAACAATAGACAAAGGTATCCCATGCAATCGAACAATTTCTCTTACATACAATTCAGCCAACTTCTCCATAGAATAATCCATCCGAACAGGTATAAAGTGAGCTGATTTCGAAAACCTGTCCACAATAACCCATACTGCGTCTTGCTGTCTTGAGGTCAGAGGCAATCCAGTAACAAAATCCATCGTGATATTATCCCATTTCCATTGGGGAATAGGGAGTGGATGCAACATTCCCTGGGGCACTTGATGCTCCGCTTTAACTTGTTGACAAACAAGACACTTAGACACATATTCAACTACATCCTTCTTCATCCCTGGCCACCAATACAACTGTTTCATATCTTGGTACATCTTGTTTCCACCTGGATGCATAGTGAAAATTGTATTATGAGCCTCGTGCATCAATCTCTTCCTTAATTCTTTATCGTTGGCCACACACATTCTATTCTTATACAGCAGTATTCCATCTTCATTCACTGAATAGTCAGTCTTATCCATATCACCAATTGACTGCAGAACTTGTTGCAATCTCCCATCACTTCTCTGAGCAACTATTAACTCATCTTTCAGAACCGGTCTTGCTTTCAACTGTGCTAATAAAGCTCCATCTGCAGAAAACCTCCACTCAATCCGCTTTAACTGTAATGCTGAAATTGACTTCCTACTCAAAGCATCGGCCACCACGTTAGCTTTTCCCGGATGATAATCCACAATACAATCGTAATCTTTAAACAACTCGAGCCACCTTCGCTGTCTCAGATTCAGTTCTTTCTGTGTAAGCAGATATTTCAAACTCTTGTGATCCGTGTAAATTCTACACTTCTCACCATACAAGTAATGTCGCCAAATCTTTAAAGCAAACACTACTGCAGCCAATTCCAAATCATGAGTCGGATAATTCTGCTCATGCGGTTTCAATTGCCTTGACGCATACGCTATCACCTTCCCCTCTTGCATCAATACACAACCCAAACCGACACCTGAAGCATCGGTAAACAATACATACTCTTTACCAGTCATAGGCTGTGTAAGAATCGGTGCTTCTACTAACATCTTCCTCAACCGATCAAAACTTTTTTGACATCTTTCAGACCACTCATATTTCACTCCTTTACGTAACAATCTTGTCAACGGTGAAGCTATTACTGAAAATCCTTTCACAAACCTTCTGTAGTATCTAGCCAACCCTAAGAAACTGCGAATCTCTAACACATTATTAGGCGGTTTCCAATTCACAATTGCTTCTATCTTAGTTGGATCCACTTTAACTCCTTCAGATGAGATCACATGACCCAGAAATGATACCTCTTTGAGCCAGAACTCACACTTACTGAGTTTGGCATACAGCTGATGTTCTTGCAAAGTCCGAAGTACAACTCTCAAATGTTGTTCATGCTCCTTTTCATTTCTTGAATATACCAAAATATCGTCTATGAACACAACCACAAACTGATCCAAGTACGGTCTGAACACCCGATTCATTAAATCCATGAATGCAGCTGGCGCATTGGTTAACCCGAATGGCATTACTAGAAATTCATAATGCCCATAACGAGTTCTAAACGCGGTCTTAGGTACATCTTCCTTCTTTACTTGCAACTGATAATACCCTGAACGCAAGTCAATCTTTGAGAATACCCCGGCTCCCCTTAACTGATCAAAAAGTCTTTAATTCGAGGTAAAGGATACCTATTCTTTACTGTTACTTTATTCAGCTGTCGATAATCAATGCACATTCTCATTGTACCATCTTTCTTTTTAACAAATAACACTGGTGCTCCCCAAGGAGAAACACTAGGTCTAATAAAACCCCTGTTCAGTAATTCTTGCAACTGCTCCTTCAATTCCTTCAACTCAGTTGGAGCCATTCTATAGGGTGCCTTAGATACTGGTACAGTTCCTGGTACCACGTCAATTGATAACTCAACTTCTCTTATTGGTGGTACACCGCTCAATTCTTCAAGAAACACGTCAGGAAACTCTCTGACTATTGGTATCTCTTGCATCTTTACCTGCTCTCTCTTACTATCTAATACCAGGGCCAAATAAGCTTCACATCCTTTTCTCACACACCGACAGGCTTGCATAGCAGATATCACATTCACAAGAGGATTAGTACACACTCCTCTCACTGTCGCTCTGTTTCCCTTACCATCAGAGAGTATAACCATTTTCTTCTTACACTTAACATCCGCATCATACTTAGTTAACCAATCCATACCCAGAATCAAATCAAACTCATCGAACGGTAGCTCAATCAAATCCGCTGGAAACATTATACCTTGAACTTCTAATGCATAGTTTCTATATACCCTGTTCACATTAACACTACCTCCCAAAGGGCTAGACACACAAATATCATATTTTAAACATTCCACTATAGGCATCTTTTCACATATCTTTTTATCACATACATATGAATGAGTTGAACCAGGATCAATAAGTGCAAACATTTCCACACCACAAAGTAGAATAGTACCTGCTATCATCTCAGGCGCATCCTGATCCTCTCGTGCCTTCATAGCATAAGCCCGCACTGACGCCGCATCAGGTCTATCCACAATCTCAGAATCGACTGCACCTCTGGACTGACTACCTCTGCCACGTCCTCTTCCTCTTCCTCTGTTCGTAGAAGGTAAGTTTGAACCACCCCTACTCTGCTCTTGTTGATTTCCTGACATCTCATAAGTATTCGGGCAATTAGCAATGAAATGCTCAGTGCTCCCACATCTATAACAAGCACCCGACACTCTCCAGCATTCTCCTCTATGCCTTTTACCACAATGAGGACACTCATGAACCTCACTTCTATTACCAGATGTTCCTCTTCCAGAACCAGATGCTGAGGGAGCGCCTCGCTTCTTACCTCTCGCTGCAGAATTGAACCCTGATTCCGCAGGTGATGCCACATGAGAATCTCTTGATCTTTTCCCCGTCTGGGAACCACCTCTATTCGCATTCCTCCTTTGTCTCCTTTCTCTTTGGGCTCCCAAAGTCCTTTCAGCTCTCAAAGCTGCTTGTACAATTCGATAGTAACTTATATTCTGCTCTGTTGTTAAAGAAATCAGCAAAGCTTTAATTTCCTCAATCAATCCATCCTCAAACTGTTGACATCGCAACACATCAGTTAACACACCTTTCGGCGCATATTTGCTTAAGCGACAGAATTCTGCTTCATACTCCGCCACTGTCATAGTCCTCTGTCTCAAACTCAAGAACTTCTTCCAATTTGCTTCTCGATGTGCTTTAGTAATATACTTGTTCTTGAATTCTTTTTCAAAGAACTCCCAGTTTAATGGTTCAGGAAGCATCGGATTCTGCAGGACCAACTTCCACCAATCATATGCAGGACCTTGGAGTAATGACTCCACACATTCAACCCACTGATCTGGAGGACATCGTATCTCCTTAAGAATCCTTTCCACCTTCTCAATCCAGTACTCTGCTTTTTCTGACTCATCTAACCTTGTACCATGAAATTCCTCCAAACCATGCTTCCTCAAAGATT
Organism: Excoecaria cochinchinensis; assembly: GCA_947683425.1. Classification (NCBI taxonomy): domain Eukaryota; kingdom Viridiplantae; phylum Streptophyta; class Magnoliopsida; order Malpighiales; family Euphorbiaceae; genus Excoecaria; species Excoecaria cochinchinensis. Next base: position 2,942,140 of record CANTUQ010000129.1, read on the forward strand.
TGATTGAGGCTCTTGGCGCCATCATACGTTCCATCACTCTCGCCATATCTTGTGTCATTCTCATCATGGCTTCCATAGGCCCAAATGGAATCTCATTCCCATAGCCAACCGATCTAGACTGCCCAGACCCTGTCACCTCAGCTTCACGAGGATTCACACTTTCGGCAGATTCCTCACCGGTATGCCTTCCAGAATCCATCTTACTACACAGATTAAACAAGGACTTCCGCATTAGGTCAACAAACTATACAAATCTTATCTACTCAATTCCCAGAAAAGACTCAACCTAGGCTCTGATACCACAACTTGTGACGCCCGTTCCCTAACGACAACTAGCTCAGCTAATCTTAGTTAGAGAAGGTCGCACACACACCCAGAAACACATGCGGAAACTGAATAATAAAATTTCACCACACACTATTTTAATTCATGCATCACATGCCAACTACTATTAGTCACACGCCTTAGCTATTCACATGACACACATACATGTGGGAGGTTACATCCGTGATTACTACATTATTACATGCCTTTACATATTCAAAATACATATAAAACTTATACAAAAGTCCCAAATAACAAGCCCCCAAACCTACACTATATACTTCCTATTGTTGACCGTACCAAAATGCGGGGGACGTCCTTCAGTCACCTCTCGTCCGTACCTGCACGGATTAGAGTAAATCCATGCTAAGCGATAACGCTTAGTGGGGAACTCATACATATAGCATATAATTTATCACACATCAGAATCATCATACATAACATGCTAATAATCATGCCAGATTAACCATTACTATATTCAATCATAAGGCATCAATTACTTATTCACATTTTCCATACTTCCTTGTATCACAATCACTTCTGTTTATATTTAATTAACTTTTAGCCGATTAACCAATTAGCCTTTCTGCCACTTTGCCTGCAATTCAATGATGCGGATAACGGGTATCGCATCGGTATCTCTCAGATACCAGTAATCTCATCGAGACTACTTTTTCACATTAGCACCTTCTGGTGCTTCATATCACATTAGTACCTTCTGGTACCTTTCATCATTCCACATATAACACAATCCAGTAAGGATATTCGCATTGTGATTCCCATGGAATCAGACACATTTAACGCATGGGGCTGCAGCACTTGACCCTATAGGCATGCCTAACTATCCACTACTTGACTCGCAGGCTTAAGTTGCTAAACACATTATTCAGTTCACTTTACACTTTACACATTTGTATTAGCACACAGCCATACATTTCATTTGCTTATTCAATATACTTTCAAATTCAGTCTTCACATTTAATATTCACATAACTTATCCCATTCAGAAGTCATCATAGTTGTATGCATTTGTAGATCACTTAACACATATACATTACTTACTCATGCTGTCCTTCATTTCAGCTTAAAGCCATGCCATTTGAATGACCAAACACATTAGGATTATATTGCCAAAACAGGGTGGGTCACGGTCACAATGGATTTCATTGTCACCGTGACATATTGAAGTCCAAAACAGAATGCAAATTGGGGACATGTCACGGTCACAACAAATTTCATTGTTACCGTGATGTGTTCCCAACTCTCGGCAGAATGCAACCTGAGGGTATGTCACGGTCACAATGAATCTCATTGTCACTGTGACATATTCTCACTTGCAAAACAGAATGCTCCCTTGGGTACCTCACGGTCACAATGAAGTTCATTGTCACCGTGACATACCAAAATCCATTAGGCAGAATTGAACTCAAGCATACCTCACGGTCACAATGGTTTTCATTGTCACCGTGACCTATGCAAAAACACCATAACATGGTTATGTTTTCCAGTCCATTTCTTCCTTCTTATTAAGACTTCAAATCTCATTCTTCCTTTTGGCAATTAACCCAAATACATCAACCACACAATCAATAACACATACCTGATTTTCCCTTCTTGTTTGGCATTCAATAATAGTACAAATCATAACCACTTTCAAGCACTTTATCACAATCATTTTGCTACTATAATCATACAATTTAGCATCACATAATTCATGCTCAACCTTCAATTTCACATATCATGCAATTCAGTTCAAGACCCTATTTAACCAACACTAATCACATATTCATACAATGAGGGTTTGTTCCCAAACCTCGTCGCCTTAGCTCCTAATTCCGACGAACGCTCAGTCCCCCAATCACAGCTTTTCCCTTATCTCTTTTCACTTCTTCAGCTATCAAAACAACACAGATTCTTAAGTTCAATCTCAGACCAATAACATCCCATCCAAACCAGTTCAACCAAAAAAGAAAGAGTAGAAGATGAGATTATGCACTTATTCACTTACCTCTTAGGTTTAACCCTCAATTCTTGATCCAATTAGCTATATGCGCACAGTTACCATTAGCCACTAAACCACTCTCATCCTCACTCACGGGAATAAGAAGGAAACCAAAGCCAAAATACAGAAAATATCTAGGTTACCAAATGAAACTCTGCCATCTTAACCCACACTTGCATGCAAAGGAAGAGGTGGCAACCTCTCAAGAAGCCACACGGAAACCACTTCCTCAAGTCTGCCTCCACTTCCAATAAATAAAAGTTATTATATTCTTAATTAATCCTTCCATTAACTAATTAACTAGCCTTTAACTCATGCTTAGCACAAACATTAATAATTACCATTTAAATCCCTTAACTAAACTTCTTTCTTTCAATTAAGTCCAATCCTACACACACATGCCAAATTAGGTTAATTTTCTTAGGGTACAAATCCGGCCATGACATACTTGGAGCTTAAATTAGCTCAATTGTTTTTTTTTAAGTGTGTGAAATTATTGTGATTGTTTGTAGTGTCTTAATGTCTAAAGTGATTGTATAATTTGAATGAAAAACCTAGTTAAGAGTATGATTTATAGGGCAATTACATGTTAAAAGAGAAGTGGTTGCAGGTGAAAATAAAAGCGTTGGTTTGGGTTTTGTTTGAGTTTAACTGTGTGTGGTTTTTGCCTTTGGAATTGGGGAATACGCTTTTGTCACGAGCGTGACACAAGTAGCGATCGCGACAAAATCGCGTCTTTCATTTCCGTAGGAAACAAGTTGGAAATTGGATTTTTAGAGTTGTGAGGAGAGAGTCACGAGACGTGAGGGTAGGTCACGACTCGTGACCCTTGGGCAAGCCTTGTCGCGAGGCGTGAGATGGCATCACGTCTCGCAATGCTTCTCTGTTGTTGTGAGAGTTCTATCACGATACGTGACGAGCAGTCACGCCGCGTGACCTTCCACCGGCGAGGCGTGAGATGGCATCACGACCCGTGATGTCCTCTCTCTGTTGTGAGGATCCTGTCACGAGACGTGATGGGCAGTCACGACTCGTGACCCCTTCTTTCCTGGTGGGCGTGAAGCGAAGCAGATCGTCACGAGCCGCAATCGCATGTGCGCCTCGTGACGGCCCTGTTTCCTTAGGCTACTGTCGCGAGCGCGAAACAAGTCGCGATCGCGACAGTGAGTAATTTTCTGCCTGTTTTGTCTTGTTTTTGTCTTTTGCTCCTGTTTTGAGTTATTAAAGGTCTAAATGGATCTTGCATGTTATCATTTAGCCTATGTTTGATTTAAATCATCTTTTAAATCTCTTATATGATTAATAACCTTAAATATGCTTGATTATTAAAAGCTATACAGAAATTAAATGTATTTGAATTATAGTAAATCAGTTGATATCAGTGTAAAGTATATGAGTTGTTAGAGCCTAATTATCATTACAGTGGATAGATAAGCATGCTTATAAAGGGCTAGAGTGCAGCTGCTAGAGTTGGCCTTAATTGTGCCCAGAGTTCGGAATACCTCGTGTATTCCATAGAGTTTGAGTTAATTCTCCACATGTAAGATACTGTAAACAGTATCCAGAGTTACTCGTATCCACCATGAAAGGAATTCAGGCTTATTGTTTTATCCTCGTTATTGTTAGTGTATAGTGAACATGAAATGATCATATGTAGTGTTATAAGTAAATGTTTAAAGTATATGAGATGAATGTTACATGATAGTTATGTGTACCAGCACATGTTTATATGAATTGGATTACATGATTTACATGAGTGTGAAAATATATGCATGTGTGCTTTGACTAATATATGTGGTGTATATATAATTTATTTTGAGACTTCGAAAGAAGTCCCTTGCATTATTTTCATCCCCACTAAGCGTTGTCGCTTAGCACGGATGTTTGTTTCCGTGTAGGTTGACAGGTTCGGATCAGTGAGAGCGGCATCTGCAGGTCAAGGCCACTAGGAAGTTTTGCTATATCTTTTTGTATAAATTAGAAGTAGAGTTTGTGATGTTTTGAGTAACATCATTATGTAATAAAGAGTATAGTTGTCCTATGTAATCGTTAAAAGTATATGTATATGAATCGAGAAATAAACATGTATAAGTATAAAGCTTTTGTATTATGTACAATTTATATATATGTTATAAGAGCTCTTTTCTTTTTGTTTGGGCCCAACTTATTTCTAATTGTTTGTTACTATCGCTTCCGCTAATGCATGTGCAAGTATACGTAAGTGTCCGCGTAGTGCCCCGATATTCCTTACCGGGGGTATGGGGGTGTTACAATAATAATTTGAGATGATTGAAACTATAATTATACAATCAGGTAGTAATTGAGTTGTGATATATCAGTAATGGGAATTTTAGACTTGTAAATTTTCTTGTCTTCAGTTTATACACATTATGCTAAATACTAAATTTTTCATAGACTTGATTAGTTGATTAATTAGCAGGACTAATATGATCCTAATAAATAAAAATAATAATAATAATAACTGACATAATTAATAAGAATAAGAGTTTGATTAAATGCCGATGTAACATACTGAGAAACTTGGAAATTAACTATATGTTTTGAGTGACTAATAAAGCATGAAAGTAAAACATAAAAAGGAAGGAAATTGGTTTAGTTTTAGTAATTTAAAAGAGATTCAATTTAAGTGAAGGGTTAGTTGGAATTCATGAAATAAGGAACATGGATATTTGTTTGATTATTTTGATGTATTATATTGTGTTTAAACATTAAAATAGTATTAAATTAGAAATAAATGTGTATTTTTATCGGATGAATTTCTGTTAAATTAAGATGTATGCGTTAAATTAAGGCATAATTATTGTGAAAAAGACATGGTTAGTGATAAGTTGGGATTTTAAGGCTATCATCTAAGCATAAACTGTTAATTCTTCCTAATGTGTGTGTGTGTGTGTATATATATATATGTATATATATACACGTATGTCTATATTCGGATGCTAAAATGTTTGCATGAACTAGTAAATTAGTATGTGAATAATACGTTACTGGTTTTGTTTGATTTGTTGGCTGTATTGTAATGAGTTTTGGCATAGTTGATTTGAGATTAAATTAAGACTTACAGAATTTCGGGTTGAATGAAAAGAATCGAAAAATTGTCTGTAACTGGAAAACTAGGACAGTATTTGTAAATGGAAGAAATATAAGAAGTTTAATACAATGTGTGAAAAACATTGAGTACCTATATAATAGTAAGGTATTATGGGTTCTATATGAGATAAACTTAAATTGATGAAATAAATGGAGGAGAATGAAAATGGAAAGAAAGGGTGGTGGCTGAACGTATACTCGCATATTTGAGATATGTTATAACTGTTAATGCATTTTAACTAATATAAACATGATTAATGGCTTGCTGTGAAGCAAAATCAGTGGAATGTGATAAGTAAATGAGGTTGTATGAGAAAATGATGATGGATGATACCGGGATTATTTCTGAAAAATTGAATTGAAATGTATATTGATCTTATTTTATGTAAAGATCAAAGTTTTGATTTATTTAAATAATATTCAATAATGTGGCCCTATTTGATGAGCTGGTAGTCAAGTCTAGTTCAGAATATAGTGGCTAGCCATAGGGACATAAGACCGCGGGTGTGAGCATGGCGACTCACTTTTTAGTAGGCCAATGATGGTCCTACTTCTGTATCTGAATATCACTTTTTAGTAGGCCAATGATGGTCCTACTTCTGTATCTGAATATCACTTTTTAGTAGGCCAAAGATGGTCCTACTTCTGTATCCGAATATCTGTATCTGAATATCCGAAGTGTACTGTTATGTATTAAAAGACAGTGGTGGTCCCACAGGACTCTGCTGGTAATTCTGTGTGAACTTCTGGAGTTCACATCCCGTTTATCCTGTGCTTAGAGTCTGCCAGCATTGTACTATGGGCAAAACAGTAAATTGCAAAGTGAATTTATGAAAGTGAAATAATTGTGTGAATCAAGAAATTTAATGATGAATAAATGAAGTGAGATAAACTGGTGGGTTTAAATAATAAATTTATAATCCATATTAAATGTATAACTTAAGAAGTTAGATGGCAAGTGTGAAAGTAAATGTGGATTAAGAAGCCATAAAGTAACTTAATGGCAGAAGTAAAGTTGAAGGATGAACTAGTACAATTCGTAAAGAGATGTTAACTAAGAGGTATGAGTGAAATTTAAAGTTTAATATATATGTATATATGTATATATAGATTTGGGTGAAAGTTAACTAATTTATAATATGATTTCGAATTTTGATAAAGTTGATGGTTCTGTGGTAAAAACTTTAATTGAATGAATAATATTAATAAATGAGCCTATGAAATTGAGATATGAAAGTGGCTTTATGAAAATATATGAACCTTATATTCACCAACGTGTACTCCAGGAATGCAAATATACATAGTAGTGGATATTATTGGGTTGGATAAATGCTATAACAACCGATAATGTAGGAATGAAATATTACCTACTATGTTAGAAGTATATTGTCTGTTTAATATTGCATGACATTAATAAAATGATGCATGATAAGTGAGTTTTACACTTTATTAAAATGCAGAAGGATCTTAGTCGTTGATGTGGAAATTTGATTATAAAGGTTTATGAAGTTTCAGCATTTGAAAAGAATATGGAATGTATCGCATAAATATGGTTTTATCCTACAAACCATTCATATTTAATTTGGAGTTACATAGCTATTGGTATAATATTAATTATAAAGTATTATATTGATTATGAAAGGAAAAAGTAATTTGCTATATTAATGTATGAATGATCAATTACATGTATATATTATGTTTATGTCGTGGATAAGTAAATTTGGTAGTCACCACTAAGCGTAAAGCTTAGCGCGTGGTTTATCCTCGCGCAGGTATAAGACAGAAATCAAGTGAATATCAGCACTATTCCAAAGGAGGAACGTTGAATGGTAAGCATGACAAGCAGGTGATGAGAATGAAATTTCTGGGAATTGCTATTTTAGATTTTGTTCAGATCGGCATGTACACTATATTGATAAATAGGATAGTAGTGTATCAAGAGATACACTAAATATTTATTCATAGTAAATAGTTGATGTATTGATATTATGTCCTTGTATTTTGTATAATTGATGTAAATAGTGAGCTGATGACATTATGAGTTATTATATAAGTATGTGATTGGAATTAAATTGGAGGATGGGCAAAATTATGTGGAGTTTGAATTGGAGTAGGATGGATGGAAATGTATTTGATTATAGAAGTGTAAAGAGTTTCTGTTTACAGGGGGATAGGCAATATTATAAAGGAAACTCTGCCGAAATTTCGGTAGAATTTAAGTAGCCTATTTGAGAATGATTGTGTGAATAGTAAAGTTTATTAGTGATAAAAAAAAAAAAATTTACCCGGATTTTCGTAATGATTTTAAGAATAGTTTAAGACAGTTAAGTTATTATGTACAGTAAAAAGGGTGTTACAATAGCTCTCTGCTTCAACCCAAGAAACTGAGCCCACTTAGCATCCTTATACTCCCTAGTCACATAATTATTGGTAAACTCCTGCTCGAAAAATTTCCAAGTGACCGGAACGGGCAACTGGGGATGCCTACGAACCAACTTCCACCAATCATAGGCAAATCCCTGAAGTAATGCCCTAACACACTCTACCTGCCTCTCAGGAGGGCACCGAATTTCCTCTAAAACACGCTCCACCTTCTCTCTCCATTTCTCAGCATACTCAGATTCATCCAGACTAGTCCTATAAAAGTCCTCTGCCCCAGCTTTTCTCATACTCTCTAAAAAGGCTCTTGGAGCAGTCACCCTCTATAAGACCCGAGCCATGTCTTGAGAAATCTTCAAAATTGCCTCAAAGGGCATGGCTATAGCCTTAAGCTGCACCCTAGCTGGTTGAGCCAAAACAGACACAGACGAATCTGGTACTTGAAGATCCACACTCTCGGTGACTCCTTAAATGACCTCTGCATAAAATTGAAAGCCATCTAAAACAAACACAAGGACATTCGTAACAGCCAACACAGTCCTAGACATATATCTATGCACAATAACACCCAGAAAATGCTTAAACCGAGGCTCTGATACCAAAGGCTATAATAGCTCGATCGTAATGCCACACAACACCCCAACCGGAGTACCATGACATATCCCGATCAGAATGCCATAACAAGATATGAACACATACCAACATACATAATTATAGCGAAATAAAAAATTTGAACAAAATGATCATTCATTCATAAGTATGATAATAATATCCATTATAAAGTTGTTATGATATTACAAAATAATTATATCTTCCAAAATTACAAGGTGGAAGCTGGATAAAAGAATAAATACAATGAGAGTTCACTATTACAAAAAGAATCATAATACAAAAATGCTAAATCCTAACGTTAAACCCTCTATGTTGGCTGGGCTGGTGGAGACTCTTCCAAAAGTTAATCACCTTCCACACCTGCATGGATGAAACACTCATGCTAAGCGATAACGCTTTGTGGGAAAAATAACAATAAAGTGGATGACCATTCACAATGGTTGTCAAAGAAAAACACATATATAATGGCATATACTGATATTCATACATATATGTATATCCAAAATATAACTTAAGCTTATTCATTGCATTAGAAGTTCACACTCATTCATATAAATCATACTGATTCACATGCTCATACTCATAATCACATTTATATGTTAACTGATCCATATGCTCATAAATAGAGTCACTCAGAATTCACCTTCTCATAAGCATAACGAAACAAAACACCTGTTGACTCATAATAGTGGATAACGAGTGAACAAAGGGGGTACCCGAGGGTACAATTCAAAAAGCAACATCATATTTTCTTATTCCAAACATTTTCACAAAGGGGTTCTTAAACAAGATCCATACACATTAGGGATTGCAAGGATTCAAACGGGGACCTGATTAGGGTCCAAACGGAATAGAGGGCTGCAGCTACTGAACTATATTAGGTATGCCTAACTATCCAGATTGACTCTTGCAGGTAACGCATAATACAAATCATGCTCCAAAGCACAACATATAGTTCATCATGAAGAAATCATAATATTATATATATCAAAGCATATTTATATACCATACAGTAGCAAAAACCCAAGAGAAAGATATGAAATTAATTTTTTTGAAGGACAGGACAATTTCGAAGAACAAGCAGACCGGTGATCATTGTCGCCATCGCAACAACAGTCACACTCGCGACAGTAGCCAGAAGGCCATGCGTGAAGCCAGACATTAAATTCCCTATCGTGCTTCCAATTAGGCTACTCACTCGGGCTTCCATTCGAGAAAGGCCTAGCTACTGTTCGGCTCACAACAGAGTGCTCGATTGGGACCTTGAATCACCGATCCCTGTCACGCTCGCACCGATCAGAGCGTTCATGATAGAGTCATGTTCCAAGTCTACAAAAATTCTGCAGAACACCTTATAAACTCCAAAATACACCCAAAAATCCAATCCAAAACTAGCTTACCTTGGTTTGAGCATTCCCTGCAACAAACAACATAAACACAAACTTAAATCGACCAAAACTCATAACATTTACTCACATTAACCTCATTAAACTTCACATTTTCTAGAAAACTCAACCAAAGATATAAAACCATGAAAATATATCAAAACACATAATTTCCCAAACCTGTAAATTCCTAAGCTCCTAATCACAAGATCCACTCCCACTTGCCTTCTTTTTCCCCTTAGGATCATGAGGAGGCACTTCTAAACCAAGAAACCCAAGAAATCACACAAATGCAAAAACCCCAAATTAAGAACACGTCAAATAAAAATCAAGAGAAAAGATAGAGAAGAAGATAGAACTCAACAAAATGTACCAAAATAAACTCTTGAGCTGATCAATTTCCACCAAAACCCAACAAAGAGAATAGATCAAGACGAAGAAAAGAGGAAGGAAGAAGAGGACAGAAGAGCTAGGGCAAGTTCTGCTCTTTCTTTCTCTTCCTTGCCCTTTTATACCCCTCTCTCTAATCCTTGCCACATATCCTCTTATAATTGGTGGAACTAGACCACTCACACCCTACACTCATGCATGACACAACACATAAGCCTAATCCTCACCAATACACACACTACTTTCTTATGAGCATGCACACTCTACCAAAGCCCACAAAACATGCATATAATCAAAAAATTAAAGTAACACATGCCAAAACCCTCACAAACACAGATGCAATCATGGCTAAAACTACTAGGGGAAAACTATCACACCCCAAAAGTGGCCTAGTTGGAATTTATAATTTTAATTCGATATTATGGGTATTTTGGTGATTTATGCAAGTGAATTAAGGGCAATTGGGTAATTTTATAAGGGAAAGGAGGACATAATTGTAAAGGATTAAGAGTATTAATTGAAAGAATTTTTATTAGTGACCAAGTGGTAATTTGTAAGGGCTTAAAAGAGATTTAATAAGGACCAAATGAAAAAGTCAATAAAGTTGAATAAGAGAGCCAATGCATGGCTACAACCTGGAGGAGTTTGGTGAGTGCATTAATGGGGATTTGAATGGGAATGGGGAGAGGGAAGGCAGAAATTTGGCTTCCTGGAGAAACTATCAGCTTTTGCCCACTTCCTTGCCCACTCACATTTCTTTCTCTTCTCCATTTCTGCTCTTCCTTGCTTTGCATGCGTTAATAATTGATGCTTGAGCTAGGGTTTTGAGTTTTGAAGGTTTCAAGAGGTAAGTAACTGACTTTGGTTTGAATCACATGTGCTCTCTCCATTTTCTTCTCCTTCTACGGGATTCATTGGGCTTTTAAAGGCTATGTTCATGGGTTAATAGAGCTATTATTTTGATTGGTTGCAAGCATCTGAAGAGAAGAGGAAGGATAAAGGGAAAGGAAAAGTAGTGGCTTGAAGAAAGTGAAAGTTTTGAGCTCCATTCCGGGTTTGGGAGTGTTTTGTCCATCTCATTTGGATCCTATTTTTGAGTTAAATGTTATTGTTATTTGTGTATTTATGGTATATGAAAATGCATGAGTAAAATAGCTTTGTGTGTATGATTTACGATGATAGAGTTTTGATGGTTTGCATGTGAAATTTTGAGATTACGTACATGAGCATGAGCTAGAAATTCTGGGTTTTGAATTCTCTGTAAATGTCTTTTAGATGTGTAATAATGTTGTATGATTTGTGTTAGTATGGTTGTGAACATGTTTTGGAAGCTAAAAAGGTAAGCTTTTACTTATTTAGCATGAAAAATGGATTTGGGTAAAGTTGGGTTTTGATTTTCCTTCAATTTCCATTTTCTGCATTTCTGAGGTTGAGGAAGACCGTCTCTATCGCGAACACAACAGAGACTGGCTTTTCCTCCCTCTCACGTGGGTTCGATTTTTGCCTTGAGGAACACGACTCGGCATATGGAGCACGAGTTGTGCTCCTCTCCTCTGGGTGAACACGAGTCAGACGGTGGCATCCGACTCGTGCCCTTGGATCAGGTTGAGCACGAGTCGGCATTTGGTGTATGACTCATACTGGGCCTCTTCCTCCCGCTGCTTCATCGACCACTGTCGCGATCGCGACTCCTTGTCGCGAGCGCGACAGTAGTCCACCTGTATGTCTCCCCTATTTTCCAAAAATTGGATTTTAAGCTTGCTTTACAGGGGTTTTTCATTACATAACACATGCTTGGATCTAAACTTGTACTATACTTTGATAATTGTTTAATTATGAGATATATGTGCATGATTAAAATTATTATATGTGATTTAATGCCTATAATTTATATGTACATGGGTTATTTATTTATAAGTACATGTTCTTATTGCACCCTGTATATGGTGTATATGTTCCCGAATTTGACCAACATACGTGTATACATAAAATATCACGATTATACTTGATTTACCCTCTATTATATGATAATTACTTTAGATTATGATTGAGTGGTTATTTGAGCCTGATAGTCTTAGTTAGTGGATAGATAAGCGGTTATCAAGGGTCAGGGTGTGAGTGCAGCTGATATATATTATTTGCTACATGAGGGCCCCGTTTAGGTCATATTAGATGTTTAAGGCCTCGGTCTCCGATATAATTTCGAGTATACATGATGATAAAATGTTTTGAGACTTATGTCTCCATATGCTTGGAATACTGTGTCCTATCAGTATCATTAGTACCCGTATCCACTAGTTAGCGAGTAATCAGGATATTATTTGGGGTTTATTACATGAGATTGATATATGAAGCTATTAGTTATATGAAATGAATATATGTTACATGTATATATATATGCATTGCGACAGGTGAAATGTAATACTTGTATTCGGATATGAATGGCTATACGATTATATTCCTGTTGATGCATGAATATTGATTACTTGAATATGAATGGTTACTTTTCGATATACGTGTATGATGAATACTTGTTATAAGCATTTTATTATTATTAAGCTTATATATATATATATGTTTATTGCAATTATATGTACATGCTTGTGTTGTTCCTCCCCACTAAGCATTTTTGCTTAGCACGTGCTCTTTGCCCGTGTAGGTGGTAGGTTCTTTTTGGAGTCGGACATCTGCAGGTCGGCCACTAGTAGTCTAGAATTGGAGTTATTTTTATCTTCCACTGTATTTTGTTTATGGAGTATGATTTTGGAAATGTAATTTTGTAAAGAATTATTTTGTATATGTAAATGTTTATCTTTTACAAATTCCTTTTGTAAAACTATATGGTTATGTATTTATATGGATTTGTTATCTTTTGATTTAATGTATTTATTTTCTTAATTTATTTGAGTATATGTCTACGTATTTGAGTTTGTATTTTAGTTTGTGCACATGGCAACCGGCATCCCTTCTAACGGGGGAATATCAGGGTGTTACAGCTTGGTATCAGAGCACCAATTTAGTCGGTTCTGGATATATGTGATTGTTTGAGTATAGAGTCTTTACATGAGAGTCAGTCTAGAGTCGTGGCCTAATGCAGATGTTGTTTTGTGTAGTGTCTAGATGGAGTAGGATCCAAGTGAGTATATGGGCGACACGATGGAAAGTGTGAATCCGGTTGGAAGTAATCCGATTGGTCGTGATAGACATGCACGTGAGCGTGCACCAGTAGAAGGTTAGGGTTTTGATCCGGCATTAGTGCAAGGTTTATTGCAAGTGGTAGACAGATTAACTGCTCCTAAGGCTCCTTCTGAGCTTATAAGGAAAAGGGGAGCAGAAGAATTCCATGGAACCTCTTTGGATGAAACGGATGTGGCGAAATTCTTGTTGAAGAGAATAGATAGGATTCTACAGGAGATAGCTTGCCCTCCGTATCAACGAGTTACTTGTACTGTATCGCTTTTGCAAGGATTAGCATATGATTGGTGGAACCTTGTGCTTCTCAATCCCCAGAGACTAGCTGAATTGACATGGGAGTTCTTCATGAAAGAGTTTGAGCAGAAATATGTGACCAAGGCTTACCGAGGGGCAAAGTGGAATGAATTTATCAATTTGAAACAGAGGAACTTATCGGTCAGTGACTACGAGAAAGAGTTTAGTCGATTGACCAAGTATGTGCCCCAACCGCTATTGATGGAAGACTTTAAGTGCCAGTATTTTCAGGGTGGATTAAGATAAGTCATTAGAGGTCCATTGTCGGCAATGGTAGTTATGCATCCGGTTGGATACTATCAGTTAGTGGCTGCAGCTATAAAGTTGGAAGAATCCGAGATAGCAAAGCAAATAATAGAACAGAAGAGGAGAGCACTAGAGGGTGGAGTTGCTAGTAATAAAAAGTCCAAAGGTGCTCTGGTAGGACAAGGAACTAAAGGGACAGCACAAGTGCCTTCTGAGGTGGGAAGTGTAGCACCGCCCACGAGTAGAGGAAATAGAGCATCGGAGTGTGAGCATTGCCAAAGGTACCATTGGGGTACTTGCCGCAAGATCACAGGTGCATGTTTCAAGTGTGGAAGTATAGAGCATCGGTTTGCTAGTTGCCCCGATCGGCAAGAGAATAAGAGCCAACAAGAGAGTAAAGTGGGAGGAGGTAAGTCAAATGCAACAAGAAGCAATCGGGATAAAAGTAGAGATCCTCGGGCCCCATCAGAAATGGAGCAACGACCTAGTACTACGGGAGAGTATGCTCCGACTAGAGTCTATGTGATGATCAGAGAAGATACTCCTGAGGCTGTAGGTCCTTCTGGTAAGTGTTTAATTAGTAAAGTTTCGGCTTGAATTTGGTTTTGGTATTTGGGATATAAATAATTTAGCAGGGAAATTTCGAGGACAAAATTTCTTAAGGGGGAGAGATTTGTCACACCGCAAAAGTGGCCTAGTTGGAATTTATAATTTTAATTGGATATTATGGGTATTTTGGTGATTTATGCAAGTGAATTAAGGGCAATTAGGTAATTTTATAAGGGAAAGGAGGACATAATTGTAAAGGATTAAGAGTATTAATTGAAAGAATTTTTATTAGTGACCAAGTGGTAATTTATAAGGGCTTAAAAGAGATTTAATAAGGACCAAATGCAAAATTCAAGAAAGTTGAATAAGAGAGCCAATGCATGGCTTCCAAGTGGAGGAGTTTGGTGAGTGCATTAATGGGGATTTGAAAGGGAATGGAGAGAGGGAAAGCAGAAATTTGGCTTCCTGGAGAAACTACCAGCTTTTGCCCACTTCCTTGCCCTCTCACGTTTCGTTCTCTTCTCCACTATTGCTCTTCCTAGCTTTGCATGTGTTAATCTTTGATGCTTAAGCTAGGGTTTTTACTTTTGAAGGTTTCAAGAGGTAAGTCACTGACTTTGGTTTGAATCATATGCTTTCTATCCATTTTCTTCTCCTTCTACGGGATTGATTAGGTTTTTAAAGGCTATGTTCATGGGTTAATAGAGCTATTGTTTTGATTGGTTGCAAGCATCTAAAGAGAAGAGGAAGAATAAAGGGAAAGGAAAAGTAGTGGCTTGAAAAAAGTGAAAGTTTTGAGCTCCATTCCGGGTTTGGGAGTGTTTTGTCCATCTCATTTGGATCCTATTTTTGAGTTAAATGTTAATGTTATTTGTGTATTTATGGTATACGAAAATTCATGAGTAAAATAGCTTTGTGTATATGATTTACGATGATGGTTTGCATGTGAAATTTTGAGATTACGTACATGAGCATGAGCTAGAAATTCTGGGTTTTTAATTCTCTGTAAATGTCTTTTAGATGTGTAATCATGTTGTGTGATTTTTGTTAGTATGGTTGTGAACATGTTTTGGAAGCTAAAAAGGTAAGCTTTTACTTATTTAGCATGAAAAATGGATTTGGGTAAACTTGGGTTTTGATTTTCCTTCAATTCCCATTTTCTGCATTTCTAAGGTTGAGGAAGATCGTCTCTGACGCGAGCATAATAGAGACTGGCTTTTCCTCCCTCTCGCGTGGGTTCTGTTTTTGCCTTGAGGAACACGACTCGGCATGTGGAGCACGAGTCATGCTCCTCTCCTCTGGGTGAACACGAGTCGGATGGTGGCATCCGACTCGTGTCCTTGGATCAGGCTGAGCACGAGTCGGCATTTGGCGCATGACTTATGCTGGGCCTCTTCCTCCCACTGTTTCCTCGGCCACTGTCACAATCGCGACTCCTTGTCACGAGCGCTGCAGTAGTCCACCTGTATGCCTCCCCTGTTTTCCAAAAATTGGATTTTAAGCTTGCTTTCCATTACATGACACATGCTTGGTTCTAAACTTGTACTATACTTTGATAATTGTTTAATTATGAGATATATGTACATGATTAAAAGTATTATATGTGATTTAATGCCTATAATTTATATGTACATGGGTTATTTATTTATAAGTACGTGTTCTTATTGCACCCTGTATATGGTGTATATGTTCCCGAATCTGACCACCATACGTGTATACATAAAATAACATGATTATACTTGATTTATCCTCTATTACATGGTAATTACTTTAGATCATGATTGAGTGGTTATTTGAGCCTGATAGTCATAGTTAGTGGATAGATAAGCGCTTATCAAGGGGTCAGGGTGTGAGTGCAGCTGCAATATGTTATTTGCTACATGAGGGCCCCGTTTGGGTCATATTAGATGCTTGATGCCTCGGTATCTTGTATACTTTCGGGTATACATGATGATAAAATGTTTTGAGACTCATGTCTCCATATGCTTGGAATACTGTGTCCTATCAGTATCATTAGTACCCGTATCCACTAGTTAGCGAGTAATCAGGATATTATTTGGGGTTTATTACATGAGATTGATATATGAAGCTATTAGTTATATGAAATGAATATATGTTACATGTATATGTATATGCATTGCGATAGGTGAAATGTAATACTTGTATTCGGATATGAATGGTTATACGATTATATTCCTATTGATGCATGAATATTGATTACTTGAATATGAATAGTTACTTTCCAATATACATGTATGATGAATACTTATTATAAGCATGAGTAGTTTATGTTTTTATGATTTTATTATTATTAAGCTTATATATATATATGTTTATTGCAATTATATGTACATGCTTGTGTTGTTCCTCCCCACTAAGCGTTATCGCTTAGCACGGGCTCTTTTCCCGTATAGGTGACACGTTCTTTATGGAGTCATATATCTGCAGGTCGGCTACTAGTAGTCTAGAATTGGAGTTATTTTTATCTTCTGCTATATTTTGTTTATGGAGTATGATTTTGGAAATGTAATTTTGTAAAGAATTATTTTGTATATGTAAATGTTTATCTTTTACAAATTCCCTTTGTAAAACTATATGGTTATGTATATATATGGATTTGTTATCTTTTGATTTGATGTATTTATTTTCTTAATTTATTTGAGTATATGTATACGTATTTCAGTTTGTATTTGAGTTTATGCGTGTGGCAATCGGCATCCCTTCTAATGGGGGAATGTCCAGGTGTTACAAAAACGGGGTATGACACTCGTAATCTGAACATATTTCACTGTGATATCATAATCATATAAAAAAAAATCAAATGCCTGCAAACTCAAAATAGCGAATAATGAGTGAACATATTGGGGTACACGAGGGTACTATCAAAAGCAATATATTTATTTCTCATTCAGAAATGCTTTTACGTTGGGAGATTTTAAACAAGATTCGATCACATTGAGGATTGTGAGGATCAAAACGGGTACCTGATCAGGGTCCGAAACACATTGGTGTTGCAGCTACAAAACTCTATTAGGCATGCCTAACTATTAACTAATTTGACTCTTGTAGGCCATGCATTAATCATTAGATCAATTACATATCACACACAATATCATCCATGCAGAAATATAATTGTCACAACTTGAAAAGTACCCTAGAAGGATTTGTGCATAGTAAGGATGAGTAGTGACAAAGTTGTGCAAATTGAACTGTTTGGTATGCTAATTGGACAATTTAAGAATTAATATAAAAGTTTTGACAAGCACGGTCAAGGGTAAAATTGTGAAGTACAGGATTAGGACTTAATTAAAGGAGTAAGATTAATTATGTGGGCCAAATGTTAAGAATTATATAAATGGATGCCAATGTAGGAAGAGAAAAGAGTTGATGGACTAAAGAAGAGATTTGGCACAAATATCTAAATTGGACCAATGGGAATGTCACAAGTGGCAAGGGATAAGAAGGAGTATAAAAGGAAGAGAGAGGAAGAGAAAGAGAGAGAGCAGAATCAGCTCCCCTCCTCTCTCGTTTCCCCGTTCTTCCTCTCTTCTTCTTCTTCTTCTTCTTCTTCTTCTTCTTCTTCTTCTTCTTCTTCTTATTTCATGCCATTCACTCCCTTTGAAGATCAAAGACAAAGATTTTAATGATGAAGGTGATTAGCTCAAGAGGATTAAGTGTGAAATTTGTTGAGGAAAGTTAAGTTTAAGTTTTGATTCTTTCTTCCATTTCTTTTGATTAGATTAAACCCTAGATTTATTATTTGTATATTTGTGTGTGTTTTGATGAGGATTTTGGTTTAGAAATACTTTGATTGAGTTTGGAAGCAAGAAAGATCATCTAAGGAAGCCATTAAGAGCAAATAAGTTGAGGTATGGGAAATTAGGTTTTGGTTTATAATTTAATTTGTGTTGAATTTGATTTGATTTTCTGGAAATTTATAAGATTAAAGTTGTTTAGATGTGTTTAAATGTATTGCATTGTGATCCATTTGAGTTGAAATGTTTAGATTGTGAGTTTTGAGTCAAGGCAAGATATTTAATGAGTTTGTGCAGCAAAAATTCTGGTTTGGTAAATTAGGTATTTTGATGATGTTAATTTCATGTTTTAATTGTAATAATTGGTATAAAATTTGGGTTTGGTGTCATTTTTGATAATTTCAATGTGTAATTTGAGTTATGTGAAAGTTTGGATTGTGTTGGGGATTTGGGGTAAACTTTTGGAAAATAGGTTCTGCAATTTTCACTGGGAATCTAGAAAATGTGACTCTATCGCAAGTGCGATGCTTATCGAGAGTCCAAAAGAGCCGGCTGATTCCAGTATCTTATGGCCAGTCGAGCTATCAGAGGAGGATTGCACAAGTCATATCATCAAGCATGACTCAGCAGGATGTGCATCACTCGACATGGTTGGATGATTCTGTCATGCACGTCCCGTGCTAAGGAGAGCGACTCATGCCGGTGAGCATGACTCGTGCTGGCGAGCACGAGTCATGATAGCTGCCGCTCTTCCCTCTATTCTTTTGTTATGGTTTGATTTGTTGCCTTCACGAGTCGTAACAGTGAGCACGACTAGTGATCGCTTCCTGGGACTTGTCTGTCATGAGCACGACAGACCTCCTTGCCTAAAATGTTTTTGAAAGATTTCTTCTTTGCATGGTTTCTCACTTATGTTATGCATATTTGATTTAAAATGTAAACTATTCAATGTGCTCCATGCATAGTAATTTTTAAAATACGAGAATTTGATCTACCATTATTGTGTCATAAATGTATATTTTTAATGAAATGTAAACTTATTTGTTAAGTTTAAAATAATGCATGATGATTAATAATGTGATTACGCTTAATATGTTCATATGGATACTTTAATCTATGAAACCATATGTGATTAGTTTTGAATATGATAAATGTAATTAATACACATTATATGCAAATATATGAATGCATGTGACTATGTGATCATAAAAGAATGTTACAAGTATTTAATGAAATGTGTATATGTATATGAGAACGTGATGAATTCAATAATGGTTTGGAAATTTAGCCTGCGTTAGTCAAGTCATGGATAGATTGGCATGCCTATAGAGTGTTGGTGCTGCAGCCCCTTTGTTCTATTCTGAACCCTGATCAAGTCACTGTTTAGATCCTCGTGATCCTCAATGTGTATGGATCTTGTTTAAGATCCCCCAATGTGAAAACATTTTTATGAAAAAATAAAGAAGTTGCTTTTTGATTGTACCCTTGGGTACCCTAATGTTTTCTGTTACTCATTTATCCATCCTCTTGACTTAGCAGGCAATTGAAAGAGTAAAATAATGTGAATTAATTGATAATTCTTGTGATGATTTGCAAAATGATTATGTGAATAAGCATTTGATGCATTTGTTGATAAATGCCATTTGAACTTGTGCTTTATGCACTCCTCTGTTCTGGATCCTTTATGGACACCTATGTGAAAATGTGCGGTATCTTCGGGTGCCTATGTGTTTTGTATAATGTTTGCTCTAATGAATATTGACTGTCTAAGAATTCGTATGTGGATAATGCATGTTATAAATTTGTTTGAAAACTATGAGTATGATGGTATGTATGAAGTCTTTATAAAGAATTATTGAAATATTTATTATGCATGATTATTATAGTTGAGTACTCTATAATGAACTTTATGAATATATTCTTTTAAATGTTGAAATGAGAATACATGTATGTTAGGTGTTATTTATCTACGAGACTTTAAACTGGACAATTACTGTAAGTATATTGGTAAGGAATTCATATGCATTATTTGTTGGTTTTAATAAATACATTAAGTTATGTATTGATTGGTAAGTAAGATGAATAATAAGTGTTAGGTATGAAATAGATAACCGAATTTAAGAAAGGATTTAGAATTAATTTTGGAACATGTATGTATTATAAAGGTTTTCTGTAGAATTACGTGGTTCTGATTCCCAACCATAGGGATACGTAGGAAGCTTGGAATGCTTATTTCAAGCCTAAACCAAATCAAATACTGAAGTGTTTTGTTTAGTTTTGAATAAATAATGGTTTGAATAAATGAAATGTTTCGACTTGAGTAGTAATGCTATAATCTGCATGATTTTGGGAATGATTAGTAATAATGGGAATCGGTAAGACTTAATATTTTCTGACTAGTAAAATGTAGTTTTGGTAACCTTTGAGATATAACTATTAATAGGGTTAATTAACAATTTCGATAAATAACGAGTATGTGAAATGTTTTTATAGTTAAAATGTAACACATGTGAAATGTTTTTATAGTTAAAATGTAACACTCTATACCCGTAGGTGATACGGATACCGGATGTCACAACACTGCACTGACAAGCACTATAATGCACTCAATTGTTCTGTAGGAATTTTGTTTTTTTTTATAACAAATACAAATATGCACACACTAAAATAGAACAATACCATATACCTTATATTTCTTTTCCACGGTAGTATACATACCATGCCAAACACCGATCCTTGCTGGCAAAATCTTCGGCCACATAAAAATCTACCATAACCTGCGCGCAGTAACACTACGCGCTGAGTATAAAATGCCCAGTGGTGGATACATATCCTAAATTTTTCATACTAATATGACATATATGCACACACACATAATCTTCTTTTGCTTTATTTAAATTATAAGAGCATTAATTTCTGAGACTTTGGAATGATTATTATACACTTTTACGATGTTCGTTATCTTTGTTTCTCTCATTATCACTGAACTTCCACTATTCATTTTATACACTGTTATCAATATCACTAGCACTTTCACTTGCACTGTTACTTTCACTATCACTTTCACTATCACTTACACTATTACTTTCACTCTATTTAACTATTACGTTATTAACCTTAGTCACTTATCATTTCATCTCTTGTTTACATTCTTACGACTTGACTTTAACACTATTCAATTCGATTATCAATTCGTTATTTATTATTAGTAATTATTTAATACTATAATACTACGATTCATTTATCACTTATCAATCGATTTTCATTTCTATCCCTTGACATTATCTTATGTTACCTTTATAACTACTTATCAATTAGTCATTGTTTTAGTGTTCGAATCATTAATTTACTTTTATAACTTACATTATGTGTTTAACTTTCCCTTTTTACTTTCTTACCTTTCCACTGCATCAACTATTTCGTTAAGTTATTTATCGCTACTCATGTATGAATTATTTTATCAATGAATGAATACATTACAATTCAGTTATTAGGTTACTTGAATGCTAATTATTCGATCACAATTTCCTTATTTATTTCTTAATCAATGTTGTACCTATTATTACTGACATTATTTTCACTTCTATTATTCACTTTAGAGACCCTATGTTAATTTAATCCAAACACAATTAAATATTTATCTCAACTATTATTTAAACCCATTTGTTTATATCATCATTATACTTACAATTTCTTTATTAACACATACCTTCCAATCTAATTCTATTCACTTATATAATTAACATTACATAGGATCTATAAATTTCTTTCTATATTATCACTTAGTGAAAACACATCATCATCCTCATTAATTCTTTATATCCTTTATTTTCTCATCTTGCACTATAACTTAATTTACTATGGCCCCTTAATTATCTCTTCAAAATTTATTTCTGATTCATTCTTCGAACAGTCCACTTTATTAATACCATTATTATGCTCATTGTCAAATTCATTAATTTCTATTATACATGTATTACTATTATCATCACTATTTACATTATTAGTCTATTTATTTCCGTGTCACCCCTTATTGACTTAAAAATATTTTCTTCACTTCACCATTAGTAAATTTCTCATTATTCACATTTAAATCCCAACTTTATCTAATAATAATCAATTACAATTAAATTCTCACTTAATTGCTTATTCACAACACTGTCATTTTACCTCTTTATCATTTATTGCCACTTATTTTTAATTACATCATTATTCGAACATCATCAAAAATACACATTCACATTCACTATGTATGTACAAATCAATTATAATTATTAATCATTTAATATTTATTCATGCAATAATTTTTCTATGTTTCATAAATCATTCATTCATCAATTATCAATTATATATTTATCATGTATAATTTCCACTAATTTACACTTTACACTTTGCTTAAATTCCAAATTTTATTATTTCAATTTGCTATAATTACACTTTTGCCACTATTTACTCTTAATACCACTTTTAGATTGTTATTATTTCTTATTAAATCATTAATCATATTTACTCATTTGAATTCATCAATTTAATCACATAATTACTTATCTAAATCATATTATTAACTAATTACATTTTAATCCATTAATTAAACTTATTATTTCTTTAATTACACTTAAATCCTTATTCTTTTTTTCCATGGTTTCCAATTATACCCTTATCTTTTTCATTGATGACATCTATGTACCACAATTACTTTAATTCCATCCATGTCCTTTCTTTTACCT
This sequence comes from Excoecaria cochinchinensis, assembly GCA_947683425.1. NCBI lineage: Eukaryota > Viridiplantae > Streptophyta > Magnoliopsida > Malpighiales > Euphorbiaceae > Excoecaria > Excoecaria cochinchinensis. The sequence goes on from CANTUQ010000129.1 coordinate 2,965,109, forward strand.
TAATTACATCTATGTCCTCTCTTTTACACTAATTCCTTTTATGTCCTCCCTTTTACATTAATTACCATTATACCCTTTATTATTCACTATTTACCCTTTTAACCCTACATCTTTTCCATTTTAGACTTTTACCCTCATTTAATTATTTTAATTACAATTATACCCTTTTCACTTCACTTTTTCACTCTTAAACTTATAATTTAGCCAAATTACATTTTAGTACCTATTTTATCACATTTTCACCGTTTTACTATTTTAACACCATATTTTATCAAAATTACTATTTTACCTTTCCACTTAAACATTTAACTTATTATAACCACTTTTTACCAACTTTTTATAAAATAACCGTTTTACCCCTAGACTTTCTATTTACTTTATTTTAATCCTGTTTTCACTCATTTTCACCATTTTTACAATTTTAATCATTTTATTCACATATTTACCAGTATGCCCCTAGTATGGACTCGGTAGAAAATCTACTGACCGGATATGCGGGACGTGGATCCCACAGATCCACTACACTATGAAATGATCCTGATGGGACCATTTCTCATTAAACTACATTGAACACTATAATCACTGGATACATTGTAAACAATGAGCACTACACTGATATAGACCGTCATTGGTCTATCAATATCGAGTTGCCATGACTCGTACCGCGGCGTGAAATCCCTATGGCTAGCCAATTATATCCTGGTCTAGATTTCACTACCAGACAATTACTAAGGGCAATATTTCATCATCATTCATACCATATCACACTTTATCACTATGCACATTTCAACATACATATTATATTCATTTACAATTTTGCATGCATATTCGTTTATCAATGCTTAATCACTTTATGCCATCACATTCCATTAATTGTCAAAAATACATACTTACATCACTTTGATTACATTCGGCCAACAAGTCACTTTTCCACATTATGCACTTTAATTTCAATTAATCACTCATTCATACTCTTTATATATTAATCATACTATAAATATCATTTATGTGTCATAATTCATCACATATATTAAATAAACCCTTGATATACCATTCGACCACTACACTATCTTTCTCTTTAGTTCACTTTAATTCCACTTAATCATTCAATCATTTAATTTACATATTGTATTAGTCACAAACATCATTTATTTGCCATGTTACACAATATACCTCATTATTTTATTTAATATCCCATTCGGCCACAACATTAGATTTTCTTTATGTGTTCTTTAATTTCTTTCAATCACTCTATCATGCCTTAAACATGTTATACATATAATAACCATCAATTATAAGCCATAAACTTCATTTAATCTTCATAAAATCCATAATATACTATTCGGCCTACATTAGGTTTTTCATACCACTTACTTTTAATTTCATCTAATCATACTTTTACAGTATTTTAGGTCCACTAATCACATATATTAAGTTAGATTCAATTATTCATGCATTGTTCACATAAACACAATACAACCATAACCTAAAATCATGCCTCTACCATGGAAAAGAAAGGATATTGTATCCACTAACCTTATTTCCTTGCTCTCCACCACTTAAGCTTGCTTTCCATGCCTTATCTCCTTAAAACTCCGTCTTCTCCATAAAAATGTTAAGGTGGCCGAATTTAAACATCAATATTTTCTCAAATCCTTACTTCCTTTTTGTAATATAATTACATAATCATCATCTACATACCCAAAAATACCTATTTGAACCATTAAATAAAATTATAGAACTCAAAATCTCTTACCTCACTTTTAGGGCATAACCTTGAACACTTAGTTTTTCCCACTTATTCCACTCAAAATGAGCTTTTGAGACCATCATCAATGAAAAGAGAGGCTGAATTTTGCTTAGGAGGGTTGGATTTAGGACGAACTTTGAAGAGAGAAGAAGAAAATTCAAGAGAAAGAGAGAGAGCATAATTTGTCCAAGAAGAGGAGGAAGAAGGGTGGAGAGAATTCTAGAAAATGGGAAAGTTTTCTGCCCTTTTTATGAGTCTTGAGTGGGCTTGGGCTTGGTTCAACCAATTGGGCCAACCCTAAAGCCCATTTAGGTTAATTAACCCATTTTCCATCAAAATATTATTTTCCTCACTTCCTAAGCTAAATTTCTCCCAAAATTAATTCCATAATTTTCAAAATATATAATTTAGCCTTTATGTAAAATTTTAGCTCAATCGGAGACCATTTCCCGATCTGCTACTTTCTTACTAGTAGGGGTGTGCAGCGGTCGGTTCGGTTCAATAACCGAACCAAAATAACCGAAAATTGAATTTTTAGGATTTAGACAAATCGAACCGAACCGAAATTATATAATAACTGAATTCAAAACGAACCGATATTTTCGGTCGGTTTGGTTCGGTTAACCGATAAACCAAAATTTCAAAATTATAATTAAAAAAATTATCTAAAAATTATGAAAAACTACAAATCATAAAAAAAAAAATAAAAACATCCAAATTAAAAAATGTACATATATTTAATTTGGATTCAAACCCCTTAAATTGAATTAAAAATATAAAAATAAAGTTAATTTTTGTAAAAATTGAAAAACAAAACATATATTAACCATATTTCGGTCGGTTCGGTTATTTGTCGGTTTTTGCCTTTCAAAACCTAACCGAACCGAAATAACCGAAATTTATATATTTTCAAAACCGAAACCGAACCGAAAAATCAAAAAACAAAACCAAATTAAAAAAATCGGTCGGTTTGGTTCGGTTTTAACCGAAATTTGCTCACCCTTACTTACTAGTCCGATAACTCAATTTTCTATCTTACCGTAAAATTTATTTTTCTTTACCAATTGATTCTCCATAATATTCCAAGTACAACTATGCTTTCAGATGATTTTTCTGAGATCCAGAACTCCATTTAGAGTCCAGTCAAACCTAATCAAACCCAAGTCAACTGGTCCGGTTCGATCGGTCCGATTCACTAGTTTAACCGGTTCAGCTCACTTTTCACTCTTATATATGCATTATACCTTAATTCCATCTCAATTAGGTTCACTATTTGGTCCGATTCAATTAAAACGATTCGGTTCACTAATTTTTCAATGTCTGCATAAAATTTCTTTTTCACCATCAAACTATTCTACACACTATTCTGAGTCCATCTATACCTTCAAATAATTTTTCAGAGGTTGTTTACTATATTTAGAGTCTCGGTCAAATTTCGCTCAAACTTGGTTACTATTTGAAACAAATCAGAGGCTTTCTTCAAAACGATTTTCTGAGTTCAATTTAACTCCGTTTTCAGTTCTAATTTCACCACTAGACTCCTAGAGATCCACAGATCATTTTTTGCAAAATTTAAAATTGTCGGCCGCCGAACAGCGAGGTTCGTTGTATAGCCACCCCGGTGTTACCTGTATCGGAACCGTTATATTTTTAGCACACTTATCAATAAGTTTTGACACTGACAAACTCATTCCTTACACTGTTCGATGTTGTGATCATCATGATAACACTAAAATTATTCACTGACACTTCTAGGCCGGTATTTGGGCCATTACATAAAAGCAACAAAGTATTCTTTGTTTTTGGTAAACGAGATGTATATGCTTATAAAGTAACTTATGTTTTCAAATGAAAATAAAGATGGAAATCTGTGTTAACTTTAGCCGATACCTTTAAGCCGATGTATATATATATATATTGCTTTTGCATGTGTTTGCCTCGGCTACCACTGTGAGTGGCTATCCATTATTTAGTTAGCCTTACTAAGTTTTATCGCTTAGCACGGGTGTTTCTCTATGTAGGTTAGGAGATCAGAGTGGCGCGGCGGTCCACTGTGACTTTGGCCAACAAGTTGGTAGATGTTTATAGAAAGTGTTTTTAATTTCGGAATGTAACTAAGTTTTTAATTATTAGCATTTGTAATCAGTTGTAATATTGTTTAGTGCGAACAATGTTGTGTTGATGATATAGGTTTAGGATGCGCATGTCTTGAGGTCCTGTTTCAAAGAAATTTTATTACTCAGCTTTCCATATTGTTAAGTAAGTGTTCTCATTCATTAGCACCCTCCGCTTACCGTAACTCACTGTCCTTTGTTATGCTATGTGTGGGAGTTGGGGGAGTTACAATAATAGCATTATAGGGTCGAAAATCAAATATCAGAAGCAAAGAAGAAAACTCATTTTAAAAACCCGAGAAGTCGCACTCGCTACAGAGGCAAAACTCGGCAAGTGTCACGCTTGAGATAGCCCTCGCGCTCGGGTGAAGAAAGACTGAACAGCCTCTATTGTGCATGCGACAGAGGACCAACAAGACATTGTCACGCTCACGCACTTAAGCGCACTCGCGACAGTGCTCTGCCCTTGCTCAGCTCGGCCGCCAAGCTTCCCATTGCGTTACAACCGAAGTTGCCCTCATGATAGAAGCCCGTTTTGATAGGAACTCAGAACCCAGGGCTTTGTCGAGCTCATGACAGATTCGATTTCTAGCTCCCACACCGAGGAATCTGTAGAAACTTATTCACCAAAATCACCCAAACATGCAATTGATCTACCAAACATCAACCCAAACCAAATCAAGCATTTAAATCATATTATAAAACATCAAACCCATGCTTTATACCAATTATTACAATTAAAACATCCAAATCAAACCATTAAGCACCAAGGGTTCATCAAACCCAGAAATTTGCCTAAAAATGGACAATTACCCCATTTAATCCACAATCAACTCATTCAAACAATATCATCACTCAAATAACTCATCATACACATTGATTACACATCAATAAACATGTATTTAACATCTAATTTCCAAAAATTAACACTATTATTCAAAATCATAAAATATAGAGAAACACATAACTTTCCCAAATCTTAATCTCCTTAGCTCCAAAGTCAAAGGCCTTCACTAGAACAAGCTTTCTCTTTCCCCTTCGGCTCTCTAGGAGGAATTTCTTAACATAAACACCCAAAATACACCAAAGCTCAAAACCCTAACCCAAGAACACACTAGCAAAATCAAAGAGAAGAGGAAGAAAAAGAAGAAGAAGAAAACTAACTAAAACTTACCAATTAACTTTAGAATTGCTAAATTCCACCAATAATTGCAAGTAAAAGAGTGAAGATCAAGAAGAAGAAAGAAAGAAAGAGGAAGAAGAAGATGACGTGAGGAGAGGAGGAGAGAACGAGAAAGTAAGGCGGCAAAAGCTACTCTGTCATTCTCTTTCCTTGGCTTATAAAGCCTCTCACATGCCACATGCCAACAATCCATTGGTGGACTTTACCAATTCACACCCTACTTCCATCTTCCTCACAAGACCCAAGTCTAATCCCTTACATAACACACTAACTCAAATCATGTAACACCCCACTCCCATCCACCTTCGTACCTAAGCTACAGCGATTGCAAGCAGTTGCCATAACGCTTAAAAACATGCACAACTCTATCTATCATACGCAAATTATTATCCATATAAAAGAAGCTAGCCTAATTAATTTCGTTCGCATGCAGCGGAAGACATTCATATGCAGGCATAAACCTTGCAGTCCAATTATATACATCCCAATCTAAATTATATAATAATTAATACATGCCATCAAAAAATCATTAGTTACATGCCTTAACAAAATATTACAAAATCCTAAGCTAGAAGTGAAGGTGCTAGGTGTGTTGATCAATCAAAAATGCGGGGACGTCCTTCCGATCACTGCACCGATGAACCTACACGGATAGAAACCCATGCTAAGCGAAATTGCTTAGCGAAGAACAATACATTGCATACACAATATTCAAGCACAAATACATTGCATACACAATATTCAACCACTTTGGTTGCCACCGTGACATACTCCACTAGCCAGGTAGAATGTAAACTTGGGTATGTCACGATCACAACCACTTTCCATGACATATCCAGTTACACACGATTAGAATACAAAGTCATGGTACCTCATGGTCACAACCATTTTGGTTGTCACCATGACACACCATTCTCTACAAACAGAATGCAACTTTACATACCTCACGGTCACAACCACTTTGGTTGCCACCGTGACCTATGTAAAATTGCTGAAACACAGTTGTGCCTTACCCAAAACAGTGTTCTTATCCACAATCTCCTACAAGTTTAAGACTTCAAAAACCTTTTCATGCAACAAAAGCATCAACACCCACATTCAAATTTACATTCTCATATCCATCAATTTACAACCATAACAATTTCAACATCCACATCCAATTACTTAAGATCATATAATCACCAATAATTTCATGCTTTAAAGATCTTTGCCACACCTCTAGCTATTTTAGTGAAGTTATAGACATCAAGCAACAATTAACATGGCAATTTTCGTTCTTATACATCAAATTCATACATACACAATAATGCACAACCTTAGAAACTCATGCATGCAAACTCCCTGGTCATCCTACTCATATTCCACAATTAACTAAAAGTAATAAGTTCTCAAACCTTTACTCGTTAGCTCCTTGCCAAAAATCACTTGGCACTGGACTCCCCAATCTTAGCCTTCCTTTTGTCTTTTATACATTCTTCCACTACAATAGTCCATGATCATAAATATGCAGGGAGTTAAACCCCAATACCAAATACCAAAAGACTAAAAGAGAGAGAAGAAGAATTTTGAGGTAGCCAACCCACTTACCTTTCTAAGATGAAACACTCACTAACAACCCCTTCTAACCCATTAACAAAGTAGAATTTTCATTCAATAATCAAGGGAAAATAAAGGGGTGAAAGAGCCAAAAAGGTTGAGGAAAAGCACAGAAATTTGAGAGAGAATGGAAGACAAAAACGTGAGAGAGAGTGTGTTGAGATGAGCAGAAATGAAAGAGGGGACAAGAAGAGAATAACTGCTGCCCCATGTAGCCAACAACTCTCTTTCTCACTCCTCCATGCATGGTCCTAAGTGGCCACTTACAGATTTTTGATCTTAAGCTCCCATACAAGGCTTGAATCTCAAAAATCCTGGCCTTGGCCCAACAACTCAACTCTAGATAGCCTAGCCCACAGCTTTATAAATCTAATCCAAACTCAAAACCCAAATTTGTATTTTAAGCCCACTAGGAATGCCTAGATAACCCAAGTCCACTACTCCATCATTCAAGCAATATAAGTCCAGCAATTTACAATAATTAACCTAAACATTTTAATCACTTAAACAAATTATCTATGCAATTAGATCCCAATTAAACAACATGCAAATTCCATATTTTAAATCTCATCACATGCCATAACACAAATCATAAAATTTGACACACACTCTCCTAGGGTGATATGCGCCTGTTACAACTCTCCATCCTAATAAGAATTTCGTCCGCGAAATTCGTACCTGATTTAAAAAGATAAGGGTATTGATCTCGCATAGCATCTTCTGGTTCCCACGTTGCTTCTTCTATCCCGTGATGTTGCTAAAGAACCTTGACTAACGGAATCTCCTTACTCCGCAGCTTCTTTACTTCCCTAGCCAAAATCTCAATGGGTTTCTCATAATAAGAGAAGTCCAGTTGCACTTACACGTCTTGTACTGGAATGATGTGGGATTCATCCGAACGATACTTCCAAAGCATTCACACATGAAATACACTGTGAAGCTTAGACAAAGCTGGTGGCAAAGCTAGTCGGTAAGCCACCGAACCCACTCTTTCCAAAATCTCATACGGACCAATAAACCTCAGACTTAACTTTCCCTTCTTGCCAAATCTCAACACTTTGCTCCACGGAGAGACTTTCATAAACACTTTGTCGCCTACCTTATACTCAATTTCCTTTCTCCTCAAATTCGCATATGACTTTTGCCTATCACATGCAGCTTTCAACCTTTGTTGGATCAATTTCGCTTCTCTTCGGTATCCCTTACCAATTCTTGTCCGATAACTCTGCTTTCTGATAATTTAGTCTAACAAACCGGAGTCCAACACTTTCGACCATACAAAGCCTCAAATGGGGCCATACTAATACTTGCTTGATATCCATTATTATAGGCAAGCTCCACTAATGGAATGTATCTGTCCCAATTCTTCGAGAAATCAAGCACACATGCCCGAAGCAAGTCTTCTAACACTTGAATAACCCTTTCTGATTATCCATCAATCTGTGGGTGAAAAGTTGTGCTGAAGTTCAATTTTGTGCCCAAAGTAGCTTGCAAACTCTTCCAAAATTTGGAGGTAAACCTCGGATCCTTATCAGAAACAACGAATAATGGAATACCATGAAACCTCACAATCTCCTTTACATACAAATCAGCCAATCGATCCATTGAGTGGTCAAGCCGAGCCGGTATAAAATGAGCCAACTTAGAGAACCGATCCACTATTACCTAAATAGAATCGTGCTGTCTTGATGACATTGGCAATCCCAAAACAAAGTCCGTGGTTATGTTATTCCATTTCCATTATGGGATCGAAATAGGATTTAATAAACCATGAGGAACCTGATGTTCCGCCTTCTCCTGCTGGCACATTAAGCACTTAGAAAAATAATCCACCACATCCTTTTTCATGCCAAGCCACCAATAGAACTGCTTTAAATCTTGGTACATCTTGGTACTGCTTGGATGCATGGTGAATATCGTATTATGCACTTCATGTAGCAATCTCTTCTTTAGCTCTTGATCATTAGCAACACATTATTGCCCCCAATAATACAACACATCATCCTCACTAACTGTAAAATCAGTAGTATCCCCTTTCTTCACTGACTGAACAATTTGCTGAAGCTTAGGGTCACTCTTTTGAGCAATAACCAACTCATCCTTTAGTATTGGTCTTGCTCTCAACTGTACAACTAAAGCGCCGTTAGAATCAAATCTCCACTTAAACCTTTGCAATAGCAATGCTAAAACAGACTTCCTACTCAAAGCATCAGCTACAATATTGGCCTTACTTGGATGATAGTCTGTGATACAATTGTAATCCTTAAACAATTACAACCACCTTCTTTATCTCAGATTCAATTCTTTTTGAATGAGCAAGTATTTAAGACTCTTATGGTCCATGAAGATCTTACACTTTTCACTGTACAAATAATGCCGCCAAATTTTCAAAGCAAACACTACTGCGGCTAACTCCAAATCATGGGTCGGGTAATTCTGCTCATGTCACTTCAACTATCTTGAAGCATAAGCCACTACCCTGCCTTCCTGCATCAGTACTGTAACACCCCCTTCTGACACCTCCCGTTGAAAGGGCATCGGCGGTTGTGCTACACGGAACGAAGCATACAAGCACACATCATAAGCATACAGAAATACGAGGGAATTAAAACTTTTGAGGACACAAGGTGATCATGCATTACATCGCACACACACACGAGCACTAAGCGGAAGCATACTATCATGCAAACATGCGTTCATTCAGCGAAAGAATTCAATAGGCAGAAAAGATACAAAAGCTAATCCAAAACGTCAATATTTAAAAACATTTACATAGCCCAAATATTACATCAAGATCTTTATATTTAAACATATACAAAACATTACTGAATTACAAAATCCAAATTACATAAGCTGGTAACAAAATACAGAACTTCTAACTCCTACATGGCCGACCTTGTAGATGTGCGACTCGAATAGAACCAAACCTGCCACCTGCACGGGAAAAGAGCCCGTGCTAAGCGATAACGCTTAGTGGGGAAAACACACAGCAATAAGGACGACCATTCACAATGGTCGTCAAGGCATAACACATTCACCAAAGGCATAAGCAATTATTCATAGCATTCGGAATCACATGCATGTACAAAAATACCATGCATTCATAAGATTATATCCATAAAAACGTACACATTACTTGAGTATTCATCTCAATGACCGAGTCATGCAATTACCCCATTCCTATAATCATATTAGTCAAACTAATACAAATAGAAGGTTATACAAAATATAAGTATTAACATGCAGAAGTACTTACAATCTCACACGCATGAACTTACCGAGGTATCAAGTATCAATGTCTTACCGTGCGTAGTCACAAGAGATATTGCACATGCAAAATATCATGCCAGAGTACCCAAGCATTAACGGAAACCCATTCACATGCAACATAATTTCCATATAATAACATACCCTATCATCATGCTAAAAACACTAGTTAACTAAACATACCTTTATCATGGCATAACACACATTAGCCGAACCCAAGGGAGGACATCAAATCCTAACACAATCCAAATGGCAAAAACACATAATCCTAACAAATAGATATACGTTCGTGCGAACAAAGGCTAGGCATTCAACAAATCATAACCACATGCACGACTCGAATTGATCAAATCAACGCAGGTAGAATATTATACTAGATTCAAGTGTATCACGCAATCACACATACGAATTAACTTTCACTTATCGAAATCATGGCATCAAATGTCGGAGATTTCACATGTGTAGTTATTACTTATCATGCAGAAAGTACATCATCATCAAGCAATATCCCTAGAGGTCTAATCATATAAATATCATGCCAAACGTAGACACATGACACCTTGCCGAAGACACTCCCAAAAGTTGAGACCAAAGGAACATATAGCCAACTATTACATTCAAAGCATACCATAATTTAAAATCAGATTCTTATTATGCATACTAACTCACATGCTACCATAATAGTTAACAGCACATAATCACCTTTATATACATACTAATTAGCCCTATCAATTCGTAATTCACACTTACATTCGAATATATATTACTTCAAATGCTTATAACCTAACTAGTCAGCTTCACATTCTCACAAGCATAACATAATAAAATATGTTCATGGCATTTGAAAGATCATGATCACAGTCATACACGTCTTAATTTCATTACTTAGATCCACCATTGATGGCATATAAATACAGTCACATTACGGTATACTTATATACAAATACACAGATAAATATGTCCAATTCATATGTTTAGGTCATACCCAAACCATTCAGAGATTCAAAAACACATTCGGATACAAATCCGATCCATAAGTCCAAAATCATACTCATACGAATATCACATTCTCTTGTTCAAATTAGACGAAACAAACAAAATACCTGCTGACTCAAAAATAGTGGATAACGAGAAATCTGATAGTGCCTCGCTGGCACGAACGAGCGCACCTTACGGGTACGAATCGAAGTAATCACATTAATTCTCATTCGAAACACTTTCACATTAGGGGATCTTAATCAAGATCCAAACACATTAAAGGGTTCGCAAGGAACTAAACAGGGACCTGATCAGGGTCCAAACGTTCAAAGGGCTGCAGCTAACGAAACTCTATTAGGCATGCTGAACTATCCACTTAGTTGACTTGCAGGTTAAATTACATAGTTAACGTCCATAGTTCGATTATAACAAATAAAGAATCCACATACTTGATTAATCAGTACATGCAAATGTCATCCATCTTACTAATATACAGTTCATATTAAAAGACAATGCGTGCAAAAATCCATAATTTAACATCTTAAAAACATTTGAAACAAATAAGATTTCATTGCAAAAATAGGGTAGGTCATGGTCACAACCAAATTGGTTGTCACCGTGATAGGTAGGTCACGGTCATAACCAAATTAGTTGTCACCGCGACATACCAAAGCTCTCGGCAGAATGCTGATAAGGGGTACCTCACGGTCACAACCAAAATGGTTGTCACCGTGACGTACCAAGAAAATCAACATAACCCAAAAGCTGGACATCTCACGGTCATAACCTAAATGGTTGTCATCGTGACATGTCCCCAACCCAAAACAGAATTAAAGTTCTGGGTACCTCATGGTCATAATCAAAATGGTTGTCACCGTGACATACCAAAAAGCCAAACAGAAGCAAAAGTTTGGGTACCTCACGGTCACAACCAAAATGGTTGTCACCTTGACATACCCAAAACCCAGAACAGAAGCAAAATCTGGGCACCTCACGGTCACAACCAAAATGGTTGTCACCGTAACCGATGCCCGGATTCCACGCTGTCGAGCCAAAACACCAGATTTTTCAACCCAACACTAAAATTCCTCACTCAAACCATGATATTCAACCAAATCAAACATCAATAATTCATGCCATAAGCAAAATCAACTCATAGATTCAAAGAATAACATCAATTTACATAATCAATTTATCACTACTCATCATCATTACACTCAAGAACACAATCAAGTTCCTCAAACCACATTTGGACTTTCTTAACACATCTAAAGCAAAACCCATAACATATGAACCACAAAACACATCATAATCACCATGATTTCCAGAAATCAAATATAAACATACAAATACACACAAACTTGATCCTAGAAAAGGAAGGCAAAGACATTCCCAAACCTCATTTGAAGCACAACCCACAAACTCTTCAAGCTTTAATCTTCAATCTACCTTACCCTTGAGCTCTCTCTCGCTCTCTTCTTCTTTTCTTCATTCAATGCCCACCAACCTTGTCACATGGCAAGTTCTCATTGGACCAAAATTCCACCTTTGACTTCAAATACCAAGGCACCAAACACTTCACTTGATAACTCTTAGGTAGATATTTTCCAACCTTGGTACCAAACACACTAACCACTAGATAACTATCACAATGAAACACCCTACAACCATACATCACATGCACATCAAATAATTCCCACACTTAACTTATTTAATAAATTACTTAGCAATTAAATTCTTATTATCCAAAATTTCTCATGCACAAGTTACCGAAATACCTTTGACTTATTCGACTTAGCTTGACAAATCCGACTAGGCCCGATTTGGGGTGTGACAAGTACACACCCCAATCCGAATCTAGAGGCGTCGCTATACGAAGCATATTCTTTACCCGAAACAAGTTGAATCAGAATTGGCTCTTCAACTAACATCTTCTTTAACTGTTCAAAACTGGCTTGGCACTTATTCGACCACTCAAACTTAACTCCCTTACATAGCAATTTAGTAAGTGGAGAAGCAATTACTGAAAACCCTTGCAAAAAATGCTGGTAGTATCCCGCTAAATCCAAGAAACTTCACACTTCGGACACATTCTTAGGAGGTCTCCAATTCACTACCGCTTCAATCTTAGCAGGGTCCACCTTGACACCTTTAGCAGAGACAATGTGCCCCAGGAAAGACACCTCCTTTAACCAAAATTCAAACTTACTTAGCTTTGCAAACAATTTGTGCTCTCTCAGGGTCTGAAGCACCATTCTCAAGTGCTGCTCATGTTCCTTCTCATTCTTCGAATACACTAGTATGTTATCAATAAAAACAACCACAAATTGATCCAAATATGGTCTGAAAACCCTATTCATTAGGTCCATAAATGCAGCAGGTGCATTTGTCAACCCGAATGGCATCACAAGAAATCCATAATGCCCGTATCAAGTTCTAAATGCGGTCTTGGGAATATCCTCCTTCTTAACTTGTAATTGACAATACCCTAATCTAAAATCAATTTTAAAGAATACACCAGCTCCCTTCAATTGATCGAACAAATCTTCAATTCTAGGCAAAGGGTATCTGTTCATTACTGTCACCTTATTCAGTTGTCTATAGTCAATGCATAACCTCATAGATCCATCCTTCTTTTTGACAAATAGAATTGGCGCTCCCCACGGAGACACACTTGGTCTAATGAAGCCCTTATCCAATAGTTCTTGCAACTGTCGCTTCAATTCTTTCAGCTCGCTTGGGGCCATTCGATAAGGTTCTTTTGACAAGGGTGCTGCACCAGGCACTATATCTATGGACAATTCCACCTCTCTCCTTGGTGGTATACCGACCAACTCTTTAGGAAAGACATCGGGAAATTCCCTCACAATCGGAATATCCTGGATTCTCACTTGATCTCTTCTAGAATCCAAGACTAAGGCCAAGAAAGCCTCATAACCCTTTCGCAAACATCGGCGCGCTTGCATCACCGACATCACATTGACCAAAAGATTAGTACGACGACCCCTCATGGTTACTTTAATTCCCTCACTACTACTAAGCACAACAGTCTTCTTCTTATAGTCAACTACAGCATAATGGTTACTCAACCAATCCATGCCCAAAATTAAGTCGAATTCATCGAAGGGCAACTCAATCAAATCTACCGAAAACACATGTCCCTAAACCACTAAAGGACAATCCCTATGCACTTTGTTCACCTTAGCAACACTTCCCAGCAGACTAGTTACACATATATCGTAACTCAAACTACTATCAATGGGCATGCTATAAAGCATACATATGAATGAGTAGACCCCGAATTAATCAATACAAATATTTATGTATCATAAAGCAAAAAAGTACCTGCGATAACTTATAGTGCATCCTGATCTTCTCTTGCTTTCATGGCATATGCTCGGACCGATACAGTTGGAGGTCTATTCACAGTTTCTAACTCAACTCTACCCTGAGATTGGTTACCTCAGCCGCGACCTCTACCTCTACCTCGGTGAACTGGAGGCAAGTTCGACCCACCATGACTAGCCTCTCACTGATTACCAACCTCCTCATACACCTTTGGACAATTAGCCAAGTAGTGCTCATTACTGCTACATCGAAAGCAGGCACCAGTCACCTTCCAATTGTAACGACCGAGCCCGCACAGTACAGACTCGACTCCGATTACGCTCGGAGGAGGACGGAACAGACAGAGCTGCGGTGCGTTACTCACAGAACTTTACACACCCCTTGTGCATTTTTGCCTTCCGTGGGATTCGAACCAAGGACCTGGGGATAAGTCCTTAATTCATAGAATACCACTACCATTAGGCTATATAGCCTAATGGTAGTGGTATTCTATGAATTAAGGACTTATCCCCAGGTCCTTGGTTCGAATCCCACGGAAGGCAAAAATGCACAAGGGGTGTGTAAAGTTCTGTGAGTAACGCACCGCAGCTCTGTCTGTTCCGTCCTCCTCCGAGCGTAATCGGAGTCGAGTCTGTACTGTGCGGGCTCGGTCGTTACAATAAAAGGCGCCTTTTATTGTAACAGCCCGGCTTTTATACCCTCCCTTGGGAGCCTCCATCCTGGACGCCCCGGAACTGTCACTCACAGAACTTTACACCCCCCTTGTGCGATTTTGCCTTTCGTGGGATTCGAACCAAGGACCTGGGGATAAGTCCTTTAATTCTTAGAATCCCACTACCATTAGGCTTCTAACTGTGACACCCCCTTCCCATACGTAAGCGATCCCATCCGATAAGGAGTGAGATGCCGTATGAGACAAGGTGTCAACAAACAAAAGCAAAGCAAAATATACATCCATTCATAACATACATTCCGAAATACAGAATAATTAAAAACTTTACATGCAGAAAGCATAAGCTGATCATGCATTACTATAATTAAACTATTACAAATGCGGAAGCTGATACAGAGAGTTCTATACAAACAAAATCATCACAAATACAAAACTGAGCCCTACACTAAAACCCTCCTGTGTTGGCTTGATGACGGCGACTCTCTCAAAGCAAAACACCTTCCACACCTGCACGGGTAAAAACACCGTGCTAAGCGATAAACGCTTAGTGGGGAACCACACATAAATTATGGACGGCCACTCACAGTGGTCGTCAAGGCATAACACATTCACTATGGCAGAATGCAAGGACTATTGCATAATTCATATAAGCATGCTCGTAATTAAAAGCCATACATTCAATATCTCATAATCATATACATTACAGAGTAAACCAGCATGTATTTCATCATTAAACTCATTCAGATATTCCATTCAAAGTCAGATCAGATCAGAACATTTCCATTAACATTTAAATAACACCTGCTGACTCTAGACAGTGGATAACGAGTGTACTGAGGGTACCTTACGGGTACGAATCGAATACTGAGGGTACCTCACAGGTACAAGTCAAATATTACCTCATTTATCAAAACATGTTATTTATATACTGAGGGAATCTTCAACAAGATTCTATACTGAAGGGTTCGCGAGGAACCAAACGGGGACCTGATCGGGGTCCGAACTGAACTGAGGGCTGCAGCTAAAAGACTCTATTAGGCATGCCTAACTATCCACTAGACTGACTCTCGCAGGTCATGCATAACACAATTCACATTTAGTTAAAGCATAATATGGCATACAAATATTTAGCATAGCAAAAATACAATTATAAGATGTAAAGCATATAAGAAGACATTAAATAACGTTTAGATAGCTTATATAATATTCAAATCACAAGTTCTTGCTTCCTAATTAAATTAGATTTAATCAAATAATATATTAGGTTTAATGCCTTAATCATAAATTATACACATGTTATATAATTCTCGTCATGAGTATTTATTCATCTAGCAAATTATACTTATAGTTTAATTCATGGTTAATCATCATATTAATTAATTTTTTTTTTCGTTATAAGAATTTATTCAATTCATAGGTAATTTAATTATATATCCTCATTACCTAATTATTTAATAAGTAATATTAAATTTTTCAGGCGTTTCTAGACACTTTGGGGCTAATTCGGAGGTGTAGGATCGATTCTAGGATGAATTGGTGAAGAGGAACAATTTTTATTAAAACATAGCTGTGCTTTTTATAAAGCACAGCTGTGCTCTGCTGTATATGGTCGATCTAAAAGCCAAAACACAGCTGTGTCATACCCAAAAGCACAGCTGTGCTTTCCAACCAGTTCCCAAACATTATTAAACACAGGGCAGAATTAATTTACTGAATCTATATGCATTTTTGAACTACTAAATGACATTTTTAGACAAACTTATCTTCATAACAATTAATCCTCAAGATGTTATCTTTCTAGTGACAAAATTTCAGATCATTTGGAACGAAAATCGGGGAGATATACTCAAATTTCTCTACCCTGTTCCACAGACACACCTGATGCTTTTTGCTACTGTAATGGGCGATTTTAAAATAGTTAGAGTCCGAATTAAATTATAGTTACTTCTACAAAGTTTTAGATACGGAAGTTGTGGTTCTAACCCAACTGGAATCATGTATTTGGAGTGCTAAAACTCAACTTATACTAAAAAGAATGACCAAAGGTCAATCTGACCCTCAAAAACAGATTTGCACTATGAAGTTCAACAAGCTTCATACCAACTCATTTGACACCATTAATTCACCAAATTTAATCCAAACAATCACAACACATAAATTAACATCTCAGAATACTCAATTCAGTTATTAAAAACCATTAACACATAAATCAACAAACCAATTCCCAAACCTGAAAATTAGGAGCTCAATTACTTGACTCCACTGGATCCAGCAACCTCTTTGCCTTTAGGATCGCGAGGAGGCTCAACTAAGCATCAAACCACAAAAATACACAAACTCAAAACCCTAACTTACAAATCCAAAACCAGAAAATATGAAGAAGAAAGAAGAAGAAGAAGACTACACAAAAGAGATGCATGAACTCACTAATTAATGCAAAGTGTGATCAATTCCCACCACCAAGGGCTTGAATCCAAGCTTAGAGAAAACAAAAGAAGAGCAAAGAAGAAGAAGGAGATGAGGAGGGGAGGAGGCTACGGGAAAAATGAAGAGCAAATTCTGCTCTTCCCTTTTCTATTTCTTTTTCTTTTTCTTTTCCTAACCCTAACACTTGTCACTTTCCTATTGGTGGAAACTAATCATTCACACCTAACCATCATATGTCAATCACACACCATAAAACACTCTAATAATGCACCCCACATATGTATGAGCAACACACACAATGATACCCCATATAGATTCCTTCTACTATGGTATGCTCACTACACACAATCAAAACCCAACTTAAAACACCCTACTAATGTGTGAGTAAAACACACAATCACTACACCATTACTCACATCCCACAATGATATATGCATGCACACACAAATATCTCCCAACTAATTCACACCCTACTAACATATGTGCACCCACATATTAAAATAACTCTTATAACATGCAATATACCCCACAATACCCTTGTCACATGCCAAAATACTTATAAATTTACACACATACATGGCTCATACTACTAGGGGGTAAATGGGGTGTGACAATTCTCCCCTACTAATAAGAATTTCGTCCTCGAAATTCTCACCTGAACTGAACAATTGCGGATACTGAGCTCTCATTGACTCTTCGGTTTCCCAAGTTGCTTCTTCGATTCCATGGTGATCCCATAATACTTTAACCAAAGGAATCTGTTTACTCCTTAATTGTCTTACCTCTCGGGCTAAAATAGCTTTTGGTTCCTCATCATAAGAAAAATCAGGCTGCACTTGCACATCTTGAACCGATAAAACATGTGAAGGATCTGATCTATATCGACGAAGCATCGAAACATGGAACACATCGTGCAACTTTGATAACTCCATCGGTAGCGCTAATCTATAGGCTACAGGTCCCACTTTAGCCAAAATCTCATAAGGTCCAATGAAACGAGGACTCAGCTTACCCTTCTTTCCAAATCGAATTACTCTCCTCCAAGGAGAAACTTTAAGGAAAACTTTGTCCCCGATCTCAAAATGCACATCTTTCCTTTTCAAATTGGCATAAGACTTCTGTCGATCCTTGGCTGCCTTCAAATTCCGCTGTACAACTCTGATTTTATCTTCAGTATCTCTAACCAAGTCTGGTCCAATAATAGATCTCTCGGATAGCTCGGTCCAACAAACCGGAGTCCTACACTGACGGCCATACAAAGCCTCATATGGTGCCATACCGATACTCGTCTGAAAACTGTTGTTGTAGGCAAACTCCATCAACGATACATATCTGTCCCAACTACCCGGAAAATCTAAAGCACAAGCTCTCATCATATCCTCCAGAATCTGAATAACTCGCTCTGACTGACCATCGGTCTGAGGATGAAACGCTGTACTGAAATTCAACCTAGTGCCCAAAGCTCTCTGTAACTCCTTCCAAAACTTGGAAGTAAACCTCGGATCCCGATCTGACACTATGGACAAAGGCACACCATGCAACCGAACTATCTCATCCACATAGATACTAGCTAATCTGTCCATGGAGTAGTCCACTCTAACTGGCAAGAAGTGAGCTGATTTCGTAAGCCGATCCACAATAACCCATACCGAATCATGTTTCCTCTGAGTCAAAGGCAAACCAGAAACAAAGTCCATGGTGATATCATTCCATTTCCACTCAGGAATGGATAAAGGCATAAGCAAACCTGAAGGAACCTGATGCTCAGCCTTTACCTGCTGACAAGTCAAGCACTTGGAAACAAAATCCACTATGTCACGCTTCATACCGGACCACCAATAGAATTGCTTCATATCTCTATACATTTTCTCACTGCCTGGATGCATAGTAAAGACTGAACTATGCGCCTCACTCATGAGCTGTCTCCTCAAGTCCTCAAACTCTGGCACACATAAACGATCTCTGAACATAAGTACCTCATCCTGAACTGAGAACTCTGACTGCTTACCCGATCTAACCTCATGCACAATCCGCTGAAGTCTCACATCATCTCTCTGAGCATCCACTATCCTTTGTCTCAAAATAGGCTTCACACGCAACTGGGCAAGCAAAGCCCCATCAGAACCAAATCGCCATCTGAATCGCCTCAAGAACAAGGCTGAAACCGATTTCCGACTCAAAGCATCTGCAACTACATTGGCCTTACCAGGATGGTAATCCACAATGCAGTCGTAGTCCTTAAATAACTCCAACCATCGGCGCTGTCTCATGTTCAACTCCTTCTGTGAAAGGAAGTACTTTAAACTCTTGTGGTCCGAGAAGATTCTACACTTTTCCCCATACAAATAATGACGCCAAATTTTCAAAGCAAATATCACAGCTGCCAGCTCAAGATCATGTGTCGGATAGTTCTTCTCATGTGGCTTCAACTGACGAGAAGCATAAGCCACTACTTTTCCTTCCTGCATCAGTACACATCCAAGACCAACTCCAGAAGCATCACTGTAAATAACAAACTCCTTACCCGAGATGAGTTGAGTAAGGATAGGAGCCTCAACAAGCAACTGCTTTAACCGTTCAAAACAAGACTGACACCTGTCTGACCACTCAAATTTAACTCCTTTCCTCAACAATCTAGTCATAGGAGCAGCAATCACAGAAAATCCTTTAACAAAACGACGGTAATAACCTGCTAAACCAAGGAAACTCCTCACTTCCTGAACATTTCTAGGCGCTTTCCAATCCACTATCGCCTCAATCTTGGCTGGATCAACCTGAATACCTCTAGCTGAAACAATGTGACCCAAGAATGATACTTCTCGAAGCCAAAAGTCACACTTACTAAGCTTAGCAAACAACTGATGCTCTCTCAACATCTGCAAAACCAATCTGAGATGCTCCTCATGCTCACTCTCATTCTTGGAATACACCAAGATGTCATCAATAAACACTACTACAAATCGATCTAAGTATGGCCTAAATACACGATTCATCAGATCCATAAAAGCCGCTGGAGCATTTGTCAAACCAAACGGCATCACAAGAAACTCATAGTGGCCATACCTAGTCCGAAATGCAGTCTTAACCACATCTGCATCCTGAACACGAAGCTGGTAATACCCTGATCGAAGATCTATCTTGGAAAAGACACCCGCACCTCGAAGCTGATCAAATAAATCCTCAATCCTAGGCAAGGGATACTTGTTCTTCACTGTAACTTTATTAATCTGGCGGTAGTCAATACACATCCGCAGGGATCCATCTTTCTTCTTGACAAACAGCACTGGAGCTCCCCAAGGAGATATGCTAGGTCGAATAAACCCCTTATCCAATAACTCTTGTAGCTGGGATTTAAGTTCCCTCAACTCTACAGGAGCCATCCGATAAGGTGCTCTCGAAATAGGTGCAGTACCTGGCATAATCTCAATGGACAACTCAACCTCTCTCTCAGGAGGCAAACCAGGCAACTCACTCGGGAACACATCACTGAACTCCCGCACTACAGGAATGTCCTCAATCTGAACCTGATCTCTCCTGGAATCTAACACAACTGCTAGAAAAGCCTCACAACCTTTTCTGATAAATCTCTTGGCTTGCATTGCAGAAATAACATTATTCACAGAACTAGCACCCAAACCTTTCAAAAACACAAGAGACTGACTTCTATCCCGAAGTACAACTGTCTTCCTATGGCAATCAACTACAGCCCGATGCTTATCTAACCAGTCCATACCCAGAATCAAATCAAACTCTCTGAAAGGTAACTCAATCAGATCCGTTGGAAGCACAGCTCCCTCAACAATCAGAGGACAACCCCTAAAAACTCTACTCACACTGACACTATGCCCTAATGGACTGGTCACACAAATCTCATAATCTAACTGATCAACTGAATGCAATTTATCAACAATTTTATCTGTGCACAAATATGAGTGTGTGGAACCAGGATCAATTAGAGCATACAACTCAGTGTCATGGAGTAAGAACTTACCAACAATAACATCAGGCGCAACCTGCTCATTTCTGGCTCTCATAGCATATGTTCTAATGGCACCCTGAGGAGGATGCTCAATAGATTCAAAAGCAGCACCATCTCTATGCCGACCACCTCTACCTCGACCTCGGCCTCTGCCACGGGTAGCCTGGGAAGCATTCGAACCAACCCTACTGCCCTCTCTCTGGGAACCCGAATCCTCCTGCCTTCTCGGACAACCGGCCAACTGATGCTCAGAACTCCCACACCTGAAGCATGCACCGGTGAGCCACCTACACTCACCCCGATGTGACTTACTACAGTGAGGACAAACTGGTGTAGTCTCAGCTCTACCACCCCTACCAGAACCTGACACAGCTGTAGGACCCTGTCGTCTACCTCTAGAAGCCGGACCAGATGCTGACTCATCCTGTGGGTTCCTAGATCTCTTACTCGAAGAATATCCTCCACGAGAAGAACTCCTCCTCTGAGCTCTCTCTCTCATCACAGTCTCATTCAACTCAGCTCTCACAGCAGCCTCAACAATCTGATAATAGCTAACCCCAGGTATACACATCAAGGAAATCAAAGCAATCTTTAATGACTCATTTAATCCAGCCTCGAAATGCTTGCATCTAAAGTCATCAGTCATAACTCCTCGAGGGGCATAGCGAGATAACCTGTTGAACTCTTTCTCATACTCAGCTACAGACATGGCCCTCTGTCTCAAACCCAAAAACTGTGCCCATCTAGAATCTCTATAGGTCTGGGTAATGTACTTCTTTGTGAACTCACCCTCAAAGAACTCCCATGTAATCGGATCCGGTAACTGAGGATGCCTACAAACCAATTCCCACCATTCAAAAGCAGACCCCTGAAGAAGAGCTAATGCACACTCTGCCTGCTGGTCGGGAGGACACCGAATCTCCCTCAAAGCACGCTTGACTTTATCTAACCATCTCTCTGCCAACTCAGATTCATTCAAACCAGTACCATAAAAATCTTCAACTCCTGCCCTTCTCAAATTCTCCATAGGTGCTCTAGGAGCAGTCACTCTCTCCAAAACCCTAGCCATGTCCTGATGCAACCTGAACATAGCCTCTAAGGGCATGGCTGCAGCCTCGGGCTGGACCCTAGCATGCTGAGCCGACACAGTAATAGAAACAGACTGATCTACAGCTGGAGGATTCACACTCTCGGCGGATTCCTCACGCGCACCATGGGCAGAATTAGAAGCCATCTAAACAAACAAGAAACAACCGTATCAACCAACACAGATCTAGACTCATACACATCTAAGAAACTCAAAACAATCACAATATCACCCAGAAACGCCTAAACTTATGCTCTGATACCACTAACTGTGACACCCCCTTCCCATACGTAAGCGATCCCATCCGATAAGGAGTGAGATGCCGTATGAGACAAGGTGTCAACAAACAAAAGCAAAGCAAAATATACATCCATTCATAACATACATTCCGAAATACAGAATAATTAAAAACTTTACATGCAGAAAGCATAAGCTGATCATGCATTACTATAATTAAACTATTACAAATGCGGAAGCTGATACAGAGAGTTCTATACAAACAAAATCATCACAAATACAAAACTGAGCCCTACACTAAAACCCTCCTGTGTTGGCTTGATGACGGCGACTCTCTCAAAGCAAAACGCCTTCCACACCTGCACGGGTAAAAACACCGTGCTAAGCGATAAACGCTTAGTGGGGAACCACACATAAATTATGGACGGCCACTCACAGTGGTCGTCAAGGCATAACACATTCACTATGGCAGAATGCAAGGACTATTGCATAATTCATATAAGCATGCTCGTAATTAAAAGCCATACATTCAATATCTCATAATCATATACATTACAGAGTAAACCAGCATGTATTTCATCATTAAACTCATTCAGATATTCCATTCAAAGTCAGATCAGATCAGAACATTTCCATTAACATTTAAATAACACCTGCTGACTCTAGACAGTGGATAACGAGTGTACTGAGGGTACCTTACGGGTACGAATCGAATACTGAGGGTACCTCACAGGTACAAGTCAAATATTACCTCATTTATCAAAACATGTTATTTATATACTGAGGGAATCTTCAACAAGATTCTATACTGAAGGGTTCGCGAGGAACCAAACGGGGACCTGATCGGGGTCCGAACTGAACTGAGGGCTGCAGCTAAAAGACTCTATTAGGCATGCCTAACTATCCACTAGACTGACTCTCGCAGGTCATGCATAACACAATTCACATTTAGTTAAAGCATAATATGGCATACAAATATTTAGCATAGCAAAAATACAATTATAAGATGTAAAGCATATAAGAAGACATTAAATAACGTTTAGATAGCTTATATAATATTCAAATCACAAGTTCTTGCTTCCTAATTAAATTAGATTTAATCAAATAATATATTAGGTTTAATGCCTTAATCATAAATTATACACATGTTATATAATTCTCGTCATGAGTATTTATTCATCTAGCAAATTATACTTATAGTTTAATTCATGGTTAATCATCATATTAATTAATTTTTTTTTTCGTTATAAGAATTTATTCAATTCATAGGTAATTTAATTATATATCCTCATTACCTAATTATTTAATAAGTAATATTAAATTTTTCAGGCGTTTCTAGACACTTTGGGGCTAATTCGGAGGTGTAGGATCGATTCTAGGATGAATTGGTGAAGAGGAACAATTTTTATTAAAACACAGCTGTGCTTTTATAAAGCACAGCTGTGCTCTGCTGTATATGGTCGATCTAAAAGCCAAAACACAGCTGTGTCATACCCAAAAGCACAGCTGTGCTTTCCAACCAGTTCCCAAACATTATTAAACACAGGGCAGAATTAATTTACTGAATCTATATGCATTTTTGAACTACTAAATGACATTTTTAGACAAACTTATCTTCATAACAATTAATCCTCAAGATGTTATCTTTCTAGTGACAAAATTTCAGATCATTTGGAACGAAAATCGGGGAGATATACTCAAATTTCTCTACCCTGTTCCGCAGACACACCTGATGCTTTTTGCTACTGTAATGGGCGATTTTAAAATAGTTAGAGTCCGAATTAAATTATAGTTACTTCTACAAAGTTTTAGATACGGAAGTTGTGGTTCTAACCCAACTGGAATCATGTATTTGGAG
Organism: Excoecaria cochinchinensis; assembly: GCA_947683425.1. NCBI lineage: Eukaryota > Viridiplantae > Streptophyta > Magnoliopsida > Malpighiales > Euphorbiaceae > Excoecaria > Excoecaria cochinchinensis. Next base: position 2,989,606 of record CANTUQ010000129.1, read on the forward strand.
TGCTAAAACTCAACTTATACTAAAAAGAATGACCAAAGGTCAATCTGACCCTCAAAAACAGATTTGCACTATGAAGTTCAACAAGCTTCATACCAACTCATTTGACACCATTAATTCACCAAATTTAATCCAAACAATCACAACACATAAATTAACATCTCAGAATACTCAATTCAGTTATTAAAAACCATTAACACATAAATCAACAAACCAATTCCCAAACCTGAAAATTAGGAGCTCAATTACTTGACTCCACTGGATCCAGCAACCTCTTTGCCTTTAGGATCGCGAGGAGGCTCAACTAAGCATCAAACCACAAAAATACACAAACTCAAAACCCTAACTTACAAATCCAAAACCAGAAAATATGAAGAAGAAAGAAGAAGAAGAAGACTACACAAAAGAGATGCATGAACTCACTAATTAATGCAAAGTGTGATCAATTCCCACCACCAAGGGCTTGAATCCAAGCTTAGAGAAAACAAAAGAAGAGCAAAGAAGAAGAAGGAGATGAGGAGGGGAGGAGGCTACGGGAAAAATGAAGAGCAAATTCTGCTCTTCCCTTTTCTATTTCTTTTTCTTTTTCTTTTCCTAACCCTAACACTTGTCACTTTCCTATTGGTGGAAACTAATCATTCACACCTAACCATCATATGTCAATCACACACCATAAAATACTCTAATAATGCACCCCACATATGTATGAGCAACACACACAATGATACCCCATATAGATTCCTTCTACTATGGTATGCTCACTACACACAATCAAAACCCAACTTAAAACACCCTACTAATGTGTGAGTAAAACACACAATCACTACACCATTACTCACATCCCACAATGATATATGCATGCACACACAAATATCTCCCAACTAATTCACACCCTACTAACATATGTGCACCCACATATTAAAATAACTCTTATAACATGCAATATACCCCACAATACCCTTGTCACATGCCAAAATACTTATAAATTTACACACATACATGGCTCATACTACTAGGGGGTAAATGGGGTGTGACACCAATACTCCCCTCTATGCCTCTTACCACAATGAGGGCACTCATGCACTTCAGTCTTATTGATCGATGTGCCTCTACCCGAACTAGGTGCATGAGATGATCCTTGCTTTCTACTTCTAGTAGCGGGGCTATTCACAGATTCTTCATGAGGTGTTGTAGGAGAATCCCTTGACCTCTTTCCCGAATGTGCACCACCCGACTAGGATTTCTCTGTTGCATTCTCTCTTTCTCCACTTCCAGGGATCTTTCAGCTCTCATAGCCGCTTGCACAATTTGGTAGTAAGTTACTATCTGGGAGGTGGTCAAAGAAATTAACAAAGCCTTGATTTTCTCAATTAGCCCTTCCTCAAACTGCTGACATCTGAACTCTTCTATAAGCACTCCCTTAGGTGCATACTTGCTCAGCCTACTGAATTCCTTCTCATAATCAGTCACGGATATGGCTCTTTGCCTCAAATTAAGGAACTACTTCCAGTTAGCTTCCTTGCACGCCTCAGTGACATACTTATTTCTAAACTCTTGTTCGAAAAACTCCTAGGTAATAGGGTTTGGGAGCAATGGATGCCTCAAAACCAACTTCCACCAGTCATACGCAGCTCCTTGCAGAAGAGATACCACATAATCAACACTCTAGTCGGCCGGGCACTTTATCTCATCCAAAACCCGCTGGATCCTCCTAATCCAATATTCGGCATTAGCAGACTCATCGAGGCTAGTTCCAAAGAACTCTTCTGCCCCATGCTTCCTTAGGGACTCCAAGGGAGCCTTCGGTACTGTCACCGATCGAGCACCCTAGCCATATCTTGCGACATCTTGAGTAATGCTTCCAAAGGAACTATAGGTACCTCTCGACCCAAACTAACAGGTGTAGACACCGGGTCCTGGGTCAGGTTTAAAAAATATAATAAAAAAATAAAAATGGCAATGGCAATCTTTAGGCCTTGATAATTCCTCCAAAAAATATATATTATATATTTAAAATAGGTAGGTTAAATTAAAAATTAGATTAAAGTGCATGAAAAATTAAAATTAGTTAATATTATTAGTTAATTGATTGGTTAATGTTTTAGTATAGTTAAAATGAAAAAAAGAAGAAAATAGATATAGGGTTTAATTAAATAAATTAGATTGATAATTTAAGTAGATTTATTAAATTAAATAGGTATAAAATATGGAGTATTTAATTCATAGAGGGTTTAATTAATTAATATGTAGTAATTTGAGTAAAATAATTAAAATAAAAAAATCAGAAAGTAAAAAATGGAGGAAATTACCATGTGCACCTAATTAGCCCTAGTTTTGGAGTATTAAAAGAATATGATGAAGAAATGAGGGGGGCTCTCGGCAGACCAAGGAGAAGAAAAAGAAAAGAGAGATCAAAGAAAGAGAGAGCAAGAAGAGAGAGCAAGGGGGAAAACCCAGGAAACCAAAAGAGAAAAGAGAGGGACTGTCACACCCCATAAGTGGCGTAATTGGATTTAGCAATTCTAATTGGCAATTTAAGGGCAATTGAGTAATTTACTAGTGAAAGAGGATTAAATTGCAAAGAAATAAAAGATGTAAATTGAAGATTTTTAGTTTGGTGAGTTAAAGAGTAATTAGTAAGGATTTAATGGTAAAAGAAGGTTAAGTGGATAGTGATTCATGTGCATGTGTGCCAAGTGGAAGGAGGGTGTGAACGTGGAGAGGGAAAAGAGAAGACTGAGGAATTTTCAGTTGGCTGGAAACAAAAGACCTAAAGTTTTTCTCTCTTGCTCTCTCTCACGTAAACCACTCCTCTTCCCTTGTGTTTTTGTTCCTCTTTCAGTTTGCATGTATGTGTTCATCTATCTTGAGTTTGGGTTTTAAGCTTTGAAGTTCAGAAGGTGAGTTTGGTTCTCCATCTTCTCTGTTTATGGATTGTTCATTGCTGTTTCTTTGGATTGATTTTGGGTTTATTTGTTGGTTCATGTAATCTGTTGAAGAGAAGAGGATAGATAAAGGGAAAGAGAAGGTTGTGGACTGAGAGTGCAGTGGACATTTTGGGACTTCATTTCAGGTTTGGGAGTGTTTCCATTGTCTCATGTTTGGATCCTGTTTGCTGTGACATAAATGTAATTATGTGTGTATATGAAATGTTAAAGTTACGTGTTGCAGTAGACCTTATTACAGTAGAAAAAGAATAATTATAAGTGTGCAAATGAGATGTTTATACATGTACATGAATGTGAAACTCTGGTTTGTGTCTTTCTCTGTTTATTTACTATGATTACATGATAATATGAATACTGTGAGTAAAATTGCTGTAATTGTGCCAAGAAGACTTAAGGGTACGTGTTAGCATGATTTTTGCATGAAAATTGGATTTAGACAAATTGGGATTTAAGTCTCTGTTTTTACGATTTCTATCTGGTTTTTACGTTTTCTGGAATTCTGAGAAGTAGGGAGAAGGAGAAGCAAAAGTGAGGGAAGAGATCACGTGACGTGAGTGAGCATCACGCCGTGACCTCTTCTCTGAAGAAGGTCACGAGACGTGATGCTGCATCACGCCGTGACCTTCCTTCCTTTGGGAAGTCGCGACGTGATGAAGCATCACGCCTCGCGACCTCTCGCTGGTTTTCCTGCGTGTTACGGGACGAGATCTCGTGATCTCCCCTCCCCTCTCCGGCGTCACGAGACGTGACGAGTGGTCATGGCGTGACCGTTTGTTCTTGTCTGGTGCTCGCGTGAAGCTGCGTCACGAGACACCACTGCTTGGGTGACTCGTGACCAGCCTTTCCCTGCTGCCCTATTTTCTTAAAAATAAAGTTTAACTTCTGATTTCAAGGGTTTTTGCACTACATGACAAATGTTTGGGTTTAAAATTTGAATAGTAATTAATAATTGCTTAGTATTGAGTTGTATAATTGATTAAATAATTAATGTACATAATTTACTAGTTTATATTTTACATGAACATAAATTGACTTGAATGTGAATTATTTGTACTTCTGCCTCCAATAATTGATACTGGATATATTTAAATGTTTCTGATTTTGATCTAGACACATGTACATGTGAAATATGTATTTGCATTTAGTTGTATTTAATATTGATATTGGTGCTTGAATTGTTGAGTTGAGTTTTAAGCCTGAATAGTTATAGTAGTGGATATGTAAGCGCTTACTTAGGTCAGTGTGTGTGTGCAGCTGCTATATGATAAAATGTTATACTTGGGTCCGTTTGGATCCTTGTTTCGATCCTGTATGGGTCTATATGGATTTAAATGCGAGACTTCGGTCTCTATATGAAAAGTACATGTTTGAGACTCATGTCTCTATATGCTTGGGATACTGTGTCCTATCAGTATCCATTTGACCGCATCCACTTCTAGAGAGTATTTTAGACTAGTCAGGCTATATGTTTAAATGTGTTACATATGTTGTGATGTATTTTTGACATGATTACAAGTATATGATGCATATGAATTTTTGCATAGCCTTATAGTTTGCACCTTGTATTTGTATACTTGGAATGATGAAAGTTATGAATTGTATACTTAATTGCTTGTATTGTATATATATTTATGCATGTCAAGTAAAGAATTGGGAAATATGTTTACATGTAATTTTGATGCCTTTGCTTTTGAATTATTAGATTATTATTGTATAAATATTGTATATGCATATTGTGCGTTTGTTTTGTTCCTCCCCACTAAGCGTTATCGCTTAGCACGGGCTCTTTTCTCGTGCAGATGGTGAGTTCGGTTCAGAGTCAGATATCTGCAGGTCGGCCACTAGGAGTCTTTTTGATTGAAGTTATTTGAAGTCTTCCGCTGTAATTTTTGTATATGGCTTGTGTATAGCAAAGTAAATCTTTTGTAAAGGAACAAATATTATTTTTTGTATATGTATTTGCTTACGAGCCTCTTTTTGTAAATTGATATGGATAAGTTATATGTAAAAAGGATTTACTATAGACATGATATATATGTTACAGGATTTACAGCTATATTATTTAAAGTTTCTTTACATCCCATCTTTTATTTTAATTATTGATATGTTTTGGATTCATTTATATGTGTTTGCTCTCGTGGCACTCCGGTATCCTTCCAACGGGGATGGCGGGGTGTTACAGGGACAGTGAACACAAATCAAAGGGAAGAAGAAATAATAAAAGGGAAACCAAATAAAACAAAGCAAGAAGAAAAGAATATAAGGGAAACCAAATAGAAAAGAGAAAGAAGAAGTAAAGGGGACCAGAGGAGAGGAAGACAACAGGAACCGAAGAAGCCACGGCGGCGCACTGCAACACGATCGGCGGTGCCCTGCTCCAGGCAGCCGGACGAACCGGCCGGCACCCACCGCTCTCCCCCACTCACCGGTGAGAGGCAGATCGGCGGGGAGAAACCGTGACGCTCCGACGCGAATTTCGGCCAGCTCAGGCGACGTTCCGGCTCGTGGACACCGGCGGCAGGCTCCCCGAGAGGCGATCTCTCTTCCTGTGACGGCTGTGTCGGCCACCCCCACCTCCGGTGAGCTCCCCTTCTCTTTTCCATTTTATAATATTACTTTTATTATTTTATTTATTTTTATTATTTAATATTTTGTATTATTATTATTATTATTATTATTACATATTTATTTTATGTTTATTATTATTATTATTATTATTATTATTATTATTATTATTATTATTATTATTATTATTATTATTATTATTATTATTATTATTCTTATTATTTTAATTTCTTTTATTTATTTTTAATATTATTGTGTTATATTGATATTTTTGGTATTGATACTATTTAATTTATGTTTACTGTATATTACTTTTGTGTTTATTATCATTATTTTTATTATTGTATATATTTAGTCACAATTATTTATTATTGTGTTTTGTTATCATTTTAATATCATTATTACTATTATTATGGTTGTATTAATATTGTGGTTATTATTATTATTGTTGATTATAATTATTGTTGTGTTTTATTATTGTTGTCACTTATTTGTTATTATTAATATTATTTATTTTATATTATAACTATTATTGTTATTAGCACATTATTATTATTATCTTTATTGTGGTATTATTATGATTATTATATTCATCATTATTGTTATGTCATTAATTTATTATTAGTATTATTATTATTGTTATTATTTGTTATATTATTGTTATATTATTTTTTATTATTTTTATTATCATTCATTGTTATTAATATGACTATTTTATGTCTAATACATTTTATAGCTATTATTGTTATTAGTATATTATTATCATTATTATCATTTTGTTCATGTTACTATCATTACATTAAATTATTATTTTATCCATTCATAATTACTATCATTATTTTATGTTTATTTATTATTCATTATTATTTTACGATATTATTATTAGCATTATTATTTTTATTGGCATTAATCATTTTAATTGTCATTTGTGCTTTTATATTCATTAATTCTCAATTTATTTCATTCAATTATTTATTTAATTATTTATTCATTTACTTATCATTTAATTTAATCCATTATCAATCTCATTCATTTTTCTCAATTTACTTTATTCAATCATTCATTTTTCCCAATTTACTTTATTCAATCATTCATTTGTTTATTTATTTATTCAATTGTTTACTTATTCACGATTAACCAATATCATTTTTCTATTTTGACTGTAATGCGGGAGGCATGTGGTTCTTCTGAGAAGTATGGTCGGAGCAGGTAAATTAGGATGAATTGATTATTTATTATTTGGAATATGTAATTATTATTTTATTCTTTTTATTCGTTTGTGGTCTGTAATAATAAAAGATTTTCGACCGCGCTTAAAAGAACCACCACACAAACGTTTTCTATCAAAATGAAATTTCCTAATAAAACTGGGACCAATGTCTCAATTTTCTCCATCCAAAATCATCACATCAAAATTATTTCATAATAAATATGTGTGTGAGGACCAATGTCCTCATTATTAATGAATATCCCGATTTATGCATGATTTGTATTTTTTTTACAATGGGGGGTTGTATTTTGCCCCTAATTTTATTGTAATTTACTTTTGAATGTTTTATTTTAATTTCGCTTTTATTTTTCGCTTTTACGTGAATGATTGTGCCTTTTAATTGATTGCATCATATGGAAAGATGGTGAAATAATAAATTCAAAACTTAATTGTAAAATTAATCAAAGTACAAATAAATAAGAAGTCTCGAACCTGTCTCTGGTCTTTGGGATCAATGAGGCAAGAGACCCATTTCGATGGGATCTCTAAGACACCTCTTGTGTCCCACCAAAAGACTTAAATTATAATCCTAGGCTCCAGAGGGTGAGAGGGTCATTCCCAATGTTCTATTAGGGTGTTCACTTCCAAGACCCCTTTGGCTTGCCCAAAATGGATATATATGCCGTCTTAGGCTCACTGAGGCGAGACAAACTTTTCCAATGTTTTATTGGGTGGCGACTCCATGAAACCTCCTTGTTACCCAAAATAGACGCACTTGTAAATACCTTACAAGTTGTCAACGAATCTCGCCCTCAAGCGGGTGGTCAAGGGGCCCCCACGGGGTTCGGCGCGCGTCACAGTGGTGACTCCACTGGGGACAATACTCTAGACTTCGATTCGAAAGTACGTTAATCAAAATTTATAATTATGTTTTAGTTTAAAAATTTCACCTTCTTTCAAAACTGCATTGCATCTCATTAAAGTCTTAGATCTATGCTAGTTTGGTCCCCTATCAGCCCCGGTGCATTCCCGAAGCACGACCTTATGTTCACTCAATGTAGGGAAGTGTTAAGGATAATCACCAGCTCGAGCCTCGTACCATCATGGTATATTAAATTGTGACCCGATCGGTCGTTACGCTAATGATGAGGTAGACCTGTTGGCAGGGACCATGTTTGGGTAGCCCTAAAACATCATCACCTTGGACCAAAGCCCATGTAATGGACCTAGATTGTCACACCCCAAAAGTGGCCTATTTGGAATTGGCAATTTTAATTGGAAAATATGGATATTTTTGTAATTGTTACAAGTGTAATTTAGGGGCAATTGGGTAATTTACTAGAGAAAAGAGGATCATATTGCAAGGAATTAAAAGTATTATTTGCAGATTTTATTTTAGTGAGTAAAAAGAAATTATTAAGGACCTATTTGAAGATTTGAAGGAGCTGTTAGTAATTGGTTTAAGTGAACCAGTGCATGTGTGCCAAATGGAAAGGTGAGTGTGTGCATGTGGGAGAGAGAAAGGAAGGTTTCAGAAATTTTGTGTAGCTTCAGAAAGAAGCCATCAGATTTCAGTCTCTTTCTCTCTTGCTCTCTCTCACGTTAGCCATTCCTTCCCCTTTTCCATTTTCTGTTCTTTCCCATTTGCATGTGTGTTCATCTGTTTTGAGCTAAGGTTTTGAGCTTTGAAGGGATTTTAAGAGGTAAGTGGCAGAAGTTCTTTACGTTTTTTTTTTATGGTTGAATCTCCTTCTTCTCCTCCTTTGGGTTTATAAAGATTATTTTCTTGGGTTAATGGAATGTGGTCTTTGTCTGTTTGCAAGCATCTGAAGATAAGAGAAAAGAGAAGGGAAAAGGGAAAGCTGTGGATTGAAGTTGCAGAGGTCATTTTTGAACTTCATTACCAGGTTTGGGAGTGTCTGTCCTTTCCCATTTTCGGATCCTGGTTACTGTATGTTGTTAATGTCAACTATGTGTGTTGTTGATTAAAATGCATGAGCAATGTGATGTGTATACATGATTCCTGTAGAAAAGAATGATGTTGAGTATGCAAATGAGATGAATATGCATGAGTTTGAATGTGGAATCCTGGGTTGTTGACGTTTTGGTATTGCATCTGTGTGAATTGTAAAAATATGTTATTTGTATTAAAATTTCTGTAAATGTGCTCTGGAGACTTGAAGGTATGTATTCAAATCATTATTGCATGAAAAATGGTTTTAGACAAAGTGGGGTTTTGAGTTTTGGTTGTACTCTGTTTTCACGATTTTCTGGATTTTATGTTATCTTGAATTTCTAAGTTTTGAGAAGGAGAAACAGAAGTGAGAGAAGAAGATCACGTGACGTGATGAAGAATCACGTCGTGACCCTCTTCCCTGAAGAGGATCACGAGATGTGATGCAGCATCACGCCGTGACCTGCTTCCCTGGGGAAGTCGCGAGACGTGATGGAGAGTCACGGCTCGTGACCCTCCCATTCCCTGCGTGTCACGAGTCACCACTGTCGAGTGACTCGTGACCTCCCCTTCCTCTCTGTCATCACGAGGCGTGACGGAGGGTCACGACTCGTGACTGCCCTGGTTGTTCTGCGGGGTGCTCGCGTGAAGCCAGCGTCACGAGTCGCCATTGCCTGGGTGACTCGTGACTGGCCTCCTTCCTGCTGCCCTATTTTTAAAAAGTAAAGTATTTTTCTTTAAAGCTTCTGTTGCATGGGATTTTCACTACTTGACTCAAGAACAGGTTTAAACCTGTTCTATAATTTAGTAATTCTTTAATTATAAGATTTGTGTACATGATTAATAATTAATGTACATAATTTAAATGTTAATAAATTTACATGAACATGGATATTTCAATGTGAGTTATATGTTCTTATTATCTCCTGTTTTTGATATATATATATTTATATGTTTCTGAATTTGATCAATATACATATATATATGAGTTATAAGTTGTCTTTAATTCTCGTGATATGATAATGATATTTGAGTTTTGGAGATGTGTTTTTAAGCCTGAATAGTCATGGTAGTGGATAAGTAAGCGCTTACTTAGGTCAGGGTGTGTGTGCAGCTGCTATATGATAAAATGTTATATGCGGGTTCCATTTGGATCCTTGTTTCGACCCCGTTTGGGTCTATATGGAAATTAATGCGAGACTTCGGTCTCTATATAAAAATCACATGTTTGAGACTCATGTCTCTATATGCTTGGGATACTGTGTTTTATCAGTGTCCATATGACCGCATCCACTTCTAAAGAGTATTTTCAGACTAATCAGGCTATATGTTAAATTGTATTGCATATGTTGAGATGCTTTTTGACAGGATTAAAAGTATATGATGCACATGAGTTCTTGCATAACGTTATATTATGCACCTTGTATATGTGTACTTAGAATGGTGAGAATTATGTTAATACTAAGTATGATTTGAGTAGTTAATGGCTTGTAATGTATACTTATGCATGTCAAGTAAAGAACATGGAAATATGCTTATATGTATTTTGATGCCTTTGATTTTGAAGCATAGCTTTATTGCACGATTATGTTACGATGAGATTATATTATTGTGGTAAATATTGTATATGAATATTGTTCGTTTGTTTTGTTCCTCCCCACTAAACGTTATCGCTTAGCACGGGTTCTTTTCCCGTGCAGGTGGCGAGTTCGGTTTGGAGTCAAATATCTGCAGGTCGGCCACTAGAAGTCTTTTTGGATGAAGTTATTTTTGAGTCTTCCGCTGTTATTTTGTACATGGTTTGTTCATAGCAAAATGAATCTTTTGTAAAGGAAAAAATATTTTGGTATATGTATTTGCTTACGAGCCCTTTTTGTAAAAACGATATTGATATGATATATGTTCAAGGACTTGCTATATTATGATCAAAAGTTTCTTTATTTCTCATATTAGTTTTTGTTTATTAGTGTGTATTTGGATTCGTATATGTGTTTGTCCGCGTGGCACTCCGGTATCCTTCCAACGGGGATATCGGGGCATTACAGCTTGGTATCAGAGCCCAGGTTTGGTGGTTCTGGGTTATGTTGTGATTGTTTGAGTGTAGTGTCGAGTCTATGCATGAGAGTCAGTTATGTGTCATGGCCTAATGCAGATGTCTTGTGTTTTGTAGTGTTTGTATGGAGTTGAATCCAAGTGAGTATATGGGCGACACAATGGACAGTGTCAATATGGGTCGTAGAGATAATCCGATCAGAGGAGGTAATCCGGTTGGACAAGATAGGCCTGCACAGGAACATGCACCAGCGGTAGGTCCGAATATGGGCGTTGGTATGGATCCAACATTAGTGCAAGGTTTGCTGCAAATGGTTGATAGGTTGACTGCTCCTAAGGCTCCAATTGCGTTGTTAAGAAAAAGAGGAGCAGAGGATTTTCATGGGACTGCCTTAGATGAATCAGATGTGGCTGAGTTTTGGCTTAAGAGGGTAAGTCAAATTTTGCAAGAGATTAGATGTCCTATAGATCAGAGAGCTTCATGTGCAGTATCGTTACTCCAAGGATCAGCATATGATTGGTGGGAACTTGTGATGAGGAATCCTTAGCGACCAGCTGAACTGACATGGGAATATTTCAAGCAAGAGTTTGAGCAGAAGTATGTGATAAAGGCATACCAAGAAGCTAAATGGAGAGAGTTCATTAGTTTGAAGCAGCGGGGTATGACTGTGAGTGAGTATGATAAGGAATTCAATCGGTTGAGTAAGTATGTGCCCGAACAGTTGTTGACGGATGAGTTCAGATGTAGACACTTTCTAGAGGGACTTCGTGAGGTGTTCAGAGGTCCTTTGTCTGCTATGATCGTCTTACAACCAGCAGGGTATTATCAGCTTGTGGCAGCGGCAATGAAGTTAGAAGAATCTGAGATGGTAAAGCAGAAGATGGCACAGAAGAGAAGAGCACCGGATGGGGGAGTTGTGAGTACTAAGAAGTCTAAGGGTGCTCCAGTTGAACAAGGAAATAGAGGGACTGTTCAAGTACCTTCAGAAGTAGAAAGTGTAGCACCGCATGCTAGCAAGGGAAATCGAGCACCGGAGTGTGAGCATTGTCATAGGTACCATTGGGGTACATGTCGCAAGATCACCGGTGCATGCTTTAAATGCGGGAGTATGGAGCATCGGTTTGCAAATTGCCCTAATCGACAAGAGGACCAGAATCAACAAGAGAGTAGAAGATCCAATGTCACCCGAAGAAACCGTGATAGAAGTAGAGCTCCACAAGCACCATCAGAGACGGTGCAACGACCTGGTGCTACGGAAGATCATAATCGGTATAGAGCATATGCTTTGATTGGAGCTGATGCGACTGATACTGCAGGTCCTTCTGGTAAGTGTTGATATGTTAAGTTTTATTTTGTTTCGGTTTTGATGTTCGAGATGTATATGATAAGCGAGAAAATTTTGAGGACGAAATTTTCTTAAGGAAGAGAGAGTTGTCACACCCCAAAAGTGGCCTATTTGGAATTGGCAATTTTAATTGGAAAATATGGATATTTTGGTAATTGTTACAAGTGTAATTTAGGGGCAATTGGGTAATTTACTAGAGGAAAGAGGATTATATTGTAAGGAATTAAAAGTATTATTTGCAGATTTTATTTTAGTGAGTAAAAAGAAATTGTTAAGGACCTATTAGAAGATTTGAAGGAGCTGTTAGTAATTGGTTTAAGTGAACCAGTGCATGTGTGCCAAATGGAAAGGTGAGTGTATGCATATGGGAGAGAGAAAGGAGGGTTTCAGAAATTTTGTGTAGCTTCAAAAAGAAGCCATCAGATTTCAGTCTCTTTCTCTCTTGCTCTCTCTCACGTTATGTAACACCCCAAAACCACCCCAGTAGTTTGAGCCTGTCCGTGTCGGAATGTGTGTATTTTATGTGTTGCATGTGTGTGTTAAATTGATTTATTTATTTAATTTATGTATATTAGTTTGAGAAGAGGAATTAGGATATAGTATATGGGAGTGTATAGAAGTAAAAGTATGAGTAAGGGTTAGCCTAGAGGGTATAGCCAAGTTTGGGAGTAGGGTGTGTTAAAGGGCATGTGGCTTAAGGAGAGTGTGACATGTGGTTAAGAGGATGAGTGGGCATTTAATGAGGTTTGGTGAAGAGTGAGAAATCAGCCATTTTCCCTTGTTTTCCCATTCTTCTTCCTTCCTCACGCCACCCTCTTCCATTTCTTCTTTCTTTTCTTTGTTCTTCTCTTTTCTTGACCGATCTTGCTCCCTCTCCTTTCCCTTGAGTGATTAAAGCTGGTTGGCTTGTTGATTTTAAAGTTTCTAGGTGAGTTGGGGTTTTAGATTTTCTTCTTCTTCCTCTTCTCTATGTTTTAGTTATATGTATTTTGGTTTATGGGTTGTTTTAGAATTGATCTTGATTGTTATGGGTTTGTGGTTCAGAAGAGGCTTCTAGACCGGATAAAGGAAAAGGAATTGCTAGCGGAAGCGGAGCTCACGACTAGGAGCGAGGAAAACCAGGTTTGGGAACGTTTGTGTAATTGTGTTTTGAATGAATATTGATGGTTGCTATTTTTGTGAAATTGATGAACTATGATGAGTGGATTTGCGCTTGTATGATGTGAATATGGTTAATTTGAAGTGAATTGTGTTGAATGCGAAGTATAGAGTTTGAGTTTATGGTTGCAATTTGGGGATGTTTTGCTGGGAATTATCGCAACAGGGCATGGGTCACGGTGGCAACCAATTTGGTTACCACCGTGAGGTCTGTTCGGGTTGCATTCTGCCCAGGAGTTTGGTATGTCACGGTGGCAATGGAATTGATTACCACCGTGACCTACATTTGAATTACATTCTGTTTTGAGGTTGTGGTATGTCACGGTGGCAAGGAAGTTGGTTACCACCGTGACCTACCCCAGGTTTGCATTCTGTTTTGGGTGGTAGTATGTCACGGTGGCAATGAGTTTGGTTACCACCGTGACCTACCTTTGGTTTACATTCTGTTTTGGGGTTCTGCTATGTCACGGTGGCAATGGAATTGGTTACCACCGTGACCTACCTTTGTTTTACATTCTGTTTTGGGGTTCTGCTATGTCACGGTGGCAATGGAATTGGTTACCACCGTGACCCACCCTTATTTGGTATTGAATATTTATTTGTTAAACGCAAAGTTTGACTGTGGAATTAATGAATTTATATTCATATTAACATCGGATTAATGCTTTGTTTTGATAGGGTATCCATTGTTTTGAATAATCGATGATTTCTGTATGATTTGTAGATTTAACTTATTTGATCGTAACCTGCAAACCAAATAAGTGGATAGTTAGGCATGCCTAATAGAGCTTTGTGCCGCTGCAGCTATATGTACGACTTTGGACCCTGATCAGGTCCCACGATTGGATCCTTGCGATCCCTCTGTCTGAATCTTTCTAAAGATTCCACGTAAAAACAATTTTGAAACAAAATAAAAAGAATGGTTCGATACCTTCGGGTATCTATATGTTCATAAGACGATATCGATACTCTCAAGTATCTACATGTACTCGTTATCCACTCATTATGATTATGCAGGGGTCATTGTGTTTTGTACATGAAATATTGAATATGAATGCCAATATGTGAATTTAACTATTTATGATTATATGCCATAATCGTATTGTTATCATATGTTTTCTGTCATCGTCACTGTGAGTGGCGGTTATGCATTTTATGTTTTCCCCACTAAGCGATTTCGCTTAGCACGGGTGTTTATCCGTGCAGGTGTGGAAGGTTTTGGTACGCTTATGCTGGGCGTGTCGCATCGGGAAGGCCAACGCAACTAGAGATTTGGGTGCTTTATAGTATAGGCTTTCCTTTTTCTTTTTGTAATAGATATATGGTTGTGCTAGCCCTTTTGGAACAGTGTATATTGGGCTTTTGTAAATTTGGTCCTTTTGTAATATGTAAAGACTTTATTTTGGTATGTTAATGAAGTATATATATTTTGTTCAGTATCACTCTTCTCTATTTTAAAGATTTTTATTATCTCTGATTTGTCGCTATATTTATGTAATGTTTGCATGTTTGTACTAGTGGGATGTGACACTCATATCTATCCAGGGAGCCTTCTCCCTCCAATCTGTTTGGAAGTCTCCTTGGTATAGGTTGGGTTGTGACATTAGGTGGTATCAGAGCACTAGGTTTAGATGTTATTGGGTTTCAGTATGTTAGCTAGTGTTGGAGTTGTGTTGGCCTGATGCGCACTGCATTTATGTTTTGTAGTAATGGAGTCTGCTCGTGGATCGCTTGAGGGGTCAGCGGAAAGTGCGAATCCCCAAGAGCAGGATCCTTCAGTTTCTGGTCCGGCTCAACCTCCTAAGGGTTATCCTGAGGTGCCTTTAGTACCGATGGAAACGATGCTTCAGAGTATGACAAGAGTACTTGAAAGGGTAACAGCGCCTAGTGCACCTATTGAAAGGCTAAGAAAGCATGGTGCAGAGGATTTCTTTGGTACTGGTATAGATGAATCTAACAAAGCAGAGATGTGGTTAGAAAAGACAGCCAGAGTACTTAAGGAGATAAGATGCCCGCCGGAGCAAGAAGTGGAGTGTGCCTTGTCTTTGTTACAAGGTTCTGCCTATGATTGGTGGAGGTTGGTGGTTAGTCAGCCGCAAGTTCCTGAACCGATTACTTGGGAGTTCTTCGAGGGTGAATTTCAGGACCGGTATGTGACCAAAGCTTATAAGGATGCCAAGTGGGCACAGTTTCTCACTCTTAAGCAAAGAACAATGTCTGTGGCTGAGTATGAGGATGAGTTCAATAAGCTCAGTAAGTATGCGCCACCAAGGGTCCTTACAGAAGAGTTTCGATGTCAGCATTTTGAAGCAGGTTTGAATGAGTCTTTGAAGGTGATGTTAATTTCATTGATGTCGGCTCCAAATGTGAGGTATTATCAGTTAGTGCAAGCAGCCTTGAGGGCGGAGCGTTCTGAGCATATATTGAGAGAAAAGGCTCAAAGAAGAAAGTCTACAAGAGGTGGCTCTTCTTCAGGCAAGAGATCGAGGGAATCACAAGGAAATTTTGCTGATGAGTCTACAGCTAGTCCGGCCCCTAGAGGGAGAAGACAGGGTTCTTCCAGGGGATCAGGCTTAGGTAGGGGAGATGGTCATCCCCGATGTTCTCATTGTAATAGACAACATTGGGGTGAATGTCGGTGGTTAACAGGAGGCTGTTTTAAATATGGTTCTACGGACCATTTGCTTGCAAATTGCCCGAACCGACTTGGAGACCTTTCAGGACAACAAGAAGGGAGTCGAGCTGGATCTAATTTACCCCAAGGAAGCCGTAATCGGGGTAGAGGAAGAGGTCGTGGTGGACGGTCTCGAGATAGAGAAGCCTCAGAATCAGTAAATCGCCCTGTGCCATCATCTGGTAGGGCTTATGCTATGAAGGCCCGAGAGGAACAAAATGCTCCTGAAGTGATTGCCGGTAAGTTCTCTTTGCTTGATTCTGAAGTGTATGTTTTGATTGACCCGGGTTCTACCCATTCCTATGTGTGTTCTGGTAAGCTTTGGGATAGTTTGGGTAGTGAGGAAAAGATGGAATATGAGATTTGTGTATCTAGTCCGTTGGGTCAGAGTGTTTTGGTTAATCGGGTGTGTCAGAAGTGTCCTTTAATGATTTAAGGTACAGAATTTGTTGTGGATTTGATTTGTTTGCCATCCCATGAGTTTGATATTATTTTGGGGATGGATTGGTTAGATAAGCACCGTGCAGTGGTAGATTGTCATAGGAAAGTAATGGTTTTGAGAGATAGAGATCATTTGCCTGTTATTGTGAAGGGAATTGGAAGCAGTTCTTTGCATAATGTGGTATCAGCTATGAATGCCAGAAGATTTATCAGGAAAGGATGTGAAGCGTTTTTGGCTGTGGTTTTAGATTCTCGAAGAGGTCAAGTCAAGATTCAAGATATTCCGGTTGTAAGAGATTTTGTAGATGTTTTTCCGAAAGAACTACCGGGATTACCTCCGGAGAGAGAAGTTGAACTGTCAGTAGAGATTCTTCCGGGGACAGCTCCGATTTCTAAGGCTCCTTACAGAATGGCCTCAGTGGAATTGAAGGAATTGAAGAGTCAGTTGCAAGAGTTGTTGGATAAAGGATTCATTCGGCCTAGTGTGTCACCGTGGGGCGCACCAGTGCTGTTTGTTAAGAAGAAGGATGGAACCCTTCGGATGTGCATCGATTATCGTCAGCTTAATAAAGTGACTATCAAGAATAAGTATCCGTTGCCAAGGATAGAAGATCTTTTCGACCAGTTGAGAGGTGCAGGGGTATTCTCTAAGATAGACTTGAGGTCAGGCTATTATCAGTTAGGGGTTAAGGAAGCAGATGTGGCTAAAACGGCTTTTCAGACGCGTTACGGTCATTATGAATTTCTAGTGATGCCCTTTGGTTTGACTAACGCGCCTGCAGCTTTTATGGATCTGATGAATCGTGTTTTTCGACCGTATCTGGATACATTTGTTGTGGTGTTTATTGATGACATTCTGGTGTACTCGAGAAATAGGAAGGAGCATGAGGAACACCTTCGGTTAGTATTGCAAATGTTAAGAGATCATCAACTTTATGCGAAGCTCAGCAAATGTGAATTTTGGTTAAAGGAAGTGACTTTTCTCGGACACGTAGTTTCAGAGGCTGGTATTCGAGTTGATCCGAGTAAGGTGGAAGCAATTGTTAATTGGATGCCTCCGAAGAATGTGCCTGAGGTTAGAAGTTTTCTGGGTTTGGCAGGTTATTATCGACGCTTTGTTAAGGGATTCTCAGTTTTAGCCTCTCCGTTGACTAGGCTACTTCGGAAGGAAGTTAAGTTTGTGTGGTCTGAAAAGTGTCAAGCCAGTTTTAATCAGTTGAAAGAGATGTTAGTTAAAGCTCCTGTGCTTACACAACCGGTTTCGGGTAAGGAATTTATCATGTACAGTGATGCTTCCGGGATTGGTTTGGGTTGTGTCTTAATGCAAGAGAGCAAAGTTGTAGCCTATGCGTTGAGACAATTGAAGCCTCATGAGCAGAACTACCCGACTCACGATCTGGAGTTAGCAGCGGTGGTGTTTGCGCTTAAGGTTTGGCGACACTACTTGTATGGGGAGACATGCAGGATTTTCACCGATCATAAAAGTCTCAAGTATTTGATGACACAAAAAGAATTGAATTTGAGACAACGGAGATGGTTAGAGCTATTTAAAGACTATGATTGTATCATTGAGTACCATCCGGGCAAGGCGAATGTGGTGGCAGATGCCCTCAGTAGGAAATCTATGTCTGCATTGTTTTTTGGTCGAGGTAAATGGAGGTTTGATTCTCACGGAGCTCTAGTAGCTCGGCTTAAAATTAAGCCAAGTTTGAGGCAGGAGATTGAGAAAGCTCAGTTAGATGATCATGTACTACAGCGGGTATGTCAAGCAGTGAAAGATGGTAAGCAGTCTGAGTATCAGATTGATAGTGATGGAGTGCTTAGGCATGGAGACCGTTTGTGTGTACCCGATGTGGGCGAGTTAAGGAAAAAGCTGTTACAGGAGGCTCATTCATCGCTCTTCACTATGCATCCGGGGGGTGACAAGATGTACAAGGATCTTAAGCAATTTTATTGGTGGCCAGGCATGAAAAGAAGTATAACGGAATTTGTTTCAAGATGTCTTACGTGTCAGCAAGTGAAAACCGAGCATCAAGTACCATCGGGATTACTTCATCCTTTATCCATTCCTCAGTGGAAGTGGGATGATATTACGATGGATTTTGTATCTGGTCTACCATTGACACAGCGTAAGCACGATACTGTGTGGGTTATGGTGGATCAGTTATCCAAGTCAGCGCACTTTTTACCAGTTCGGGTGGATTACTCCATGGATAAGTTGGCGGAACTTTATGTGAATAAAATAGTTAGACTTCATGGGATTCCGCTATCCATTGTTTCTGATCGAGATCCTCGTTTTACATCCAAGTTTTGGAAAGAACTTCAGGCAGCGTTAGGAACTCGGTTAAGCTTCAGCACTGCATTCCATCCGCAGACAGATGGACAATCAGAAAGAGTTATTCAGATATTAGAAGATATGCTCCGGGGTTGTGTTTTAGAGTTCTCAGGTAACTGGGATCAGTATGTGTCTTTGATGGAATTTGCATATAATAACAGCTATCAGGTGAGCATTGGTATGGCCCCTTACGAGGTATTGTATGGACGGAAATGCAGGACACCAGTATGTTGGACTGAACTATCAGAAAAAGCTATGATAGGTCCGGATATAGTGCGGGATACCGAAGAGAAAATTAGGGTGGTGCAACAGAACTTGAAGGCAGCTAAAGACCGACAACGTTCTTATGCTAACTTGAAGCGCAAAGACATTCAGTATGAAGTGGGTGATAAGGTTTTCTTGAAAGTATCACCGTGGCGTAAGGTTCTCCGTTTTGGAAAGAAGGGCAAACTAAGTCCACGTTTTATTGGACCATATGAAATTCTGAGGAAAGTAGGTCCAGTAGCGTATCAGTTAGCTTTGCCTTTAGAGTTAGCTAGACTGCATGATGTTTTCCATGTGTCTATGCTTCGGAGGTATCGGTCAGATCCTTCGCATGTGCTACCAGTGCAAGATGTTAGGATTCAGTCAGACTTTTCTTTTGATGAAGAACCGAAGAGGATTTTGGATAGGGAAATCAGACAGCTTCGGAATAAGCAGATACCGTTAGTCAAAGTTTTATGGCAACATCACGGTATTGAGGAAGCTACTTGCGAACCAGAAGAAGCTATGAGATTACAACACCCTCAGTTATTCGGAACAGGTATGAATTTCGAGGACGAAATTCTGTTAAGTGGGGGAGTATTGTAACACCCCAAAACCACCCCAGTAGTTTGAGCCTGTCCGTGTCGGAATGTGTGTATTTTATGTGTTGCATGTGTGTGTTAAATTGGTTTATTTATTTAATTTATGTATATTAGTTTGAGAAGAGGAATTAGGATATAGTATATGGGAGTGTATAGAAGTAAAAGTATGAGTAAGGGTTAGCCTAGAGGGTATAGCCAAGTTTGGGAGTAGGGTGTGTTAAAGGGCATGTGGCTTAAGGAGAGTGTGACATGTGGTTAAGAGGATGAGTGGGCATTTAATGAGGTTTGGTGAAGAGTGAGAAATCAGCCATTTTCCCTTGTTTTCCCGTTCTTCTTCCTTCCTCACGCCACCCTCTTCCATTTCTTCTTTCTTTTCTTTGTTCTTCTCTTTTCTTGACCGATCTTGCTCCCTCTCCTTTCCCTTGAGTGATAAAAGCTGGTTGGCTTGTTGATTTTGAAGTTTCTAGGTGAGTTGGGGTTTTAGATTTTCTTCTTCTTCCTCTTCTCTAGGTTTTAGTTATATGTATTTTGGTTTATGGGTTGTTTTAGAATTGATCTTGATTGTTATGGGTTTGTGGTTCAGAAGAGGCCTCTAGACCGGATAAAGGAAAAGGAATTGCTAGCGGAAGCGGAGCTCACGACTAGGAGCGAGGAAAACCAGGTTTGGGAACGTTTGTGTAATTGTGTTTTGAATGAATATTGATGGTTGCTATTTTTGTGAAATTGATGAACTATGATGAGTGGATTTGCGCTTGTATGATGTGAATATGGTTAATTTGAAGTGAATTGTGTTGAATGCGAAGTATAGAGTTTGAGTTTATGGTTGCAATTTGGGGATGTTTTGCTTGGAATTATCGCAACAGGGCATGGGTCACGGTGGCAACCAATTTGGTTACCACCGTGAGGTCTGTTCGGGTTGCATTCTGCCCAGGAGTTTGGTATGTCACGGTGGCAATGGAATTGATTACCACCGTGACCTACATTTGAATTACATTCTGTTTTGAGGTTGTGGTATGTCACGGTGGCAAGGAAGTTGGTTACCACCGTGACCTACCCCAGGTTTGCATTCTGTTTTGGGTGGTAGTATGTCACGGTGGCAATGAGTTTGGTTACCACCGTGACCTACCTTTGGTTTACATTCTGTTTTGGGGTTCTGCTATGTCACGGTGGCAATGGAATTGGTTACCACCGTGACCCACCCTTATTTGGTATTGAATATTTATTTGTTAAACGTAAAGTTTGAGTGTGGAATTAATGAATTTATATTCATATTAACATTGGATTAATGCTTTGTTTTGATAGGGTATCCATTGTTTTGAATAATCGATGATTTCTGTATGATTTGTAGATTTAACTTATTTGATCGTAACCTGCAAACCAAATAAGTGGATAGTTAGGCATGCCTAATAGAGCTTTGTGCCGCTGCAGCTATATGTACGACTTTGGACCCTGATCAGGTCCCACGATTGGATCCTCGCGATCCCTCTGTCTGAATCTTTTTAAAGATTCCACGTAAAAACAATTTTGAAACAAAATAAAAAGAATGGTTCGATACCTTCGGGTATCTATATGTTCATAAGACGATATCGATGCTCTCAAGTATCTACATGTACTCGTTATCCACTCATTATGATTATGCAGGTGTCATTGTGTTTTGTACATGAAATATTGAATATGAATGCCAATATGTGAATTTAACTATTTATGATTATATGCCATAATCGTATTGTTATCATATGTTTTCTGTCATCGTCACTGTGAGTGGCGGTTATGCATTTTATGTTTTCCCCACTAAGCGATTTCGCTTAGCACGGGTGTTTATCCGTGCAGGTGTGGAAGGTTTTGGTACGCTTATGCTGGGCGTGTCGCATCGGGAAGGCCAACGCAACTAGAGATTTGGGTGCTTTATAGTATAGGCTTTCCTTTTTCTTTTTGTAATAGATATATGGTTGTGCTAGCCCTTTTGGAACAGTGTATATTGGGCTTTTGTAAATTTGGTCCTTTTGTAATATGTAAAGACTTTATTTTGGTATGTTAATGAAGTATATATATTTTGTTCAGTATCACTCTTCTCTGTTTTAAAGATTTTTATTATCTCTGATTTGTCGCTATATTTATGTAATGTTTGCATGTTTGTACTAGTGGGATGTGACACTCATATCTATCCAGGGAGCCTTCTCCCTCCAATCTGTTTGGAAGTCTCCTTGCTATAGGTTGGGTTGTGACACGTTAGCCATTCCTTCCCCTTTTCCATTTTCTGTTCTTTCCCATTTGCATGTGTGTTCATCCGTTTTGAGCTAAGGTTTTGAGCTTTGAAGGGATTTTAAGAGGTAAGTGGCAGAAGTTCTCTACGTTTTTTTTATGGTTGAATCTCCTTCTTCTCCTCCTTTGGGTTTATAAAGATTATTTTTCTTGGGTTAATGGAATGTGGTCTTTGTCTGTTTGCAAGCATCTGAAGATAAGAGAAAAGAGAAGGGAAAAGGGCAAATTGTGGATTGAAGTTGCAGAGGTCATTTTTGAACTTCATTACCAGGTTTGGGAGTGTCTGTCCTTTCTCATTTTCGGATCCTGGTTACTGTATGTTGTTAATGTCAACTATGTGTGTTTTTATTAAAATGCATGAGCAATGTGATGTGTATACATGATTCCTGTAGAAAAGAATGATGTTGAGTATGCAAATGAGATGAATATGCATGAGTTTGAATGTGGAATCCTGGGTTGTTGACGTTCTGGTATTGCATCTATTTGAATTGTAAAAATATGTTATTTGTATTAAAATTTCTGTAAGTGTGCTATGGAGACTTGAAGGTATGTATTCGAATCATTA
The DNA here is from genome assembly GCA_947683425.1 of Excoecaria cochinchinensis. Lineage (NCBI taxonomy): Eukaryota > Viridiplantae > Streptophyta > Magnoliopsida > Malpighiales > Euphorbiaceae > Excoecaria > Excoecaria cochinchinensis. The sequence goes on from CANTUQ010000129.1 coordinate 3,011,958, forward strand.
TTGCATGAAAAATGGTTTCAGACAAAGTGGGGTTTTGAGTTTTGGTTGTACTCTATTTTCACGATTTTCTGGTTTTTACGTTTTCTGGAATTTCTAAGTTTTGAGAAGGAGAAACAGAAGTGAGAGAAGAAGATCACGTGACGTGATGAAGAATCACGCCGTGACCCTCTTCCCTGAAGAGGATCATGAGACGTGATGCAGCATCACGCCGTGACCTGCTTCCCTGGGGAAGTCGCGAGACGTGATGGAGAGTCACGGCTCGTGACCCTCCCATTCCCTGCGTGTCACGAGTCACCACTGCCGAGTGACTCGTGACCTCCCCTTCCTCTCTGGCATCACGAGGCGTGACGGAGGGTCATGACTCGTGACTGCCCTGGTTCTTCTGCAGGGCGCTCGCGTGAAGCCAGCGTCACGAGTCGCTATTGCCTGGGTGACTCGTGACTGGCCTCCTTCCTGCTGCCCTATTTTTAAAAAGCAAAGTATTTTTCTTTAAAGCTTCTGTTGCATGGGATTTTCACTACTTGACTCAAGAACAGGTTTAAATCTATGCTATAATTTAGTAATTGTTTAATTATGAGATTTGTGTACATGATTAATAATTAATGTACATAATTTAAATGTTAATAAATTTACATGAACATGGATATTTCAATGTGAGTTATATGTTCTTATTATCTCCTGTTTTTGATATATATATATTTATATGTTTCTGAATTTGATTAATATACATATATATATGAGTTATAAGTTGTCTTTAATTCTCGTGATATGATAATGATATTTGAGTTTTAGAGATGTGTTTTTAAGCCTGAATAGTCATAGTAGTGGATAAGTAAGCGCTTACTTAGGTCAGGGTGTGTGTGCAGCTGCTATATGATAAAATGTTATATGCGGGTTCCGTTTGGATCCTTGTTTCGACCCCATTTGGGTCTATATGGAAATTAATGCGAGACTTCGGTCTCTATATGAAAATCACATGTTTGAGACTCATGTCTCTATATGCTTGGGATACTGTGTTCTATCAGTGTCCATATGACCGCATCCACTTCTAAAGAGTATTTTCAGACTAATTAGGCTATATGTTAAATTGTATTGCATATGTTGAGATGCTTTTTGACAGGATTAAAAGTATATGATGCACATGAATTCTTGCATAACGTTATATTATGCACCTTGTATATGTGTACTTAGAATGGTGAGAATTATGTTAATACTAAGTATGATTTGAGTAGTTAATGGCTTGTAATGTATGTTTATGCATGTCAAGTAAAGAACATGGAAATATGCTTATATGTATTTTGATGCCTTTGATTTTGAAGCATAGCTTTATTGCACGATTATGTTACGATGAGATTGTATTATTGTGGTAAATATTGTATATGTATATTGTTCGTTTGTTTTGTTCCTCCCCACAAAGTGTTATCGCTTAGCACGGGTTCTTTTCCCGTGCAGGTGGCGAGTTCGGTTTGGAGTCAGATATCTGCAGGTCGGCCACTAGAAGTCTTTTTGGATGAAGTTATTTTTGAGTCTTCTGCTGTTATTTTGTACATGGCTTGTTCATAGCAAAATGAATCTTTTGTAAAGGAAAAATTATTTTGGTATATGTATTTGCTTACGAGCCCTTTTTGTAAAAACGATATTGATATGATATATGTTCAAGGACTTGCTATATTATGATCAAAAGTTTCTTTATTTCTCATATTAGTTTTTGTTTATTAGTGTGTATTTGGTTTCGTATATGTGTTTGTCTGCGTGGCACTCCGGTATCCTTCCAACGGGGATATCGGGGCGTTACATAGATACTTTCACTAGGGGGCATGCGCCATAATGCGTTGCTTGTGTAGTGGGTTATTGTGTATTGAATAAATCCAAATAAATTTAGATGTTCACTCCTTAAAGGTTTTCATACCCTAAGGGGCGTGTTTTGGTTTATTGGAATTGTTTAAATACACGGTAGCCGAAAATTCATTTGCATGCCCTTTTAATAATGAGAGTTCGTGCTTCGCAGCACATTGTATGTGCTCATTTGGTTCTCCGTTAACCCATGGGTCAAGCCTACCTAGGGAAAGAGCCCTCACGACCTCCTGTGTGATAAAAATAAGGTTGGGAGGAATTCTTTTCTTGTGTGTGTATTTGTGCTTGTACGTTCTTTTATGAGTAATAATAGTAAATAAAACACATGCATTTTGTCTCATGTATAATTCTTTCCATACAATAGTAGAATCTGTGCACTCTGTATATAAAATTGCTTGTATCATAATTTGTGAATATGAACATAACATGTATTTGTCTTGCATATACATACATAGCAGTGCTTGTCACGACTCACTAACATTATGACATCCATAACATCCATCACGCACAACAACCAGTACATACAGCCTACATCCCTGAAGGTACGTATCGACATGCGTCATAACATGCACAGACATGTTACCATCATAAAAAAAAATAAAAAATTAATAAAAATAATAAATACATTTACCATGTGTCATAGCATGTATATATCAGTATGCTCACATTGCGTATGTATATAAACATTGTGTGCCGGAACAAACATATATCACTGCATGTCATAGCGTGCACACATTAGCATACATCTTTGGATTGTGCATCGTGACACCTCGCACCTTTCACTTTGTGTGCCATGTTGTGAACAGGCATTATCATGCATGAATTATGCCATGTATATATGAATCCTGCATCGTCTATGTTAGTCATTGTATATACCAATGTATGTCTGGCATTTGCATACCATGCAAGTATACATGTCTCGTAAATGTCATTCGTTTCTTGTAACCACTTTCATCTTATATCTTGTGTTACACACGTATGCTGCTCGCTGTACACAATCATTCTTATACTGTGTCCCATGCCATGTACATTATTTGTATATATATTTTACATTTCTATGTATGTGAGTTTTGCCATCCCTTGCAATTTATGTACACATTATCTTGGCCAATCGTTCTCACCTTACATCATATATCCTTATCATGCCTAAATCATGCCATGTGCACATACACCATGTATCATGAACATCCATCTCCATGTTGTGCTATATTTTACACTCATACCTTCATTATATGTTGTTCACATGTACACTGTAAATTCATGCACGCCCATCATTTATCATGCAGTGTTTACACACTCATAATTCCTTTTGGCAGATATTTCACGAACATACATTTGTGCACATATTTTATGTACATATTTCTATACAATTATTTTCACACATATCTTGCACATATAGCTCCTTAAATGCATTGCTAATATGCACAATACTATTGCGTGCTCCGTTTCATGTACATGGTTTTTAACACATAATTTGTACATTTAAAAAAAAAAAATTCTTTGTGCCTACACGATTTTTGTGTATATACATTTTTTATTGAATAAAAATATTTTTGTGTTAAGTTGTATCCTAAAACACTGACATATTTGCACCTCATTAGGGTACCTCTAATTCAAAGTTCGACTCCGCCTAAGTAATTCTAAACTATGAATGGCTTTGATCTTAACGCTAGAATTCTGTGTTTCATTCCACTTTGAATTAAGTAAGAGTTAGATATGTTTGATCTTTGAGAGCTAAATTACGTGAAAATATTTTGCGATACCATGTAGTTTCTAAGTTCAGAGCACATTTGGCCCGTTTTGAACACAAAATGAAAAAAAAAACTAGTTGCAATTAGGGGATTGGATGAAAACTCATTAAGAGCACTAGAACCTTTCCGATTACCCGCCAAAGCGACTCCTGGAAAAGGCTGAATCTAGAAAATGATTTAGGCACCATTTCTTTGTATAGCTCTCTAAATGTCCATTTCCTCCCCTTGTTTTGCAATCACTTGCTAGCCCCTTGAGCTTTTATTTTGGTATGATAAATGCGTACCGATTTTATTGTTACACCATTAAAACTACCTGTCGCCTAAAATAATTTTGGCTTCCCCTTAGAAGAATTGTCGCTCTAGTAAGGACGGATGTACATTACGACATTCTTTCGAACCATCAAAAGTTGCCTCGATAGAAATGGATTTACACCTTGGGAAAAGGAGCTTCAATCATTGAAAATTCTTTGAGCCGTTAAAAATCACCCTGATAAGGAGGGGTCTGCACTTCGAGAAAGAGAATCTCAATCATTGATAATTTTGTGGGCTACCCAAAAATCACCCTAGTAAGGATAGGTCTACACTTCGAGGAAATAATTTCGATCATCAATAATTTTTGTGGGTTACCCAAAAATCACCCTAATAAGGATAGATCTCAACTTTAAGATGAGAATTTCAATCATGGATAATTTCGTGAGCTACCCAAAAATCGCCCCGATAGGGATGAGCCTATACTGCGGGAAAAGGGGTTTAGATCATTGATAAACTTCTTCTGTAATTAGAGACATAAGTTTGTGAGAAAAAAAAAGACAAAAAAAAAACAAAACAAAAAAAAAGGATCGAGAAAATAAAAAAAAAAAATTAAAATTGAAGAAAAAAATAGAATAAAAAAAGAAGAAAAATAGTAGGGCCCAAGATAATACCCCTTGATGAGTTCAGTAGCTATCTTTCTTAGCTTAATTGTTATATTGAGCTTGATAAGTTAGAGTATTACTGAGGCCAAATTCAAGAATTTTTGGACAGGATGAAATTAGTTTGAAAATGATTCCATCATCCAAACGAACGCTGTGGCCATTTTTCTCTAGAAACCTGATCCTCCTTTGATAGCCATCTACTTGAGCCCAACGTTACAACCAAAGTAAGACCTCTTGATTCTGGGCTCGGCCTTATCTAACTATCGGAGATGACCTTCTAGTAAGGTTTGGTATGTAGGAAGAGGCATATGGTGTTTCTTGTGCTTCAAACGACAAGCCATGAGTGCATTTATGCATTCGAGTTGAGTTTTGTCCTTGACATGGCATCTAGAATTTGCTTTCAAATGATCAAAAATTATGTTTTGGCCTTTTGCACATACACACAGAGATCGCGTGGTATGCCTCGTATTTACATGCTGATTTAGTAAACATTGATACTTACGTGTTTACCTTCTTGCACTTCATTAGGAATGGCTCCCGAATTCTTTTGCTGAGACTGAATCGGTTGAGAATGTGGTCCATTCAATATGGTCAAAGGCAGATAGAAACTTGAATTTGAGGTAGCTAATAGGTTGCACTCATTTTACAATCTTGGGATATTTCTTATCACTACTCATGAAGATGACACTTTGCATATACCCCAGCAATATCGTTTGTACATATGCTTTCTACCAATGTTTTACATGTAACTGTATCAGACATCCTTATAAATAAATTTTACATGTATAATTCTTGGTGCATCTCTTTTGGCATAAAATTTTTAGCAAGCATATTTCATAGATACTTTGGCATACGTGCTTCTCTAAGGTTCATTTTTATAATCACTTATTTTTGCGCATTTCGTGGGCATATCTTTTGCATGCATCTCACGTGCACATCATTTGCATGCATTTTGTACATGTATACATGATTTTTGTTCTGTGTTTGTTTCATATGCATAGTTATCCATGCGCACATCACACACATCCAATGCTTCGCATAGCCTTCATGTATATAATGACTTCCACCTATCTTTGCATGTGATTCTTCACGCCTATGCCAGTGAATGGCTTTTTACCCTCACAGGTATGATCATTAGTATATATTTCACACTCATAATCCCCTTGCACATATTTTATGGTTGATCTTTTGCATGTCTTTCTCGTTCATGATCATTTGCAAACATGTTAGAATAATGATTCTTAGCACATGTTCCATAATCTTCCACATGGATATAAGCCATTGGCATGTATGACATACGCATAAGCATTTCAGAATCATAGTCCTTTGCATGTCATTTCATAAATGCATAGCCTTTCACATACATTCCATGCATACATGGTGTCCAACGCACAGTAGATAATATACATCAGTCGCACATCGATAAGTAAACTCTCGAGGTCCTCTGAGGGGGCAAAATTTCTAAGTCCTCCAAGGGGGCAAGGCAAAATCTAAAAGTCCTTTGATGAGGCAAAATCTCAAAGTCCTCTGAGTGGGCAAAATTTCTAAGTCCTCTGAGGAAGCAAAGATCTCAAAGTCCTAAGGAGGCGAGATCTCAAAGTTCTCTGAAGAGGCAAAATCTGAAAGTCTTTTGAGCAAAGAGCAAGTCTACTCATACACATCATACCGGGGCCAAGCAGGTAAGTTTTTCTATCATAAGATGTATGCTCACACACATCACACAAAGTGTACAAAATCTAGATTCAAATGTATGTATACATTCTGTACGTATGCTCCCATACACACACACAATATTTTGTATATATTGCCATGTACGTGACTCAGGGGAAAGGTCCGAATAGACCCTATGCTTAAAGGTGATCCAGATGATGGGTTCAGCTCAACGTTGTCAAACACTACCCAGAAAAGCAAGCCTGCCAGGGGGCAATCAGGTGAGTTTCTCTATCATAAGAGGCACGCTCACCCACATCGCACAATAAATGTACAAAATCCAAATGCAAATGTATAAACAATACAACTTCTCAAACAAAAACAACACAAACAAAACACAAAGAAAAGACATTTTCAAGGCCTTGAAAATCCAACATGCTGTGAAAATCCAGAATGTAAAAATCCCAAAAAAATATATATATATATATATTTCCAAGAAAGGGATAATAAAAAATAAAAGCAAAAACAGAAAAATTAGCAAAGACATTGAAATTTATCCGCCTGCAGGCAAGTAATAGAACTTTCAATCTAACTTCTCTCTAAATAAGCTTAAATCTTTTTTCCTCCCTTGAGGATCAAAAATCAAGGCCTCCCAGTGAGCATCAAAGTCTCCTAGTGAGCATTAAAGCCTCCCGGGGAGCATCCAAGTCTCCCGGTGAGCATCAACTGACAACGACCCGAACAGGCAGGTGCTGCCACAGGTACGTATCTCTTTTATAATTTACCCTACAAATTTGCGTTTTCCTTCTTTTGCAGAAAAAAAAAAGAAAGTTCAAGATAAACATCAGCGATAGAGCAGATCGCAACCGGGACTGCAGTTAGAGAACATTGCATCTCACAATCGAGGTTGTAGTCAGAGAGCACTACACCTCACAAGGCGGGACTGCAGTTAGAGAACACTGCATCTCACAATTGAGGTTGCAGTCAGAGAGCACTACACCTCACAAGGCGGGACTGCAGTTAGAGAACACTGCATCTCACAATCGAAGTTGTAGTCAGAGAGTGCTACATCTCACAGTTCACGCGGTAGTCAGAGAGTACTACACCTTGCAGATCGGATGGGGGTTAGCAGGGAAACTTCACAAATCGAAGTTGCAGTTAGAGAACACTGCTCTTCACACCGAGATTGTAGTCAAAGAGTGCTGCATCTCACAGTTCACGCGGCAGCCAGAGAGTACTACGCACCTTGCAGATCGGATGGGGGTTAGCAGGGGAACTTCACAAATCGAAGTTGCAGTTAGAGAACACAGGTCTTCACACCAAGATTGTAGTCAAAGAGTGCTGCATCTCACAGTTCACGCGGCAGCCAGAGAGTGCTACGCACCTTGCAGATCGGATGGGGGTTAGCAAGGGAACTTCACCAATCGAAGTTGCAGTTAGAGAACATTGCTCTTCACACCGGGATTGTAGCCAGAGAGTGCTACATCTCACAGTTCACGCGGTAGTCAGAGAGTACTACGCACCCTGCAGATCGGATGGGGGTTACCAGGGGAACTTCACAATCGGAGTTGCAGTTAGAGAACACTGCTCTTCACCTCGAGACTATGGTTAGAAAACATCGCTTCTCACTAACCGAAGTTGCAGTTAGAGAACACTGCTCTTCACCTCGAGACTGTGGTTAGAAAACACCGCTTCTCACCAACCGAAGTTGTAGTTAGAGAACACTGCTCTTCACCTCGAGACTGTGGTTAGAAAACTCCGCTTCTCACCAACCGAAGTTGCAGTTAGAGAACACTGCTCTTCACCTTGAGGCTGTAGTCATAGAGTACTATATCTCGCAAACTCCGTGCAAGCCGAGATGAGGCTAGTGGAACACTCGTGGTAGAATAGACCACAGATCGAGGTTGGAGTTAGAGAAACTATACCTCACACCATGCAGGCCGAGACAAGGCTAGCGGTATAAACCAGCCACCGTGTAGACCGAGACGAGGTTAGCGGGGCACCAGTGATAGAACAGATCGTAAACAGAGGCTGTAGTCAGAGAGTACTACATCTCACAAACTTCGTACAAGCCGAGATGAGGCTAGCGGAACACTCGTGGTAGAATAGACCACAGATCGAGGTTGTAGTCAGAGAGCACTGCATCTCACAAACTCCGTGCAGGCTGAGACGAGGCTAGCGGAACACCCGTGGTAGAACAGGCCACAAATCGAGGTTGTAGAGAGCACTACATCTCACCAAAGCTGCATGAGCCGAGACGAGGCCAGCAGAAGCATGTCGCGACGAGACCAGTAGGGACACACACGTACGCCCCAAGATAAGAGGCGTTAACACGTCGACGAACAGACGTTAACTACCCCAACAGCTCCAACTTCATCCAGTTCAAGCGTCGTCTCCTCAGGTACGTGTCTCTGCATCTCTTTTTTTCTTTTCTCTCTAAATTTTGGGCCTTTCTCCTTTGAATTTTGGCTCTCCTAGGGGTCTATGCACTAGCTTCTCTAAAATTGGGGGCAACTATAAACACCGGATCCTGGGTCAGGTTTAAAAAATATAATAAAAAAATAAAAATGGCAATGACAATCTTTGGGCCTTGATAATTCCTCCAAAAATATATATTATATATTTAAAATAGGTAGGTTAAATTAAAAATTAGATTAAAGTGCATGAAAAATTAAGATTAGTTAATATTATTAGTTAATTGATTGGTTAATGTTTTAGTATAGTTAAGATGAAAAAAAAAAGAAGAAAATAGATATAGGGTTTAATTAAATAAATTAGATTGATAATTTAAGTAGATTGATTAAATTAAATAGGTATAAAATATGGAGTATTTGATTCATAAAGGGTTTAATTAATTAATATGTAGTAATTTGAGTAAAATAATTAAAATAAAAAAAAAATCAGAAAGTAGAAAAATAGAGGAAATTACCATGTGCACCTAATTAGCCCTAGTTTTGGAGTATAAAAAGAATAAGATGAAGAAATGAGGGGGGCTCTCGGAAAACCAAGGAAAAGAAAAAGAAAAGAGAGAGCAAAGAAAGAGAGAGCAAAAAGAGAGAGCAAGGGGGAAAACCAAATAAAACAAAGCAAGAAGAAAAGAATAAAAGGGAAACCAAATAGAAAAGAGAAAGAAGAAGTAAAGGGGACCAGAGGAGAGGAACACAATGGGAACCGAAGAGGCCGGAGAGAAGAGAAAAAGAGGAAAAGACAAAGGAGGGAGGCGGGCCCTCCGTCGGCCAGCCACGGCGGCGCACGGCAACACGCGCGGCGGCGCCCTGCTCCAGGCAGCCGGACGAACCGGCCGGCACCCACCGCTCTCCCCCACTCGCCGGCGAGAGGCAGATCGGCGAGGAGAAACCATGACGCTCCTACGCGAATTTCGGCCAGCTCAGGCGACGTTCCGGTGCGTTGACACCGCCGGCAGGCTCCTCGAGCGGCGATCTCTCTTCCGGTGACGGCTGTGTCGGCCACCCCCACATCCGGCGAGACTCCGGTGAGCTCCCTTTCTCTTTTCCATTTTATATTATTACTTTTATTATTTTATTTAGTTTTATTATTATTATTATTATTTAATATTTTGTATTATTATTATTATTACATATTTATTTTATGTTTATTGATATATTATTATTATTATTATTATTATTATTATTATTATTTTAATTTGTTTTATTTATTTTTAATATTATTGTGTTATATTGATATTTTTGTTTTTGATACTATTTAATTTATGTTACTCTATATTATTTTTGTGCTTATTATTATTATTATTATTATTATTATTGTATATATTTAGTCACAATTATTTGTTATTGTGTTTTGTTATCATTTTAATATCATTATTACTATTATTATGGTTGTATTAATATTGTGGTTATGATTATTATTGTTGATTATAATTATTGTTGTGTTATATTATTGTTGTCACTTATTTGTTATTATTAATATTATTTATTTTATATTATAACTATTATTGTTATTAGCACATTATTATTATTATCATTATTGTGGTATTATTATGATTCTTATATTCATCATTATTGTTATGTCATTAATTTATTATTAGTATTATTATTATTGTTATTATTTGTTATATTATTGTTATATTATTTTTATTATTTTTATTATCATTCATTGTTATTAATATTACTATTTTATGTCTAATACATTTTATAGCTATTATTGTTATTAGTATATTATTATCATTATTATCATTTTGTTCATGTTACTATCATTACATTGAATTATTATTTTATCCATTCATAATAACTATCATTATTTTATTTTTATTTATTATTCATTATTATTTTACGATATTATTATTAGCATTATTATTTTTATTGGCATTAATCATTTTAATTGTCATTTGTGCTTTTATATTCATTAATTCTCAATTTATTTCATTCAATTATTTATTTAATTTTTTATTCATTTACTTATCATCTAATTTAATCCATTATCAATCTCATTCATTTTTCTTAATTTACTTTATTCAATCATTCATTTTTCCCAATTTACTTTATTCATTCATTCATTTGTTTATTTATTTATTCAATTGTTTACTTATTCACGATTAACCAATATCATTTTTCTATTTCGACTGCAATGCGGGAGGAATGTGATTCTTCTGAGAAGTATGGTCGGAACAGGTAAATTAGGATGAATTTATTATTTATTATTTGGAATATGTAATTATTATTTTATTCTTTTTATTCGTTTGTGGTCTGTAATAATAAAAGATTTTCGACCGCGCTTAAAAGAACCACCACACAAATGTTTTCTATCAAAATGAAATTTCCCAATAAAAATGGGGCCAATGTCTCAATTTTCTCCATCCAAAATCATCACATCAAAATTATTTCATAAAAAATATGTGTGCGAGGACCAATGTCCTCATCATTAATGAATATCCCGATTTATGATTGGTTTGTATTTTTTTTACAATGGGGGGTTGTATTTCGCCCCTAATTTTATTGTAATTTACTTTTGAATTTTTTATTTTAATTTCGGTTTTATTTTTCGCTTTTACGTGAATGGTTGCGCCTTTTAATTGATTGCATCGTATGGAAAGATGGTGAAATAATAAATTCAAAACTTAATTGTAAAATTAATCAAAGTACGAATAAATGAGAAGTCTCGAACCTGTCTCTGGTATTTGGGCTCAACGAGGTGAGAGACCCATTTCGATGGGATCTCCAAGGCACCTCTTGTGTTCCAGCAAAAGACTTAAATTATAATCCTAGGCTCCATAGGGTGAGAGGGTCATTCCCAATGTTCTATTGGGGTGTTCACTTCCAAGACCCCTTTGGCTTGCCCAAAATGGATATATGCGCCGTCTTAGGCTCACTGAGGCGAGACGAACTTTCCCAATGTTTTATTGGGTGGCGACTCCATGAAACCTCGTTGTTGCCCAAAATAGACGCACTTGTAAATACCTTACAAGTTGTCAACGAATCTCATTTTGCTCGATTGCCCTCAAGCGGGAGGTCAAGGGGCGCCCACGGGGTTCGGCGCGCGTCACAACAGGTGCAGACTGCCCAGATTCAGACACTTCCATATCTCTGGGATTCACACTTTCTGCAGTCTCTTCTCTAGCATCTTGGGATGGGTCCATCGATCTGAGGAATAAACAAGGACTCCCGCATTAGATCAACACATCTATATGCATCCTATCAATACTATGCCTAGAAACAACTAAACCTAGGCTCTGATACCACTTTAACTGTAACACCCCACTCCTATCCACCTTCATAGCTAAGCTACATCGGTTGGAAGCAGTTGCCATAACACCTAAAAACATGCATAACTCTATCTATGATATGCAAATTATTATCCATATACAAAAAGCTAAGCTAATTAATTTCGTTCGCATGCAGCGGAAGACATTCATACGCATGCATAAACCATGCAGTCCGATTACATACATCCCAATCTGAATTATATAATAATTAATGTATGCCATCATAAAATCATTAGTTACATTCCTTAACAAAATATTCAAAAATCCTAAGCTAGAAGTGAAGGCCCTAGGTGTGTTGATCAATCCAAAATGCGGGGGCGTCCTTCCGATCACTGCACCGATGAACCTACACGGATAGAAACCCGTGCTAAGCGAAATCGCTTAGCGGAGAACAATACATTGCATACACAATATTCAAGCACAAATATATATATATATATATATATATATATATATATATATATATATATATATTGACCATGCTTATACATAGAGTACATGGCATCATACACTTTTCATGAATACCCATATCACATGCTTGCATCATGATAGCTAGTACATTATTAGAACTTGTAAAGCATAACAATAGCTATAACACCTATCTTAGCAATGTTTTATAACATCACATCATGTACAAATTTTCATATGACATATAAGCGCACAATATGATCATGTATACAATTTATTCTTATAATAGTTTCTGTCGTTATTTAAGCTTTGCTTGCATATCAAAGACGCGGATAATCGGGTATCGCATTTGTACTCGAGAGTACATTTATTCAAGTCAATATATTCACATTATCGCATTGGTACCCGAAGGCACTGGACATTTCATATTCACTTATAGTTACGCATTGAAGAATCCAGCAAGGATTCTTATCACATTTTGATTCCATGGGAATCAGACGCATTTGGCTGCAGCACTAGACCCTATAGGCATGCCTATCTATCCACTACTTAACTTGCAGGCTAAGTATTATTAGGTTCAATTAATCTTATACTAATAACATAATCTTCCATATATCAAAAGAATAATATACCTCATCAAGTACTCCCTTACGAGTTGTAAGAATGATTCACATTTGTATCATATTAAAGGTTCACAAACATAGTTCATCAATAAATGTCCACTGACATACAAGTTATTGATCCACATCATTAATCATAGGTAATTACATTTATTCTCAATGTTAGCTTGTCATATTTAACACTTATTAGGTTCTATTAGATTATGCTAGATTGATGTGATCATTGATTAAACGATTGGTATAAACATCATGAAAGATTGAAGACTTATAGCAAAATAGGGTACCTCATGGTCGCAACCACTTTGGTTGCCATCGTGACATACTCCACTAGCTAGGCATAATGTAAACTTGGGTATGTCACGGTCACAACCACTGTGGCTACCACCGTGACATATCCAGTTACATACGGGCAAAATACAAAGTCATGGTACCTCACGGTCACAACCATTTTAGTTGTCACCGTGACATACCATTCTCTACAAATAGAATGCAAATTTACATACCTCACGGTCACAACCACTTTGGTTTCCACCGTGACCTATGTAAAATTGCTGAAACACAGCTGTGCCTTACCCAAAACACAGCTGTGTTCTTGCCTACAATCTCCTACAAGTTTAAGACTTCAAAAACCTTTTCATGCAACAAAAGCATCAACACCCACATTCAAATTTACATTCTCATATTCATCAATTTGCAACCATAACAATTTCAACATCCACATGCAATTACTTAAGATCATATAATCACCAATCATTTCATGCTTCAAAGATCTTTTCCACACCTCTAGTTATTTTAGTGAAGTTATAGACATCAAGCAACATTTAACATGGCAATTATCGTTCTCATACATCAAATTCATACATACATAATAATACACAACCTTAGAAAATCATGAATGCAAACTCCTTGGTCATTCTACTCATATTCCACAATTGACTAAAAGTAATAAGCTCTCAAACCTTTACTCCTTAGCTCCTTGCTAAAAATCACTTGGCACTAGACTCCCCAATCTTAGCCTTCCCTTTGTCTTTTTTACGTTCTTCCACTACAACAATCCATGATCATAAACATGTAGGGAGTTAAACCCCAATACCAAATACCAAAAGACTAAAATAGAGAGAAGAAGAATTTTCAGGTAGCCAACCCACTTACCTTTCTAAGATGAAATACTCACTAATAACCCCTTCTAACCCATTAATAAAGCAGAATTTTCATTCAATAATCAAGGGAAAATGAAGGGGTGAAAGAGCAAAAAAGGTTGAGGAAAACACAGAAATTTGAAATAGAATAGAAGAGGGAAACATGAGAGAGAGTGTGTTGAGATGAGCAGAAATGAAAAAGGGGACAAGAGGAGAATGGCTGCTGTAACACCCCAACACCCCTTGGGAGGATATCGGGGCGCCACGCGGACATTTATGCATACATAAATGTATACCAGCGGAAGCGATAGCAAAATACACATCAATACACAATAATAAAAAATAAAATAATGATTAGGCCCTACATGCATTTTACACATATTATACATATTACAAAACTATTATCGTTTTACTTTACATATTCGTTTCAGTACATATATTACAATAAACTTTACACATAACAACTACACTCTTTTATCACATAATGATGTTACTCAAAACATCACAAACTCTATTTCTATCTTATATAAAAAGAGATCAAAACAAAACTCCTAGTGGCCTTGACCCGCAAATGCCTGCTCACTGATCCGAACCTATAAACCTACACGAAAATAAACATCCGTGCTAAGCGATTACGCTTAGTGGGGATGAAAATAATGCAAAGGACTTCTTTTCGAAGTCACACATAAATCACACATTTCATATAACAGTAATCAAATAACTCATGCATATAACTTTTAACCTTGTACAGATCATGTGCTCAAATATAACATTAACCATGTGTTCACATTCATGCAATATTTACTTGTACACAGGACTGTCATGTACTCTAAATAATATTCTCATGTGCTATAACATTTATTAAGAGCAATATTTTTAATCGTCTCAAATTCACTACACAACATTAATAAGCCTGAATTCCTTTCATGGTGGATACGGGTAACTCTGGATACTGTTTACAGTATCTTACATGTGGAGAATTAACTCAAACTCTATAGAATACACAAGGTATTCAAAACTCTGGGCACAATTAAGGCCAACTCTAGCAGCTGCACTCTAACCCTTTATAAGCATGCGTATCTCTCCACTATAACGGTAATCAGGCTCAAAAATAACTAAATTATAAAATATATCATTGCCAAAACTATACTGTAATTCAAGTACACTCATCAAATTCAGAGACATTTAGTTCATGTAAAAACCTTATTAAACTCATGCATAAGCTAACTCAGATACCATGTGCAAGCAATAACCCATGTGAAAAGAAAGAGAAACGATTTTCAGGACAAAAAAATAAAGTGAACAAGAAAAATGTACTGTCACGATCGCGACCAAAATTCGTGCTCGCGATAGAAAGCAACTCACCCGGAAACAAGATAGAGAGAGCACGACTGGTGCTCATGCTTGTGACTCGTGCTCATTTGTGTGACTCGTGCTCAGGTGTGTGACTCATGCTCATCTGTGTGACTAGTGCTCATTTGTGTTACTCGTGTTCATTTGTGTGACTCGTGTCCATTTGTGTGACTCGTGCATCTGCTGAGACAAGTTGGAGAAATTTGTCTCTGTCGCAATTGTAACGAACATTACGCTCGCGATAGAAGCATTTTCCTTCCCAGAGTGCTCTGTTTTTCTCTGTTTTCAAAACCTAACATGGTCCTATCACTCACCCATGCAGTAAAATCCTATTTTAGCATACTACCACCCTCTAAAACCATGCTCATGATCAAAATTACACTCAATCACATAGATTAACAACCATCCAAGTACAGCAAGCAATCAAAATGAACATATGTATAAATATTCACTAAAAGAGCTGTTGAACTAGTCAAAGCTCATCATGTATCTCTACTCAATTATATCTTTACTCAAGCATATAATAAATTAATAAAAACACACACGATCCCAACCTCTAGGATGCTTGGTCTCGATGCTCTATTCAGCTCCAATCTTTTGTTTGCCTTTATCTACTCTCTTGGCCACGGCTTGAACCAACACCATGCAAAACACTTGAGTTACTCTTCTCTTTACTTTAAATCAAAAATAGGAACCAAGTAGAAGAAGAAGACCAATACTATAAAAATCACGTTACTTACCTTCTTAGGAGACCAATCTCAATCCTTAACTCACTATCTTCAAACCAATCCAAGGATTCATTCAAGAAGCAAGCCAAAAGAAGAATAAAGGAACAAAAGAAAGTAAAAGAAGAGGATGGCAGAAACCAACGTGAGGGAGGAAAGAAAAGAGTAGATGGTCAATCCTCATCCCATATTTACTATTCACATTAATGCCCACTAACC
The DNA here is from genome assembly GCA_947683425.1 of Excoecaria cochinchinensis. Lineage (NCBI taxonomy): Eukaryota > Viridiplantae > Streptophyta > Magnoliopsida > Malpighiales > Euphorbiaceae > Excoecaria > Excoecaria cochinchinensis. The sequence continues at coordinate 3,028,331 of CANTUQ010000129.1, forward strand.
TCATTAATTCTCAATTATCTTTGACTAAGATAAGTGTCTCCTTTCCTTTTTAATTCATGTAAAGCAACTAAATTCTTGCCACTTATCACACTCCTAAAATTCCATGTGTCAATCCCCTACATTGCCACATGTCAAAATCCTAATTTAGTTAACATCCAACTGGAGGGTTCTGTTGCGCCCATGATGCTTGTCGTGCTTGCGACAGGACTCTCACACTCAACACCTAATATTTTTTGAACAAAATTCTGTAATTCTTCTAGGGCCATTTCAGGGTGTTACAAATCTCTCCCCTTTAAAAAATTTTATCCTCGAAATTTCCCTCGATACCAAAACAAATAACCAAACTATACTCTGCATTAATCATTAAAAGGTCTTACCAAAAAAATCGATCGGTGCCTCTACCGCTCTACAGTCATTGCATAGGCTCGTGGTTGTCCCTCGATATGAAATGGCTTTTCTACTGTTTTTGATGGTGGTCTAGTAGCTCCACTTCTACCTCTTCCACTTCTACCAGTTCAAGATGCAATCACCCTATCTTCACTCGCTTGAGAGGCTACATTCTCCCTTAACTTGGGGCACTGGGCAAGCATGTGCTCCATACTGCCACACCTGAAACAAGCTCCGGTGAGTTTCCTATACTCACCCCAATGGTATCTTTCACAATGTTCACATTTTGGAGTTACAGTTCCTTTAATGGTAGGGGGTCTTACACTCCCAACTGACGGTAGCACTTGCACTGATTCTTGTTCATCTCTTCCTCTCATCACTTCTTTAGCTCTTTTACCACAACTTTCATTTCCTTTCAGGAACTTCCTCTTTTGCTCTCTCTGCTGCTTCAACAACTCTGACTCCTCTAACTTAATGGCTGCCAGTACCAATCGATAGTATTTCACCGGTTGCAAAGCAACCATGGCAGATAGGGGTCCTCTAATACTTTCTCTTAACCCATCCTCGAACTGTCGACACCTAAAGTCCTCAGTCAATAGGATGTTAGGCACATATTTACTCAAAAGAGTAAACTCTTTCTCATACTCCCCTATTATCATGTTCTTTTGCTTAAAGCTTAAAAACTCTCTCCACCTTGCCTCCCTATAGGCCTTAGTCACATATTTTTCTTTAAATTATGGACAAAGAAATCCCATGATAGTTCAACTGGCCTCTAGGGATTCCTCAACACCAATTCCCACCAATCATAAGCTGCACCCTGCAGTAATGATACGGCGCAAGGTACCCTTTGATTCGGTGGACGATTAATCTCTTACAGGATCCTTCCTATCCTCTCTAGCCAAAATTCTGCTATATCAGATTGATCCAATGATGTCCCATGGAATTCTTCAGCTCCTCTCTTTCTTATGAGGTCCGTGGGTGCCTTAGGAGCTGTCAATCTATCCAAAATCTGCACTAACCCTTGCATTAATGCTGGGTTGTCCTGAACAGGACTAGCTCTTCCATCCCTATCGTGCTCATGCATACGAGGATTCCCATGAGCTAGATTCACACTACCCGTGGTCTCTCCGACATTCTCATTTGGGTCGGACTCCATCTACACTCTACAAAACCACAAACAACATCTGTATGAGGCCACACTCTAAACAAACTCTGACATTTAATCTATATTCTATATCTTATAGACCAGAACCTCTACCCTATGCTCTGATACCACTAAATGTAACACCCCAACACCCCTTGGGAGGATATCGGGGCGCCATATGGACGCTTATGCATACAAAAACGTATACCAGCGGAAGCGATAGCAAAATACACATCAATACACAATAATAAAAAATAAAATAACGCTTAGGCCCAACATGCATTTTACACATATTATACATATTACAAAACTATTTTTGTTTTACTTTACATATTCGTTTCGGTACATATATTACAATAAACTTTACATGTGACAACTATACTCTTTTATCACATAATGATGTTACTCAAAACATCACAAACTCTATTTCTATCTTATACAAAAAGAGATGAAAACAAAACTCCTAGTGGCCTTGACCCGCAAATGCCTGCTCACTGATCCGAACCTGTAAACCTACACGAAAATAAACATTCGTGCTAAGCGATAACGCTTAGTGGGGATAAAAATAATGCAAAGGACATCTTTTTGAAGTCACACATAAATCACACATTTCATATAACAATAATCAAATAGCTCATGCATATAACTTTCAACCTTGTACAGATCATGTGCTCAAATATAACATTAACCATGTGTTCACATTCATGCAATATTTACTTATACACAGGACTGTCATGTACTCAAAATATTTTTCTCATGTGTTATAACATTTATTCAGAGCAATACTTTTAATCGTCTCAAATTCACTACACAACATTAATAAGCCTGAATTCCTTTTATGGTGGATGCGGGTAACTCTGCATACTGTTTACAGTATCTTACATGTGGAGAATTAACTCAAACTCTATAGAATACACAAGGTATTCAAAACTCTGGGCACAATTAAAGCCAACTCTAGCAGCTGCACTCTAACCCTTTATAGGCATGCTTATCTATCCACTATAACGGTAGTCAGACTCAAAAACAGCTCAATTATACAATATATCATTGCCAAAACTATACTGTAATTCAAGTACACTCATCAAATTCAGAGACATTTAGTACATGTAAAAACCTTATTAAACTCATGCATAGGCTAACTCAGATACCATGTGCAAGCAATAACCCATGTGAAAAGAAAGAGAAACTCTTTTCAGGAAAAAAAATAAAGTGAACAGGAAAAATGTATTTTCGCGATCACGACCAAAAGTCGCGCTCGCTACAGAAAACAACTCACCCGGAAACAAGATAAAGAGAGCACGACTCATGCTCATGCGTGTGACTCATGCTCATCTGTGTGACTCGTGCTCATCTGTGTGACTCATGCTCATCTGCGTGACTAGTGATCATCTATGTGCCTCGAGCTCATGTGTGTGAGTCGTGCTCATCTGTGTGACTCATGCTCATCTATGTGACTCATGCTCATGCGTGTGACTCAAGCTCATCTGCGCGACTCGTGCTCATCTATGTGACTCGTGCTCAGGTGTGTGACTCAAGCTCATCTGCATGACTAGTGCTCATTTGCATGACTCGTGTCCATTTGCGTGACTCGTGTCCATTTGTGTGACTCGTGCATCTGTTGAGACAAGTTGGAGAAATTTGTCTCTGTCACGATCGCAACGAACGTGGCGCTCGCGACAGAAGCGTTTTCCTTCGCAGAGTGCTCTATTTTTCTCTATTTTCAAAACCCAACATGGTCCTATCACTCACACATGCAGTAAACTCCAATTTTAGCATACTACCGCCCTCTAAAACCATGCTCATGATCAAAATTACACTCAATAACATAGATTAACAACCATCCAAGTACTGCAAGCTATCAAAATGAACATATATACAAATATACACTAAATGAGCTATTGAACTAGTCAAAGCTCATCATGTATCTCTACTCAATTATATCTTTACTCAAGCATATAATAAATTAATAAAAAGACACACGATCCCAACCTCTAGGAAGCTTGGTCTCGATGCTCTATTCAGCTCCAATCTTTTCTATGCCTTTATCTACTCTCTTGGCCACGGTTTGAACCAACACCATGCAAAACACTTGAGTTACTCTTCTCTTTACTTTAAATCAAAAATAGGAACCAAGTAGAAGAAGAAGACCAATACTATAAAAATCACGTTACTTACCTTCTTAGGAGACCAATCTCAATCCTTAACTCACTCTCTTCAAACCAATCCAAGAATTCGTTCAAGAAGCAAGCCAAAAGAAGAATAAAGGAACAAAAGAAGGCAAAAGAAGAGGATGGCAGAAACCAACGTGAGGGAGGAAAGAAAAGAGTAGATGGTCAATCCTCATCCCATATTTACTATTCATATTAATGCCCACTAACCTCATTAATTCTCAATTATCTTTGACTAAGCCAAGTGTCTCCTTTCCTTTTTAATTCATGTAAAGCAACTAAATTCTCGCCACTTATCACACTCCTACAATGCCATGTGTCAATCCCCTACATTGCCACATGTCAAAATCCTAATTTAGTTAACATCCCGCAGGAGGGTTTTATCGCGCTTGCGACAGGACTCTCACACTCAACACCTAATCTTTTCTGAACAAAATTCTGTAATTTTTCTAGGGCCAGTTCAGGGTGTTACAGCTACCGCCCCATGCAGCTAACCAACTCTCTTTCTTACTCCTCCATCCATGGTCCTAAGTGGCCACTTATTAATTTCTGATCTTGGGCTCCCATACAAGGCTTGAATCTCAAGAATCCTGGCCTTGGCCCAACAACTCAAATCTAGATAACCTAGCCCATAGCTCTATAATTCTAATCCAAACTCAAAACGCAAATCTGTATCTTAAGCCCACTAGGAATGTCTAGATAACCCAAGTCCACTACTCCATCACACAAGCAATGTAAGTCCAGCAATTTACAATAATTAGCCTAAACATTTTAGTCACTTAAACAAATTATCTATGCAATTAGGTCCCAATTAAACATACATGCAAATTCCAGATTTTAAATCTCATCACAAGCCATAACCCAAATCATACAATTTGACATACACTCTCCTAGGGTGATATGCGGCTGTTATAGCTCTCCCCTCCTAATAAGAATTTCGTCCACGAAATTCGTATCTAATTTAAAAAGATGATGGTATTGATCTCGCATAGCTTCTTTCGGTTCCCACATTGCTTCTTTTATCCCGTGATGTTGCTAAAGAACCTTGAAGAATGGAATCTCCTTACTCTGCAGCTTATTTACTTCCCTAGCCAAAATCTCAATGGGTTTCTCATTATAAGAGAAGTCCGATTGCAATTGCACGTCTTGTATTGGAATGATGTGGGATTCATCCTAACGATACTTTCGAAGCATTGACACATAAAAGCCACCGAACCCACTCTTTCCAAAATCTCATACGGCCCAATAAACCTCGGACTTAACTTTCCCTTCTGGCCAAATCTCAACACTTTCCTCTACAGAGACACTTTCAGAAACACTTTGTCGCCTACCTCATACTCAATGTCCTTTCTCCTCAAATTCGCATATGACTTTTGCCTATCACATGCAACTTTCAACCTCTGCTGGATTAATTTCGCTTTCTCTTCGGTATCCCTTACCAATGCTGGTCCGATAACTCTACTTTCTGATAATTCAGTCCAACAAACCGGAGTTCGACACTTTCGATGATACAAAGCTTCAAATGGGGCCATACCAATACTTGCTTGATATCCATTATTATATGCAAACTCCGCTAATGGAATGCATCTGTCCCAATTCTTCGACAAATTAAGCACACATGCTCGAAGCAAGTCTTCTAACACTTGAATTAATTGTCCATCATTTTGTGGGTGAAAAGCTGTGCTGAAGTTCAATTTCGTGCCCAAAGCAGCTTGCAAACTCTTCCAAAATTTGAAGGTGAACCTCGAATCCCTATCAGAAACAACGGATAATGGAATACCATGTAATCTCACAATCTCCATTACATACAAATCAGCGAATTGATCCATTGAGTAGTCAAGCTGCATCGGTATAAAATGAGCCGACTTAGAGAACCGATCAACTATTACCCAAATAAAATCGCGCTGTCTTGATGACGTTAGCAATCCCAAAAAAAAGTCCATGGTTATGTTATCCCATTTCTACTGTAGGATCGGAATAGGATTTAATAAACCATGAGGAACCTGATTTCTGCCTTCACTTGCTGGCACATTAAGCACTTAGAAACATAATCCACCACATCCTTTTTCATGCCGGGCCACCAATAGAACTGCTTTAAATCTTGGTACGTCATGGTACTGCCTGGATGCATGGTGAAGACCGTATTATACATTTCATGTAGCAATCTCTTCTTAAACTCTCGATCATTAGCAACACATAACCGCCCCCAATAATACAACACACCATCCTAACTAACTGTAAAATCGGTATTATCCCCTTTCTTTATTGACTGAACAATTTGCTGAAGCTTAGGGTCACTCTTTTGAGCAATAACCAACTCATCCTTTAGTATTGGTCTTGCTCTCAACTGTGCCACTAAAGCGCCGTTAGAATCAAATCTCCACTTAAACCTTTACAATAGCAATGCTAAAATAGACTTCCTACTCAAAGCATCAGCTACGACATTGGCCTTACCTGGATGATAGTCTACGATACAATCGTAGTCTTTAAACAATTCCAACCACCTTCTTTGTCTCAGATTCAATTCTTTTTGAGTGAGCAAGTACTTAAGACTCTTATGGTCCGTGAAGATCTTACACTTTTTACCGTACAAATAATGCCGCCAAATTTTCAAAGCAAACACTATTGCTGCTTCAACTGTCTTGAAGCATAAGCCACTACCCTACCTTCCTGCGTCAGTACACACCCCAATCCGACTCTAGAGGCAACACTATACAAAGCATATTCTTTTCCCAAAATAGGTTGAATCAGAATTGGCGCTTCAACTAACATCTTCTTTAACTATTTAAAACTGGCGTGGCACTTACTTGACCACTCAAACTTAACTCCCTTACGTAGCAGTTTAGTAAGCGGAGAAGCAATTACTGAAAACCCTTGCACAAAATACCGGTAATATCCCGTTAAACCCAAGAAACTTCGCACTACGGACACATTGGGATGATCCTCTAACCTCGTGAAGCCTAGGATTATGCAAATTGAGCCTTTTGGAGGGCAACAAGAGATATTTTGGAGGCCCCATCCTAATGGAACATTGAGATGGCCCTCTAACCTTATTGAGCCTAAGACTAGAGTGGGTTTGGGACTTCTCATTTATTCATACCTTGGTTAATATTATAACTGAATTTTTAATTTATCATTTCATCCAATTTCTCATTCAATGCAATTAATTAAAGTGCAAGTCATCCATACAAGGAAAAGTGATAAATAGGCGTAAGAATAAAATTATGAAAATAAATTACAACAAAACTAGGGGCGGAATGCACCCCCCACTGTAAATAACGTGCGAGTCATAAATAAATCAGGATATTCATTAAAATGAAGACATTGGTCCTCGCATGCAAGCTTATTAAAAAATAGGTTTAAAATGTCAATTTTGTTTGGCTAAAAATAGGACATTGGTCCTTAGTTATTAATGAAAATTCCAATTCAATTACTATAAAATATTTGACCATTTTATTTTAGTGGGATTAAAATAATATTTACAACAATAATAATAATAAAAGTAGAAAGGATAAGGTCATAGAAAGAACCCGGGTGAGGATCCTCAGATTAGTGCAATGGCCACCATTTAACAATCCCAAATCCACCAAAAATGGTCAAATAAAACTCATAAAAAACAACAATCATGTTAGTGCCAAAATTAAAAGCGTAATCAAATGTTAAAAATTAAATAATAATAAAAATCCATGAGAAATTACCAAAAGGAATTATTGGAAAATAAATGTTAAAGAAAGGAGAAAAGGAGGTCCAGGGACTACCCTAGACTCACGACCGACGGGTGTCCTTGGGTTGACAGACGAGCGAAAGAAGATATCATCGACGACGCGTTGCTCGAGTGAGCGACGGCCGTCGGTGACCCTTCTGCCTATCGGGCACCCTAGATTTTAAAAAAGACAAAACAAATCCAAAAAATTAATTCTAATCTTTTAATAAATGAAAATTTTATTTATAAATTAGTATAAAATAATTAAACTAAATAGATAATAAATCTAGAATATTTACCCTCGGATTTTACCTTTAAAGGTGAACGTTGAGTGATTTCGGTTCCTCGAGTTCTACAAGGATTGATCCATGATTGCGTAATTTTAGGAGATTTTTTGTTACAAAATTGTATTTTGAAAATAAATCATGAAAAGAAAATTGTATTTTTCTTTTTCGAAATTGTGGCAGCAATTGGATATCGAAAATAGCTAAATGGATGGAAACAAATGGATTTCGCTACCTTGGATTTGCTTAATTCGAAAATAAAAATGAGAGAAAGAAGAAATCTTGAGAGAGAATTCTTTTACAAAATGCGAAAATAATATCTCTGTAAAAAAAATGCTAAGATTTAGTTTTCTTCCAAAATTTTCTAACCCTGAATAATGAGGTTTAATCCCCTATTTATAGAGTTTAGAAGATAATTCAAATAAATTTAAATTTAAAAAAGATTTTCAAAATCAAATCACAACCGAATGATTTACAGAATATTTTCAAAAATCAAATCTAATATTTAAAAAGATTTAATAGATTTACATAAGATTTAGAATATATTTTGAAAATCTTAGGAAAATCTGGAGAATCCGGTAGTTATGACAACCAGATCACCGACCGACAGCCATCGTTGGATGACCGACAGGCATCTATGAAAGGGGTACACATGGTCATTTGACCGGCGGACGACACGGGGAGCCGGGAGCTGAGTGACACTTGTCTCTCGAGAGGAGCGAATGTCGCTTGAACGAGCAACGGGCGCCGCTCAATCTCAAGAGATGGGACCCACTTCTGAGCGATAGCCAACGCTTGTCGCGAGAGACCTGGGCATCCCACCACCAATGGGTATCCCGTCGGTTAACCAAAATTTTCATTTTCAAAGTTAACTATCCGAAATCTCCCATTACTGAGAAAAATCCTCAATCCTTGTAGAATCGAAGAATGAAAACTTACAACTTTCAACCATTTATCTGAAAACAGACATTAGTCTCTTCATTGGGTAACTCTGATCTGTACTGCCTTAGGAGCCGATGTCTACAGTTGCCCCCAATTTTGGGGAAACTAGTACAGTAGTGTCTAGATGAGCCAAAATTGAGAGAAGAAAGAAAGAAATGCATACCTGAGGCAGTCCTTACCTTCCTAGTATTGCGTGAAAGTAAGTGGTCATCTATTTTTATCCGGCGGGCCTCATCTCGGCCTACTCAATGTTTGAGTTTTCTGAGAGGTGGTTTTACCCAACTACAACCCATTTGCAATTTATTTTATTGCAAGTGTACCGCTAGACTCGTCTCAGCTTGCATGGCATTTGAGTGATATGGGAGGTAGTGTTCTCTAACTACAACCCCGTTGCGACCTATTCTATCGCGCGTGTTCCACTGGCCTCATCTTGGCTTGTGCGGTGTCTATAAGGTGTAGTGTTTTTTAACTTCACCCGTTGTAATTTGTTCTATTGTAGGTATTCCACTGGCCTTGTCTCGGCTTGCACGGTGTAAGAGTGTTGTGGGAAGTAGTGTTCTCTAACTACAACCCTGTTGCGATTTGTTCTATCGTGTGTGTTCCCACTGGCCTCATCCCGGCTTGCACGGTGTTTGACTAGAATATTTTGCTTTGCTTGCCTCTTTTGGGCTCGCTAAGCTTAATCTTGCTAATCCCCATCCGGGCTGCAAGATATGATTTAAGATTTGCTGACCTCCATTCGGTCTGCAATGTGTGACTTTTGGTTTACTGACCACCATTCGATCAGTGAGATGTGAATCTGATTGAATTTGAATGATGTAGTGTCACGTCCCGATACCCCCGTTGGAATGGTACCGGAGCGCCACGCGCACAAACTCATATACTCAAATCAGTTAAGAAAACAAGTACATTTAATCAAAAGATAACAAATCCAAATATATATAATCATATCGTTTTACAAAAAGGATTTGCAACATATACATATACCAAATAATCCTTTACAAAAATTACATTTCCAAAATCATACTTCATATGCAAAAATACATACAGCAGAAGACAAAAACAAACTCCTACTATTGACTTCTAGTGGCCGACCTGCAGATGTCTGACTCCAAAAGGAACCTGCCACCTACACGGGAAAAGAGCCCGTGCTAAGCGATAACGCTTAGTGGGGAGGAACAACACATACATGTACATATAATGGCAATAAACATATGTATATAAACTTAAAATAACAAAAGGGGTTTAAACATATACTACTCATGCTTATAACAAGTATTGATCATACACGTACATCGGAAAGTAACCATTCAAATCCGAATACAAGTATTACATTTTATCATGTCATAACGCATATACATATACATGTAATATATATTCATTTCATATAACTAATAGCTTCATATATCAATCTCATGTATTAAACTCAAGCAATAGTTTAAATACTCGCTAACTAGTGGATACGGGTACTAATGATACTGATAGGACACTGTATCTCAGGCATATGGAGATATAAGTCTCAAAACATTTTTATAATCATGTGTACCTGAAGGTATACAGGAGATCGAGGCCTCAAACATCTTATATGACCCAAATGGGGCCTGCATGTAACAAATAACATATAGCAGCTGCACTCACACCCTGACCCTTGATAAGCACTTATCTATCCACTAACTATGAGTACCAGGCTCAAATAACATGTAACGCCCCAAAAATCTCAGTGTTTTTATTTAATAACTTGAGAGGTTAAAAATTCGTCAAATGTTAATTTTAATGCATAAGAGTGGAATTTTTTTTCATTAAAGCTATGTAATTTAATTATTCAAATAATTTTTGATATATGCATGTATGTATGTGTGTAACGCATATTTACATGTAAATGGATGAGGAAATATTAAACCAAGGATAAAATAATAAATAGTATTAGATATACAAATAAATAATTTTTACATATGATAATATTTCTTATGGACTAAATTAACTAAATAAGGGAGAGTAAAATAAGCTAGAAATAATGGGATTTATGAGAAGAAAAAGAAAATAGAAAGAGAGGCACAAAATCGGGGAGTAGAACAGGGGAAAGAAAAAAGAAAGCAGAGACCGAGAGAGAGAGTGAGGGCGACGGCGGAGCACGGCGGGGGCAGCGAGGGAGGAGACAGTCGACGGTGAGCAACGGGAAGAGACGTCGTCGCCGATCTCGGTGCTTCCTTCCCCCTCGTCGCGACGTCGTTCCAAGAGAGCGAGAGAGGAGCCAAAGCTTCCTCAGCGTTTTTCGGCGAGCTTCGACGGCGAGAGGCGATATGAGCGGTGCGACTGGACTCATGGCGGCAAGGCGAAGCTTCCGGTGGCTGTGGATCCCCCTCAATCGCCGGCGACGAGTAGATCGGAGAGGGAGAAAACCGAAGCTTGCGACGGCGATTCCGGCTAAACGGAGTCGTGGATGGGCGCGTGATCACCGGAAAAGGAACCCCGAGGCGTCGAGCTTCCTTCTGGTGGTTTCAGTGCCTCCGGTCGAGCTCCGGCGAGACTCCGGTGAGGCTCCGGCGACGGTGACGGGAACAAAAATAGCAGGAAATTCGGTATGTGGCCACCAAAATTACTTTCTTAAGTGATTTTCCATAAGTTAAAATTTATTAAGAGTGATTTTAAATTAAATACAGTATGTGAATAATATGTTTGTTGGCTCATTGATTCGTTGGCAGTGTTGTCTTGAGTATTGGTTGAATAGAACCTAAATTAAGATTTGTCGATTTTTAATTGAATGAAAAGAATTAGAAACTGTCAGTAATTGGGAAGTAGACCAGTAATTATAACTGAAGAATTGATGGAAATTTGAAATGTTAAATGGGAAATCCGAATATTCTTATTGGAAGTTTGAATTAAAGATAACTCAATGAACTGGATTGAAGGTGTATGATGTGAGTATATTAAAATCTGGTTGTGTATGATTTCCATTATTCATGAAATCAAATTACTGTTAGGATTAAATTAGAAGCACATGTGTTCTTACACATATATAAATGTGAAATAATATAAACATAATAGTAAATGTTATAATAAGTTTTAGACTGATTAGTGAATTTGATTTAGTTAGTTATTTATTTTGAGTGGTCAATTAAGGCTTTAATAAATTGAGTAAATTAAATTGAACTGGGGAATTGAGCTAAATTATTGAAATGGAAGTAAGTAGGGAACAGAGAAGTTTAAAATTCTGTTTTTGAGTACATAATGAAATTTTACTTGAATTGTGCTTTCGAATTTATAAACTAAGAATGGATAATACACCTATTGTAATGAATTGTTACTGTAACTAATCTTAATCCCTATGTGTGTGTTGACTTGCACAAATTTGTTAAGTAGAAATTTTGTTAAATGTTATGAATGATCTAGTAGAGTTAACGGTTTATAATACGTGTCATTTAAAGTAATTGAAATTTAGTGTAAATCTATAAAGATAGGATGGAATTCAACATGAAAGAAAATAAATATATTTATAAGTAAAGACTAATAGAAGGCAACATCGTACTTTACTTAAATTTTAGAGAAGAAAATATAAATTTACTATATTACTGATAAATAAAGGACTAAAAGTATTTTAAGCAGGCTCATGACATGTGAATGAATTAGAGAAAGTGTGTGTACTTAACAAATAAAGAGTATAGTTAAGTATGCCTAAAAGACAATTATAACAATAAAGTAAATTAGTCTGTTAAGGAAGTCAGAATATCAGGCTATAAATAAAATTAAAAATGGGTTATACGTGTTTAAATGGGGTAATTTGTAAAAAGAATTGGATAAATGAAAAATAGTGAATCCCTATTTAAACAATAATGTATTAATGGTATGGTATGAAATAAACTTAATTTGACAAAATAAAATGAAAATGAATTGAAATGGAAAGAAAGAGTAGTGGCAGAATGTATACTGGTAGAAATGAGGTATATTATTATTGTTAACACATTTTAAATGCATAAATATGATTAATGGCTTGCTGTGAAGCTAAATTAGTGAAATGTGGTAAATAAATGAAATTATATGAGAAAATGATGATGGATGATACTGGGATTAATTCTGGAAAAATTGAATTGAAATGTATATTGATCTTATTTTATGTAAAGATCAAAGTTTGGATTTGTTTAAATAACATTCATTAATGTGGCCCTATTCGACCAGCTGGTAGTCAAGTCTATTTCAGGATATAGTGGCTAGCCATAGGGACATAAAACCGCGGGAGTGAGCATGACGTCTCACTATTTTTATAGGTCATTAATGGACCTATTCTGTATTCTTAAAAGTATCTGTATTGGAATGTACTGGAGTAATCCTTCGGGGTTCTTCAGGTTTGGAATGTACTGGAGTAATCCTTCGGGGTTCTTCAGGTTTGGAATGTACTGGAGTAATCCTTTGGGGTTCTTCAGGTTTGGAATGTACTGGAGTAATCCTTTGGGGTTCTTCAGGTTTGGAATGTACTGGAGTAATCCTTTGGTGTCACACCCCAAAATAGCCCTGGTCGGATTGTGCATGCTAAGTCGGGATCAGAAGGGTATTTCAGTAATTTTGTGTATGAGAATTTGGATAATAAGGACTTAATGGTAATTAATTAGTTAAGTTTGTAAGGAAAGAATTGTGTAAGTGAGTGAAGTGTAATTTGTTTAAGGACTAAAGAGCATTAAGACAAGATATTTATTAAGGAAATGTTTGGGTATGACTCAAGTATTGTGCCATGGTTTGAAATGTTTAAGTGGAGTTTGGGGTCCAATTGGATGTTGCCAAGTGAACTGTTAGGTGGGCATTGAAAGAAGAAAAAGAAGAAGTAAGAGGAAGAGAGAGGGGGAACACAGATTGTATTCCCGTTCGTCCCCTCCTCTCACGCTCCTTCTTCTTCTTCTCTTCTCCTTTCTCTGCTTTTCCTTTCTTTCTCTTTGGCTTTGGCTTGGAGTTGTGTTTGGCTTGGATTGTGCTTTGTTTGAAGAGGTGAGTTGGAATTTCTGTTTCCTGCGTGTTGTTGTTCTTCTTCTTCTCATGGTTTTTGGTTGAGTTAGGGTTTGAAGAGTAACTGTGGATTCTTCTTTGTGCAAGTGTTTGATGATAAGAAGAAGCAAAGTAAAGGCAAGGGAAGGATTGAGGATTGATCTTGAAGCTGATTTTGGATCGTCATTTCCAGGTTTGGGAGTATTTTGAATGCATGCAATGTTTGCACTTCTGTGCTCTTCAATCTCAGTTGAATGTCTCTGCCCTATTTCTCACTAGGCTTGTAATGTGTTTGCATGATCTAGTTTCTAGAATTTGTTATGTTTTAGAATGTGTATATGCATGATTAAGTGAGTAGATGTGTTAGTAATGCATGACAAGTATTGATTTGGAAGTTCTGAGTTTGTGTTTTGAATCTACTGTAACTTTTAGGGTTTATATTCTTGATTGGGTTTATGCATGATTTTGATTGTTTGATTATGGAATTAATTGCAATTATCTTGTTTATGATGTTTGGAAGATCGACTGTAAGGTAAGATGAGTTTGGATGTGTTTTGAATCAGATTGAAAATGATTTTATCGGGTTCTTTGAATTCTGGGTAGCTGGGAATGGGAAATCGCGTTACTGTAGAATTTTCCATTTCCAGTGTGTCGTGAATTCCCTGAGAGAGACAAGCCACGAGACGTGACTTCCAGTCACGCCACGTGACTCTGTCTCCCAGTCACAACGCGTGACTTCTCGGCAGGCCGGACGAAGTCGTGAGGCGTGACCCTTAGTCGCGAAGCGTGACTGTCTCTCTGTGAGAGGAAAGTCACGTCTCGTGACTTAGAGTCACGACGTGACTTATGCGAAGGGCAAGGCGTGACTCCAGTCGCGAAGCGTGACTTCCTCTCTCTGTGAGAGGAAAGTCACGTCTCGTGACTTAGAGTCACGGCGTGACTCTGGTGAAGGCCAGGCGTGACTTAGAGTCACGTCCCGTGACTCTCTTGTAGGTCATGAGACGTGACACTAGGTCACGACGTGACCCCTTTGAGGCCAGTCACAAGTCGTGACACGACTTGTGACCGACCCCTCTTCAGCCCCTTTTTTCCGATTTAGCCCAGTTTTAACCAAAATGAATTTCCTATTTCTTCTGTATGGGTCTTCACTGCTGTATAATTTATGTTATACCGTTACATTCTCCTGTATGACTTTTCTGTTTTGCTTTGTTCAGCGTGACTAGTTTTATTATTAAATGGCTTTTTCCTCTATTGTGTGCTATCTTATTTTGCTCATCTGATTGGTTAGCCTATTTCAGTTATGATTAGCAATATGTTATGCATATCTTTGATTGAATTCTTCTTTAAGAGTAATCTGCCATGCTTAGAAATATATAGTATCATTTCATGATTCAGATTATGCATTTTTGGATCATTGGCATAATATGATTCCACATGTGTTCTTGATATGCTCTAGTAAATTGAGTAGTGATAAAATGCAATTGATTGACCTATTGCATGCTTCAGAATATGACTTGAATGAGGTATGATTGATATTATGCTATGCTATATCTATTTGAATAATATGGTTGATGCCTGAATGCATTGTTATGCTTCAACCCTTGATATCATTGTGTTATATTAAATGTAATTTGGACTATGCATGATTTATTCTTAGTTATCTGCACCTAATGCATGATTAGGATTTTGTATTGGTAATTATTGACATGATAGTGTTTTTATACCTGATTCTTGGCATGTTTTAGAACAATGTTTAAATGTTAAAGTATATTGACTGTATTATGTTTTGCAATGGGAATGTATGAGATATGACCAACCTTATGAGCATATGTATATGTCTATTGTACTCTGATTTATGCATGATGTATATATGTATATATATATTCATGCGTTGTGTGATTCGAAATGTGTATTGTTTTATGCATGACCTGCAAGAGTCAGTCTAGTGGATAGTTAGGCATGCCTAATAGAGTCTTCAATAGCTGCAGCGCCCTTTGAACATTTGGACCCTGATCAGGTCCCCCGACTGGTTCCTCGCGAACCCCCCATCAGTACGGATCCTCGTGATCCTTTTTAATGTATTTGGATCGGGTTAAGATCCCCCATCAGTAAAAATGCTTTTGTGATAAATAAAATGGTTTTCGATTCGTACCCGTAAGGTACCCTTTGGCCGACTTGTACCCGTAAGGTACTAATCGGTTCAGTACACTCGTTATCCACTATTGTGAGTCAGCAGGTGCTTTACTGATTTGTGTTACTTTGAAATGACTATCAGAATGTGATATCCGATTGATTATGATAAGGATTTCAGGAATCAGTTTATATGTATATGAATGTGACTTTGGGCTTCAGAATGTATGTCTGTATTAAGTAAGCATGATTTTATATTTAACATGATTATCCGTACTTGTCATGTGATTTGTTATAAGTTTCTGAATGCTTTGAATATGATTCGACTAGAGTATGTATGTATGTGACTTAAGCATGTTTTGTTATTTATAAGCATGTGAACCGAAGCAATTGTGACAGCAAGTATGTGATGTTTAATTGTACTTTCTGCATGATGATGATATGCATGTAATACTAAGTGGTTATGCCTTCAGTCTCAGCTATCAGAGTGTTTTTGCATGATGCTTAATATATTAGAGTTGCGCAGCGGGTGTGATGCTCTAAATGTCATCTTTTGGATATTTGATTAGTGTATGTGTTTGGCATGTCTAAGTATGTTAATTAGCTAGCAATCTCAACATGATGATTGGGTTGTCAGTCCTGCATAGGTATTTAGTTATACCAAGTATGTTAATTAGCTAGCACTCTCAACATGATGATTGGGTTGTCAGTCCTGCATAGGTATTTAGTTATGTCAGTTGCATGTGTACAGCTCATGTGACTCCGCATGATAAGATGTTGATATTTGATACCCATGTAGGTTTATGCATGTGTTATAGTATGTAGTTCAGCATGATGATGCTTCTATTATGTTTTGTATTATGTTTGTTTTGATCTATTCTTAATGAGTATATGGTTTAATTGTGAGTATTGAAATGAATGCCTTTATTATGCAAGCCTGATTATTTATATATTATGAATATCCGCATTTGCCATTTGAATATGTATATGAGATTTTGACAATATGGCTTTTAAATGTGAGCATGTTGATATGATTTATGCTATAGCCTTTACAATCTGTCATTGTGAATGTGTTTGCTTTGACGACCATTGTGAATGGCCGTTCATACTCTTGTGTGTTCTCCCCACTAAGCGTTTATCGCTTAGCACGGATTTCCTTTCCGTGCAAGTGGCAGGTTTGGTTCTGTTCGAGTCGCGCTTCTGCAGGGTCGGCCAAATAGGAGTTAGAAGTTCTGTATTTTGTTCAGCTTCTGTAATTCAGCTTTTGTATTTCTGTAGTAGTGTATATGTAATTAATTAGGTAATGATCTTGAGATTACTTTGGGAATGTAATAGTTAGTATGCTTTTTATGTTTAGTTTTCATTTGATGTTTTATTTCACTTATGCTTCTGTTGTATGGTCATATGTATGCTTCTGTGTATGCTTCTGCTTAGTGTCTGCGTGTGCGTGAGTTATTGCATGATCAGTCCGTGCCTGCAGGTAAGGTAAGTTTTTAATTAATCCGTATTTCCGTATACATGTTATGTTTGAAAGTATGCTTCCGTATTGTGCATGTGCATATCTGTATGAATGAGCGTCGGGTATCACGCCCGTCGGCGTTCTGCCAACGGGGACAGCGATGGGGGTGTTACAGTTAGTGGTATCAGAGCCCAGGTTTGATGGTTCTGGGTGTGTTGTTTGTTATGTGTTGAGTCTTTGCATGAGAGTCAGTTTTGTGTCGTGGCCTAATACAGATGCATCTTGTTTTGTGTCATGTCTAGATGGAGTCTGATCCTAGTGAGAATGTGGGCGAGACAACAGAAAGTGTGAACCGAGTTAGTACTAATCAGGATGTTTTCGAGCATCTTCCAGTTGAAGATTCTGGTCGTGTTTCTGAGGATAGGGCTTTAGTACAAGGATTGATTCGGATTTTGGATAGATTGACTGCTCCTCGTGCTTCTCAAGATTTTGTTCAGCATGTTCTTCAGAAGAGAAAAGGATCGGTTAGTGAAGTGTCAGCAAGGAAGAGGGTTCGAGAACCTTCGATGTGTCAACAATTTCGAAAACAACATGGGAACAAGTGTAAGAAGTGGGTACCGTCAGTATGTCAGCACTGCCAGAAGCGACATCGTGGTCCATGTCGGAAGCTTTCAGGTGCTTGTTTCAGGTGTGGCAGTATGGAACACCGGATTGCCGATTGTCCTAAGAAGATGAGTGAGAGTCTAGCTGGGCAAGCTAGAAAGGATGTGGAGGATTTGCTCAGATCTTCGCGAGTGCCTACAGAGTTTGTCGCATCTAGCAAGGATTCGAAGGACACCGCAGGTTCTTCTGGTAAGTTACTTTGCAAGTTCTTGTCTTAGTAAGTTTTATTTGTTTGGGTTGTGTGGATGTAAGTGTTTCTCTGTGAATTTTGACGACGAAATTCTTTTAGGAGGGAAGAGTTGTCACACCCAAAAATAGCCCTGGTCGGATTGTGCATGCTAAGTCGGGATCAGAAGGGTATTTCAGTAATTTTGTGTATGAGAATTTGGATAATAAGGACTTAATGGTAATTAATTAATTAAGTTTGTAAGGAAAGAATTGTGTAAGTGAGTGAAGTGTAATTTGTTTAAGGACTAAAGAGCATTAAGACAAGATATTTATTAAGGAAATGTTTGGGTATGACTCAAGTATTGTGCCATGGTTTGAAATGTTTAAGTGGAGTTTGGGGTCCAATTGGATGTTGCCAAGTGAACTGTTTGGTGGGCATTGAAAGAAGAAAAAGAAGAAGTAAGAGGAAGAGAGAGGGGGAACACAGATTGTATTCTCGTTCGTCCCCTCCTCTCACGCTCCTTCTTCTACTTCTCTTCTCCTTTCTCTGCTTTTCCTTTCTTTCTCTTTGGCTTTGGCTTGGAGTTGTGTTTGGCTTGGATTGTGCTTTGTTTGAAGAGGTGAGTTGGAATTTCTGTTTCCTGCGTGTTGTTGTTGTTCTTCTTCTCATGGTTTTTGGTTGAGTTAGGGTTTGAAGAGTAACTGTGGATTCTTCTTTGTGCAAGTGTTTGATGATAAGAAGAAGCAAAGTAAAGGCAAGGGAAGGATTGAGGATTGATCTTGAAGCTGATTTTGGATCGTCATTTCCAGGTTTGGGAGTATTTTGAATGCATGCAATGTTTGCACTTCTGTGCTCTTCAATCTCAGTTGAATGTCTCTGCCCTATTTCTCACTAGGCTTGTAATGTGTTTGCATGATCTAGTTTCTAGAATTTGTTATGTTTTAGAATGTGTATATGCATGATTAAGTGAGTAGATGTGTTAGTAATGCATGACAAGTATTGATTTGGAAGTTCTGAGTTTGTGTTTTGAATCTACTGTAACTTTTAGGGTTTATATTCTTGATTGGGTTTATGCATGATTTTGATTGTTTGATTGTGGAATTAATTGCAATTATCTTGTTTATGATGTTTGGAAGATCGACTATAAGGTAAGATGAGTTTGGTTGTGTTTTGAATCAGATTGAAAATGATTTTATCGGGTTCTTTGAATTCTGGGTAGCTGGGAATGGGAAATCGCGTTACTGTAGAATTTTCCATTTCCAGTGTGTCGTGAATTCCCTGAGAGAGACAAGCCACGAGACGTGACTTCCAGTCACGCCACGTGACTCTGTCTCCCAGTCACAACGCGTGACTTCTCGGCAGGCCGGACGAAGTCGTGAGGCGTGACCCTTAGTCGCGAAGCATGACTGTCTCTCTGTGAGAGGAAAGTCACGTCTCGTGACTTAGAGTCACGACGTGACTTATGCGAAGGGCAAGGCGTGACTCTAGTCGCGAAGCGTGACTTCCTCTCTCTGTGAGAGGAAAGTCACGTCTCGTGACTTAGAGTCACGGTGTGACTCTGGTGAAGGCCAGGCGTGACTTAGAGTCACGTCTCGTGACTCTCTTGTAGGTCATGAGACGTGACACTAGGTCACGACGTGACCCCTTTGAGGCCAGTCACAAGTCGTGACATGACTTGTGACCGACCCCTCTTCAGCCCCTTTTTTCCGATTTAGCCCAGTTTTAACCAAAATGAATTTCCTATTTCTTCTGTATGGGTCTTCACTGCTGTATAATTTATGTTATACCGTTACATGCTCCTGTATGACTTTTTTGTTTTGCTTTGTTCAGCGTGACTAGTTTTATTATTAAATGGCTTTTTCCTCTATTGTGTGCTATCTTATTTTGCTCATCTGATTGGTTAGCCTATTTCAGTTATGATTAGCAATATGTTATGCATATCTTTGATTGAATTCTTCTTTAAGAGTAATCTGCCATGCTTAGAAATATATAGTATCATTTCATGATTCAGATTATGCATTTTTGGATCATTGGCATAATATGATTCCACATGTGTTCTTGATATGCTCTAGTAAATTGAGTAGTGATAAAATGCAATTGATTGACCTATTGCATGCTTCAGAATATGACTTGAATGAGGTATGATTGATATTATGCTATGCTATATCTATTTGAATAATATGGTTGATGCCTGAATGCATTGTTATGCTTCAACCCTTGATATCATTGTGTTATATTAAATGTAATTTGGACTATGCATGATTTATTCTTAGTTATCTGCACCTAATGCATGATTAGGATTTTGTATTGGTAATTATTGACATGATAGTGTTTTTATACCTGATTCTTGGCATGTTTTAGAACAGTGTTTAAATGTTAAAGTATATTGACTGTATTATGTTTTGCAATGGGAATGTATGAGATATGACCAACCTTATGAGCATATGTATATGTCTATTGTACTCTGATTTATGCATGATGTATATATGTATATATATATTCATGCGTTGTGTGATTCGAAATGTGTATTGTTTTATGCATGACCTGCAAGAGTCAGTCTAGTGGATAGTTAGGCATGCCTAATAGAGTCTTCAATAGCTGCAGCGCCCTTTGAACGTTTGGACCCTGATCAGGTCCCCCGACTGGTTCCTCGCGAACCCCCCATCAGTACGGATCCTCGTGATCCTTTTTAATGTATTTGGATCGGGTTAAGATCCCCCATCAGTAAAAATGCTTTTGTGATAAATAAAATGGTTTTCGATTCGTACCCGTAAGGTACCCTTTGGCCGACTTGTACCTGTAAGGTACTAATCAGTTCAGTACACTCGTTATCCACTATTGTGAGTCAGCATGTGCTTTACTGATTTGTGTTACTTTGAAATGACTATCAGAATGTGATATCCGATTGATTATGATAAGGATTTCAGGAATTAGTTTATATGTATATGAATGTGACTTTGGGCTTCAGAATGTATGTCTGTATTAAGTAAGCATGATTTTATATTTAACATGATTATCCGTACTTGTCATGTGATTTGTTATAAGTTTCTGAATGCTTTGAATATGATTCGACTAGAGTATGTATGTATGTGACTTAAGCATGTTTTGTTATTTATAAGCATGTGAACCGAAGCAATTGTGACAGCAAGTATGTGATGTTTAATTGTACTTTCTGCATGATGATGATATGCATGTAATACTAAGTGGTTATGCCTTCAGTCTCAGCTATCAGAGTGTTTTTGCATGATGCTTAATATATTAGAGTTGCGCAGCGGGTGTGATGCTCTAAATGTCATCTTTTGGATATTTGATTAGTGTATGTGTTTGGCATGTCTAAGTATGTTAATTAGCTAGCAATCTCAACATGATGATTGGGTTGTCAGTCCTGCATAGGTATTTAGTTATACCAAGTATGTTAATTAGCTAGCACTCTCAACATGATGATTGGGTTGTCAGTCCTGCATAGGTATTTAGTTATGTCAGTTGCATGTGTACAGCTCATGTGACTCCGCACGATAAGATGTTGATATTTGATACCCATGTAGGTTTATGCATGTGTTATAGTATGTAGTTCAGCATGATGATGCTTCTATCATGTTTTGTATTATGTTTGTTTTGATCTATTCTTAATGAGTATATGGTTTGATTGTGAGTATTGAAATGAATGCCTTTATTATGCAAGCCTGATTATTTATATGTTATGAATATCCGCATTTGCCATTTGAATATGTATATGAGATTTTGACAATATGGCTTTTAAATGTGAGCATGTTGATATGATTTATGCTATAGCCTTTACAATCTGTCATTGTGAATGTGTTTGCTTTGACAACCATTGTGAATGGCCGTTCATACTCTTGTGTGTTCTCCCCACTAAGCGTTTATCGCTTAGCACGGATTTCCTTTCCATGCAGGTGGCAGGTTTGGTTCTGTTCGAGTCGCGCTTCTGCAGGGTCGGCCAAATAGGAGTTAGAAGTTCTGTATTTTATTCAGCTTCTGTAATTCAGCTTTTGTATTTCTGTAGTAGTGTATATGTAATTAATTAGGTAATGATCTTGAGATTACTTTGGGAATGTAATAGTTAGTATGCTTTTTATGTTTAGTTTTCATTTGATGTTTTATTTCACTTATGCTTCCGTTGTATGGTCATATGTATGCTTCTGCTTAGTGTCTGCGTGTGCGTGAGTTATTGCATGATCAGTCCGTGCCTGCAGGTAAGGTAAGTTTTTAATTAATCCGTATTTCCGTATACATGTTATGTTTGAAAGTATGCTTCCGTATTGTGCATGTGCATATCTGTATGAATGAGCGTCGGGTATCACGCCCGTCGGCGTTCTTCCAACGGGGACAGCGATGGGGGTGTTACATTTGGGGTTCTTCAGGTTTGGAATGTACTGGATTGATCCTCTGAGGTCTCTTCAGGTTATTTTGAGCTCTTAGGGGTTCACATCCCGTTTATCCTGTGCTTAGAGTCTGCCAGCATTGTACTATGGGCAAAACAGTAAATTGCAAAGTGAATTTATGAATGTGAAATAATTGTGTGAATCAAGAAATTTAATGATGAATAAATGAAGTGAGATAAACTGGTGCGTTTAAATAAATAATTTTTAATCCATATTAAATGTATAATTTAAGAAGTTAGATGGCAAGTGTGAAAGTAAATGTGGATTAAAAGCCATAAAATAACTTAATGACAGAAATACAGTTGAAGGATACTAATAGATAAAAGTGAAATTTAAAGTTTGATACATATGTATATATGTATATATGTATTTGGCTGAAAGTTAACTAATGTATCTTCTGACTTCAAAGTATGATAAAGCTGATGGTCCTGTGATAAAAACTTTAATTGAGTAAATGATATCAGTTAATGATTCCATGAAATTGGTAATATAATGAAATAGCTTTATGTACATATATGTATATAAACTTCATAATCGCGATTGAGTGTTACATACATACATATATTAGTGGGTATTAGTGACTAGAGGGAAGCCATAATAATTGCCATATAGAGATGAAATATTAACTGCTAGGTTAGAAGCATATTGACTTTTTATCAATCTATGAGATTATATTAGTGATGCATGATTAATATGTTGTGCACCTTATCAAAATGCTAAGGAAATTCAGCATTTCAAAATAATATTGAACGTATTGCATAAAAATGATTTTTACCTTGCAAATCATTTGTATTTAATTTGGAGTTAAATAGCGATTGGTATATTAATTATAAATTATTATATTGATTATGAAAGGAAAAAGTAATTTGCGATATAAATGTATGAATGATCAATTATATGTATATATTATGTTTATGTCTTGGATAAGTAAATTTGGTAGTCACCACTAAGCATAAAGCTTAGCGCGTGGTTTATCCTCGCGCAGGTATAAGACAGGAATCAAGTGAATATCAGCACCGCTTCATAGAAGAAATATGAAATGGTAAGTATGGAAAGGAAGCGAAAGAAATGGAATTTTTGTATTTGATAATTCCAATATTGGTTCTTGTGGCATGTACACTCCCTAGATAATTAGGATACTATTGTATTAAAGAATTTGTATTAGATAATTATTTATAGTTGATAGATGATATATTATCATAATAGCTTTGTATTTTGTATAATCGATGTAAATAGTGAACTGATGACATTATGAGTTATTATATAAATATGTGATTGGAATTAAATTGGAGGATGGGAAAACTTGTGTTGGAGTTTGAATTGGAGTAGGATGGTTGAATATGTATGTGATTATAGAAGTGTAAAGAGTTTCTGTTTACAGGGGGATAGGCAATATTATAGAGGAGGCTCTGCCGAAATTTCGGTAGAATTTAAGTAGCCTATTTGAGAATGATTGTGTGAATAGTAAAGTTTATTAGTGAAAAAAAAAAAGAAAAAAAAATTCCCGGATTTTCGTAATGATTTTAAGAATAGTTTAAGACAATTAAGTTATTATGTACAGTAAAAAGGGTGTTACATAACAACTTAATCATAATCCAAAATAATTGTTATAGACTAGAGGATAAATCAAATATAATCATGTTATTCTATGAATACATGTGTATTTAATCAAAATAAAGACATATAATTATCAAATTAAATACAGATTAAACCCAATCATGTGTCATGTAATGAAAAACCCCATGTAAAACAAGCTCAGAAATCCAATTTTAGAAAAAGAAGGAAGGCAACATGTGGGTTACTGTCACGCTCGCAATAAGGAACTGCGATCGCGACAATAGCCAAGGAAGCTGTGCAAAAGAAGAGGTCCAGCACGAGTCGGAGGGAACTACACGACTCGTCTTGGCCTGATCTCTCCAACACGGGTCGGACGTCTCCCTCCAACTCGTGTGCGTCCATCTGAGAGGAGCACGACTCATGCTCAAATTGTCGAGTCGTGCTCTGCATAAGCCAACTCGTGCTCCGCATAAGCCAACTCTTGCTCCTCTCACCGAGATAAGCATCAGAAGCAAAGCTCCCTCGTTCGCACTACAAGAAAAATGCTCTTTAACGAAGGGAAATCCGGTCGTTAAAAGTTAAAATCCAGTCGTTAAAAACTTTTAACGACCGGAAAATCCGGTCGGTAAAAGCCCCTTCGTTAAAGGTATAGACGACCGGATTTTGCATCCGGTCGTTAATGTCTTTAACGACCGTAATATTTCCGGTCGTTAAAAAGGGATTTTTAGCGACCGGATTTTCCGTTCGCTAATTATATTCACTTTTAACGAAGGGATTTCCGGCCGTTAAAGATACCTTTTAGCGACCGGATTTTCCCTTCGTTAATTGTATTCAATTTCAACGAACGGATTTCCGGTCGTTAAAGATACCTTTTAGCGACCGAATTTTCCCTTCGCTAATTGTAGTGACCGAATTTTTATTTCGTTAATTATATTCACTTTTTAACCTTTCCTGTCGTTAAAAATACTGTTTTACCGATCGAATTTTCCCTTTGCTAATGTTATTCGCTTTCAACGAAAGAATTTTTGGTAGTTGAAGATATTTTTTATCGACAAGTTTTTTCTTTCGCTGTATTCACTATAAATAAAATATTTTATTTGGCTATTACCTGTACACATCATTCACGCACATATACATATCCAAAATTTTAATAAATAGTTTTTTCATATATTGCAAAATATCAGATACAAAATATATCGATATTTCGAAATTGGTTGACATTGTATCATATACAAGTATAAAATATACAAACAGCCCCTATCTATATCATTCTCTATTCACCTAGAAAATTCTAGAAGAATGCATAATGAACCTTATATCTTCATTGTCCATTGTTTTGTAAAACCTGTAGAATTTAAAACATAAATTTATAATTAAAATTCATGCACAAAGCCAATAAATCAAAAGGCCAAATAATTTAATATTTTTAATTTAAAATATAATTTACCTTAATTATTCAAAATCTCCCAACAAACTAGTGTAATTATATATACACTTCAAAATATCCAAAGTCCATCAAGTGTAATTGTATAAGTCACCAATTGGAGAGATTTCTTATGATTGAAGGAGCCAGGCTGACATGAAAACCTGCGCATAAGGGGCCGCAATCTTGATAAATGAAAAGTTCGGATCAAAGTGTAGCCAATACCTGTAAGAAAGTAAAATCAAGGAAAGAGGATATAACTGTAGTTATCACTTCAGCAGAACAAAATCAGCATAAAGTGGGTAGATGGTAAGAGAGAGAGAACCTTCAAGTGTTGAAAATGCTCTTAGAACAAATGTAAAGGTTGATGGAAACCGAAAAGGTTGATCCAGAGCTATTGCAAATAAATCCTAAACAAAGAACGAGGAGTTAACAAACATTTCTGGTTTATCAATCATAAGTCACGAAAGGATCATATCAATTGATCAGGGGCTAAAGGTGTCATTTCTTTTGTTTTAATGGACAAATCTCCAGCTAGGGAAAAGCAATGTTCCTTTCTCCATAGCCCAACAAGACTAAATAGCAAAAGTTTTTTTTTTAATTTATTTTTCCTATCTAATGTAGAATAAAATTTAAAGTACTCCTGTATATGAGGTAAACCAATAATTTTCCTTCATTTCCAATTCAGTTCACTGTCCAAACATAGAGTAATGCACCATGCACATGACTGTAATATCAGTAGCATTTTCATGCAGGTAGTCATTTATTCTTTAGGTTTCCTTACCTCACCAATTGCCGCAAAAGTCTGCTGCTGATCAGGTGTCTGGCTCAATAAATTATCCAAGAAAAACTGCACGAACCTCCTCACCTGGTAAAATGCCAAAAGTAAAGTTCTTGCATCATTGGTTTTACCAATTATTTAAAAATTCATTAACAGGTAACTAAGTAATCATTTTCTTAAATGTAGATATTCTGGTATCGAGCATACTGATGACAAATCTCCAGTGGGCTGAAGTGCTCCAAGATCTATGAGGCTTTGCATAACCTGCCAGGCAGGTGCCTGATAATTAGATCTATCAAGTAAACAAAAAAATTTATTGATAAAGCTTTTCTAATAACTCTAACCGTGGGCAAGAGACAGAGAAATGAGGTTACAGTTCTTAAGAAAGAAAAGAAAAACTGATTGCGAATTAATTGATTAAACTGTATGAAGTTACATTTCTTAAGAAAGAAAAGAAAAAAGCGACTGGGGAATTAGATTCATTAAAATGGAGAATTGGGGTGGTCAACCCCAACCTTGCAAAAAATAAGGCAGAATAGCAATGACTTCAGCTTCCACAAATATGAGCTAGTGTTGATGTGCCAAAAAAATTGTAGCATTTGGATTTAGAGAAAACTAAGTGCAAGGAGTTGTCCTCTGGTGTCAAGATAAGAATAAATGGAATGGATAACCTCCATACGAAATTAAGAAGTTATAGCCCATCCATATCAGAATATACAAAATACTAACATAGATATTCAATCACCTCATACAACATTACACAAACATAGATATCCAATTAACTAATACTGAACTCAGATGTAGAGAGAGAGAAAAAGAAATAAATGTAATATAACCAATGTCAACTTATAGCCCATCCATATCAGAATATACAAAATACTAACATAGATATTCAATCACCTCATACAACATTACACAAACATAGATATCCAATTACAACTTTATGTTTGTTGAGAAAAGACTATACAAGACGCAGTAACAAGATGTCTCTAGAGCGAACACTAATCACAAATGCCAACAACAAGAACTTTATCCAATTTAAGTACACAGCAATTAGGCAAATAACTAAGTATCTGCTGAGATCAAACTGAACACAAATTGAAGAGCATACTAAGTGAAAAACTGGTCGATAGATAAGCAAAAAAGCACAATTAGGATGTCTCAACAGGTAACACCAATTACAAATGCCAAAGACAAGAACTTGATCCAATTGAACCATTTAGCAATTCGACAAACAACTTAATATCTGCCACTTACAATTTTTTCTGCTATTTTTAGTCCCTTCACCGTCGCCGGAGTCTCGCCGGAGCTCCATCGGAGGCACCGAAACCACCGAAAGGAAGCTCAAAGCATCGGGGTTGCTTTTCCGGTGGTCACGCGCCATGACTGCCCTTCATTTCGCCGGAATCGACGTCGGAGAACTCGGTTCTTCCCAACGGCGATCTGCTCATCGCCGGCGATTGAGGACCACCCATGAGTACCGGAAGATTCGCCTGCCCTCCAGGAGTCCCGTCGTGCAATTTGTGTCGTCGTTCGCTGCCGGAGGTGGCCGGAAAACGCAGAAGAAGCTCCCCATTTTCCTCCCGCTCTCCTGGAATGGCGACGTCGCGATGGGAAATAAGACGCCGAGATCGGCGTTGCGAGGAGCCGGTTGCTCGTCGTCGACTGTCGCCAGCCTCCTCGCCCCTTCCGCCATGCTCCGCCGTCTCTCTCCCTCCCTCTCTCTCTCTCTCTTTCTCTTCCTCGGTCTCTTTCCCGTTCTGCCTCCCTTTCGTGACTTTCCCTCTCTTTTCTTTTTCTACTTCTCATAATTCCCACTAATTCACACCATTAACGACCGGATTTAATCCCTTTGCTATATAATAATAAAATTTAACAACTAACGACCGGATTAATTTCCCTTTGTTATTTGTATATTTTAACGACCGGATTTTTATTGTTTTAACGACCGGATTTAATCCACTCGTTATATAACAATAAAATTTAAGAACTAACGACCGGATTAATTTCCCTTCGTTATTTGTATATTTTAACGACCGGATTTTTATCCCTTCGTTAAATTTTGGTCGTTAAAAGTCAATTTTCTTGTAGTGTCGACTCGTACACGACTGTCCGAGTCATGCCCGATCATCCGAGTTGTGCTCTTCCAGTCTGCAAAGCGAGATGGAAGCCGTGAGGGAGGAAAAACTAGCCTCTGTCGCGCTCGCGACAGAGACGATCTTCCTCTTCCTCAAGAAAAATGCAGAAAACGTAACTTCAAGGAAAAACAACCCAGCTTATACCCAAATCCATTTTTCATGCTAAATCATGTAAAAACGTACCTGTTTAGCCTTCAAGTCACATTTACAACACAATATCACAAATCATTCCACATCATCACACAATCAAATGACTTTTACAGAGATTCAAAAACCCAGAATTTCATCTCTCACATATATGCATATACACTTCAATTTTAACATGTAGAACATCAGAACTTCACCACTACAAATCATACACATAAATCTATTTTACTCATGCATTTTCATATACCATAAATACATAAATAATATTAACATTTAACTCAAAAACAGGATCCAAAATGAGATGGACAAAACACTCTAAATAAACGCCCAAACCTGGAATGGAGCTTAACTTCCACTAACTTTAATCTACAACTTTTCCTTTTCTTTTATCCTTCCTTTTATCTTCAGATGCTTTCAAAAATCCAACCAAACTAAACCAATGTTAAGATAACTCAAAAACCAAAGCCTCATAACCAAAAACAAACCATAGGAGGAGGAGAAGAAGAAGAATATTCAGCCATAAAACTCATTTCACTTACCTCTTGAAACCTTCAAAACTCAAAACCCTAGCTCTTAGGTTGAAGAACAACAAAGAAAAACTTTGATAGTTGGAAATGGAGATGGGAAAGTGAGAGAGAGAACGAGAGAAGGGAGAGGGCAAAACAAAGTGGCTTCCATGGGAAGCTACAATTTCTTCCTTCCCTCTCTCTACTCCTTTCAAATCTTCATTAATGCTCCCAACCACCATCCACATGTCACTCAACTATTGGTTCTCACATTCCCTTCTTTGACTTTCCTTCTCTTTTGTCTTTTAGTGATAAACAAATACCATCTTACCCTCAACCAACTCTTATAATTCCTAACATACAACCCACTTCATTAGTCAATTACCAAAATACCCTTCTCTTATAATCCAATTACAAATGCAATTTTACTGGGCCAAAATTGGGGTGTGACAACTCTCTCCTCCTTAAGAAATTTCGTCCTCAAAATTTCCCGCTAAACACTTACATCCCAAATACCAAAACCAAACTCAAATAGAAACTTAACCAGTTAAACACTTACCGGACGGACCTGCAGCCTCTGGAGTATCTTCTCTGATCATCGCATAGACTCTAGCTGGAGCATACCCTCCTGTAGTACCAGGTCATTGCACCGCTTCTGATGGTGCCTGAGGAGCTCTATTTCGATACCGATTGCTTCTGGTTGCATTTGATCTACCTCCACCCACTTTACTTTCTTGTTGGCTCTTGTTCTCTTGTTGATCGGGGCAATTAGCAAACTGATGCTCCATACTTCCGCACTTGAAGCATGCATCGGTGATCTTGCGGCAAGTACCCCAATGGTGTCTTTGGCAATGCTCACACTCCGGTGTTCTATTTCCCCTACTCGCGGGCGGTGGTACACTTCCCACTTCCGAATGCACTTGAGCAGTCCCTCTAGTTCCTTGCTCGATCGAAACACCTTTAGACTTCTTATTACTAGTAACTCCACCATCCGGTGCTCTCCTCTTCTATTCTATTCTTTGCTTTGCCATCTCCGATTCTTCAAACTTTATCGCTGCAGCTACTAACTAATAGTATCCGACCGGATGCATAACTGCCATGGCTGACAAGGGACCTTTAATGACTTCTCTTAATCCTCCCTAAAAATGCTGGCACTTAAAGTCTTCTATCAACAGCGGTTGGGGCACATACTTGGTCAATCGGCTAAACTCTTTCTCGTAGTTGCTGACCGATAAGTTCCTTTATTTCAAATTGATGAATTCATTCCACTTTGCTTCTCGGTAGGCCTTGGTCATATACTTCTGCTCAAACTCTTTCACGAAGAACTCCCATGCCAATTCAGCTGGTCTTTGGGGATTGAGAAGCACAAGATTCCACCAATCATACGTTGATCCTTGCAAAAGCGATACAACACAAATAACTCATTGTTGTGGAGGGCAAGCTATCTCTTGTAGAATCCGATCAGTTCTCTTTAACCAGAATTCCACCACATCCGATTCATCCAAAGAGGTTCCATGG
This sequence comes from Excoecaria cochinchinensis, assembly GCA_947683425.1. Classification (NCBI taxonomy): domain Eukaryota; kingdom Viridiplantae; phylum Streptophyta; class Magnoliopsida; order Malpighiales; family Euphorbiaceae; genus Excoecaria; species Excoecaria cochinchinensis. Next base: position 3,058,824 of record CANTUQ010000129.1, read on the forward strand.
AATTCTTCTGCTCCCCTTTTCCTTATAAGCTCAAAAGGGGCCTTAGGAGCAGTCAATCTGTCTACCACTTGAAGTAAACCTTGTACTAATGCTAGATCGAAACCCTGACCTTCTACTGGTGCACGCTCACGTGCAGACCTATCTTGTCTGACCGTATTACTTCCAACTGGATTCACACTTTCCATCATGCCACCCATATACTCACTTGGATCCGACTCCATCTAGACACTACACAACACAACATCTGCATTAGGCCATGACTTTAGACAGACTCTCATGTAAAGACTCTATACTCAACCAATCACATAGAACCAGAACCGATTAAACCAGTGCTCTGATAGCAGGCTGTCACGTCCCGATACCCCCGTTGGAAGGGTACCGGAGCGCCATGCGCACAAACTCACATAAATACATACATATACTCAAATCAGTTTAGAAAATAAGTACATTTAATCAAAAGATAAAAAATCCAAATATATATAATCATATCGTTTTACAAAAAGGATTTGCAACATATACATATACAAAATAATCCTTTACAAAAATTACATTTCCAAAATCATACTTCATATACAAAAATATATACAGCGGAAGATAAAAAAAAACTCTAACAATTGACTTCTAGTGGGCAACCTGCAGATGTCTGACTCCAAAAGGAACCTGCCACATACACGGGAAAAGAGACCATGCTAAACGATAATGCTTAGTGGGGAGGAAAAACACATACATGTACATATAATGGCAATAAACATATGTATATAAGTTTAAAATAACAAAAGGGGTTTAAACATGTACTACTTATGCTTATAACAAGTATTAATCATACACGTATATCGGAAAGTAACCATTCAAATCCGAATACAAGTATTACATTTTATCATGTCATAACGCATATACATATACATGTAATATATATTCATTTCATATAACTAATAGCTTCATATATCAATCTCATGTATTAAACTCAAGTAATAGTTTGAATACTCACTACCTAGTGGATACGGGTACTAATGATACTAATAGGACACAGTATCTCAAGCATATGGAGATATAAGTCTCAAAACATTTTTATAATCATGTATACCCGAAGGTATACCGGAGACCGACGCCTCAAATATGTTATATGACCCAAACGGGGCCTGCATGTAACAAATAACATATAGCAGCTGCACTCACACCCTGACCCGTGATAAGCGCTTATCTATCCACTAACTATGAGTACCACGCTCAAATAACAACTTAATCATAATCCAAAATAATTATTATATACTAGAGGATAAATCAAATATAATCATGTTATTCTATGAATACATGTGTATTTAATCAAAATAAAGACATATAATTATCAAATTAAATATATATTAAACCCAATCATGTGTCATGTAATGAAAAACCCCATGTAAAACAAGCTCAAAATTCCAATTTTTGAAAAATAAGGAAGGCAATATGTGGGTTACTGTCGCGCTCGCCACAAGGAATCGCGATCACGACAGTAGCTAATGAAGTAGCGCGGAAGAAGAGGTCCGGTATGAGTCGGAGGGAACTAGACGACTCGTGCTCGACCTAATCTCCCCAACACAGGTCGAATGTCTCCCTCCGACTCGTGTGCGTCCATCTGAGAGGAGCATGAATCGTGCTCAAATTGTCGAGTCGTGCTCTGCATAAACCAACTCGTGCTCCTCTCACCGAGATAAGTATCAGATGCAAAGCTCCCTTGTTCGACTCGTACACGACTGTTTGAGTCGTGCTCGATCGTCCGAGTCGTACTCTTCCAGTCTGCAAAGCGAGATGCAAGCCGTGAGGGAGGAAAAACTAGCCTCTGTGGTGCTTGCAGTAACGTCGCGCTCACGACAGAGACGATCTTCCTCTTCCTCAAGAAAAATGCAGAAAATGCAACTTCAAGGAAAAACAACCCAGCTTATACCCAAATCCATTTTTCATGCTGAAACATGTAAAAACGTACATGTTTAGCCTCCAAGTCACATTTACAACACAATATCACAAATCATTCCACATCATCACACAATCAAATGACTTTTACAAAGATTCAAAAACCCAGAATTTCATCTCTCACATCTATGCATATACACTTCCATTTTAACATGCAGAACATCAGAACTTCACCACTACACATCATACACATAAATCTATTTTACTCATGCATTTTCATATAGCATAAATACACAAATAATATTAACATCTAACTCAAAAACAGGATCCAAAATGAGATGGACAAAACACTCTAAATAAACTCCCAAACCTGGAATGGAGCTTAACTTCCACTGACTTCAATCTACAACTTTTCCTTTTCGTTTATCCTTCCTTTTCTCTTCAGATGCTTTCAAAAATCCAACCAAACAAAACCAATGTTCAGATAACTCAAAAACCAAAGCCTCATAACCCAAAACAAACCGTAGGAGGAGGAGAAGAAGAATATTCAGGCATAAAACACATTGCAGTTACCTCTTGAAACCTTCAAAACTCAAAACCCTAGCTCTTAGGTTGAAGAACAACAAAAACATAACATTGAGACCTGGAAAGGGAGACGGGAAAGTGAGAGAGAGAACGAGAGAAAGGAGAGGGTGTAACACCCCTTACTCGTACGTAGTAAACCATACCGTGAACTGGTGGTCCACGACGACGGTCAAGGGCATTATAGAAGCAAACATGTAAAACTTATAAAACTTTAAGCTGGAATATGAGTTATAAAATTTCTTTCATTTTCAACAACACATTATTGTTAACCATAAATTCATTACACATTCATATTATAAAGTAAACTTCTTCAGAATTTATTATAGATAGATCTTTTACATAACCAATATCACTTTTACAAAACTTATAATTTAAAATTACAAATCTTGCATACATTCTGGAGAGTATATAAATCCTATCCTAAAACCTCTTCATAGTTCTTGCATTGGCCTGGACTGCTGCAGAAAACTCTCGAACGATCCGATCAATAGTACCTACACGGATTAAGAGAAAATCTGTGCTAAGTATAAAGCTTAGTGGGAAACACATAAATATGGATGACCACTAAGAATGGCCGTCAAGTGAGTTCAAAGGAAAGCATAATATAGAAGATATAATCATCTCAATTATAACAAATTAGATACTTTCAAAGAGGTCATCAAAATAACCACTTACTTCGCATATCAACATTAACAAATCAATTATACAAAAACACACCTTTTTCGCATCTTATACATGTCACTTTGTGCACTTTTTCACATCCCTTTCGGTTTCCAAAACTTATTTCACACATCTTACTTAATAGATGCCTTAGTATGTAATTATTCAATCAACACGGCATTTAGATTGCAATAACAAAATACATACTTCCACACAAGTATTCACATATGTACTCATCAATTCATAACTTATTGTATGATTCACATATTCTTGTTCATTTAATGCCTGCTAAGTCAAAGGGGTGGATAACGAGTAACACATAGATACCCGAAGGTATTAACACTATTCTCATAACACATAGATACCTGAGGGTATCAAAACAGTCTTTTAATTTTGTTCCAAAAATATTTTCGCGTAGATTCGGTACAAAGGGATCACGAAGATCCAGTCGGGGGACCTAATCAGGGTCAAAATCATTCGGTACCTGCAGCAACAGTAACTCTATTAGGCATGCCTAACTATCCACGACTCGACTAATGCAGGCTAACACATACTTGTTTCTTTTAATGATGCACATATTATATTTTCATATTTTTCATAGCGTCATTCATACATAAGCTAAAGCAATGGCTCATATGAAATATAACCAACCATAAACTTTAATTACAATCATAATTTAATTTATTAACGGCTTAACAATTTATTTCACATGGTATATTATATCCTAGTTTATACCACATGTCATATGTAAATCATAAGTCCAAACTCATGTTCAAAAGCTCAACAACATGCATTTATAACGTAGGGGAGAGTCGCGCTCGCGACCGTAGTCGCGATCGCGATAGAAAACTAAATGGCCTCTGTCGCGCTCGCAACACCCGTCACGCTCGCAATAGAGTCAAGCATTCCACTCTTGTTATTCTTAATTAAATGAACTTTACATAAAAACACATTTATTCTTACAATGTCCATAACCAATTTTATAAACATTACTTCTTCAACCAGATGCGTTAACCTCAAGAATTCCAAAACAAGGAACTCGTTCTATTCAATGTATTAAGGATTATTTATTATTTAGACAATCATATAAAAACATTTGAGGTACAAAATATTCCTTTCAATTTCAGTTTAAGACACACCTAAAACAATCACTTAATTTCATCCTAATACCACATACAAATTTTAAACTGTCAATTATCTTACTCAAAACTTGAGTCATAAATAGCTCTATAAACTTATAAATCGACACATACCTATCACATTTATTTTTAACAAGTATCCAGGTGTCTAATAGAATTCTGTTGAAACACTATCTTTTATGTCTGAATACGTCTCGGTGCTTTAGTTCGGGCTTGGAAGAATATCCCAAGCTTCCTACGTATCCCAAAGAGTTGGGAATCAGAACCCCATAGTTCTACAAGATCAAAGTACAGTTTATAGAGTTTCGCTTCCCATTTCTTAACATAATATAAATCAGGTTAGTGTTGAACGAATTCAAAGGTGCTCGACTCATTAGACTTTGAAATACCTTAGTCATTATTCTTATTTACAACCTTAGTCTCTTACATTCCTAAGTGATATTTACTTATTTACTCTTTTATAAACACTAAACATATGACAAATATGTCTCATGAAGTTCCGATGAAGTTTGGGCGTATTCTGGAAGGGAAAACATCATAAAATATACAAACTAGAAGAGGGTAAAGGTAGGCAAGGGTTCCTACCAACCAAAAGGTTCAAAAGAAGAAGAAAAACACTTATCAAGTAGATTCTGTCAGGCTCGCGACCATGGTCGTGCTCGCGACAGAAGGTCGCTTCAAGTTCTTCATCAAGACAGGTCACAAGATTGCTTTCCGCTTCAAACTTCAACCACCTAAACAGACCACTAAACCTCATTTTTAGGCCAAGTGTCCTTCTTAAAAAATGATTTTTAGGATGTTAGCTTTAATATAGAACAAGTCTCATGTCGTTTGGACACCTAAATCATCAGATATGATAAACATAATCTATACTGCTCCCCTGAACTCGGCCAGAGAAGATACCTCTACTTCATGACCACTTTTGGAACACTTAGAGCTAAAATTAGCTTAAGCTTATTTCTAAGACATTTGTAGGAATATGTCTTAGCTTTCAAATGGTACTAGTTTCATGCCATTTCTAGTTTTAAACTCCGGATAAAGCCTAATAACCAAATAAGGGTCAAATGTTTTCTAACACAGTTCTCATCAAATCCTACTCACATGCACAATTTTAACAATCTAAAGCCAACACTGTCACAACCCAAAAGTGGCCTATTTGGAATTGGCAATTTTAATTGGATATTTTAGTAATTGTTACAAGGGTAAGTAAAGGCAATTGGGTAATTTACAAGTGAAAGAGGATTTAATTGCAAGGAGATAAAAGTATTTAAATTGCAGATTTTTATTGGTGAGTAAAAAAGTAATTAATAAGGAGCTATTAGAAGATTGTAAGGAGCTGTTGGTAATTATTTAATTGTGGGAATTTGTGAACCAGTGCATGTGTGCCAAATGGAAAGGTGAGTGTGTGCATGTGGGAGAGAGAAAAGAGGGTTTCAGATATTTTGTGTAGCTTCAGAAAGAAGCCATCAGATTTCAGTCTCTTTCTCTCTTGCTCTCTCTCACGTTCGCCACTCTTCTCCTCTCCATTTACTATTCTTTCCCATTTGCATGTGTGTTCTTCCGTTTTGAGCTTTGAAGGGATTTCAAGAGGTAAGTGGCAGAAGTTCTTTACGTTTTTATGGTTGAATCTCCTTCTTCTCCTCCTTTGGGTTATAAAGATTATTTTTCTTGGGTTAATGGAATGTGGTCTTTGTCTGTTTGCAAGCATCTGAAGAGAAGAGAAAAGATATGGGAAAAGGGAAGGTTGTTGATTAAAAGTTGCAGTGGTCATTTTTGAACTTCATTACCAGGTTTGGGAGTGTCTGTCTTTCCTCATTTTTGGATCCTGTTTACTGTTCAGATGTCAATGTTATTTACGTGTGTTTGTTTATCAAAATGCATGAGTAATAGAAATTATATGTATGATTAGTAGTGTGAAAGTTCTGTTGTTTTATACGTTAAAATGGAAGTCTATATACATGTAAGTTAAAAGGGAAGATTCTGGGTTTGTGACTCTCTATTTATATTATTGATTGTGTGATAATGTGAATAATTTGAGTGTTTAATTGCTGTAAATGTGCTCTGGAGACTTGAAGGTATGTATTCAAATCATTATTGCATGAAAAATGGTTTTAGACAAAGTGGGGTTTTGAGTTTTGAATGTACTCTGTTTTCACAATTTTCTGGTTTCGACGTTTTCTGAAAATTCTGAGTTTTGAGAAGGAGAAGCAGAAGTGAGAAGAAGATCACGTGACGTGATGAAGAATCATGCCGTGACCCTCTTCTCTGAAGAGGATCACAAGACGTGATGCAGCATCACGCCGTGACCTGCTTCCCTGGGGAAGTCACGAGACGTGATGGAGAGTCACGGCTCGTGACCCTCCCATTCCCTGCGTGTCACGGGTCACCACTGCCTGAGTGACTCGTGACATCCCCTCTCTTCTCTGACGTCACGAGGCATAACGGAGGGTCACAACTGGTGACTGCCTCTATTTTTGGCGTGGCGTTGCGAGAAGCCAGCGTCACGAGTCACCATTGCCTGGGTGACTCGTGACTGGCCTCCCTCCCTGCTGCCTAGTTTTAAAAAGCAAAATTTTAAGCTTCTGTTGCATGGGGTTTTCACTACTTGACTCAAGAATAGGTTTAAATCTGTGCTATATTTAATAATTGTTTAATTATGAGATTTGTGTACATGATTAATAATTAATGTACATAATTTAAATGTTTATGATTTACATGAACATAGATTATTTCAATGTGAGTTATATGTTCTTATTATTTTCTGTATTTAATATATATATTTATATATTTCCGAATTTGATCAATATACATGTGTACATGAGTTATAAGTTCATATTTAATGCAATTCTCATGCTATGATTATTATTTGAGTTTTGGAGATGTATTTTTAAACCTGAATAGTCATAAGTAGTGGATAAGTAAGCGCTTACTTAGGTCAGGGTGTGTGTGCAGCTGCTATATGATAAAACGTTATATGCGGGTCCCGTTTGGGATCCTTGTTTCGACCCCGTTTGGGTCTATATGGAAATTAATGCGAGACTTCGGTCTCTATATGAAAATCACATGTTTGAGACTCAGGTCTCTATATGCTTGGGATACTGTGTTCTATCAGTATCCAAACGACCGCATCCACTTCTAAAGTGTATTTTTTTTCTGACTAATCAGGCTATATGTTATATGTGTTGCATATGTGAGATGCATATTGACAGGATTAAAAGTATATGATGCACATGAATTTTTGTATAACTTTATATTATGCACCTTGTATCTGTGTACTTGGAATGATGAGAATTATGTTAATCATAGTATGAATTGAGTAGTAATTGCTTGTAATGTATGTTTATGCATGTCAAGTAAGGAATTTGGAAATATGTTTATATGTAATTTTGATGTCTTTGATTTTGAATCATAGCTTTATTGCACGTTTATGTTGCGTTGAGATTATATTAATGTTGTAAATATTGTATATGTATATTGTTCGTTTGTTTTGTTCCTCCCCACTAAGCGTTATCGCTTAGCACGGGTTCTTTTCCTGTGCAGGTGGCGAGTTCGGTTTGGAGTCAGATATCTGCAGGTCGGCCACTAGAAGTCTTTTTGGATGAAGTTGTTTTGAGTCTTCCGCTGTTATTTTGTACATGGCTTGTTAATAGCAAAAATGAATCTTTTGTAAAGGAACAATTATTTTGGTATATGTATTTGCTTACGAGCCCTTTTTGTAAAAACGATATTGATATGATATTTGTTCAAGGACTTGTTATATTATGTTTATAGGCTTCTTTACATCTCATTTGGTTTTATTTGCTAGTATATATTTGGGATTCGTTTTTGTGTTTAAGTATTTGAGTTTGCCACGTGGCGCTCCGGTATCCTTCCAACGGGGGTAACGGGGTGTTACAAACACTCACTATCATCATCATAGATTCAAAACATCTCATTCAAATATATCTCAAATAATATTATTTATCATCAAAACACATCAAATCAAACAAGTTTCCAAACCTCACTTCCTTTGCTCCTTTTTGTTCAATTGGTTGCACTCTCCTACTCCCATACTCTTTCATGATCATAATCATCAAATTTCCTCATCAAAACCCACTTTTTAACTTGATTTAGGCACTTGAATTTCAAAACACCCATTTGGGGAGTATAAGCAAAAGAGGGAGAGAGCAAAAAATTTTAAGATCAACGACTGATCCCTTCTTTTTTCCTTAAGGCCGGCCAAAAGTGGCCTAAGAAAATAGCCAAAAATGGCTTAAAGAGGGCCACCTACCAACACTTATCCCTAATGCCACTTGTCACCACACTATTGGTCCAAAGTTGATTATTATGCCTATCTTTATCTTTTAACCCCTTAACTCACTTCCTTCTCTTCAATTGGCACAACACCTTTCTATTTCATACATTCGCCCACACAATGTAATTAATTCATTTAATTTAATCCCTAGTTACAAAATGACCAAAATACCCCTACCTTATACAAATAAAACTAGTCACATTCTTTACTACGATTACTCACTTTCATCATCCAATTACACATTTTTAATCACCAAATAATTATTTTCACGTCATTTAAGACACGACGATATAACTGTCCAATTTATCGAAACTTGCCAAAACTTTCAAATTAATGACGGTTGCGTCCTTTTTAACACTTCTGTCCCTAGTTCCACCGCATTCGGTTTCCGTTACACCCTAAACTTATCCTAATCCGATTAGGGTATATTCGGGGTGTTATAAATCTACCCTCCTTAAAAGAATTTTGTCCTCGAAATTCACTTATATCTGATTTTTGCATATCAAAATCTTTATGACTACATTCACCCACACTAACATTATACTTATCATATAATAATTACACTTTGTTTCTCACATAATCCACTTTATTACTTCCTATCATATAGTATGATTTATACAGCTTTTCAATGTTTACTTAAACTTCTGATTATTCCTTGTTCCAAATGGTTATTATCTCCAAACAATAATAATCTGCTTGAGAAATCCTCAATGTTGTTATCCAAATAGCAAATTGTTTCACTAATATCAGTGTCAACTGTCATTATCACCATATGCCACCTTGCACGGTCATCATACAGTTCAAATCATTCTTACTAGTATCATTACATATATCCGAAAATCTGTCTTTTCCAATAAGCATCTCCAAAATTTGAATTACCAATCGTTTACATTTTATTACTATCAGGTCCCAAATGTCATTCTCAATTCACCCTATCACATCATATGTACATATAACCCATTGTTTTATCGAATTATTCCTTACTCAAATTCCAATACAATCATGACATATACATACTCCCAATATTCAATTCATCATATACCTTTACATATACCCTTATCCTATCACTATCATGTCAATCTTTTCACTTACCTCCTTCCTCATAAAACATCTCGTCTTTTAAATACAGAATCGCTCACACATTCACTAAACTCTTCTCTTGATCAAAATAACTATAGCAGTTCCCTCCTAATTACCAGTATCACTAGTCATAGCTTGTCTATCACTTTTGAAACATCACATATATCTTACAGTACTTATTACTTGACTATCCTGCACAAAAGTACACAGTTTTATTCACTCTTATAAGCAAGTTCAAATCTATAGCCAATAAGTTAATCTAATCAGATACACTTCCATTCCTTTCAAAATATGTATAGAAATCTTAGCCCATTTTATACCTTAATTCCTTAACAAAGAAGGCTCAAACCTACCAATTCTATAGACACAAATCTCTTACTCATACTTATACACATTTAGTGATTCTTCACTCTCTCTTCTTTCTTTTTTTTTTCTAGTTTGAAGAACTAATTTCTTATTACGCTTACTCAACTTTGTTACACTCAATGTATATTCTGTCAGCTTCCTGTCACTTGAGGCAAATGCACATGTCTAATGTTCATTAAAAAGGAACAGCAGGAATAAATGTAATGGATTCTGAATGATTTATGTATGCAGAATGATGTAATGTATTAATGCAGTTCAGATAATAGCAATGCAAGTTGCCCAACCCCCATGATGTATCACATTCAAATAATTGCTCTCATCAGTAAAGTAGCTGACAGGTGTACAAAGTGTCACAATCCTCAAAATAATTTCAATTATAGAAAATCCAGCACTATTTAATCCTTTATTCCACATTTCCCCTCAGGGAAAACTTATACATAACTTATATTGTACTGTACATACTCTCTAACCAGAATCTCTACAACTACATCCAACACCCTAATAGTAGGAAACAGATTCATAATAAATTGATCACAACTTATCACATATCACACTTAGCTATCTCCTTGCCGATGTCATCAACGTCTATCCACTCCTACCGCAACCTTTATACAAAATTTAAGACCTCCGCATTGGCAAATGCAAAAACTATACAGACTAAACTCTAAACTCTAGTCGTCTAGAATCGACTAAACCTATGCTCTAATACCACTAAATGTAACACCCCTTACCCGTACGTAGTAAACCATACCGTAAACCGGTGGTCCACGATGGCAGTCAAGGGCATTACAGAAGCAAACATGTAAAACTTAAAAAACTTTAAGCTGAAATATGAGTTATAAAATTTCTTTCGTTTTCAACAACACATTATTGTTAACCATAAATTCATTACACATTCACATTATAAAGTAAACTTCTTCAGAATTTATTATAGATAGATCTTTTACATAACCAATATCACATTTACAAAACTTATAATTTAAATTACAAATCGTGCATACATGCTGGAGAGTATATAAATCCTATCCTAAAACCTTTGCATAGTTCTTACATTGGCCTGGACTGCTGCGGAAAACTCTCAAACGATCCGATCAATAGTACCTACACGAATTAAGAGAAAATCCGTGCTAAGCATAAAGCTTAGTGGGAAACACATAAATATGGACGACCACTAAGAATGGCCGTCAAGTGAGTTCAAAGGAAAGCATAATATAGAAGATATAATCATCTCAATTATAACAAATTAGATACTTTCAAAGAGGTCATCAAAATAACCACTTTCTTTGCATATCAACGTTCACAAATCAATTATACAAAAACACACCTTTTTCACATCTTATACATGTCACTTTGTGCACTTATTCACATCCCTTTCGGTTTCCAAAACTTATTTCACACATCTTACTTAATAGATGCCTTAGTATGTAATTATTCAATCAACACGGCATTTAGATTGCAATAACAAAATACATACTTCCACATAAGTATTCACATATGTATTTATCAATTCATAACTTATTGTATGATTCACATATTCTTGTTCATTTAATGCCTGCTAAGTCGAAGGGGTGGATAACAAGTAACACATAGATACCCGAAGGTATTAACACTATTCTCATAACACATAAATACCCGAGGGTATCAAAACAATCTTTTAATTTTGTTCCAAAAATACTTTCGCGTAGATTCGGTACAAAGGGATCACAAAGATCCAGTCGGGGGACCTGATGAGGGTCCAAATCATTCGGTAGTTGTAGCAATAGTAACTCTATTAGGCATACCTAACTATCCACGACTCGACTAATGCAGGCTAACACATACTTGTTTCTGTTAATGATGTATATATATTATATTTTCATATTTTTCATAAATACATACACTTATTATAGTCATATAACAATCCTACGCGTTATTCATACATAAGCTAAAGCAATGGCTCATATGAAATATAACCAACCATAAACTTTAATTACAATCATAATTTAATTTATTAACGGCTTAACAATTTATTTCACATGGTATATCATATCCTAGTTTATACCATATGTCATATGTAAATCACAAGTCCAAACTCATGTTCAAAAGCTCAACAACATGCATTTATAACGTAGGGGAGAGTCGCGCTCACGACCATAATCGTGATTGCGACAGAAAACTAAATGGCCTCTGTCGCGCTCGCGACACCCGTCGCACTCGCGATAGAGTTAAGCATTCCACTCTTGTTATTCTTAATTAAATGAACTTTACATAAAAACACATTTATTCTTATAATGTCCATAACTAATTTTATAAACGTTACTTCTTCAACCACATGCGTTAACCTCAAGAATTCCAACACAAGGAACTCGTACTATTCAATTTATTAAGGATCATTTATTATTTAGACAATCATATAAAAACATTTGAGGTACAAAATATTCCTTTCAATTTCAGTTTAAGACACACCTAAAATAATCACTTAATTTCATCTTAATACCACATACAAATTTTAAACTATCAATTATCTTACTCAAAACATGAGTCATAAATAGCTCTATAAACTTATAAATTGACACATACCTATCACATATATTTTTAACAAGTGTCCAGGTGTCTAACAGAATTTAGTTGAAACACTATCTTTTATGTCTGAACACGTCTCGGTGCTTTGGTTCAGACTTGGAAGAATATCCCAAGATTCCTACGTATCCCAAAGAGTTGGGAATCAGAACCCCGTAGTTCTACAAGATCAAAGTACAGTTCATAGAGTTTCGCTTCCCATTTCTTAACAGAATTTAGATCAGGTTAGTGTTGAACGAATTCAAAGGTGTTCGACTCATTAGACTTTGAAATACCTTAGTCATTATTCTTATTTACAACCTTAGTCTCTTACATTCCTAAGTGATATTTACTTATTTACTCTTTTACAAACACTAAACATATGACAAATATGTCTCATGAAGTTCCGATGAAGTTCAGGTGTATTCCGGAAGAGAAAACATCATAAAATATACAAACTAGAAGAGGGTAAAGGTAGGCAAGGGTTCTCACAAACCAAAAGTTCAAAAGAAGGAGAAAAACACTTGTCAAGTAGATTCTGTCACGCTCGCGACAGAAGCTCGCTTCAGGTTCTTCATAAAGACAGGTTACAAGATTGCTTTTCACTTCAAACTTCAACTGCCTAAACCGATCTCTAAAACTCATTTTTATGCCAAGTGTCGTTCTTAACAAATGATTCTTAGGATGTTAGCTTTAATATAGAACAAGTATCATGTCGTTTGGACACTTAAATCATTAGATATGATCAAAACAATCTATACTGCTCCCCTAAACTTGGCCAGAGAAGATACCTCTACTTTATGACCACTTTTGGAACACTTGGAGCTAAAATTAGCTCGAGCTTATATCTAAGACATTTGTAGGAATATGTCTTAGCTTTCAAACAGTACTAGTTTATGCCATTTCAGGTTCTAAAACTCCAGATAGAGCCTAATAACCGAAGAAGGGTCAAGTGTTTTCTAACACAGTTTTCATCAAATCCTACTTACATGCAAAATTTTTAACAATCTAAAGCCAACCCTCACTATCATCATCATAGATTCAACACATCTCATTCAAATATATCTCAAATAATATTATTTATCATCAAAACACATCAAATCAAACTAGTTTCCAAACCTCACTTCCTTTGCTCCTTTTTGTTCAATTGTTGCACTCTCCTACTCCCATACTCTTTCATGAGCATAATCATCAAATTTCCTCATCAAAACCCACTTTTTAACTTGATTTAGGCACTTGAATTTCAAAACACCCATTTGGGGAGTATAAGCAAAAGAGGGAGAGAGCAAAAATTTTTAAGATCAACGACTGATCCCTTCTTTTTTCCTTAAGGCCGGCCAAAAGTAGCCTAAGAAAATAGCCAAAAATGGCTTAAAGAGGGCCACCTACCAACACTTATACCTAATGCCACTTGTCACTACACTATTGGTCCAAAGTTTATTTTTATGCCCATTTTTATCTTTTAACCCCTTAAATCACTTCCTTTTCTTCAATTGGCACAACACCTTTCTATTTTATACATTGGCCACACAATGTAATTAATTAATTCAATTTAATCCCTAGTTACAAAATGACCAAAATACCCCTACCTTATACAAATAAAACTTAGTCACATTCTTTGCTACGATTACTCACTTTCATCATCCAATTACACATTTTTAATCACCAAATATTTCTTTTCACGTCATTTAAGACATGACGATATAACTGTCAAATTTATTGAAACTTGTCAAAACTTTCAAATTAATGACAGTTACGTCCTTTTTAACACTTCTATCCCTAGTTCCACCGCATTCGGTTTCCGTTACACCCTAAACTTATCCTAATCCGACTAGGGTATATTCGGGGTGTTACAGAGGGAAAAACCAAGTGGCTTCCACGGGAAGCTACAATTTCTTCCTTCCCTCTCTCTACTCCTTTCAAATCTTCATTAATGATCCCAACCACCATCCACATGTTACTCAACTATTGGTCCTCACATTCCCTTCTTTGACTTTCCTTCTCTTTTGTCTTCTAGTGACACACAAATACCATCTTACCCTCAACCAACTCTAATAATTCCTAACATACAACCCACTTCATTAGTCAATTACTAAAATACCCTTCTCTTATAATCCAATTACACATGCAATTCTACTAGGCCAAAATTGGGGTGTGATATGTAGTATCTGATTTGCGCATCACTTAACTATTAACCATCCCCAGTCGGCATGAAATCAAGTTCTTGTGTTATAAAATATTTCATTAATTCATTGCAAGTTGATCTGATTTGTAGATTTATAAACATTCTTTTATGTTGTCATTCATTTTATCTTTTTTATTTTCTTATTGTATTATCAAATGTCCATCAAGAGGAAGTAAGATAATAACAAGATAAATATACAAAATGAAATGTGAATTTAACAAAGCGTAAATGTGAGTTCCACTAACAAAATATCAATTTAGTACAATGCATATACAAATGTGATAAAAAAAATATACAAAATATAATCCACCAAACTCCCTAAACAAGCTAGAGTGGAGGGTAGTTTAAGGGCTCCTCCTTAGGATCCTCGTTGTCATCTGATATATGCACCGGTTGGCTCAGTGATGAAGATGTAAAGGGTCCAACTCCCAAGGTAGATGGCTGATACCGAGGGTCAAGGCTGTGGCTGACAATGAGGTAGAATGGCGATTGACACAGATAATGGTTGCCCACTCGAAGGGTCCCCTTGTTGGAATTGTACCTGGGCGTACCTGTAGAGGAAGGGCTGAGCGCACACTGCCATAAACTCCAATGTATCCCTAACCACTCTGCCTAGCTCTGTGAAGGTTGTGGACAGCCTAAGAGTTTGGTCCCTAGCTCAATCTCTAATGCACCCGAGGCTATCCTCTTTATGCTCCTTGAACTCTCTGATGGACTGGGAGATGGGCAGTATGGCATCCTCTAGCACCTCAACCCTGAAACAAAGAGCACCGATCAACTCATCCACCATCTGGACGGCTGCATCCTCTGAGCCATGGTATCCTAGGAGGCGCTAAAACTTTGCCTCAGCTCCTTAATGAGCCTCCCATGATCCCGTATGACTCTATCCTACTGATCTAGTCGCTCTAAAATCATCCTATCTCACTCCTCCTTCCTGCGCTCCTTGGAGGTCAAGAGGGAGTAAGTACTGCTACTAGATCTGGCTGGACTGGCTGGGGTGATGATGATGGTATGGAAGGCACTAGCTTTGACATCCGCTCAGGAGGTGGTACCGTAGATGTAGATGCCCCCGGGTGTCCTGCCCTACTATACGAGTGAAACCTCTCAAAGTCTTGGGGAGTTGTCCGCTGTACCCGCGATGGAGGAGGAGTGGGACTCTGTACCCTCTGTACTGGAGGAGTCATAATCAACTCGTCCACACTGAACTCTATCCCCATATCAAAAGGTGTCTGGGGTGGCTCCTCCTCTGCCTGCTACTGTGGAGGCTGGCCCTCTTGATAGTCTGGCTGCTAGGGAGGCTACTTCTCCATTTGAGGCTCCTCCTCTGTTGGCTATAGAGAAGGAAGGATGAAGGCATGTCTGGTCTCGTGAATAGTGCACAGCCTATACTCGTCAGCCTTTCCTAGCACCTGAACTATCATCCCCATAGTCAGGATCGACGAGGCATCCACATAGATACTCTCGTCCAAAGCATGCCCAAGACTATCTGGACGAGCCCCCAATTGTAGCAATAATCGGGTCACCACCCCTCCTGCAAATACTATAGGGGCTGCCCCCCTAGATACCCTAAGCAAATTAGCCATGATCTTGTGGCTAATGTTGAGATGACGTCCTGTAATCATTGCCCAAAAACTCTAGATCTCAGCTGCATTCAGCGAACCCGGGTTACTAGCCCATCCCAGATAGGAGTTGGATTACACTATATGAATATACTGGAGGGCCTGCGATGAGAGTACCGTACTCTTCACCGTATCGTGGTCATACGGTACTCTCGGCAGGGCTATGATCTCCCAATGCTGCCTCCTGATAGCCCTCTGAGGTACTATGACGTCGGGCCCAAATGGCAGCCCCATCGTCTCGGCAAATCTCTGGCGAGTCATGCTGTACTGACAACCACGGAGCCAAAATTGAATCACCCCCTCCTCTGTATCTAACCTCTGAAACTCTCTATAATGTAGAGTGGCCAAAAACTCCCGGACAACCTCAGGATAGGTATGAAATGAAGGCCATAGAAACTCTATCCATCCCGCAGCCGCGACTAATGCATCCACCTCCTCTAGCATCCCCATGGCCTCTAGGAAGGGTCTGGAGATGAAGCGGCTAGCTCGGAACTATACTCGAGCCAGCTGTAACACCCCCTACCCCTACGTAGGCGAACCCATCCGGATCGGAGTGAGAAGCCGTACGAGCAGAGGTGTCACCAAATAACTTGATACAAAATATACATTCATCCACAATAGATATATATAAATACAGTAGAAATTAAAACCTTAGAGAGCAAAACTGATCAGATCATTCATTAATATAACAAAACTATTACAATAATATTCTGATTAATTGCCAAAACAAAATCATTACATATCCAAAATAAATACAATGCGGAAGCTTTACAAAAAATAATACATAAGAGTTCTATTACAAAAAGAATCATAATAAAATACTACAAAATAAGCTCTAACACTAATCCCTCTATGTTGGCTTGACTGGCAGGAACTCTCCCAAAAACTCAGCTCCTTTCGCACCTGCACGGTGTTCCTTCCGCACCTACATGAATGAAACACCATGCTAAGTGATAATGCTTAGTGGGGAAACACACAAATGACGTGGACGGACATTCACAATGGTCGTCAAGGCAAAACACATGCGATATGACATATGCGAATAATCATATATAATATAAACATGCTCGAGTCATATGTGCATATACATCATAATTTAAGCACATTCATAACATTCAGAGGCTCATAATCAAATTCATATACATATACAAACATTACTGATTTCTCATACTTGTCATCTTGCTCATTCGGATATCAAATTCTTATATCATACCAAAGCAAAACAAAATAAACACCTGCTAACTCAAAATAGTGGATAACAAGTATACAGTGACGGTACCTTACGGGTATGAATCGAACAGTGATGGTACCTTATGGGTACGAATCAAAAACCATTTTATTTTATCGCATTCAAAACATTTTACAGAGGGGACCTTAAACAAGATCCAAATACAAAAGGAATCGCGGGGATCCAAATAGGGACCTGATCAGGGTCCAAACGGAACAGAGGGCTATAGCTAAGAGACTCTATTAGGCATGCCTCACTATCCACTAGACTGACTCTTGCAGGTCATGCATATAGAAATTCACATATTGAGTTCATAACTTAGAGTATAAATAACTCATTCAGGAATCAACTATAGCATTCAATAATTTACCAGCGCAAAACACAAATTCATGGTATGAGATAATTAAAATGACACTAAGTAATATTTAAAACCAATCATAAATGAAAGAGGAGTGAAAACAAAGAGAATAAAAAAGCTTCAAAATTGGGGGACACGGGCGTTTTACATGGCGATATGACCAACCCATACCGCCATGTAAGGCACCTTGCACGGGGGTATGGTATGGCCCATACCGCCATGTAATATGCCCAACACGGAGTTAGGCAGAAACATTTTACATGGGGGTATGGGTAATCCCATACCGCCGTGTAAAATGACCAGTTTTGATCCTGAAGAAAGCTCACGATTCACACAGTGGTAAGGTTCTCCATACCGCCGTGTGGATCACCAAATTTCCAAATTTTTCAGAGAAACAACCCAAGTTCAACCCCAAAACAATACATTTTTAAAAACTCACGCAATCAAACCATAAAATCAACCCAAAAACTCACCTTTCCAGCTCAACATTCAAACACCACATGTAATAACCATACATAATCATTCACTCCATCCAACAAATCAAAAATCCACAACTTAACAAATTCATATATGCATAACCCTTCTGTGATGCGCGCCGAACCTAGCAAAGGCCCTCGTGGAACCCGCTTTTAGGATTCGAGGGATTGGTTCGCGTCTTTTGATCATGGACGCCATGAGACATCTTGGAAGCTTCCTTCCCAATAGAACATTGGAAAGGAATATCTAGCCCCATGGCACCTTTGGGCACCTTTTAGGTATTTTGGAGTCACCACCCAATTTACAAGAAATTAGGAAAGGTCTCTAACCTCTTATTGGTCTAGACCAGAGATTGGAGTTCGGAACTTCCCTCTTATTCATGCTTTGGTTAATTATAAATGGGTTTTTAACTCCCTAAAATTCTACCTCCTATCTCACACGTCAATGTATTTAAATTAAAGGTGCATAAAAAAAGTAAAAGAAAGCGGTAAATGAAGTAACTAAGGAAAGCGGTAAACACACAAGCGCACAATTACAAGAGAAGTTGGGGCAGAATATAAAAAATTAGTTCCTTCGTATTTATTTAAAGAGGGTTATTTATTTAAAGAGGGTTTGAAGAGTCATTTGATCATTGGATTGAAAACTGGGATGAGTGATCCCATTTTGGAGAAAACTAACTCTTCGTTTTGTGGTAATATTTTTCATTGATTGGCTAAAATGAGGGACATTGGTTCCAATTTTATTATTAAAAATTCCAATTTAATTATAGAAATATTTTTGTGACTTTTTATCTCACGCGTGCATAATAAAATAATTGTTTCCAGACAAACACAAACAAAGAGAAGGAAAAATAAAGGTCTCACCGAAACCAACATGACCCTCCACGTGTCGCGACCCGTCCGGGGAGTCACGGGGATATTCACATAATGCGACTCAAAATAAAACTCTGACGGGAAAAAATAATATTAGGAATATTAGTAATAATCCTAAACAAAATGAATCAGATAAAAACAAAATAAGTATTGAACACAAATATATGATGCTAATAATAATAATAATATTATAAGACAATATAAACAACTAATAAAATAAAAATGACATAAATGATGTCAGTAATAACAATGCAAACAATACTAATGATTAATGACAATAATAACAATAGAGAATGAGATTAATAGTTAACAAAGATAATAACAATAAAAAGAATAATAAATACTAACTACATGCAATGATAGTGCTAATAATAATAAGATAATAATAAGAATAATGATAATAATAAACAATCTAATAAAAATATGTTATTTAAGTATGATAATTATATAGAATTGTTTAGGAAATTTTTAGATTGGTAACCACTACTGGGTATTTTAATGTTCAGCACGTAGTTGTTTTTGACTGCGTGTAAGTACCCAATAGGTTCGGAGCAACGTACATCAGGCTAAGGAGCAATTAAGGAGACAAAGTTATATTTATTTTGATTTTGTATGTATTGTTATGTGGCATGTATATACAACTTTACTAGTGGATGAAATTGGCATGTAATATTATAGTACTATTATTATCTGTGTGGAATTTTATTTTATATGTGTGATTAAAGGCGGATGGGATCTATGGATATAGGATGATATTGTTGTTGTGCCCTTGCCGGGCCTGTGGTTTTTCAAATCTGCAGGTTTGGGTAGTGAAAATTATAAGCCGTTATACTACCGAAATTTTTACCAAATGAATAGTGAATGACACAGTTATAGGTCATCGGTATCTTAACAAACTAAATGAATAAGTGGTATGTAAAGTGGTTAAATGGTTAAAGTATTAAGTGAACTTAGTGTATATTATAACAAGTGTAGGAAAAAAAATGACCCATAATTCCATTAATTGAAGAACAATTAATCGATCATGGTAATCGCATGGTATCGCTAGCTCGGCAGTATACGTATAGGGTATAAGGGTGTTACAATGTTTGAGCATTGACCAATAATTATGAGTATGTATTTTGTATTATTGTATATATATATATATATATATATATATGTTATTATGCTTCTCCACTAAGCAATTTCGCTTAGCACGAGTTGTTAATCCGTGTAGGTTCATCGGCAAGGTGACTCGGAGGACGTCCCTGCATTTTGGCTTGATCAACACATTAGGGTTCTGTTCCTAGTGTAGATTTTGAATACTCTTGTGAAGGCATGTAATTAATGAACAACTTTTGGCATGTATAAAGTTCTATAAATTTAGTATGGTATGTAATTTAATCAGACTATATGGTTTTATAAATGCATTATAAATGTTTATGTTGCATGTGAGCGAAATTAATTGGCTTAGTTTGTTGTATGCTGTTATTGTATGGGTGAAGTAGGAGCTTCGCATGTTTTAGGCTGTGGCAACCGCTTCCAATCACTGTAGCGTAGCTATGTATGTGTATGGGAGTGGGGTGTTACAATGTATTAATCATCATATCAATTATATATTGTACACAAAATCATCTATGCACAAATATAATAGCATCATAGGGAGAAATCAAATATCAAAAGCATAAAAGAAAACTCATTTTAAAAACTAGAGTAGTTGCGCTCGCCACAGATGAGAAAATTGCCAAGTGTCACGCTCACAATAGCCCTCGCGCTCGCTCGAAGAAAAGCTAAATAGCCTCTGTCGCGCTCGCAACAGAGGGCCAATAGGTCACTATCGTGCTTGCGATAGTGCTCTACCCGCGCTCAGATCGACAGCCGAGATTCTTGTTGCCCTCATGGCAGAAGCCCGTCTTAACAGGTGCTCGAAATCCAGGGCTTTGTCGTGCTCGCGATCGGTATCGCACTCGCGGTAGAGTCGATTTCCAACTCCCACATCGAGAAATCTACGTAAACTCATGCACCAAAATCACCCAAACATGTAATTGATCTACCAAACTTCAACTCGAACCAAATCGAGCATTAAAATCATATTATGCAACATCAAACCCATGCTTTATACCAATTATTATAATTAAAACATCCCAATCAAACCATCAAGCACCAAGGGTTCATCAAATCCATAAATTTGCACAAAAATGGACAATTACCTCATTTAATCTACAATTAACTCATTCAAACAATATCATCACTCAAATAACTCATCATACATATCAATTACGCATCAATAAACATGTATTCAACATCCAATTTCTAGAAATTAACACTATTATTCAAAATTATAAAATATGGAGAAACACTTAACTATCCCAAACCCTAATCTCCTTAGCTCCAAAGTCAAGGGCCTTCACTAGCACAAGCTTTCTTTTTCCCCTTAGGCTCTCTACGTGGAATTTCTTCACATAAACACCCAAAATACACCAAAGCTCAAAACCCTAACCCAAGAACACACTAGCAAAATCAAAGAGAAGAGGAAGAAGAAGAAGAAGAAGAAGAAAACCAACTAAAACTTACCAATTAACTCTAAAATTGCTAAATTCTACTAACAATTACAGCCAAAAGAGTGAGGATTAAGAAAAAGAAAAAGAAAGAAAGAAAGAGCAAGAAGAAGATGACGTGAGGAGAGGAGGAGAGAACGGGAAAGTAAGGCAGCAAAAGATGCTCTCTCATTCTCTCTCCTTGTCTTATAAAGCCTCTCACATGCCACATGCCAACAATCCATTGGTGGGCTTTACCAATTCACACCCTACTTCCATCTTCCTCATAACACCCAAGTCTAACCCCTTACATAACACACTAACTCAAAACATGCAATAATACCCTATCAAAACCAAAAAACATGCAATTAACACAAAATTAAAATATCACACAAAAAAATGCACATATAAAATGGCTCAAAATACTAGGGTGGGAAATTGGGTGTTACACTCAATGTTTTATTAGGGTGGGGTCTCTAAAATATATTTTATTGCCCAAAATAGGCCCAATTTGCATTGTCGTAAGCTCCATGAGGTTAGAGCACCATGTTTTATTGTGGTGGGGACTCAAAACTATCTCTGGCTTACCCAAAATAGGCCCAATTTGCATTATTTTAGGCTCTATGAGGTTAGAGTACCATCTCAATGTTCTATTGGGGTGGGGACTCTAAAATATCTTTGGCTTGCTAAAAATGGATGTATATGCATCGTCTTAGGTTTCATGAGATTAGAGTACAATTCCAATGTCCTATTGGGGTGAGGACTTCAAAATATCTCTAACTTGCCTAAAATAGACACAAATGCACTGTCTTAGGCTCAGTGAGGCTAGACAACCTTTTCCCCTTGTTAATATAATGAAAGAGGTGCTGAGATAAAGACTTATCCAAGATGATATAGCAGCCTTGAGTAGTTCCAATGGTTGAAACCTTGGTGGCTCCAGCATCTCTCACACTGTTACCATCGAGACTCGAGCTCCCATGATTACCTCATCCCCTGATACTGCTCTCTCCTTCAAGGATCACCGGCTATTTGTTATTAATAGGATCATGGACTTGACCTTTCAAGGTTTGGCAGTCATCCATCAGATATATAGCGCGTTAATAACTCTTTAGTTGCCCTTGATCATTAGCTGGCCAAGCCTACCATGTTTGCAGGTTCCCCTCAAAGGCTTGAGGCAAGGATCTGTCTATGCTAAAATAATATTTCTGGGCTCTTTTAGTCATTGATACTTCTTTCATCCCCCAGTGCCAAGACAGCTATAACACATGTACGGTTGACTTCTTATTTCTATGTTCATGGCGACTTTCTTGCGAGCAGCCAAGGTAGTTGTAAGTTTGGACATTAAAATTTCTTCTTCAAGGATGTCCATCCTTCTTTTCATGCCCCGTGTCATTGCCAAAAAACCATTCCTCTAAAACCTATCCCTTGCCTTTCGTACAAATGATGGAGCAAAAGATAACTCTCCTCTAAACTTAGTTGGTGGTAGGCATACCTCCTTGGTTGGATCATGCTTGTTGTGTGACATGGTAGGCTGTTGCCTAGTAAGTGGTGTCACGGCAGTGGTTAAATTCTCCATCATAGTCAATATCATGGCTTCAAACTTTTCAAACCTTCGACCAACATCCTCTACAATCATAGCCTGGGTTGCATCTACCTCTCTTAGTAGGTTAGCTATTTCTGAAGATTATTCTAAATGCCCGTTAATTGCACTTGATTTTGATTTTGATTTTGGTTACTCAAGCAGAACCCTCTGAGAAGGCAGCCGATGGAACCCCTAAACCAACTAAGCAGATGGTCTACGATGGCTGAAAATCAACGAGTTAGAATGATGTATGAATGACATGCTATGCATGGTCGTGTTATGCAAATGGTCATCAATAACTAAAAGATCTAGGGATTACAATAATACATGTGATGCATGAAAAAATTATAGACAGGATAATATGTACATGTGAAAAATAATATGCAAACAAAAGGAAATACATATGCACGGAGGAAATGTATATGTTTTATTATTATTATTATTATTATTATTATTATTATTATTATTATTATTATTATTATTATTATTATTATTATTATTATTATTATTATTATTATTATTATTATTATTATTTTAACATTCCTGAATGACACGTGATACATGAGCATGCTATGCAGCATCAACAACTACACGCAAGGAAGTAGATCCTTCCAACCTTATCTCTTCCACACACGAGGTTGTTCAATCTCTTTCCTAGGTGGGCTTGATCCATGGGTTAACAGGGAACCCAATGGATGCGTATGGTGCATGGTAGAAAATCGGCAGCATAAACTCTCTTAACTAATGTGCAAACGTATGCATTTTGATCATTGTGTTTTTAGGCAGTCCGAATGATTTGACATGGGCCTATAGGGCCATGAAAGCTTTTGATTAGGTGAGCAACCAATCTATTTGGGTTTTTCCATTACATAATGATCCATACAGCAAGCAAGGTATTATGGTTCATAATACCTAGGGGAAGTATCTATTTACATTACATGAGCTTTGGCCAGGGTGATGATACTTTTTGGATACAAAAGCATGGTCGCTGCCAACGGGTCTAGCTCGTCATGAGCATAGCAACTGGTCCGGTCATTATTTGATATACCATATGGTACTAGACTTGAGCTAGTGATTATCCTTAACACTTTCCTACATTGAGTGAATGTAGGGTCGTACTTTGGGAATGCACCAAGATTAAAAGAGGGACCAAACTACAATATATCTAAGGCTCTAGTGAAATGAAAAACAATTTCAAAAAGAGATGAAATTTTAAAATTAAAACTCAATTATATGTTTTAATCAAGGTACTTTCGAAGCAAAGTCTCATGTATGTCCCCAGTGGAGTCACCAATGTGATGCGCGCCGAACCCTGGGGTGCCTCGAATGACTCACTTTTATGGTATTTGGGAGAAATTCATGAAACTTGTAATAGATTACAATAGCATCTATTTTGGGTAACAAGGTGGTTTCTTGGAGTTGCCACCCAATAAAATATTGGGAAAGGTTGTCTAGCCACATTGAGCTCAAGACAGCATAGGTGTACACACCGGTCCTGAGGCAGTCAAGATCAGAGTTTCCCGATGAAGATATCAATGCCTTTTTTCGGGAAAATGGATGAAAGTTGTGAGTTTTCACTCTTCGATTTTACAAGGATTGAGGATTTTTCTTGATGATAGGAGATTTCTAGGCCTCAAGAGGAGTTTGTCTTTTGAAAATCTTGATTTTGCTTAACCGATGGGAGTCCCGTCGGTCAGGAGAGACGCCCATCGGACTACCTCCCTCGCATGAGTAGCGCCTGCCATTCACTCGAGACAGACCCATCTCTCATGCTGAGTGAAGCCCATCTCTTGTGCGAGAGATGCCCTTCGCTCGAGTGAGGGACCTGTCTCTCGCCACAAGCGTCGGCTATCGCTCGCGTGCGAGAGACCGTCTCTCAGGCTGAGCGATGCCCGTCGCTCGTGCAGGAGACACTTGCCTCTCACGAGCGATGGCTGTCTCTTGGCACCCATCTCTCATGGAGTGGTCTACCACTCAAAAGACTGAGAGTGCCCCCATGACTGACGCCCATCGGTCCTCTATCGACACCCGTCGATCATTGATCTGCTGTAAGATTGAACGGGATTTCAAATATTTTCCAAATCTTTTCAAATATATTTCTAATATCTCTTATATCTTTAAAATCTATTCAAATATTTTCGAATCTCTAATTTGATTTTGCAAATATTCTACAAATCATTCAAATTTAATTCTAATTTTATAAATCTTTTGAAATTTAAATTCTAAATTTGAAATTCTTTGAAGGATTTTCCTTAACCTATAAATAAGGGATTGAGGCTCATTATTCAAGGTTAGCTATTTTTACGAAATAGAGAGTTTTCTCGCAAAAATTTCTTGCTTCCATTTTCCATCAAATTTTTCATTAAATATTCTTCAAATTAAGGTGAATCTGAGGGAATGAGATTAATTCGTTTCTATCCAATCTAGCCATTTTAGCATTCATAATTGCTACCAAAACATCAAGAAGGAAAAATTTAATTTTCTTTTCTTGATTTGTTTTAAAAAAGTACGATTTTGCAGTAAAAAATCTCCTAAAATTACATATCATGGATCAATCCTTGTATAATTCAAGGGATAGAAATCACTCAACATTCACCTTCGAAGGCAATATTCTGAGGGTAAACATTCTTGATCATCATCTTCTGCATTTAATCCTTTCGTATTGATTTTATGCAAAAATTTCATTTTTATTCAAAACAAAATAGTTTTTCAATTAATTTTCTTTGTTTTTTTGAGACTGGGATGGCCAACGGGCAGAGGATCCATTGATGGCCGTCGCTCAATCGAGTAACAGGCCATTGAGGATTTCTACCTCCACTCATCGGTCGGCCCAAGGACGCCCGTCGCTCGTGCGATATGGACTGTTTCAAGGCCTTCTTCCTCCATTTTCTTCGTTCTCTTTCTTTTGTAACTTATTCTTTTTTTCTTCTTTTCTTTATTTTCATTATAACTTTTCATATATTCTTTCTTTATTTATGTTTATTTCATTTTAGTTGTTGCATTAACATAATTTTTTATTTTCGTGAGTTTTATTATTTTTTATGGGATTTGGGGTATTAAAAATGGAGGACTCAGTGATGATCTGATGATGTTAATCGGGTTTATTTCTTTATCCAATTTCCTTTTATTTCAATTTTCATGTACCGTTTATTGTAAATATTATTTTATTCCGATAACATGAAAATGGTTAAATATTTATATTAATTAAGTTGGAATTTTTACTAATAAAATGGGACCAATGTCCTAATTTTTGTCAAATAAAATTGACGCTTTAAAATTGCTTTTGCAAGTATGCATGAGAGGAACAGCGTACTCATCCTTAACGAATATCCCATTTTGTGTATGATTCACGTGCTATTTACAATGGGAGTGGTATTCCGCTTCTAGTTTTATTGTAATCTATTGTACTTTTATTTACTTTCTTTTAATCTTGCTTTTATTTACTGCTTTTGTTGTATGATCAACTTTTTATTTAATGCATTAAATTGTATAAGAAAAGGAATGAAATATTAAATTCAAAACTCAATCGTAACTTTAACCAAGGTATGAATAAATGGAAAGTCCCGAATCATCTCTGGTCTTAGGCTCAATGAGGTGAGAGGACCACCCTAGTGTCTTATTGGGGTGGGGTCTCCAAAATATCTCTTATTGCCCAAATTAGGCCCAATTTGCATAATCTTAGGCTCCATGAGGTTAGAGGACCACCTCAATATCTTATTGGGGTGAGGTTTCCAAAATATATCTAGCTTGCTAAAAATGGATGTATATATGTTGCCTTAGGCTCTATGAAGTTAGAGTACCATCCCAATGTTCTATTGGGATGGGAACTGTAAAATATCTCTGGCTTACCCAAAATATACACAAATGCGTTGTCTTAGACTCACTGAGGCTAGATGACCTTTTTCAATATTCTATTTGGTGGCGACTCCAAGAAACCTCCTTGTTGCCCAAAATAAATGCACTTATAATTCCTTACAAGTTCCATGAACCTCTCTCAAATGTCCTAAAAGCAGGTCTTTGGAGCCCCCTGGGGTTCGGCACACGTCATAGTAGGTGTGTCTATTTTGTTCAAACGGGGATATTTTTGAATTCTCCTTCCAATGAAATATTGAAAAGATTCATCTAGTCTCATGAAGCCTAAGACAATACATGTATGTCTATTTTGGGCAAGTTAGAGATATTTTGGAGTTTTTACCCCAATAGAACATTGAGATGGTTCGTCTAAACTCGTGGAGTCTAAAACGATGCAATTTGGGCCTATTTTGGGCAACAAGAAATATTTTGGAATCCCCTCCTAATAAAACATTGGAAAGATTCATCCAATCTCGTTGAGACTAAGACAAGAGATAGTTCGGGACTTTCCATTTATTCATACCTTGATTAAGTTATAATTCAGTTTTTGAAATAAAATTTCATGCCTTTTCTCATTCGATTAAATGTAATAATTAGAATGCATATCAATGATGTAATAAAAGCGATAAATGAAAGCAAGATTAAAATAAGGTAAATGAAAGCCCAATAAATTACAACAAAACTAGGGGTGTAATATAACTCCCATTGTAAATGAAATGTAAATCATACAAAATATGGGGTATTTGTTAAGGATGAGGACATTGGTCCTCGCATGCATACTTAAAGGAAAAAGTGTTAAAGGTGATGGTTTATTTGGGTAGAAAAACTAGGACAATGGTCCCATTTTTATTAGAAAATATTTCAAGTTAATTAATATAAATATTTTTGTGATTTTCTTTTAAACGTGCATAAAATAAATAATTTTATTAAAAATTACATGGTAAAATAAATTAAAAAGCCAAATAATGAAAATAATACAAATGAAAAAATGAAAGTTTAAACTAGACGGGCCTTTTGGATCTCTTCGTGTGCTCACAGGAATGCCCAAGCAAAAAAAAATGTGTTGGAATAAAAAAACACAAATAAAATTAATGTTAGTTATGTAATCAAGAAAAATCAATTCAATACATGAAATAATCAATAATGAATTAAAATAAAATAAAAAATGCAATATGAATGACAAATAAATTAAATGACATGATTGAAACAAATAAATCAATAAATTAATAGATCAATATATAAAAACATGAAATAATAATAATAATAATAATAATAATAATAATAATAATAATAATAATAATAATAATAATAATAATAATAATAATAATAACAATAGTAAGTAAGTAAATAAATAAATAATAAATAAAAAATAATAATAATGAAAAATAATGATAATAAATACTAAAGATAAGTAAAAGAATAATGAATAATCAAATAAACAAAAAAGGAACAAAGAAAAATATAAAAATATTAAATCTATATCTAAGATAACATAAAATAAATAAATAAAAAATACATATAAAAATCTACATGATGATTAATTAAAGATTAACAAAAAAAATAAATAAAAGAAAATAAAAAATAAGAGATTGAACCTAAAATATTTACCCTCAGAATTTGGATTCGATGGAGGGAAGATTATGATTGATTTCCTTACTTTGTTTTGTAAAATTATAATTTAAGATAATAAAAATTGAAATTTTATTGCAAGAAATAAATTGCTTAAAAAAATGATGAAAGAAAATAAAAATTCTCAAGAATAAACAATGATTTTTTATCTCAATAATGATTATTGATTAAAAATTAATTTTTATTTGAAAAAAAATAAAAAATAATGAAAGAAAAATGAAATTCTTAAAAACAAAAAATTATTTTCTTTATCTAAAAAATGATTATTGATTAAAAAATTTATTTTTATTTGAAAAAAATTAGAAATAATGAAAGAAAAAGAAAATTTTCAAGAATAAAAAATGATTTTTTTTATCTCAAGAAAAATCATTCTTTAAGAATGATTTTTTTTTTTTAACTTTAAAAAATTTTTATTTCAAGGAGAAAACCTAAAAAAGATGTAGAGAGAATTTTTGTTGAAAAATGAAAGAAGAGAAAATGAAGAAATTAACCTAAAAGAATTCTTCTCCCCTTTTCCTCTTTCTTTTTTTCTATTTATATGATTAAAAACGGAAAACGTAATTAATTTAGGAAAAAAAACCTTTAATTATTTCAAATATTAATTATATATATTTTAAAAAAACAAAAAATCATGAAAATCCTTAAAAATGGAATAAAAAATCAATTTTTGGGGAAAAATCCCAAAAAAAGGCCAAAAATCATATTTTCGGTGGATTTGGGCTGATTCAGCAACCGACGAGTGTCGGTGGGCGCGCAGAGAGCCCGCTGGGCGAGCACTCCACCCGCCTATGCTCTGCGGAGGTGCATCGCGGATGCCGATTTTTTTTTAAGACAAATTTGACTAAAATACTATAATATTCAACCTCTCTTTTTTTTATTTCTACTTTTATTTTTTTTTATTTTTTTTTATTTTTTTGGTTCTAAAAAAGCAATCTTAACAAGAAAACCATCACTTCTAACCTTTTAGCCCGTGAACAGGCTTCTAATCATCATTGGGTAACTCTGATCTAGGTTGATTCAGGACCCAATGTCTACACAACTCTTCAGGAAATCTAACACACATGCCTAAAGCAAATCTTTCAATACTTGAATTACCTTTTCAGACTGTCTATCAGTCTGTGGATGGAAAGCTGTACTGAAATTCAATCTAGCACCCAAAGCAGTTTGGAAACCCCTCCAGAACTTTAAAGTAAACCCTGGATCTCTATCTGAAACAATAAACAAAGGAATACTGTAACACCCCCTAACCACCTGTAGAGGTTTAGTACAGTGTGTAGACATCGGGTCCCAAGTCAAGATTTAAAAGAAGAAGAAGAAGAAGAAAATGAAAATGGCAATTTTGGCTCTCTGAAAAAAATATAAAAACTTAAAAAAAATTATATATATATATATATATATGTAAAATTAAAAATATTAAGATTAGTTAATTTATTAGTTAGTACTGTAGGATAATTAAAATTAAAAAAAAAAAAGAAAATAAATATATAGTGTTTAATTAAGTAAAATATGTGTGATAATTTAAGTTAAATAGAATTAAAAAGTAAAAAAAAATTATGGAGAAAATTAATGAGAGGGCCAAACCCTAATTTGGGGAGTATGAAAAGAAAAATATGAAGGAGATGAAGGGGGAACTGATGAATGGACTCTCGGCAACAAAAATAGAAAGAGCAAGAAAATAGAAAGAAAAAGAAAAAGAGAGCAAGAACAGAGAGAGATTGAGGCTAAAGCAAAAAACAGAGAAAGAAAAAGAAAGAATAAGGGAGAGCAAGAAGAAAAGAATAAGAGGAAAACCAAATAGAAAGAGGAAGAAGAAAACAGAGGCAGACCAGGAGGAGCACGATGCCGGAAAGGAAAAGGGAAAAAGAGGAGGATGAAGGGGTGGCGTCGGCCACCTCCAGCCGAGGAAGACACCACGCTCGGCGGCAGGGTGACCTAAAAGGCGGGACGATCCACACGGCACCAGCCGTCTGCCCCCGTTGGCCGCCGTGAAGCAAATCGGTGAGGGAAGAGACGACGTTGCCGATGCCGATGTCGGCCAAACCACAGCGGCTCCGAAGGCGTGACTACCGTCGATAGACTCCCGGCGTGGCGATCTCCCCTCCGGTGATGGCGGTGTCGACCACTGGTCATCCCCCGGCGGCTCCGGCGAGGCAGCAGGTGAGTGGTTTTATTTTTTATTTTATTTTATTATTATTATTTTGTAGTATTATTGTTATTATTATTATTTAATTAATGTTGTTATTATTATTATTATTATTATTATTATTGTATTTATTTATTATTATTTATTATTCTATTTTATTATTATTATTATTATTATTATTATTATTATTATTATTATTATTATTATTATTATTATTATTGTTTCATTGATTTATTTATTATTAGTATTATTGTGTTATGTTATTAGTATTATTTAATTTATGTTCATTTTACATTATTTGTTATTATTATGAGTATTTGTTATTATTCTTATTATTACTAATGTTCTTATTTTTATTGTTATAATTAATATTAACATGGTTATTATTGTATTGTTGTATTATTATTATTACTATGATTATTATATTTGTCGTTATGGTTATGTTATTTATTTATTGTTAGCATTATTATTATTTTATGTTGTTATTGTTGTTAGTATTATTCATTTATTTTATATCATTGTCATTATTAGTATTATTATTGTTATTATTATTATTATTATTATTATTATTATTATTATTATTATTATTATTATTATTATTATTATTTGTTTTATCATTATTGTTATATTATTATTGTTATTTATTGTTATTATTACTATTATTATTTTATGTTTATTTCATATTATAATTATTATTGTTATTAGCGTATTATTATTATTATTATTATTATTATTATTATTATTATTGTTGTTGTTGTTATTGTTGTTGTTGTTGTTGTTGTTATATTACATTTTTACTATTATTGATATTATTATTTATTTTATTATTATTATCATTATTATTTTATGGTATTATTATTAGCATCATTATTTTTTATTGTCATTGATCATTATTTATTTTAATTTCACTATAAAAAATTAATTCTCAAATTATTAATTCAATTAATTATTTGTTTATTTGTCACTTAGTTTAAATTAACCCTTTACTGATCAATATCATTTTCTGTCATGACTGTAACCGCGAGTGGCATGTGGCTCGTCCAAGGAGGACGGTCGAGGCGAGTAGTTTAGGATTTATTTATTATTATGAGATATGTGATTATTATTTTATTTTCTTTTTTTTGCTTAAGGAATGTAATAATAAAGGATTTTCTACCGCGATTAAAAAGAACCACCACATAAATATTTTCTACTAAATTGAAAATTTGTTAATAAAACTGGACCAATGTCCTTGTTTTCATCCTAAAAGTAAAAGGTTTATGTTTTCATTAAAACAAGATCACTTCGTCCTCTTTTCATAAAGTTGGTTTGAGAACTCTAATATTTTTTGTAAAATAAGTAGTTGGGAACCAATGTTCTTATTTAAACGAATGACCCGATTTGTGTATGTATTTCCATTTTATCATTATTATGGATTTCACATTTATTTTTGGATAATTGTAATTATATTTTATCTATCGCTTTGTTTATTATTTTTTTTATGTGCTTGTAATGCGCTTTAATTTATTGCATGAATCGTGTGAGAAGAAAGATAAAATAATTGACTCTAAAACTCATTTACATAACATTAACCAAAGGTATTAATAAGAGTGAGATCCCGAACCTTCTCTCGTTATGGCCTTATAAGATTAGAATTCATTTTCCAATATTTTATTGGGTGGCGACTCCGTGATACCTACCTTA
The DNA here is from genome assembly GCA_947683425.1 of Excoecaria cochinchinensis. Taxonomy (NCBI): domain Eukaryota; kingdom Viridiplantae; phylum Streptophyta; class Magnoliopsida; order Malpighiales; family Euphorbiaceae; genus Excoecaria; species Excoecaria cochinchinensis. The sequence continues at coordinate 3,091,520 of CANTUQ010000129.1, forward strand.
TGATACCCAATAGATGCTCTCGTAAGTTGATTGCCAACAATGGAATGGGGGTGAATCCCCGTCCATTGCGAAGCGATCAGCTTTCACAAGTTTTAACGAACCTCCATCCGGTCTCAGGTCCTAAAAGCAGACTCCCGAGAGCGACCTCGGATGCCGAGCGGGGTTCGGGCGCATCACAATGGCGACTCCGCTAGGGACATCATAAGATTTTGCTTCGAAAGTACTTTTGGTTAATCTAATGTAAATTGTTTATGGATCAAGAAATTTTATCTCTTTTCGAAAAATTGCATTGCATTTTATTAGAGCCTTAGAATTATGTTAGTTTGTCCCCTATATACCCCAGTGCATTCCTAAAACACGATCCTACTTTCACTCATTATAGGGAAGTGTTTGGAGTAATCACCAGCTGTAGACACCAGGTCCCGAGTCGGTCCAAGATTAGGATTACCCGATGATGAAAATAAAGACCAATTCATGAGCAAGAAAATAGGAATCGGTCATTTCTTTGTCAAGTTCTTTTATTTTCCTCAAAATTTTTTTTAAAGTGTTCATTCTTATTTTTATTTATTTTTATTTTTATTTTTAATTTTTTTATTTGTATTTTTATTTTTATTCATGTTTTTGTATTTCATTTTATTATATTTTCTGAAAAAAAAATTAAATTTGAAAAAAAAAAAAATTCGCGAATGTCGGGCGCGTCGGCGCGTTTGCGGCAGCGCATTGGCGCTGGGCCCAGTCCCCGCCGCAATCGCCCATTTCCGCCGAAATTCATATTTTTCACTTTTTGGGCTAAAAAAAATAAATTTTCCTTGTGATTTTTTCAGGTTTTACTGAAATTTAATAAATATTGGTCAAATTGGGTGGGAATTAAATTTCAAAAAATGACAAAAATAATTAAAAATAATTAAAAATGTTAATTGTCCAAATTTGACTTTAGGGATTTAATTTTGGATTTTTGAGTGTTTTTTGTTGAAAATTTGTGAGGGGTAATCTTGGGAAATCTGAGGGGAGCTGGAGAGGGCAGAGGATGGTAGGATTTTACGGGGGTGAGATTTCATTTTGAAAAGGAGGAAAAGATTGGTCTTGAAAGAGTAAGAAAAATTCTCTCTAAAAAAGATTTTTTTTCCTAAGTCATTTGAGGGAGAGCTTCTTGAGGGGAGTTAGTGGATTTTACTGGAAAAAACAAAAGGGTTCAAGGTTCTTGGATTCCATCTTTTATTATTCTCCAAAACAAAAATTATTTCTTCAATTCTCTTAATTCTTTTCTTTTACTCTACAAGTTTTCATCTTAAATTTCACTCTAGTTTTTTATCTCTAAAAAATTTTGATTGATCTTGAAACCGTTGAGAAAGGAAAATCAATTCCTTAACTTGAATTTTCAGATCACATATCAAACAAAAAAAAATCAAATCATTTTTCTTGTTGGTGTTCTTGAGTTTTTTAGACATAAACTCAAGATTTACTTGAACACATTTTCGAGTTAATTTTCGGATCTTGACAAGAGATTAGATCGGACTACCTTTCTTCAATATCATTTAACTCTGAGGGTAAAGATTATTGGACCTATTTTTCATCTCATTTTTACTTCAATTTATTCATGTTAATTTATCTTTAGTTATGTTATGTTGTTATTTTTGTGAATTAATACATGTATGTGTTTTTTTGATTTGAGATCTATCTTTTTAGCATGAATATTCATCTTCTCATTTTGTCGCTGGCATAAAAATGGATAGATCTATATAATGCTAAAAACGGGATTTGTATGTTTTTCTCTTTTATTATTACCCTTTTATAATTTTTGTATGCTTAAATGTTATTACCGCGTGATGCATGTTTTTCCTTTTATTTATTCACTTAATTTCATTGGCTTATTATTTTTATTATCGTTCTTATTATCATAAGAATTAATATTTATTTTTATCATCATCATTATATACGTTTTTAACATAACCCTTGCTAATTAATTGTTAACCATGTGGACCTTTGCATTTGTTTGGTTTTTAATTATTTTCTGTGTTTTCTTACATAGATCTAAGGTTTCTAATATTATTTTTTTCATCGTTTCATTTCATCGTTCGTCATTATTATTATTATCATCATTACTATTATTATTGTTATTTTTGTTAATATTACTATTGTCATTATTTATCATTACACATTATCATTATTATCATTATTATTATTATTATTCTTGTCGTCTTTGTCGTCATTATCACTATTTATTTAATATTATTGTTATTATTATTGCTATTATTGTTATTTTTTTTTACCATTTAACGTAATATTTTAATATGTCAACTTAGCTTCATGTATCATCTAATTTACTAGTCACTCAATATGCATATTTTACCTAGTTCATTATTTTTGTTTAATTGAATTTTGTTTGGACACTAACATCAATTTTACCTGTGTTTGTTTTTCCTTGTGTCAAATTCTTGTGTTCTCCTGTTTGAGCGTCCGTACGAATGGAAGAGGAGACCGGAAAATTATTATTATTTTTATTGTACTTGTTATTTTTTTGTTTGTTTTACTGAGTTATTTGGCATGTAATAATTAATTAAACCATTTATTTTATGCACGCTTAATCAAAAATCACACAAAAATATTTCTACAAATAAAATTGGATTTTCTAATAAAATGGGACCAACGTTCTAGTTTTCCATCCAAAATAAATTGTCACTTTAAAATGATTTTCTTTAATTGTGCATGAGAGGACCAACGTCCTCAACATTAATAAATACTCCGTTTTATGCATGATTTATATTTTATTTACAATGGGGGTTGTATTCCGCCCCTAGTTTTGTTATAATTTAATTTTGTCATTATTTTTATTTTTATTTATCATTTCATATGTGATTGATGTGCGCTTTAAATTCAATGCATTAATCGTGTGAGAGGAGGGATAAAATTTTGTAATTTAAAAGCTCATTTATAATTAATTAAGACATAAATAAGTGTGAAGTTCCGAACACCATCTCTGGTTTAGACCGATAAGAGGTTAAATTTTCCCAATTTCTCGTAAATTGGGTGGCGACTCCAAAATACCTCTAAAGTGCCTAAAGGTGTTATGGCGATGGATGGTCCTTTTCAATGTTCTATTGTGAAAGGAGGTGCCGAAAAATATCTCATAACACTTAAGATCGGAAAAGACGCGAACCAATCCCTCGAATCCTAAAGTGGATTCTTGACGAGGGCCTTGCTGGGTTCGGTGCGCGTCACACCAGCCTAAGCCTAGTACCATCAAATGGTATATCAAATGATGACCTGACCGGTTGCTATGCTCATGACGAGCTAGACCCGTTGGCAGGGATCATACTTGGGTAACCCTAAAATATCACTTTTGACCAAAAACTCATATAATGGAAATAGATATTTTCCCTAAGAGGCATGCACCGTAATACGTTGCTTGTGAAGTAGGTTTTCGTGTATTGAACAAATTCAAATAAATCTAGATACTCGCTCATTAAAGGTTTTCATACCCCGAGGGGTGTGTTTTAGTTTATTCGGATTGTTTAAATGCACGGTGGCCAAAATTTCATTTGCATGCGCTCTTTAGTAATGAGAGTTTGTGCTATTGGTTTTTTGCAGCATACTATACGTGCCCATTGGGTTCCCCGTTGACACATGGGTCAAGCCCACCTAGAAAAGAGACTGCATGGCCTCCTATGTGAGAAAAACGGCAGGGAGGAGTTTTTCTTGTTTGTGTGTATCCGTGCTCGCGCATTTTTATAAACAATAATAGTAAATAAAGCATATGCATTTTGTCTCATGTACAATAATAGAACCTTTGTACTTTATATATAAGATTTCTTGTATCATAATTTGTGAATATAAATATAACTTGTATTTGTCATGCATGTACATAACAATACTTGTCGCAACACATACATATTAACATTCTTTATGACATCCATAACATCCATCGTGCACTATAATCTGTACATACAGCATACACCACTGAATGTATGCATTGACATACATCATAGCATGTGCGGACATGCTACCACCATAACATGTACAAAAAAAATCAAATAAAAAAAATACATTCAACATGTGTCGTGGTATGTACATATCAGTAGGCTCACATTGCATATATACATTACATCGTGTGCTAGAGCATACGCATACCACTGCATTAGCATACATCATTAGGTTAGTCATTATACATGCCATGCACGGCAAACACCTTGCATCTTTCACATTGTATGCCATATCATGAACATATATTATCGTACATGAGTTATGCTATGTACATATGAATTCTTCATTATGCATGTTAGTCATTGTATATATAATGCATGACTCGCATGTGCATACCATGTAAATACACATACTTTGTAAACATCATTCATTTCTTACAACCACTCCCATCACATTTCTTGTATCGCACACATATGCCGCTCACTGTACACAATCATTCTTATACTGTGTCTCATGTCATGTGCATTATTTGTATATATTTTGCACTCTTATAATGCGAGTTTTGTCATTCCTCACGATTCATGTATACATCATCGTGCTAAATCTTTTTCATCTTATATGTATCCCTATCATGTTTAAATCATGCCAAGTGCACATGCGCCATGTATCAGGAATATTCATTCTCATGCTGTGCCATATTTTGCACTTATACCTTTATTATATATTGCTTACATGAACACTACAAATCATGTATGCACATCATTTGTAATGTAGTGTTTACACACTCACTCATAATTTTTTTTTGTAGGTGTTTTGCGCACACATGTCTTTGCACATATTTCATATATGCACTTATACATAATTTGTTTTCACACATGCTTCACACTTACAATTTCTTACATCCATTACTAATAGGCACGACACTGTTGCATGCATCTTTCCTGGTACATGATTCTTAGCACATAATCTGCACATATTTTACAAATAATTCTTCGTGTACCTACATGATTTTTGTGTATATAAATTTTAATAGGGTAAAATTTTTTGTGTTAAGTTATACCCCAAAACACTGATATGTTTGCACCTTATTAAGGTACCTTTGATTCAAAGTTTGACTCCGCCTAGGTAGTTCTCAACTATGAATGGCTTTGATCTTAGCTTTAGAAATCTGCGTTTCATTCCATTTTGAATTAACTAAGGGGTAAATATGTCTAATATTGGAGAGCTTGATCACGTGAAAACTAAGTTCAGAGCACTTTTGGCCCATTTTGAAAATAAACTGAAAAATACTAGTTGCAATTAGGAGATTGGATAAAAACTCACTAAGAGCACCAGAACCTTTCTGATTACCCATCAAAGCGACCCCTGGATAAGGCTGAATCTAGAAAATGATTTAGGCAACCATTTCTTTGTATAGCTCTCTAAATGACTATTTCCTACCCTTATTTTACAATCGCTTGCTAGCCTGTCGAGCCTTTATTTTGGTATGCTAAATGTGTACACATTTTATTGTTACACACGTTAGAATTACCCTTTGCCTAAAATGATTTTGGCTTTCCCTTAGAAGAATGGCCGCTATAGTAAGGATGGATGTACATTACGATATTCCTTCAGGATATCAAAAATTGACCTAATAAGGATGGATTTATACTTTGGTCAAAGAGTTTCAATCTTTGACAATTCTTTGGACTATCAAAAATTGTCCTGATAAGGGTGAGTTTACGCTTTGGGGAAAAAAGTTTCAATTATTGATATTTTTTTAGGCTATCAAAAATCGCCTTGATAAGGATGGGCTATACTTCAAAAATGGGGTTGATCATTATCTTCATGTAATTAAAGGCGTAAATTTTAGGAAAGAAAAAGAAAAGAGAAAGAAAAAGAAAAGAAAAGAAAAAAAAATGAGGAACGTAAAAGAAAAAGAAAAAAAAAAGAAGCAAAAAAAAAGGAACAAAAAGAGAAGTAGAGTTCGGAATAATACCCCTTGATAAGTTTCATTTGTTATATATTTTTTTTTAATTATTATGCTGAGCTTGATGAGCTAAAGTATTACCAAGTTCAAATTCTAGAAAACCTGGACAGTAGTATGCAATTGGACTAAAAATGGTCCTATTATCCGTCAAATGAATGTTGCGGCCATTTTTCTCTAGAAACTTGATCCTTTCTTGGTCACTCTTTCCCTAAGCCTTACGTTAAAACCAAAGTAAGACCTCTTAATTCTCAATTTGGCCTTATATAACTAGCGGAGATGACCTTCTAATGAGGTTTGGTAAGTAGGAAGAGGCATATGGTGTTTCTTGAGCTTCAAGCAAGAAGCCACGAGTGCATTTGTGCATTCGAGTGGAGTCTCATCTCCAACATTGCATTTAGAATTTGCTTTCAAATGGTGAAAAAATTTGTTTTGGCCTTTTGGCACACACAAACAGTGATTGCATGGTATGCCTTATGTTTACATGCTAGTTTAGTAAACCTTGATATTTACATGTTTATCTTCTTGCGCTTCATTGGGAGTCATTCTTGATTTCTTTTGCTAAGATTGAATCAGTTGAGATTATGGTTCATTCAATGTGTTTAAGGACAGATAGATACTCGAGTTTGCGGTACCTAATAGGTTGCAATCATTTCACAATCTTGGGATACTTCTTATCGCTACTCATGAAAGCGATACTTTGCACATTCACCTAGTAATATTCTTTGTATATATGCTTTCTGCAAATAGCAAACATTCTTATAAATGGTTTTACATGTATGATTCTTGGTGTATGTCTTTTGGCATAAGATCTTTAGCGAGCATCTTTCATAGATATTTTTGTTTACATAGCTATATAAACTTCATTTTTTATAATCACGTATCTTCACGCATTTTGTGGGCATATCCTTTGCATGCATTTCGCATGCACATCTTTCCGCGTGCATTCTATAGCAAACATAATTTTTTTTGCACCTGTTTTATTTGCATAGTTATCCATGAACACATCACACGCTCAATTCTTTACATAGCCCTCGGGTATATAATGACTTTTCGCCTATCTTGGCATATGACTCTTCACATTTATGCCAGTGAATGACTCTTTACCCTCTTCACATGCATGAGCATTTGCATATATTTCGTATACAAAAATCCCCTTGTATATATTTCTCATGATCATTTGCAAATATTTCACAGAATACGATTTTTCGCACACATTCCATAATTCTTTACATGTATATGCGCATGACTATGGCGTATATGCCATATGCATAATTTCCTGCATGCATTTCATGTTCGTAGTCCATGCATAGTACGCACAGTGCACATTTCACATACACAAACTTTACATGCTTTTCACATGCATACATAGTGCTCCTAAATAGTGTACATCAGTCTCACGTCGATAAGCCGACGTTTCTCAAGACCTCTCTGGGGGGCATGGTGGAGTAGCCAAGCTGTATCCTTAATGAAGCCTTGACCACCTATATCAAGCATATAATTTCTTGTATATACTTCCATGCACATAGCTTTGCAGGAAATATCCAAGAAGAGCAACATCGCACTTTGTAAGCCTCAGCTCGGTGCCCGTTTAGAAGAACATCTAGCTTATAAGAGCAACCCCGCACTTTGTAAGCCTCGGCTTGGTGCAGTTCAGAAGAACACCCCGCTCAGAAGAGCAACTCAGAAGAGCAACATCGCACTTTGTAAGCCTCGGCTTAGTGCAGTTCAGAAGAACACCCCGCTCAGAAGAGCAACATTGCACTTTGTAAGCCTCGGCTCGGTGCAGATCAGAAGAACAACCTCACTAAAAAGAGCAGCTTAGAAGAGCAACATCACACTTTGTAAACCTAGAAAAGGTTCGGTGAAGTTCAGAAGAATGACCTCGCTCAAAAGAGCAACCCCGCACTTTGCAAGCCTCAGCTCGGTGCCATGCAGAAGAACATCCCGCTCAGAAGAGCAACCCCGCACTTTGTAAGCCTAGAAAAGGTTCAGTGCAGTTCAAAAGAACATCCCGCTCAAAAGAGCAACCCCGCACTTTGTAAGCCTCGGTTCGGTGCAGTTCAGAAAAACATCTTGCTCAGGAAAGCAACATCGCACTTTGTAAGCCTCGGCTCGGTGTAGTTCAGAAGAACAAACCTGCTCAAAAGAGCAGCTCAGAAGAGCAACATTGCACTTTGTAAGCATAAAAAAGGTTCGATGTAGTTCAGAAGAACAACCCCGCTCAGAAGAGCAGCTTAGAAGAGCAACCCCGCACTTTGTAAGCCTCAGCTCGGTGTAGTTCAGAAGAATAGTCCACTCAGAAGAGCAACATCGCACTTTGTAAGACTCAGCTCGGTGTAGTTCAGAAGAACAACCCCACTCAGAAGAGCAACCTGTGATGCACGCCGAACCTAGCAAAGGCCCTCGTAGGTGAGACCTGCTTTTATGGCTCGAGGGATTGGTTCGCGTCTTTTGATCTTGAGCAGCATGAGACATTTTGGAATTCATTACCCAATAGAACATTGGAAAGTTCATCTAGTCCCATGAAGCCTTTAGGCACCTTTAAGGCATTTTGGAGTCGCCACCCAATTTACAAGAAATTGGGAAAGGTCATCTAACCTCTATGGTCTAAACCAGAGAAGGTGTTTGGAACTTCACTCTTATTTATGCCTTGGTTAAATATAAGGGAGTTTTTAGATTTGAAAGCGCATTTCAAGCATCAAGAAAACGATAAAATGAAAGCTGTAAAGAAAGCGGTAAATAAAGCGATAAACACGCCATTTACAACAGAGAAATTGGGACAAATACAATCCCCCAAATGAAAAGAAAAGCTAAATAAAATTTATAATGGAAATCGGGACAGAATACAATCCCCATGTGAAAGAAAATAAAATTGTCACAAAAATAATTAATTATAAGGGCCCACAAGATATATGAACATAAATTTAAAACGGATAAAACAAAGTACATAAATCGGGATATTTATTCAGTTTAGGAACATTGGTTCCCTCATGCTTATTTGAAGAGGGATCGAAGAGTTACTTTGACCATTGGGTCGAAAACCAGGATGAGTGATCCCATTTTTAGAAAATTTAACTCTTCGTTTTAATTCGTGATATTTTTCATTCCTTGGCTAAAATGTAGGACATTGGTCCCAATTTATTAATAAAAATTCCAATTTTATCGTACAAAATATTTTTGTGATTTTTTATTTGACACGAGTATAAAATAAACTAATTTATTTACAAACAAAACACAGTCACATAAATAGGGATAGCAAATGTCTCACCCAAGTGATATAAACTCCTACGTGGTGCGAGAAATTTGGTCACGATAAATGATCAAACGAATAAGCACGACATTTTTGCCCCAATAAAAAAACAACAAAAAAAAATATTAGCAATAATTCCAAAATCAAGTAAATAAAGGAAATCTAATATAAATTAATACACCAATAAAATATAGAATAAGTTAAATCGAACACATTATTTTAATATATTAACATCACACATAAAATAAAAAATCATGCAAGGTACGCTAATAATAATAACCATAGCTAAATCATGAAATAACACCATGCAAAATATAATGATAATAATGAAAATAATAACAATAATAATACCAATAACAACAACAAAAATAATAATAATAATAATAATAATAATAATAATAATAATAATAATAATAATAATAATAATAATAATAATGATGATGATAAATGAAGATAGCAACAATAAATAATAATAATAATATACTAACAACATATATAATGATGATAGTAACAATAAATAATAATTATAAAAATAATAATCTAGTAAAATCATATGAATAGACAAGAGGAAGGTAATTAAACATGTAATATGAGATAATATTATTTAAGCATAAAAAATAACAAGAAATACTTCTAAAGGAGAAAATAATGCAAATCTTATTTTTCATTTCCAAACATCACATATATTTATCAAAAACAAAATAAAGATTGAAAACTCATGCTAAAAAAATAGATCTCAACTTAAAAACACTTATTTATCAATGCAAGAAAAAAGTAAATAAACTTACATACATAAAATGAAATGAGATAAAAAAAATGGATCCAAGAATCTTTACCCTCAGAATTAAGTTATATGGAAGCAAGATGTCCCAATCTAATCTCTTTTCAAGATCCGAGAATAAACTCGAAAAAAATGTTCAAGAAAATCTTGAGTTTATGTCTCAAATAACTCAAGAACGCTAAAATTCAAAAAAGATTTTATTTTTTGTATTAGATGTTTGATGAGAAAACTCAAGTTAAGAAAATTAATTTTCCTTTCTCAAAGTTTTTAAGTTCAATAAAAAATGTTAGATATAAGAAAAACTAGAATTGAATTAAAGAAGAAAATTTTTAAATTTAAGATAAGAAAATTAAGAAGATTAAAGAAAATGATTTTAAATTTTGAGAAAAAGAAAAGATGAACTCCAAGAACAAGAAATTCCTTGTTTTTCCAGCAAAATACACTCTCTTCCTTCAAGAACGCCTCCCCCCAAAATGCCTTAGAAAAGATCAATTCACTTAGAGATTTTTTCTTACCAAAAACTCAATATTTTCCTTTTTTTTCCCCTCAAAAAAATGAATCAATCCTCCGTCAAAACCCCATTCTCTGCCCCAATTTAGTCCACTTCCAGCTTTTTTCCATTTTCCTCTTCCCCAATTCAACAAAAAACACTCAAAAATTCAAAATAAAATCCTAAAAGTCAAATATTTACAATTAATGTGTTTATTTATATTTAATTATTTTTTGTTATTTTTTGACTTTTAACACCCACCCAATTTGACGAATATTTGTCAAATTTTAACAAAATCTGAAAAAATCCCAAGGAAAAATATTTTTTACCCTAAAAATGTGAAAAAATTAATTTTGGGTGGAAAATGGCGAAAATCGGCGAGACTAGGCAGGATCGGTAAGAAATCTCGCCGATCGGGGGGGAACCCCGCACGGATGTGCGAGAAATCTCACCGATCGGTCGAGATGTGCACGCTCCGCGCACGTGCAACGTCCACGCTCCGCGAGCCATGCAGCCGCCGAAATTTTTTTTTTATAAATTTTTTTCAAAAAATATAATAAAATAAAATGCAAAATTTGGATGAAAAATAAAGATACAAATAAAAATTAAGTAAAAATCAAAATAGGAATAAACATTTTAAAAGAATTTTCAAACAAATAGAAGAATTTGACAAAGAGATGATCAATTCCTATTTTCTCGCTTATGAATTAGTCTTTATTTTCATCATTGGGTAATCCTGATTTTGGACCGACTCGGGACTCGGTGTCTACAGTTGCCCCCAATTTTGGGGCACTTAGAACTCGAGTGCCTAAGTGAGCCAAAATTCAGAAAAGAAGGAAAGAGACACATACCTGAGGCGGTCGCTTTTCCAGACTGGACGATGTTGTTGCGATGGTTGTCGTCAGCTTATCGGCATATTATTCTTTGTTAAAATGAGTTACCGTGATCGTGTAAATCCTCGTTGAAGTGGCATTTACCGTCAGCGTGTAAGTCTTTGTTCAAGTGGTAGTGCCGTGGTCGTGCTAACCTTCCGTGGAATGGTAGTGCCGCCATCGTGCTAACCCTTGTGAGATTTGAAGTGGCAATGCCATGATCGTGCTAACACTTCTGAAGTAGTAGTGCTGTGGTCGTGATAACCTTCCGTAGAATGGTAGTGCCGCCATCGTGCAAACTGTTCTGAAGTGCAAAGCAGTAATACCGTGGTCGTGCAAACCTTCCGTAGAATGGTAGTGCCACCATCATGCAAACTCTTCTGAAGTTCGAAGCAGTAGTACCGTGGTCGTGCAAACCTTCCGTAGAATGGTAGTGCCGCCATCATGCAAATTCTTCTGATGTTCGAAGCAGTAGTATCGTGGTCGTGCAAACCTTCCGTAGAATGGTAGTGCCGCCATCGTGGAAACTCTTCTGAAGTTCTAAGCACTAGTACCGTAGTCGTGCAAACCTTCCGTAGAATGGTAGTGCCGCCATCGTGCAAACTCTTCTGAAGTTCGAAGCAGTAGTACCGTGGTCGTGCAAACCTTTTGTAGAATGGTAGTACCGTCATCGTTCAAACTCTTCTAAAGTTAAAAGTAGTAGTACCATGGTCGTGCAAACCTTCCGTAGAATGGTAGTGCCGCCATCGTGCAAACTCTTCTGAAGTTCGAAGCAGTAGTACCGTGGTCATGCAAACCTTCCGTAGAATGGTAGTGCCGCCATCGTGCAAAATCTTCTAAAGTTCGAAGCAGTAGTACCGTGGTCGTGCAAACCCTTCCGTAGAATCGTAGTACCGCCATCGTGCAAACTCTTCTAAAGTTCGAAGCAGTAGTACCATGGTCGTGCAAACCTTTCGTAGAATGGCTGTGCCGCCATCGTGCAAACTCTTCTGAAGTTCGAAGCAGTAGTACCGTGGTCTTGGAAACCTTCCGTAGAATGTTAGTGCCACCATCATGCAAACTCTTTTAAAGTTCGAAGTAATAGTACCGTGGTCGTGCAAACCTGCCATCGTGCAAACTCTTCTGAAGTTCGAAGCAGTAGTACCGTGGTCGTACAAACCATCCATAGAATGGTAGTGCCGCCATCGTGCAAAATCTTCTGAAGTGGTGCTGTCTATGAGCCCTTTGGTTGTTTAGATTTAATGTTTGGATTGATGTCGTCACTCGGCTTTTGTCGGTGTCCGCATCGGAACTTTCTTACTGTAGAACTGGAAAGCCAAATATGCAGGAAAAATAGTGAGCATGCACAAGAGAAGCATATGTATGCAGTAATGCAGGACAAGAATTCGTCTAAATGGATCTTGAGGCAACAGCCGGTTTGGTCATAATTTACAGCAGGATCGGTGCCCCCTGCAATTGCTTTTGAATTTTATGCCTCTGGGGATTATGAGGTTCTTATCTGAACCTATAGTCATTTTTTGAAGGTAGTGTGTAGACACCGGGTCCCGAGTAGCTTTGATCAGGATTACCCGATGATGAAATTTAGCTATGCCGGCTTATAGGCAAAAAGATTGGAGCTCAGAAGTGATTTTCCTTGTCTTTTCGGTGAGTAAAAAGGGTATTTTAAAAATATTTTAAAAATATTTTTTAAATTATTTTGAAGAAGAAAAAGTGTGTTTTAGGTTGAGGGTATTTTATATAAAAAAAAAAAAAAAAAAAAAGGTGAAAAATGATGAAAAAATGAAGAAAGTAGGAAAAATGGAAAATGGGGGAAAAGATTCGCGACGGAAGGGCGACGGCCAGGGGCCGTCGCGAATGTCCGTGCGCGGAGCGTGCGCTCCGCGCGGCCGACGCCCTGGGCGTCGGTAGCTCTGCGCGCACGACGCCTTGGGCGTCGCTCGCTCCGCGCACGTCGTGCGCGGAGACTCCGCGCATCCGCACGGAAACGTGCGCGAGGCGCACGATTGACGCCCCATTTCGCCCACTTTTCGACCCCCACTCGATTTTCAACCGTTTTTGGACGGTTTTTGGTGGTTTTTGGGTAGTTTTTGATGATTAAAAACACTAGAAAAATTCAGAACAAAAGGAGGACGAATGAAGAACATTTTGTTAGAAAAAAACTGAATTTTGGAGCTTTGAGTTGAGAGAAAAAAATCCATCTTACACACTTGTTTCCAAGAGTTTTTCTTCAAGTTTTCAAGCTATTTTCTAAGGATTTTCACAAGAGAAGACAAGGAATTCAACACTTCTATCTTCAATTCTTCAAAACTGAATTTGAGGGTAATTATTCTTGGCTTTACTCATTAATTCTCTTGTTAATTTCATTTATTTTGGCTTCCAATTAACATATCAAACATGTAAATTCTCTTAGTCTCCATATTCTTCTTCTTATTTTTTTATCTTCAATTATTCATATAACAAATAAGCTTTTTAAATTCTATTATTTTTTTTTTCAGGTCAAATTATTCTTTGTTCATGTAATTATGCATGTTTTAGGTTGTAAATACCTTTAATTTCTTAATGCTATATCATGTTTATTATTATGCTGTCTTTTGCATGTATGAGTGTTATAATCATTATTTTATGCTAGTCATGCATGTTAAGTTGTGTTATTCTCATGTTACATTTTTAATTCATGTCTTAGCTATAGTAAAATTGATTGTCACTAATTTTCCATGCACGTTAATCACTAATATTAATAAGTTGCATGTGCCATGATACTTTCTCATCTTATGCATGTTAAATTGCATCTTAATTACTCTATGCATGTTAAATTGCATCTTAACTGTTCTATGCATGTTAAATTACATTATGATTATTTTATGCATATTATATTTTCATGGTACATATTATCTTTTTATGTCATATTATTTCGTTGGTTTAATCACTAACATGAATTTCTTTTGTTTTATTTTTGGTTGCACATCATTGTTTTTACTTTCAATTGAGCATCCATGCACGTTGAAGGAGGAGTTGCGGGGTTTGGTATTTTCTTTATACATTTTTAATTCCCATTTTATTTACATTGCTTTGTATATATTCTTTAAATAAAATGTTTTCTTATGCGCACCAAAATAAAAATCACCAAAATATTTTTACTAAATTAACTTGGATCTTTCATAATAAAGCGGGACCACTGTCCCAGTTTTCATCCCAAATAAGATCATCACATCCAGAATATTTTCTTTAATTGTGCATGCGGGGACCAAAGTCCTCATGATTAATAAATTCCCCGGTTTTATGCATGTTTGCACTTTTAAAAGGGAGTTGTATTCCGCTCCTTGTATTATTGTAATTCATTGCTTTACTTGCTAATTTATGGTTTTCCTAACATGTATAAATGCGCTTTTAGATTAAAATTGCATCGTGTGGAGAGAGAGCGAATTAATGATAATTAAAATTTGATCATAAATTAATCGAGGTAGAAATAGATGAGAAATCCCGGACCCAGCTCTGGTCTTTGGGCTCGAGAGGTTAGAGGTTATCCTCCAATATACTTCTTGGGTCACAAGACTTTAGCGCTAATCCTAGGCCTCATGGCCCAACATGGATACTAAGCGCAGTCTTAGGCTCTCCGAGGCGAGAGTAACTTTCCCAATGTTCTATTGGGTGGCGACTCCATGATACCTCTGTGTTGCTCAACATAGACGCACTTGCGATTTATTGCAAGATGCCAACGGACCCGCAAATGCTCGATCGCCCTCAAGCGGGCGGTCATAGGGGCGGCGCTCGGGATCCGACGCGCGTCACAGTGGCGACTCCACTGGGGACGATATGGTTCGAGATTTCAATTTGAAAATACCTCGTTTAACATTTATGGTTAAAATTTAATTCATAAATTCGCTTTATCTCAAAATTGCATATCATCTCATTAGAGCTTTAGATTAAGTTAGTTTGGTCCCTCTTTTAGCCCCGGTGCGTTCCTGAAGCACCTCCTCATTTTCACTCAATTTGGGGAAGTGTTAAGGATAATCACCAGCCCAAGCCACGTACCTCAATGGTATATCAAAATGACGACCCGATCGGTCGCTATGCTTGTGATGAGCTAGACCCGTCGGCAGGGATCATGCTTGGGTAGCCTTAAAGTAACATCTCCCTTGTCCAAAACTCATGTAATGGCAATAGATACTTCCACTAGGTGAAATGTACCGTAATACTATGCTTGCTATATGGGCCATCATATATTAAACGAAACCAATTTAATTAAATGGTCTTCATCAAAGGCTTTCATGCCCCGGTGGGCCCATCTTAGTTAAGTTGAATTGTTTAAATACGTAATGGCCAAACACCCATACGTATGTACATTAGATAGGAGTTGTTATGCTGCCAGTTTTTCACCGCGCACCATACGTATCCATTGGGTTCCCCGTTAACTCATGGATCAAGCCCACCTAGGAAAGAGACCGCACTACCACGTGTGTGGGAGATACAAGGTTGGAAAGATCTATCTGCTTGCATGTGTTTGTCTATGTTGCATCAGCACGAGCATACATTGCATTTTAATCATGCATCATCTTAACAATCTTTGCATTTCAGCCATCATAGATTCTCCTGGGTGGTCTAGAGGTCCCGACGGACGGTTAAGAAGGACGCCGCTTTTGGGGTTAACTGAGTTAGTGTCAGATCAGAGTTCAGAGTCAGTCTTAGAAGGAAGTGTGGGGTTTTCTTCCGAATCATCAACAGAAGTAAGCATGGCTAATCCATCAAATGAGTCTGATGCAACCCGGGCAGTAATCGTTGAGGAGGTAGGAAAGAGAATGGAGGAGTTTGAAGCCCGAATGATTGCAATGATGGGCAATCTTGCCGCCACCATAGCTGGGTAACAAGCTGCTGCTATTCCTGTCCGAGTATCAGCTGAACAAGAGGTTGTTAGAGAAGAACGTCCTGCTGCGGTTAACCAACCAGTGGTTGACCCACCTATTATTGAGCAAAGAGTACCTGCACCCATTGAGCGCAGAGAAGGCCCCAGGTCTGAAGTTGAGTTTGGGGGAGATGAGCATGAGGAGCATGCAGTAGCTAAAGAGAAGTCGCCAAAACTAGATGAGGCAATGTGGAGGAAAATGGAAGAGAGATTTGAGGTCATGGCAAGGATGATGACCGTGGGAAAAGGAATGAACCCAGAAGACCGAGAGCTGGATGGGGATGACCTGATTCCCCAGAATTTTAAGATGCCGGACATTCCCAAATTTGATGGAACCTCTGACCCTGCCGCACACATCAAGCAATACTCGCTAGTCATGAAGGGAACGACCTTAACAAGAAAGCAGAAGATAGAATATTTCTGCTTGAGTCTCACAGGAGCTGCTATTGATTGGTACCATGGGCTTGACAGGAGATCCAAGGAGGACTGGGACTTGTTGACTGAAGAGTTCCTTAAGCAGTACGATTGCAGTACCCGGATGGAGGTCACTTTGAAAGATCTCGAGTTGTTACAGCAGAAGGCTGGGGAGTCCTTCCACGAGTACCTTACTCGGTGGAGAAACCGGGTTATGGAGATGAAACGCAAACCAGACACTTCTGATCAGATCCGGCTATTCATTCGAAATGCCAGCCCTTATTTAAGAGAGGGACTGAAAATGAAGGGACTCAAGGATTGGGAGTCTTTGAAGGACATTGCCATAGAAGCGGAAGGAGAATATTTATCCAAGAGGGCAAATAGTGAGTCCTATGCCCGGAGGGGATACAGCAATCAGGGGACGGCCAAACCAGTAGGTTCAAGCAGTGGTAACAGAGTTGGGAAGACTGCCGAGGTGTCTGCAACCGGCGTAAGTCAGAGGTATTTCTCCAACTTGGGTAAGCCTTTATCATGGGTGCTGAAGAGGCTAATAAAAGAAGGAAAACTGCGGCCCCTATCACCTAAACCGGCCAAGGCCCAAGGGCAGCCAGGGCACAAAGAGAATGAATACTGCGCATTCCACCAACATACCGGGCATTTGACGGATGAGTGTATAACGCTAAGACATCGGGTCCAAGATCTAATTGACAACAAGCAGATCACCGATCCTGAGCAGAGAGAAAGCAAGAAGAAGTCTGGTTATAACACAGTGCCACCTCCAGTCTTTATGATCGGATCGAGCCTACCAGAATGGTATGTGATGCAAGACCTATATGGAAATGAGTATGTTGCTATTACTCGCCCTGCAGTGAATGAAGAAGGGATTTCCGTGGCAGCAATAGACTGTTGGTCCACTAGTGAGAGTGGAGATGATGAAGATGAGAAAAATGGAGAGTTTACGGATCCGTGGGATTCAGAGGAAGAAGAAAGAGTAGAAGCAGTAACAAGAAGTGGGAGGGTCATTCCAGAAGCTGAGAAGCAGCAGGACCCAGCACAAGCAATCGCAGAGAAAGAGCCGGAAGAAAATTCAATAGTGAAACAACTGAAAAAGACCACGGCTCAGATATCTATTTGGGACCTCTTGAGACAGTCCCCCTCGCACCGACAGAAGTTAGTCGAAGCATTGAGTGTATCAACTGTAGCAACTACAATCTCCCCATCTGAGCTGTTAGACCTTGTAAAGGGGGGATCTGGGGAGAAGTTGGTTTTTTCTGATGCAGACCTACCAACAGAGGGTCGTAACCACAACCGACCATTGTACATCAAGGCACAGATCAATGGTAAACACACCGCTTGTGTCATGGTTGATGACGGGTCATCGATAAATGTCTGCCCTTTGGTGGCACTTCAGGCCTTTGGGATGGATGAGAGTATGTTAAGCAAATCTGACCTGACCATCACTGCCTACGACAACTCCAGGAGGCAAGCATCGGGAATTTTCAAAGCTTTTGTAAAGACAGGGCCCATTGAGACAGAAACAGATTTTGTGGTCTTGCCGATTCCAGCAAACTTCTCAGCTCTGCTTGGTAGATCGTGGTTCCACAAGTTAGGGGGAGTACCATCCACATTACACCAGATAATTAAAATACCCCATGAAGGAGAAGTAGTGACCATTAAAGCAGCAAGAGAGAACCAAGTGTCTGCCTTGGAGATCTCTAATCAGCCATTCAGTGGCTTTCATGTATCGATGATCGGAGAAGAGCAAAACCTAGAAGGTAGCCCTCAAGTGGTGAATATGCTGAAGAAGATGCACTTCCTCCCAGGGGCTGGTTTGGGAAAAGAGTCACAAGGGCTGCAGAATGCTATCACTACACGTGGTCAGAAAGATCGAAAGGGGTTGGGCTACAAAGGAGAATATGGTAAGAAGAAAGGGTCAGGGAAGATTCCCCATATTTCGGAGAGCTTTGTGCCATCATCATCGGTTTGTGCCTACACTGGAGAAGAAGAACCGCAATGGGTAGATGGGAAGATTATCCCTGGATTTGAAATTTTTAACGATGTCTTTGATTGGGAGATCGGAGTTGTTAAAGCTGTAGAGAACTTTTGGGATGAGGAGATTATGACCCAATGCAGCATATGGGACAGGGATGAGCCTGAAGAGATCGTCACTGATAAGCTATTAGCCACTAAGCTCAAAGGGAAGGAGAAGATAGTGGAACCAGAGCCGAAGATTGAGGATCTCAAGATTTCACCAAATCAAGAAGCCAAAGCACAGTCATCTGCAGCATCAGCATCGACTGAAGTTGATAGTCATTTAGATTCTCTTTTTATACCAGAACTCTTTGAGAACAATGTTAATGTTTCTGATTATGTTAATGAGATGAACAACTTTGCTTACTTGTGTGATGTTTCTGATGATTTCATTTCGCATGATCATAAGCATGATGCATTCATTTTTGATATTAATTCAATTGGCACAACTGCATTTAATCTCGGAACTTTGGAAAATCCAAAGGAAATTTTGCTAGCGTCAGACATAACTCCTGAAGAGAGAATAAAATTTGAGAGAATATTAAAAAAATATGAAAAAGTCTTTGCCTGGACCTATGAGGATATGCCGGGAATAGATCGAGATGTTGCCGAACATGCCATCCCAACTTACCCAGAATTTAAACCAGTCAAGCAAAAGCTTCGGAGGCTTAGGCCAGAATGGGCACAGAAAGTGAAAGAGGAGATCCATAAGCAGATTGAGGCTAAGTTCCTGATAGAGGTTCAATACCCAACATGGTTAGCTAATGTGGTTCCTGTAGCTAAGAAAGACGGTAAGGTTCGAGTATGCGTCGACTATCGAGACCTGAACAAAGCTTGCCCTAAAGATGATTTCCCACTGCCTCATATTGATATGCTAGTAGATAGTACTGCTGCTTGTATGATGTATAGTTTTGTGGATGGATACGCAGGGTACAATCAAATTCTTAACAAGATAGTGGACCGGATCAAGACAGCCTTTATCACCGAGTGGGGGACATATGCCTATCGGGTTATGCCTTTTGGGTTGAAGAATGCAGGAGCAACCTATCAGAGGATGGCAACCAAGGTTCTCAATGACTTAATCCACAAAGAAGTGGAGGTGTACGTCGATGACATGATGATTAAGTCGGCTACCAGGGAAGGTCACTTTGAGGCATTAGAAAAGTTCTTTCAAAGGATTAGCAAGTATGATCTGCGACTCAATCCCAAGAAGTGCATTTTTGGAGTTACATCAGGAAAGTTGTTAGGCCATGTGGTAAGCCAGAGGGGAATCGAGGTAGATCCCGATAAGGTCAAAGCCATAAGAGAGATGCCAGTGCCCCAGAAGGAGAAGGACGTCAGAAGTTTCCTAGGAAAGCTTCAGTACATCAGTCGATTTATTGCCAAGCTAGCTTCGGTATGTGAGCCTATTTTCAAGCTTCTTAGGAAGAATCAGCCGGTGCTATGGAACGATGACTGTCAACTGGCCTTTGACACCATTAAGGACTATCTGCTAAATCCTCCAGTGTTAAGACCACCACGCCGTGCCAAACCATTAATCCTGTACCTGGCTGTGGAAGATAACTCAGTGGGTGCTATGATGTCTCAGGAAGACGATTTTGGTGTAGAGTTTGCCGTTTACTATCTTAGTAAGAAATTCCTGCCTTACGAAGCCAAATATGTAGAGGTGGAAAAGATTTGTTTAGCGGTTATCTGGGCTTCTAAGAAGTTGCGACACTACTTTCATTCCTTCAAGGTACAAACGGTTGCCAAACATAATCCGCTCAGATACCTCCAAGAAGCACCCTCTCTACTAGGGAAGATGGGAAGATGGTTACTGCTATTGCAGGAATTTGACATTGAGTACATAACCAGGAAAACCATTAAGGGAAGAGCTGTAGCGGAGTTCTTAGCCGAGCATCCTATTGAGGGAGATCAGTTTGAATACAACTTCCCAGATGAAGATGTCACGGCCATAGCAGTACAAGGGTGGCAATTATTCTTTGATGGAGCAGTCAATAATAAGGGAGCAGGCGTGGGAGTTATTCTTACGACCCCAGAAGGTGAAAGGTTACCATTGGCTAAGAAGCTGAGGTATAAGGCTACCAATAATGAAGCAGAATACGAAGCTTGCATCTTTGGATTGGAAGCATTGCTTGCTCTGGGGGCAAAGACCGCAGAAGTATTCGGAGATTCTTCCTTGGTAATTCATCAAATTAAAGGAGAGTGGTCAGTCAAGGAAGAAAGGCTGCTGCCTTATGTAAAGCACTTGAGAACGTTGAGCAGCCAATTTGAGATTTGCACTTTTCACTTCATCCCCAGAGACGAAAATCAGTTAGCTGATGCTCTAGCAACTTTAGTGTCCATGTGGGACAACCCAACAGGAGTTGCGATGAAACCCGTGCTGATTTATAGTTCGGAAAGACCTTGCTTTGAAGCTGAACAGGTGATGGACATTGAGGCCATTGATGGAAATCCATGGTATTATGACATTCAGAATTATTTAGAGAGATCAGTCTTTCCAGAGGAAGCCACTGAGAAGGACCAAAGAATGATCAGGAAGTTATCCACTCAATTCATCAGTGTTAATGGCACTTTATACAAAAGACAAGCTGATGGTATCCAGTTAAGATGTCTGGCAGAGAAAGAAGCTAAAAGAGTTATGGAAGAAGTTCATGCCGGGGTTTGTGGAGCTCACATGAATGGCTTAGCCTTAGCAAAGAAGATCATGCGCCAAGGGTTTTATTGGCTCACAATGGATACAGATTGTTCAAAATTTGTGAAGCAATGCCAGTTATGCCAACAGTATGCGAATTTGAGGCATGTGCCAGTTTCAGAGTTACATAACTTAACATCTCCATGGCCATTTGCAGCATGGGGAATAGACATCATAGGCGAAATCCATCCTACTGCTTCTAATGGGCATAGATTCATCATAGTTGCCATTGACTACTTCACTAAGTGGGTTGAGGCTGAATCTTTCAAGAAGGTTGATGCAAGGGATATGGCTAAATTCATCGAGCGGAATTTGATATGCAGATATGGTCTCCCACATCACATTGTATCTGATAATGGGGTACAATTCCTTGCAGAGACTAAACAGATGCTCCAGAAATATGGGATCAAACATCATAGGTCTTCTCCTTACCGTCCTCAAGCAAACGGTGCAGTTGAAGCGGCGAATAAGAATGTGAAGAGAATTTTAGCCAAGATGGTTCAGAACTACAAGGATTGGGCAGAAAAGCTACCCTTCGCACTTTGGGGTTATAGAACAACAGTCAGAACCTCTATGGGGGCAACACCATTCTCTCTGGTGTATGGAACTGAAGCAGTCCTGCCGGTTGAAATTGAGCTGAAATCATTAAGAGTAGTCCTGGAAGCCGAGATTCCGGAGACAGAATGGGCACAACAGCGATTGTTGCAGTTGAATCTATTGGATGAAGATAGGTTGAGAGCCTATTACCACAATCAGGTTTATCAGAAGAGACTAGCTCGGTCCTTTGGCAAGAAGGTACGAAAGCACCCGTTAAAAGAAGGGGATTTGGTCTTTAAGATGATGAGGCCGGGAGTTCCAGACATACGAGGAAAATTCAGACCAACCTGGGAAGGACCTTTCATTTTGAAAAAGTTGCTAACAAAAGGAGCAGCAATTTTAGCAGACAGCGATGGGAATGAGTTCAAGGACCCGGTCAATGTCGATAGACTTAAAAGGTTCCATGGCTAAAGACCAAAAATAAAAAGAAGAGAATAAATGCCCCGCGGGTCGAAAACCGAAAAAAGGCGGCCTTTGCTAAAATTGGGCGCCCTGTCAGGGTGAAAACCGAAAAAAGGCATCCTGGGCAAAAATTAAGGGCCAAGAGAAAATATTCAATCGAGAAAACCCGAGAGGGCCGATTGATAACAGGAGTTTGATGCTGACAAAACCCACTCCGAGATTAGGTGTAGTCATATGCTTTTGAATTCTTGTCAATTGAAAATCATGTATGATGAAATCATATAGAAATGTACACAATTTTGCAATGAATAAAAGAATACATTTTCATTGATCTTTCAGTTCTGTCTTAAAAAGAAATATACCAATTGTTCATCTAATGATTATTGCTCAGTCCCTTCATCGGATATGTGCTATTTGCTCTTAACAGAAGCTTTGGTGATAAAAAAAAAAAAAACAAAAAACAAAACAAAACAAAACAAAACAAAACAAAACAAAACAAAGAAGGCCGTTAGAGATGAAAACCGTAACTGGCTCTCTAAGCAAAAGTTAGGCCAAAGGGCAGGGTGAAAACCTGGAAACAGGCAGTCTGCCCTAAAAAAAAATAAAAATAAAAATAAAAATAAAAATAAAAATAAAAATAAAAATAAAAATAAAAATAAAAATAAAAATAAAATATAAATATAAAATAAACAAAAGCCGCTGGATTGGGTTGGGTCCATTCCAGGCAAAAGTTAGGCAAAGGGTTGTGTGAAAATCCCATAAGGGACGCATTTCCCGCAAAGAAAAGCTAGTGTGAAAATCCACAAGGGACGCACTACCTTTAAAACAATGACATTCAATGCCCGGAGCGATAAGGCGGCATTATTTCAAGATGATCTTCCGTCAGTCAGACAACACACAACACAGAACATGAAATAGAATCCCAAGTAAATGATCATTGACCAGGGGGCAAGGGATACACCGGACGTCTCTTTCGGAAAGCTTGTCGACGATCCTCAGGATTCAGGGAGCATGGTACAGCAGACAAGCTATAAGTTCAGCAAACCATGGATCACCTAGGGAGCGATCTATACATTTTTGCAAGAATTTGCATTCCATAACATACACACATGATTTCTTGTATATTCCTATGCATAGAATCTTGCAGGAGAAATCGGCGGGAAACACCCACAAAAGCCAAGTGATGACACTAGTCCAAACATCTAAAGGAGCAAAAAAATTATAAAATAAAAAATAAAAAATTAATTCACAACGGTTAGCACGACCACGGCACTACCAGTTCACAGCGGTTAGCACGATGGCGGCACTACCCACAAGAGGTTGGCACGACCACGGCACTACCAATTCACAGCGGTTAGCACGATGGCGGCACTACCCACAAGAGGTTAGCACGACCACGGCACTACCAATTCACAGCGGTTAGCACGATGGCGGCACTACCCACAAGAGGTTAGCACGACCACGGCACTACCAGTTCACAGCGGTTAGCACGATGGCGGCACTACCCACAAGAGGTTAGCACGACCACGGCACTACCAGTTCACAGCGGTTAGCACGATGGCGGCACTACCCACAAGAGGTTAGCACGACCACGGCATTACCAATGCACAATGTTTAGCACGATAGCGGCGCCACCCACAAGAGGTTAGCGCACCTACGGTATTACCAGCTACAATAAAAAAGACAGCAGCAGCTATCATCATAACTCCATCAAGTAGGAAGATCGCCGCTTCAGGTATGCGTTTCTTTCCTTTTCCTGAATTTTGGCTCACCTAGGCACCCATGCACTAGACTCTTCAAAATTGGGGGCAACTGTAGACACCGGGTCCCGAGTAGCTTTGATCAGGATTACCCGATGATGAAATTTAGCTATGCCGGCTTATAGGCAAAAAGATTGGAGCTCAGAAGTGATTTTCCTTGTCTTTTCGGTGAGTAAAAAGGGTATTTTAAAAATATTTTAAAAATATTTTTTAAATTATTTTGAAGAAGAAAAAGTGTGTTTTAGGTTGAGGGTATTTTATATAAAAAAAAAAAAAAGGTGAAAAATGATGAAAAAATGAAGAAAGTAGGAAAAATGGAAAATGGGGGAAAAGATTCGCGACGGAAGGGCGACGGCCAGGGGCCGTCGCGAATGTCCGTGCGCGGAGCGCTGCGGAGCGTGCGCTCCGCGCGGCCGACGCCCTGGGCGTCGGTAGCTCTGCGCGCACGACGCCTTGGGCGTCGCTCGCTCCGCGCACATCGTGCGCGGAGACTCCGCGCATCCGCACGGAAACGTGCGCGAGGCGCACGATTGACGCCCCACTTCGCCCATTTCGCCCACTTTTCGACCCCCACTCGATTTTCAACCGTTTTTGGACGGTTTTTGGTGGTTTTTGGGTAGTTTTTGATGATTAAAAACACTAGAAAAATTCAGAACAAAAGGAGGACGAATGAAGAACATTTTGTTAGAAAAAAAACTGAATTTTGGAGCTTTGAGTTGAGAGAAAAAAATCCATCTTACACACTTGTTTCCAAGAGTTTTTCTTCAAGTTTTCAAGCTATTTTCTAAGGATTTTCACAAGAGAAGACAAGGAATTCAACACTTCTATCTTCAATTCTTCAAAACTGAATTTGAGGGTAATTATTCTTGGCTTTACTCATTAATTCTCTTGTTAATTTCATTTATTTTGGCTTCCAATTAACATATCAACATGTAAATTCTCTTAGTCTCCATATTCTTCTTCTTATTTTTTTATCTTCAATTATTCATATAACAAATAAGCTTTTTAAATTCTATTATATTTTTTTTTTCATGTCAAATTATTCTTTGTTCATGTAATTATGCATGTTTTAGGTTGTAAATACCTTTAATTTCTTAATGCTATATCATGTTTATTATTATGCTGTCTTTTGCATGTATGAGTGTTATAATCATTATTTTATGCTAGTCATGCATGTTAAGTTGTGTTATTCTCATGTTACATTTTTAATTCATGTCTTAGCTATAGTAAAATTGATTGTCACTAATTTTCCATGCACGTTAATCACTAATATTAATAAGTTGCATGTGCCATGATACTTTCTCATCTTATGCATGTTAAATTGCATCTTAATTACTCTATGCATGTTAAATTGCATCTTAACTATTCTATGCATGTTAAATTACATTATGATTATTTTATGCATATTATATTTTCATGGTACATATTATCTTTTTATGTCATATTATTTCGTTGGTTTAATCACTAACATGAATTTCTTTTGTTTTATTTTTGGTTGCACATCATTGTTTTTACTTTCAATTGAGCATCCATGCACGTTGAAGGAGGAGTTGCGGGGTTTGGTATTTTCTTTATACATTTTTAATTCCCATTTTATTTACATTGCTTTGTATATATTCTTTAAATAAAATGTTTTCTTATGCGCACCAAAATAAAAATCACCAAAATATTTTTACTAAATTAACTTGGATCTTTCATAATAAAGCGGGACCAATGTCCCAGTTTTCATCCCAAATAAGATCATCACATCCAGAATATTTTCTTTAATTGTGCATGCGGGGACCAAAGTCCTCATGATTAATAAATTCCCCGGTTTTATGCATGTTTGCACTTTTAAAAGGGAGTTGTATTCCGCTCCTTGTATTATTGTAATTCATTGCTTTACTTGCTAATTTATGGTTTTCCTAACATGTATAAATGCGCTTTTAGATTAAAATTGCATCGTGTGGAGAGAGAGCGAATTAATGATAATTAAAATTTGATCATAAATTAATCGAGGTAGAAATAGATGAGAAATCCCGGACCCAGCTCTGGTCTTTGGGCTCGAGAGGTTAGAGGTTATCCTCCAATATACTTCTTGGGTCACAAGACTTTAGCGCTAATCCTAGGCCTCATGGCCCAACATGGATACTAAGCGCAGTCTTAGGCTCTCCGAGGCGAGAGTAACTTTCCCAATGTTCTATTGGGTGGCGACTCCATGATACCTCTGTGTTGCTCAACATAGACGCACTTGCGATTTATTGCAAGATGCCAACGGACCCGCAAATGCCCGATCGCCCTCAAGCGGGCGGTCATAGGGGCGGCGCTCGGGATCCGGCGCGCGTCACATAGTGCGTCCCTTGTGAATTTTCACACTAGCTTTTCTTAGCGAGAAATGCGTCCTTTTCGGATTTTCACATAACCCTGTGTCTTATTTTTTTCCTAGAATGGACCCAATCCAATCCTGCGGCTTTTATTTATTTCATTTTTTTTATAGGACAAACTGCCTATTCCCAGATTTTCATCCTGCCCTTTGGCCTTACTTTTGCTCAGAGCGCCAATCACGGTTTTCATCTCTAACAGCCTTCTTCTTTCTTTCTTTTTTTTTTTACTTTTTACAGGAAGAGTTGACTGAAATGCCCGAGCAGATAGAACACCGGAGAAAGATAGTACCAATGTGCTGATTCGACGCCGGACCCAGACAACTTTGAGTATGCAAGATGAACTGCTCTAGTCATATCAATAACATTGCATATATGCATATATTTCAATCTGATTTCATAATGCATGATCACTATTTGGTATTAACTCGAAATATATGAGACCTCATCTAATCTCGGGATAGATCTTGAGAGCATCAAACTCCTGTTATCAATCAGCCCTCGCAGGTTTTCTTGATTGAATATTTTCTCTCCTTTTTATTTTTAGCCTTTGCCACGAACCTTCCTTCAGTTCATCGGTGTTGATTGAACTTGCCTCCGTCTTCGCTAATAGGGGAGGCTGCTACTTTTGAGAGTGGTTCTTTTTTGTATCAAAGTTTTGTTCTTGGCCCTTATGCAGACCGGTTAAGGTGATGGGTTCCTTATTTGGGGCTTGGATGTGAAATCTCACACTTCGCTTTTATTGGATTTAGTGGTTCAAATTCTGAAATGGTTTTCAATGGCTGAGATTGGGGACAGGTTAGGCTCGGATGATCTGGGGCAAAGATTATGGTCTTTTTTTTATGTTTTTTCTTTTCTCTCTTTTTTTATTTTTTTTTATTTTGTTTTTTTTTTGCGCGTACGTTTTTCTCTCTTTTTTTTTGGTTGAAAGGTAAAGAGATGTCCTGCTAAATTTGGTTGTACGGGTCCCAGATGGTTAAAGGTCAATCTTGATTGATTTTAGGGTACATATTTCAAATGGTTGTGAGGAAATGGGTCACACGATTTGGTTCTAATGAATTATATGTTTCTCGTGAAGGTCCTGAGTTTTATTCGTCCAACTTCTGGTGTAGCTCTTGGGGTTTGATTTTATTTGGCAGCACCATATGCAACCTAGATGTTGGGGGTGCAAAGGAATCGCTTTCAAAATCCGGTTCGTCGTCATGTTGGCACGTGGAAGTAGCATTGGTCTCAAAAATGTCCTTGTCAATCTTCAGCATGTCATACCAGGTCCAGGCAAAGGCTATTTTTTTATTTTATTTTATATCTCTCAAAATTATCCTCTCTTCAAGAGTTATATCAGATGTTATCAAGATTTTGTTTGGACTCCCCAAAGTTTTGAGATTAGATAGAGTCGTATTAAATGGGTTAATGTCAAAAATGAATGAATGCATCGTGATCATAGGAAATGAAATCATTAAAAAATACCATACAAATAAACAGAAACGTTCATCATATTAAAATAACTAAACTGTCATAAGGAGTTCTTGAATTAAAAGGAAATAAAGCATCTATAAAAACATAATCTTCATGTAGCTCTTCTGACAAGTGCCACTCAGGTGGACCAGACCCGATCATGTATATGGTGGGGGGACTGCATTATAACCTTCCATCTTCTTCTTCTCTCTCTTCTCAGGATCCGTGATCTGTTTGGAGTTGATAAGATCTTGGATCTTGTTCCTTAAGGTCCGGCAATAATCTATCAGGTGCCCAGTGTGCTGGTGGTAGGCACAATACTGGTCATCTTTGTGCCCTAGCTGTCCTTGATTCATGGCTGGCCTAGGCATCAAAGGTTGTAGCTTTCCCTCCTTCATCAGTCTCTCCAGTACCCAAGAAAGAGAGCAGCCTAAGTTAGAGTAGTACCTCTAACCCTGTCTAACCTTGGTAGCTAAAACCTCGGCCGTCTTACCATTTTTGTTATTACTGCTCCCGGCATCGCCTGATCTGTACCCTGATTGGTTCCCAAAATTCTTCCCAATAAAGTTATTTTGGCTTGCTTTTTTTGCTAGGTAAGCCCCTTCAGCCTCTACAATAATGTCTTTAAGTGACTCCCAATCTCTGAGCCCCTTAAAACTTAGTAAGTCCCTCAAGTAAGGGTAGGAGTTCCTGATAAATAACCTGATTTAGTCAACAGTGTCAGGCTTCCGTTTCATCTCCATAACCCTATTCCTCCATCTAGTGAGGTATTCATGGAATGACTCGTCACTCCTTTGCTGTAAGAGCTTGAGGTTTTTTAAACTGACCTCCATTCTGGTGCTGCAGTCATATTGCCTCATAAATTCTTCATTCAAAAGGTCCCAATCCTCCTTAGACCTCCTGTCCAACCCATGATACCAGTCTATTACCGGACCCACCAGATTGAGGCAGAAATATTCTACCTTCTGCTTCTTGCTCAACCGTGTGCCTTTTATCACAAAGGTATACTGCTTGATGTGTGCAGATGGGTCCGAAGTACCATTGAACTTCGGCAGCTCAGGCATCCTAAACCTTTGGGGTAGCAGCTCCTCATCCCTAAGATCTCTATTTTAAGGGTTGATTCCATTACCTCCTGACAACATGTGGGTGATCATCTCAATTTGCTGTCTCATCCCTCTTATTGCCTCATCTTCTACCCTGGGTGCTCTGGCCCTCATAACTTGAGGTGCTATTACCTCTTCATCTTCCTCCTTCATCACGAAATCCTCATTGGGATTGGGGATCCTTTCCCTTCTTGGCTCAATAGGCTCAGCAGCTCCATGCTTATTAACAGGTTGACGAGCAGCATTACCAATGAGGGGAGTCTCCCCGCCAGCGGGCCGTTTAACTTGCCCCCGAGGAGGGACTGCCGGTGGTTGTGGAGCGATAGGTAGCTATGGAGCAATAGGTGCTTGTGGAGTAGGGGGATGAGCAATTCTGTCAGCCATGGCACCCACCATATCTAACATCCTCTATTCAAAGTTCTCTAGTCTCCTAGCAAGGTCTTGAGTGGTCAAAGCTCCGGTCTCTTCTGCCATCGATGATTCTAGAGATGATTCACTGATCGATGAGAGTGACTCAGAATCGCAGTTAGACACTAATCCCGATAATTCAAAGAGCAAATTTATCCTTACTAGCTGACCGTCAGAACCTCTAATCCACATAGATGAATCTATGATGGCTGAAAGATTTAAATTGTTAGAATGGTGCATGAATGACATGTACAATGCATGATCGTGTGTTATGCAACATTTACAACCACATACCGGTAAGTAGATCCTTCCAACCTTATTACTCCCATACACGACGTAATGCAGTCTCTTTCCTAGGTGGGCTTGATCCATGGGTTAACAGGGAACCCAATGGATGCGTATGGTGCTCGGCAAAAAATCGGCAGCATAACATCTCTTAATTAATGTGCATAGTATGAATTTTTGGCCTTTATGTATTTAAACATTTCAATCATATTAAGATGGACCCACCGGGGCATGAGAGCTTTTGATATAAGACCATTTAATTTGGTTGATTTTGCTCAATATATAATGGCCCACATAGCAAGCATCGTATTACGGTACATTTCACCTAGTGGAAGTATCTATTGCCATTACATGAGCTTGGGTCAAGGGTGATGATATTTTAGGGCTACCTAAGGATGGTCCCAGCCAATAGGGCTAGCTCATCACGAACATAACAACCGATCGGGTCTCCATTTAATATACCATGATGGCATGAGGCTTGGGCTGGTGATTATCCTTAACACTTTCTTAGATTGAGTGAAAATAGGGTCGTGCTTCGGGAATGCACCTGGGTAAGAATAGGGACCAAACTAGCATAACTCTAAGGCTCTAAAATGATGCAATGCAATTTTCGAAAAGAGATAGAATTTTAGGTTTTAAAAAGTCAATTATATGTTTTAACCAAGACACTTTCAGAGCAAAGTCACAAACAGTCCCCAGTGGAGTCGCCACTGTGACGGGCGTCGAACTTAGTAAATACCCTCGTAGGCGAGACCTACTTTTAGGGCTCTAGGGATTGGTTCGCGTCTTTTGACATTTTGGAATTCCTTACCCAATAGAACATTGGAAAGTTCATCTAGTCCCATGAAGCCTTTAGGCACCTTTGAGGCCTTTTGGAGTCGCCACCCAATTTACAAGAAATTGGGAAAGGTCATCTAACCTCTATGGTCTAAACCAGAGAAGGTGTTCGGAACTTCACTCTTATTTATGCCTTGGTTAAATATAAGGGAGTTTTAAGATTTAAAAATTCTATCTCTCTCCTCATGCGATTAGTGTAATTTATTGAAAGCGCATTTCAAGCATCAAGAAAGCGATAAAATGAAAGCTATGAAGAAAGTGGTAAACACGCAAAAATGCCATTTATAACAGAGAAATTGGGACAATTACAATCCCCTAAATGAAAAGAAAAGCTGAATAAAATTTAAAATGGAAATCGGGACAAAATACAATCCCCAAGTGAAAGAAAATAAAATTGTCCCAAAAAATAATTAATTACAAGGGCCCATAAGATATATGAACATAAATTTAAAACATACAAAACAAAGTCACACATAGAAAATAACATACATAAATTAGGATATTTATTTGATTTAGGAACATTGTTTCCCTCATGCTTATTTGAAGAGGGATCGAAGAGTTATTTTGACCATTAGGTCGAAAACCGGGATGAGTGTTCCCATTTTTAGAAAATTTAACTCTTCGTTTTAATTCGTGATATTTTTCATTCCTTGGCTAAAATCTAGGACATTGGTCCCAATTTATTAATAAAAATCCCAATTTTGTCGTACAAAATATTTTTGTGATTTTTTATTTGACACACGTATAAAATAAACTATTTTATTTACAAACAAAACACAGTCACATAAATAGGGATAGGAAATGTCTCACCCAAGTGATATAAACTCCTACGTGGCGCAAGAAATTTGGTCACGATAAATGCTCAAACGAATAAGCACGACATTTTTGCCCCAATAAAAAAACAACAAAAAAAATATTAGCAATAATTCCGAAATCAAGTAAATAAAGGAAATCTAATATAAATTAATACACCAATAAAATATAGAATAAGTTAAATCGAACACATTATTTTAAGTTAAATCGAACACATTATTTTAATATATTAATATCATGCATAAAATAAAAAATCAAGCAAGGTACGCTAATAATAATAAACATAGCTAAATCATGAAATAACACCATGCAAAATATAATGACAATAATGAAAATAATAACAATAATGATACCAATAACAACAACAACAAAAATAATAATAATAATAATAATAATAATAATAATAATAATAATAATAATAATGATGATGATGATGATGATGATGATGATAAATGATGATAGCAATAATAAATAATAATAATAATAATAATAATAATAATAATAATAATAATATACTAACAACATATATAATGATGATAGTAACAATAAATAATAATTATAATAATAATAACCTAGTAAAATCATATGAATAGACAAGAGGAAGGTAATTAAACATGTAATATGAGACAATAATATTTAAGCATAAAAAAATAGCAAGAAATAATTCTAAAGGAGAAAAGCATGCAAATCTTAATTTTCATTTCCAAACATCACATATATTTATCCATTTTCATGCCAAAAATAAAATAAAGATTGAAAACTCATGTTAAAAAAATAGATCTCAACTTAAACACACATATTTATCAATGCAAGAAAAAAGTAAATAAACTAACAGACATAAAATGAAATGAGATAAAAAAAATGGATCCAAGAATCTTTACCCTCAGAATTAAGTAATATGGAAGCAAGATGTCCCGATCTAATCTCTTGTCAAGATCCGAGAATAAACTCGAAAAAAATGTTCAAGAAAATCTTGAGTTTATGTCTCAAATAACTCAAGAACACTAAAATTAAAAAATGATTTGATTTTTTGTATTTGATGTTTGATGAGAAAACTCAAGTGAAGGAAATTAATTTTCCTTTCTCAAAGTTTTCAAGTTCAATAAAAAATTTTAGATATAAGAAAAACTAGAATGGAATTAAAGAAGAAAATTTTTAGATTTAAGATAAGAAAATTAAGAAGATTAAAGAAAATGATTTTAAATTTTGAGAAAAAAGAAAAGATGAACTCCAAGAACAAGAAATTCCTTGTTTTTCCAGTAAAATACACTCTCTTCCTTCAAGAACACCTCCCCCCAAAATGCCTTAGAAAAGATCAATTCACTTAGAGAATTTTTCTTACCAAAAAATCAATATTTTCCTTTTTTTTTTCCCCTCAAAAAAATGAATCAATCCTCCATCAAAACCCCATTCTCTGCCCCAATTTATTCCAATTCCAGATTTTTCCATTTTCCTCTTCCCCAATTCAATAAGAAACACTCAAAAATTCAAAATAAAATCCTAAAAGTCAAATATTTACAATTAATGTTTTTATTTATTTTTAAGTATGTTTTGTTATTTTTTAAATTTTAACACCCACCTAATTTGACTACTATTTGTCAAATTTTAACAAAATCTGAAAAAAAAATCCCAAGGAAAAATTAGTTTTTACCCTAAAAATGTGAAAATTTTAATTTTTGGTGGAAAATGGCGAAAATCGGTGAGACTGGGCAGGATCGGAGTGAAATCACACCGATCGGGGGGGGGGGGGGGACCCCGCGCGGATGGGTGAGAAATCTAGCCGATCGGGCGAGATGTGCGCGCTCCGCGGGGCAGTGCTGAGCGCGGCAGCCGGAATTTTTTTTTATAAAAAATAAAGATACAAATAAAAATAAAAATAAGAATAAGAATAAACATTTTAAAAGAATTTTGAGACAAATAGAAGAATTTGACAAAGAGATGAACAATTCCTATTTTCTCGCTTATGAATTAGTCTTTATTTTCATCATTGGGTAATCCTGATCTTGGACTGCCTCGGGACCCAATGTCTACACAACCCCTCTGTGACGCCCGTTTCCTAATGACAGACTGGCTTAGCTAATCTTAGTTAGAGAAGGCCGCGCATACATGCCAAAACACATGCTTAACCTGAATAATAAAATTTCATCACATACGTTCTCTATTCAAGCATCACATGCCAACTACTTTTAGTGCACTCTTCATAGCCACACGCATTGCACACATATATACATATATACTCTTAGGTCAACATTTATAATAATCAGATATTACATGTCTTTACATACCCGATCCACATTCTGATTATACAAAAGCTTATACAGAAATCCCAAAATATTAAACCCAGAACCTACACTTTCTATTTCCTACTGTTGACCGTACAAAATGCGGGGACGTCCTCTAGTTGCCTCTTGTCCGTACCTGCACGGATTAAAGTAAATCCATGCTAAGCGATAACGCTTAGTGGGGAACTCATATATATAACCAATAATTTATCACACATCAGAAATACCATACATCTCATGATAGTAGACATGCTAGAACAATTATTATCATAGCGTGTACCATCTCAAGCATAATAATGTTCGTTACTATATTCAGTCATAAGCATCAATCACTTATTCACATATCCACATCACATGCTTTATTATATTACAGTCACTTCCCTTTATTATTTGATTAATCAGTTAGCCTGCAATTCAATGATGCGGATAACGGGTATCGCATTGGTACCACTCAGGTACTAGAATCACATCGAGATTACACTTAAGCATGGGTACCCTCAGGTACCAAAATATCATTCCACTTATAATAAAATCCAGCAAGGATTATTCACATTATTTTCGCATTGTGATTCCCAAGGAATCAGACACATTATACGCATCGGGCTGCAGCACTTGACCCTATAGGCATGCCTAACTATCCACTACTTGACTCGCAAGCTTAAGTTGTTAACCATATTATTCAGTTCATACTGGTCGCTTTTTTAAATCTCACATGTTAATAGCTCATAACACATTCACTGGCATATTCAATATGCTTCCAAATTCATTCTTCATAGTTCATAACTACATATTTGTTTGCATTCAAGTTTTATCACATAGTACGCAATTGTACACACTTAACACTTACTCATAATGTCCTTCATTTCAGCTTGAAAACTTACCATTAACAAGTCTGAACACATTAGGGCTATATTGCCAAAACAGGGTAGGTCACGGTCACAATGAATTTCATTGTCATCGTGAGATGTTGAAGTTCAAAACAGAATGCAAATTGGGGACAGGTCACGGTCACAATCAATTTCATTGTCACCGTGACATGTTCCCAACTCTCGGCAGAATGCAACTTGAGGGTATGTCATGGTCACAATGAACTCCATTGTCACCGTGACATATTCTCACTTTGCAAAACAGAATGCTCTCTTAAGTACCTCACGGTCACAATGAATTTCATTGTCACCGTGACATACAAAAATCCAGTAGGCAGAATTGGACTCAAGCATACCTCACGGTCAAAATCAATTTCATTGTCACCGTGACCTATGCAAAAACACCATAACATAGTTATGTTTTTCAATCCATTTCTTCCTTCTCATTAAGGCTTCAAATCTCACTCTCACTTTTGGCAATCAACCCATAAACATCAACCACATAGTCAATTAGCACATACCTGTCTTCCCTTCTTGTTTTGACATTCAATAATAGCACAAATCATAATCATTCTCAAGCACTTTATCACCAAGCATATTACTACTACAATCACATAATCTAGCATCACATAATTCATGCTCAAACTTCAATTTTGCATACACATACAATTCAACTCAAATCTCTGTTCAACCAACACAAATCACACAATTACACAATTAATGTTTGTTCCCAAACCTTATCGCCTTAGCTCCAAGTCTCGACGGACGCTCGGCTCTCCGATTACAGCTTTTCCCTTATCTCTCTTCACTTCTTCAGCTAGCAAAATAGTTCAAATCCAGAATTGAACACAATCCATCAATTCTCATTCCAATACCAATTCAACACCAAGAAGAAGAGTAGAAGATGAGAATATGCATGCACAACCTCTTAGCTTTAAGTTTGCCCTTAATTCTCACTTCAATACTACAAGCACACACATCCACTTACCAGCTCTCCTCTTTACTCACGGAAAGAAGAAGAAAGAACATATTCAAAGTATAGAAAAAGAGAGAGAAAAAATGAACCACACTCACCTCTCAACCCCCTAAACATTTGCATGCATAAGTGGAGGTGGCATCCTCACAATGAGCCACACGGAACCCACTTCAGAAAATCTGCCTCCACCAACTATTTTCTTACCTTATTTTATTCTTAATTAACCCTCCATTAAACTAATTAATCAGCCTTAAACTCATGCTTATTACAACCATATATAATTACCATTTAATCCCTTAACCATTCTTCTTTCTTTCAATTAAGTCCTGCCTTTATTTCAATCTAGTCCAAAACTCACATTCAATTCTCACACACATGCCAATTTAAGTTAATACTATTAGGGTACAACTCCGGCCATGACAACTCTCCCGTCCTTAGAGAATTTCGTCCTCGAAATTCATACCTGAGTGAAACAGCTGTGGATGCTGCTCTCGCATAGCCATTTCTGATTCCCAAGTTGCTTCCTCAACACTGTGATATTGCCAGAGCACTTTCACAAGTGGTATTTGCTTATTCCGAAGTTGTCTCACTTCTCTTGCTAAAATCATTTTCGGTTTCTCATCATAAGTAAAATCTTATTGCACTTCCACTTCTTGTACAGGTAGCAC
Source organism: Excoecaria cochinchinensis (assembly GCA_947683425.1). Lineage (NCBI taxonomy): Eukaryota > Viridiplantae > Streptophyta > Magnoliopsida > Malpighiales > Euphorbiaceae > Excoecaria > Excoecaria cochinchinensis. The sequence continues at coordinate 3,127,655 of CANTUQ010000129.1, forward strand.
ATGGGAATCATCTGACCTATATCTTCTTAACATGGATACATGGAATACATCATGCAGCTTAGCCAAAACCGGGGGCAAAGCCAACTGATAAGCTACTGAACCTACTCTTTCAAGCACTTCGTATGGCCTGATGAACCTCGGACTCAGTTTTCCTTTCTTACCGAACCTTAGCACCTTCCTCCAAGGAGACACTTTTAGAAATACTTTATCGCCCACACTGAACTATGTCCCTTCTCTTCAAATCAGCATACGACTTTTACCTGTCACTTGCTGCTTTCAATCTTTACTGTATGATCTTAGCTTTCTCTTCTGTATCCCTCACTAGTTCAAGTCCAATGATTCTGCTCTCATTCAATTCGGTCCAACAAACCGGTGAACGACATTTCCTTCCGTACAAGACTTTATACAGTGCCATACCAATACTGGTCTGATAACTGTTGTTATAAGCAAATTCCATAAGTGGAAGATACTTATCCCAACTCTTAGAGAAATCCAAAACACATGCTCGCATCAAATCTCCAAAACCTGAATAATTCTTTCTGATTGTCCATCAGTTTGCGGATGGAAAGCAGTGCTGAAGTTCAATTTCGTACCCAAAGCCACTTGTAAGCTCTTCCAAAACATAGAAGTGAATCTGGGATCCCTATCAGAAACAATAGACAAGGGTATCCCATGCAATCAGACAATTTTTCTCACATACAATTCAGCCAACTTTTCCATGGAATAATCCATCCGAACTGGTATAAAATGAGCCGATTTCGAAAACCTGTCCACAATAACCCATACTACATCTTGTTGTCTTGAGGTCAGAGGCAATCCAAATACAAAATCCATCGTAATATTATCCCATTTCCATTGTGGGATAGGGAGTGGATGCAACATCCCCTGAGGCACTTGATGCTTCGCTTTAACTTATTGACAGACAACACACTTGGACACATATTCCACTACATCCTTCTTTATCCCAGGCCACCAGTACAACTGTTTCATATCTTAATACATCTTGTTTCCACCTGGATGCATAGTGAAAATTGTATTATGAGCCTCATGCATCAATCTCTTCTTTAATTCTTTATCACTTGCCACACACATTCTATTCTTGTACAGCAGTATCCCATCTTCATTCACTGAATAGTCGGTCTTATCCATATCACTGACTGACTGCAAAACTTGTTGCAACCTCGCATCATTTCTCTGAGCAACCATTAACTCGTCTTTCAAGACCGGTCTTGCTTTCAACTGTGCCACTAAAGCTCCATCTGCAGAAAACCTCCACTTAATCTGCTTTAACTGTAATGCTGAAATTGACTTCCTGCTCAAAGCATCCGCCACTACATTAGCTTTTCCCGGATGATAATCCACAATACAATCATAGTCCTTAAACAACTCGAGGCATCTTCGCTGTCTCAGATTCAATTCCTTCTGTGTAAGCAGATATTTCAAACTCTTGTGATCGGTGTAAATTCTACACTTCTCACCATACAAGTAATGTCGCCAAATCTTTAAAGCAAACACTATTGCTGCCAATTCCAAATCATGAGTCGGATAATTTTGTTCGTGCGGTTTCAGTTGCCTTGACGCATACGCTATCACCTTTCCATCTTGCATCAATACATAACCCAACCCAACACCTGAAGCATCGGTGTACAACACATACTCTTTGCCAGTCATATGCTGTGTAAGAATCGGTGCTTCTACTAACATCTTCCTCAACTGATCGAAACTCGCTTGACATCTTTCAGACCACTCATACTTCACTCCTTTTCGTAATAATTTTGTCAACGGTGAAGCTATCACTGAAAATCCTTTCACAAACCTTCTGTAGTATCCAGCCAACCCTAAGAAACTGTGAACCTCCAGCACATTCTTAGGCGATTTCCAATTCACAAATGCTTCTATCTTAGTTGGATCTACTTTAATCCCTTCAGATGAAATCACATGACCCAGAAATGACACCACTTTGAGCCAGAACTCACACCTACTTAGTTTGGCATACAACTGATGCTTCCGCAGTGTCCGAAGCACAATTCTCAAATGCATTTCATGCTCCTTCTCATCCCTTGAATAAACCAGAATATCGTCTATGAATACTACCACAAATTGGTCCAAATACGGTCTGAACACCCGATTCATCAAATCCATAAATGCAGCAGGCGCATTAGTAAACCCAAAAGGCATTACTAGAAACTCATAATGCCCATATCGAGTTCTAAATGCAGTCTTAGATATATCTTCTTTCTTCACTTGCAACTGATAATACCCTGAACGCAAATCAATTTTTGAAAATACACCAGCTCCTCTTAACTGATCAAACAAGTCTTCAATTCGAGGTAAAGGGTATCGATTCTTTACTGTCACTTTATTCAACTGCCGATAATTAATGCACATTCTCATCGTACCATCTTTCTTCTTGACAAATAGCACTGGTGCTCCCCAAGGTGAAACACTAGGTCTAATAAAACCCCTATTCAGCAATTCTTGCAACTGTTCTTTCAATTCCTTCAACTCAATTGGAGCCATTCTGTATGGTGCTTTAGATACAGGTACTGTTTTCGGCATCACATCAATCGATAACTCAACCTCTCTTATTGGTGGTATACCGCTCAATTCTTCTGGAAACACGTCAGGAAACTCTCTAACAACTGGTATCTCTTGCATCTTCACATGCTCTCTCTTACTGTCTAACACCAAAGCTAGATAAACTTCACATCCTTTTCTCATACACCGACAGTCTTGCATAGCAGATATCACATTTATAAGAGGATTAGTGCACACTCCTCTCACTGTCACTCTGTTCCCCTCACCATCAGAGAGTATAACCATCTTCTTCTTACACTTAACATCCGCATCATACTTAGTTAACCAATCCATACCCAAAATCAAATCAAACTCATCAAATGGTAGTTCAATCAAATCAGCTGGAAACACACTACCTTGAACTTCTAATGCACAGTTTCTATACACTCTGCTCACATTAACATTACCTCCCAAAGGGCTAGACACACATATATCATATTTTAAACATTTAACTTTAGGCATCTTTTCGCATATCTTTTTATCACACACATATGAATGAGTTGAGCCAAGATCAATAAGTGCAAACATTTCCACACCATAGAGTAGAATAGTACCTGCTATCACCTCAGACGTATCCTGATCCTCTCGTGCCCTCATAGCATAAGCCCGCACTGGTGCCGCATTAGGCCTATCCACAATCTCAGAATCAACTGCACCCCTGGACTGGTTACCTCTGCCACGTCCTCTTCCTCTTCCTCTACTAACAGAAGGCAAATTCGAACCACCCCTACTCTGCTCTTGCTAGTTTCCTGACATCTCATAAGCATTCGGGCAATTAGCAAGGAAATGCTCAGTGCTTCCACATCTAAAATAAGCACCCGTCACTCTCCAGCATTCTCCTCTATGCCTCTTACCACAATGAGGACACTCATGAACTTCACTTCTGTTACTAGATGTTCCTTTTCCAGCATCGGATGCGGAGGGAGCGCCACGCTTCTTACCTCTCGCTGCAGAACTGAATCCTGATTCCGCAGGTGGTGCCATATGAGAATCTCTTGATCTTTTCCCCGCCTGGGAACCACCTCTACTTGCATTCTTCCTTTGTCTCCATTCTCTTTGAGCTACCAAAGTCCTTTCCGCTCTCAAAGCTGCTTGAACAATTCGATAATAACTTACATTCTGCTCTATTGTTAGAGAAATCAGCAACGCTTTAATTTCCTCAATCAACCCTTCCTCAAATTGTTGACATCGTAACACATCGGTCAAAACACCTTTTGGCGCATACTTGCTTAGACGACAAAATTTCGCTTCATACTCCGCCACCGTCATGGTTCTCTGTCTCAAACTCAAAAACTTCTTCCAGTTTTCCTCTCGATGTGCCTTAGTAATATACTTGTTCTTGAACTCCTTTTCAAAGAACTCCCAGTTTAGTGGTTCGGGAAGTATCGAATTCTGCAGGACCAGCTTCCACCAATCATATGTAGGACCTTGGAGTAGTGACTCCACACATTCAACCCACTGGTCTGGAGGACACCGTATCTCCTTCAGAATCCTTTCCACCTTCTCAATCCAGTACTCTGCTTTTTCTGACTCATCTAACCTTGTCCCATAAAATTCCTCCAAACCATGCTTTCTCAGGGATTCTTTTGGGGCTCTAGGAGCCATCATACGTTCCATCACTCTCGCCATATCCTGTGTCATTTTCATCATAGCTTCCATAGGCCCAAACGGGATCTCATTCCCAAAACCAACCGATCTAGACTGTCCAGACCCCGTCACCTCAGCTTTAAGAGGATTCACACTTTCGACAGATTCTTCTCCGGTATACCTTCCAGAATCCATCGTTACTACACAGATTAAACAAGGACTTTTGCATTAGGTCAACAAACTATACACATCTTATCTACCCAATTCCCAGAAAAGACTCAACCTAGGCTCTGATACCACAACTTGTGATGCCCGTTTCCTAATGACAGACTGGCTTAGCTAATCTTAGTTAGAGAAGGCCGCGCACACATGACAAAACACATGCTTAACCTGAATAATAAAATTTCATCACATACGTTCTCTATTCAAGCATCAAATGCCAACTACTTTTAGTGCACTCTTCATAGCCACACGCATTGCACACACATATACATATATACTCTTAGGTCAACATTTATAGTTATCAGATATTACATGTCTTTACATACCCGATGCACATTCTGATTATACAAAAGCTTATACAGAAATCCCAAAATATTAAACCCAGAACCTACACTTTCTATTTCCTACTGTTGACCGTACAAAATGCGGGGACGTCCTCCAGTCGCCTCTTGTCCGTACCTGCACGGATTAGAGTAAATCTATGGTAAGCGATAACGCTTAGTGGGGAACTCATATATATAACCAATAATTTATCACACATCAGAAATACCATACATCTCATGCTAGTAGACATGCTAGAACAATTATTATCATAGCGTGTACCATCTCAAGCAGAATAATGTTCGTTACTAAATTCAGTCATAAGCATCAATCACTTATTCACATATCCACATCACATGCTTTATTATATTACAGTCACTTCCCTTTATTATTTGATTAATCAGTTAGCCTGCAATTCAATAACGCGGATAACGGGTATCGCATTGGTACCACTCAGGTACTAGAATCTCATCGAGATTACACTTACGCATGGGTACCCTCAAGTACCAAAATATCATTCCAGTTATAATAAAATCTAGCAAGGATTATTCACATTATTTTCGCATTGTGATTCCCAAGGAATCAGACACATTATACGCATGGGGCTGCAACACTTGACCCTACAGGCATGCCTAACTATCCTCTACTTGACTCGCAGGCTTAAGTTGTTAACCATATTATTCAGTTCATACTGGTCGCTTTTCACATCACACATGTTAATAGCTCATAACACATTCACTGGCATATTCAATATGCTTCCAAATTCATTCTTCATAGTTCATAACTACATATTTGTTTGTATTCAAGTTTTATCACATAGTACGCAACTGTACACACTTAACACTTACTCATAATGTCCATCATTTCAGCTTGAAAACTTACCATTAACAAGTCTGAACACATTAGGGCTATATTGCCAAAACAGGGTAGGTCACGGTCACAATGAATTTCATTGTCACCGTGACATGTTGAAGTTCAAAATAGAATGCAAACTGGGGACAGGTCACGGTCATAATCAATTTCATTGTCACCATGACATGTTCCCAACTCTCGGCAGAATGCAACTTGAGGGTATGTCACGGTCACAATGAACTCCATTGTCACCGTGACATATTCTCACTTTGGAAAATAGAATGCTCTCTTAAGTACCTCACGGTCACAATGAATTTCATTGTCACCGTGACATACAAAAATCCAGTAGGCAGAATTGGACTCAAGCATACCTCACGGTCACAATCAATTTTATTGTCACCGTGACCTATGCAAAAAAACCATAACATAGTTATGTTTTTCAGTCCATTTCTTCCTTCTCATTAAGGCTTAAAATCTCACTCTCACTTTTGGCAATCAACCCATAAACATCAACCACATAGTCAATTAGCACATACTTGTCTTCCCTTCTTGTTTTGACATTCAATAATAGCACAAATCATAATCATTCTCAAGCACTTTATCACCAAGCATATTACTACTACAATCACATAATCTAGCATCACATAATTAATGCTCAAACTTCAATTTTGCATACACATACAATTCAACTCAAATCTCTGTTCAACCAACACAAATGACACAATTACACAATTAAGGTTTGTTCCCAAACCTTATCGCCTTAGCTCCTAGTCTCGACGGACGCTCGGCTCTCCGATTACAGCTTTTCCCTTATCTCTCTTCACTTCTTCAGCTAGCAAAACAGTTCAAATCCAGAATTGAACACAATCCATCAATTCTCATTCCAATACCAATTCAACACCAAGAAGAAGAGTAAAAGATGAGAATATGCATGCACAACCTCTTACCTTTAAGTTTGCCCTTAATTCTCACTTCAATACTACAAGCACACACATCCACTTACCAACTCTCCTCTTTACTCATGGAAAGAAGAAGAAAGAACATATTCAAAGTACAGAAAAAGAGAGAGAAAAACTGAACCACACTCACCTCTCAACCCCCTAAACATTTGCATGCATAAGTGGAGGTGGCATCCTCACAATGAGCCACACGGAACCCACTTCAGAAAATCTGCCTCCACCAACTATTTTCTTACCTTATTTTATTCTTAATTAACCCTCCATTAAACTAATTAATCAGCCTTAAACTCATACTTATTACAACCATATATAATTACCATTTAATCCCTTAACCATTCTTCTTTCTTTCAATTAAGTCCTGCCTTTATTTCAATCTAGTCCAAAACTCACATTCAATTCTCACACACATGCCAATTTAAGTTAATACTATTAAGGTACAACTCCGACCATGACACCCTCGCTCAGAAGAGCACAACCTTGCTCAGAAGAGTAACCTCGCACTTTGTAAGACTCGGCTCTGTGCAGTTCAGAAGAACAACCTCGCTCAGAAGAGCAAATCTTGCGTTTCGTAAGTCTGAAGCAGACTCGGCGCATCACAAATATCCTCAGGTATGCAATTCTCTCCTTCTCTAAATTATGGCTCACCTAGGTGTTTAAGCACTAGCTTCTCCAAAATTGGGGGGCAACTGTAGACACCGGATCCCAAGTCAATATTAAAAAAAACGAAGAAGAAGAAGAAAATGAAAATGGCAATTTTGGCTCTCCGAAAAAAATATAAAAACTTAAAAAATAAGAAATATATATATATGTAAAATTAAAAATATTAAGATTAGTTAATTTATTAGTTAATACTGTAGGATAATTAAAATTGAAAAAAAAGAAAATAAATATATAATGTTTAATTTAGTAAAATGTGTGTGATAATTTAAGTAAGTTAAATAGAATTAAAAAGTAAAAAAAAAAATGGAGAAACTTAATGAGAGGGCCAAACCCTAATTTGGGGGGTATAAAAAAATATGAAGGAGATGAAGGGGGAGCTGATGAATGGACTCTCGTCAACAAAAACAGAAAAAGCAAGAAAATAGAAAGAAAAAGAAAAAGAGAGCAAGAACAAAGAGAGAGGCCAAAGCCAAAAAAAAAAAAAAAAGAGAAAGAAAAAGAAGAATAAGGGAGAGCAAGAAGAAAATAATAAAAGGGAAACCAAATAGAAAGAGGAAGAAGAAAACAGAGGGAGACCAGGAGGAGCACGACGGCAGAAAGGAAAAGGGAAAAAGAGGAAGAAGAAGGGGTGGTTCCGACCACCTCAGGTGGAGGAAGACACCACGCGCGGCGGCGGGGTGACCCAGAAGGCGGGACGATCCACCCGCCACCAGCCATCCGCCCCCGTTGGCCACCGTGGAGCAGATCGGCGAGGGAAGGGACGACGCTGCCGACACCGATTCCGGCCAAATCCCGGCAGCTCCGGGCGCGTGACTACCGGCGGCAGACTCCTGGAGTGGCGATCTCCCCTCCGGTGATGGCGGTGTCAACCACCGGCGATCCCCCGAAGGCTCCGGCGCAAGTGAGTGGTTTTATTTTTTATTTTTATTTTATTTTTATTTTTATTTTATTATTATTATTTTGTATTATTATTATTATTATTATTATTATTATTATTATTATTATTTAATTAATATTATTATTATTGTTTGATTTATTTATTATTAGTGTTATTGTGTTATGTTAATATTATTTTTATTAGTATTATTTAATTTAAGTTCATTTTACATTATTTGTTATTATTTTGAGTATTTGTTATTATTATTATTACTAATGTTATTATTTTTATTGTTATAATTAATATTATCATGGTTATTATTGTATTGTTGTATCATTATTATTATTACTATGATTATTATATTTGTCATCATGGTTATGTTATTTATTTATTGTTAGCATTATTATTATTTTATGCTGTTGTTGTTGTTAGTATTATTCATTTATTTTATATCATCGTCATTATTAGTATTATTATTGTTATTATTATTATGTTACATTTATTTATTTTATATTATTATTATTATTATTATTATTATTTATTTCTTCATTATCGTTATATTATTATTGTTATTTGTTGTTATTATTAATATTATTATTTTACGTTTATTTCATATTATAATTATTATTGTTATTAGCGTATTATTATTATTATTATTATTATTATTATTATTATTATTATTGTGATTATGTGATTATTATTATTATTATTATTATGATTATTATTATTATTGTTGTTGTTATTGTTGTTGTTCTTGTTATTATTATTATATTACATTATTATTATTATTGCTAATTATTATTATTGATATTATTATTTGTTTTATTATTATTATTATCATTATTATTTTGTGGTATTATTATTAGCATCATTATTTTTTATTGCCATTAATCATTATAATCATGTCATTCGTATTTTATATTCATTAATTATATCAATTTATTTTACTTTCACTGTACCAAATTAATTCTCAATTTATTAATTCAATTAATTATTTGTTTATTTATCACTTAGTTTAATTTAACCCTTTATTGATCAATATCATTTTCTGTCATGACTGTAACCGCGAGTGGCATGTGGCTTATTCAAGGAGCACGGTCGGGGCGAGTATTTTAGGATTTATTTATTATTATGAGATATGTAATTATTATTTTATTTTCTTTTATTTGCTTAAGGAATGTAATAATAAAAGATTTTCCACCGCGCTTAAAAAGAACCACCACACAAATGTTTTCTACTAAATTAAAAATTTGTTAATAAAACTGGACCAATGTCCTCGTTTTCATCTTAAAACTAAAAGGCTTATGTTTTCATTAAAACAATATCACTTCGTCCTCTTTTCATAAAGTCGGTTTGAGAAATCTAATATTTTTTGTAAAATAAGTAGTTGGGAACCAACGTTCTTGTTTAAACGAATGACCCTATTTATGTATGTATTTATATTTTATCATTATTATGGATTTCGCATTTATTTTTGGATAATTGTAATTATATTTTATCTATTGCTTTATTTATTATTTTTTTATGTGCTTGTAATGTGCTTTAATTTATTGCATGAATCATGTGAGAAGAGAGATAAAATAATTGACTCTAAAACTCATTTATATAACGTTAACCAAAGGTATAAATAAGAGTGAGGTCCCAAACCTTCTCTGGTTATGGCCTCATAAGGTTAGAATTCATTTCCCAATATTTTATTGGGTGGCGACTCCGTGATACCTACCTTGTGATACCCAATAGACGCTCTCGTAAGTTGATTGCCAACAATGGAATGGGGGTGAATCCCCACCCATTGCGAAGCAATCAACTTTCATGAGTTTTAACGACTCCATCCGGTATCGGGTCTTAAAAGCGAACTCTTGAGAGTGACCTCGGATGCCAAGCGGGGTTCGGGCGCGTCACACAGTGACTATGGAGTGTCAAAATAGAAACATATGCGCATAAATCAGTATTCCATACCACTACAAAAAAAATAGCAAATTAGCGACTAAAATTAGCGACTGCACTACTTTAGTCACTAATTAGAGACTGATTAGCGACTCTTTAAAAAAGTAGTCGCAAATTCTTTTTTTTTTTGGTGCGACTAATTTAGTGACGGCAAAAAAAACAGTTGCTAAATTTTGGCGGCAATTTCTAGCACCTTTTTGGCGACTAATTTAGCGATTAAAAAATCCATCGCTAATTTTTACGACTACTTTAGCGACTAAAAATTCCGTCGCTAAAATAGCGACGACAATATCAGTCACTAAATTTGAAGGCAATTTTAGCGATTTTATTTGTGACGGATTTAGCTACTAAAATTTGTGTCACTAAATACCTTTAAATTAGCGACGGAAATATCAGTCGCTAAAAAATTTTCAAATTTTTTTTAATTTTAGGAAATATAAGTGATACTTTAGAGATGGAATTATCCATCGCTATTTCGTGGGTAAAATTGTATTATAATATTAATAAAACTATGCATAATACTTATAGTTATTAATTATTTTTAATATTTTTGCTTTACACATGAATTTTAATTTGTCTAAAATAAATTTTTTATTCTTTAATTATTTAAAAATTTTATAAAAATATTAAATGGGTGAACTAAAATTAATATTAATAAAGAAATTTATTAAATTAATATATGTATGTATATAAATTAATATATGTATGTATATATTGCAATACCCCGATAAATAATTAATTATACAAATTAATTAATTAAATTATAGATTAATTTTATTATTTTTTGAAAAATTAAGAATTTTTTAAAAATTTTTGATGCTGTAAATAGTAATTCGATAGGTTAAAAATTTAATAAAAGTCAATTTTAACCCAAATGATTCGAAATTTTCTTTGAAATTTATAAAATTAAATATATTTAATTATAGCTAAATAAATAATATGAGTGTGTGTATATATATAAAGAGTCAAATAAAAAATAATAATAATAAGAATAATAAAATAATAAAAATAACTTAAGAAAGAAACTTAATGAAGAAGAGTTATAAGACAAGAAAGAAAGAAAAGGGAAAACATAAGAGAACAAAATGCAGGGGGAAGGCTAGATCGAAGAGGGAGACCGGAGATCGAGATTCCAGCGGTCGGCCACCAACCCTGGCCTCCCCCGCCGTTTTTGCTACGACATCGGTGTTTTTCCCCTCTCAATTTCTCTCTCCTCATAACCAAATGTTTTCCTCTATTTTTCGGCTAGCTCTGACATCGGACGGCAACACGAGCCACACCACCAAGTCCTAAAGGTGAGGTGCACCTATTGGTACCCACCAATCATCCTCACATGCCGACGACAAGGAGATCGCAAATGGGTATTTCGTGACCTTTGGATGCCGATTCCGATTAAAAATTATTATTTTCGTTATTGCTTGTGTGCTCTCAGATTAAATGCTTATTCTTTATCATTATTGCTTCTATTCCAGGCTGAAAAATTGTGCATTTGTGGATTTAAAAAATGAAGCTTTGGCCTATCAAGAACAATGTCAGTTTCATGGGTAAATTCCGTCCGCATTCTAATAACTTTTCATTTCTTCAACTTTGCAAATTGTTCGACAAGTATTTTTGAGCATTAGTTTGATTCTGATAGATAAGTTTTATTTTCTTCTACTTTGTAAATTGTTCCACAAATATTTTTGAGCATTAGTTTGATTCTGATTTAATAGTTAGATATAAACTGTTGCCTTATTATGGTTGCTTAGGTTGAGGTTTCTTGGTGACGTCTTGGTAGTAGAGAGAGCTCATAAGTGAAATGAAGATAATAAGCACAAAGAAAGTGAAATGCAAATGGAGAAGGATTCTAGACCAGTTACTTCTGTGAAAAAAGATGCTGCTCTAATGAGAGAATTTGGTGACAGTTTGAAGTCTGCACCCGCTAGTGAGCTCATTGCTCCAAGGCTTGCTGTCGATTATCTGTTTCCCTGTCACTTGGAATAAGCTTTGCCATTTAACTACTTTTAAGTTTCTTTAATTTTGTTTCTATGTTCACATTCAGAGCATTATCACTTATAGTGTAGTTTTATAGGTATATCCTTTATTGTGATTAATTATATTAGTGGCTTAAAATTTGAACATGCATTTACTCAGCTTACAGAAGCTGATTGCCAGAATCAGTTTGTTTGCATTAATAAATAGAAGGGAGGTAGGAGGCCAAGTAGTTAAAAGTTATAATGTTCTCTGTTACCATTGTGAAAGTAGATGTTGATCTTTTTGGAATGATGTAGAATGAGAATGATTTGATATAGTTTGAGTGGGATTATTTGTAGAGGTTGTTGTCTTTGGTGGAGAATTGCTCATGCCACCAATAAAACCTGTTAGGTTCTGACAATTGAGAATGGTAAAAAGTTGTGCCTTTAAGGCTAAATAGCATAGGATGCAAGTTTCGTAGAGGATGAGTGATGAGAAGAGGTTGGTGTGGATGTAATAGGACCAAATAAAGCTAGAGTAATTTGTGAATTAGCTAGCATGGGGGAAAAAAGGGCCAATTTATGGTACCATGTCAAAATTGAAGAAAAGTTGAAAATTATATATTTAGGAAAAGAATACAAGCTTATATAACTAGTGAAAGTGTTATAATAAGACTAGAATCAGAATGGCTCAAAAATTACTATAATACATTTCCATTTGAGAAAATTAAAAATTAATTTTTTCCATGACATTACATTATTATTTTCGATGCACCCAAATAAAATCCTTAATTACATATTTTCTGTTGTATATGTAATATATGGATGCCATTTTGTAATTAGATGCCAATCAATAGATTTGAAAAAGTAGCTTCATAAATCATAATTTACATATGTTATTTTTTAAAAAATACAGTTGTGTCCTAAAAGACATTTCTATATACAATTTATAATATATCAGAGTACAAATATATAGTATCTGATTGAATGTTTTACATTGATTGTATTCTTATGTGTAGGCTGTTTGTTTAACTGCTTGTAAGAAGCTTCATGAGATGGGAGGATTCACTGACATGCTCTTCCCAGACAAGGGAAGTAGGGAAAAAAATGAACACCCTGACCAGAATGATGAAGGCGAACTGCTTCCTGAGACTGTTAGCGGTGATTCTAAGTAGCACATTTAGTTTGAATTAGTGCCTTTTAAGTATTGTATAATGTAATGTAGTTCAATGATATTATATTTTTTTAAATTAATAGTATTGTAGTAGCACTATTTAATTTAAATTAGTATTTTTTAATTATTTTACAATTTAATGTAGTTTTATGATATTATATTTTTTAATTTAATAGTATTGTTAATAATATTGCATAATTATTATTTATATAAATTAAATTTTTGATTTAATAATAATAATAATAAAAATAAAAAATTGATTTGAAAATAATAAAAAAAATTAATAATTTTTGCGACAGAATTGCGATGGAATTTTTAGTCGCTAATATTTTTTAATTTTTATGTGTTAGTTAGAGATAGAATATTTTGTTTTTAGCGACGGAATTTTCCGTTGCTATCTTTAGTGACTGTTTTATGTTTTAGTTGCAAATTTCTTGCGACGGCCGCATTAGCAATGGTTAGTCGTTTTGTAGCTAAAAGTAATTAGCGACGGAATTTATGGAATTAGCGACGGAATTTTTCGTCTTTAATTTCCAGTTTTTTTGTAGTGTACAAAGTTCAGAATTAATAAATTTCTTTACATGTAGTGGAAATACTTTTCAAAACTCATATAAAAATACATACTGTTATCTTATAGTCTCATACAATATTTAGTTATTATATCATTTCTCTTACAAGACAAATCAGATAGTTATATTATACATATTACAAATTACAACAGACTTATACTACATAGCGGACCCTAGTGTGTTGGCCATTGGTGATGCAGGACTATCTTCCAAAACACTATCTTCAAATACCTGCATGGATAAAACATCCATGCAATAACATAATCCTACATAACAACCATTATATCAAATCTTGAATAGGCCTTGCATTATCACACACACATAATATATCATCTATCATATCTAAGTGATCATATATCATCACACATATATCATTTCAGATTAACCATCAACGACTACATAATAAGTAATTATCAATATCATCAAAGTCGTTCATTTCTATTCTATAAGTCTTATCTTTACTTGTATCACATATACAAATTTATATATATATACAACAAAATAACCATTAGCACTTGCATATGCATAGGCTTACATTGCTATTTTCACAACATAACATTCATTCTATACTTTGTTTCCATCATTCTTAGAAATGGACGATGATATTTACCATGCACACAAGAATACTTCTTTCACATATATATCTGAACATACATACACTTTGGGATTAACTTGATATAAACATAGCATATTACACATCTTGATTTACACATAGCCTTACTAATGAATCATGTTCATATGGCTATATCACAAGTTAGACTTTAACGCATCGTATTCACATTTCCAATAATATAACATTCTTCATAAATGCTCAACATTTTTCATTAGCCTAGACTGCAATTTAATGATTCGGATAGCGGGTATCGCATTGGTACCACATAGGTACAATAATCACATTGGTATCCATGGATACCTCACATTCGCATTAGTACCCTAATGTACAAAATATCAACATAATTTTGCATTAGGAAATACAATAAGGATTTAAATGGCATTTTAATTCTAGAGGAATTGGACGAATTGGGCTGCAGCACTTAAACCATTTAGGCATGCCTATCTATCCACTACTTGACTCACAGGCTAAATTTTTAATCTAATTATTTGTTCATTTGATCTAACATTATCTTATTCATATCATAACGCAAAAAGCAACGTAGTATAAACTGTAATTTACACATTCACATGGCTTATCAAGCAAGCCCACATTCGTAAATCACATTCATTCATCATACTTAAGCATATCATTTGACAAATAATAATCAACGTTAGATAATGTCAGACATGTTTGCATTATTATTTATACATGTATATATCATTTATTCAAGTTCAATAGTTCATTGTATAAAACAGGGGTACCTCACGGTGGCAACCATTTGGTTGTCACCGTGACATACCAACCCAATCCGGCAGAATGAAATTCAAGGCATGTCACACTTCATCATTTTATTCATACAAATTATATATATATATATATATATATATATATATATATATAGATACACACATACACACACAGACACATACTATATAAATTCATATTCACCTGAATTGCCGCATTATTAATCTCCAAATAATTAAACAAATCATAAGGTCAAAACCATAAATCATATTTGTCATTATCTTAAATATAATAACTCATTTATCCATATGAAAAAATATAACATGTATAACAATATTATTAGTCAAGAAAAGTACATTCATGCTGTAAGCACACCATTTAATCATCAAATATACAATATCATTCATTCACATAGCAATATTTATTTGCATAATACTACACATTCGCATAGTATTGTTCATTCTTGTAGTAATGTTTGTTCACATAGCAAAATATTCAAATAATTTCTTAAAACAACATCATCGCATTGAGCACACTCGCATCAAATCATGCCTTGTACAAACACACATGGCTTAATAAACATACTATCATTCCATTATACATTCTCATGTATGCTTATTCACTAGGGTTTACACATTATGTTCCTCATCAAGTATTATTAATCTCATAGATTTATATCATAGTGTAAGTTAACATACACTAGTATAAGTAAGTTTACATCATGCTCACATTTTCTTATATAAATTCACACTATAGTTCCAATTTAATGTTGTTAAATTAAAAAACTCATCAACCGAGTATACACTCAATCATGCTTGCCTATAGACTCAATACAATATGATTCAATCATATATGATCAATATTATATGGCATGTTATGTTCAATAATTAAAAAACATGTATACATTTAATTCCTTAATTACTATGCCATAGCATCATTTACATAGATTTCAATTGTTAAACATTTATATACTCAATTTATAATGTTAAACATGAGTTGGATAAGTTATAAGAACATGCAATGAAGTTCTGGTGCATTTCGACAAGAAAAACACACAAAATACACAAAACTGGGGAGGATCACGATGGCAATGATTTGGTTGTGACTGTGAGGTCCAAACATAATCAATTCTACCTTCTCTTAGCTTTAGTCACTGTGGCAATGATTTTGTTGTGACCGTGACATACCAAAATTTAGCAAAACAGAAGAAAAAACTCAAGACTGCTTCATTACTTTATTTTGCTTAGCCTAAACCAACATCTAAACATAAATTTTAGGAAAAATTCCCTTCTTAACAATTGTTCCCTAAGATGTTAAGTTTCAAATGGGATAAATTTCAAGTCATTTGGACATGTACAACATCAGATATAAAGTAAACAATCTATACTGCTCCCATGAACCCACCAAAGTAGAGACACCTCTGATTTAGCAACTTTTGGGACACATAGAGCTAGAATTAGCTCAACCATATTTCTACAACATTTTTAGTGTGGATCTTAGGTTTCATAAGCAATTTGAATCAACCAAATTGGAGCACTAAACTCAATCTATGGGCAAAACAGTCACTAAAGGGCAAGACAGACCTACACAAAAACTTACTACAAGCACATTTTCCTACTTCATACATATGATAACCGATTTGGCAACACCCATTTGCTATACACAATCTAACACTCTTATACAGATGAATGAGCAACTCAAAACACTTCACCTCACATTAAAGACCCTTACTTCCACTTCACATGGCAATTTCACAAGCTTTCCAAAAATTAGAGTTTCATGCATTAATCATGGAAATCAACTAACACAGTCAACACACACATATTCACATATCATTTCTCAAGTTATACAATCATGCATCTATCAAGAAAACAAACAGAATTCCAAACCAACCATTCATGTATTAATCAAAGATTAACATATAATCTAATCCCAAACCTCTATTCCTTAGCTCTAATGCTCACTTGGTATCTTCATCATTAACCCTCTTCTTTCCCTTTCCTTTTTCTCAAAGCCACCATCACATGCATAGTCAAATTCCAGAATTGATTAGAAGGATCAATTTTCATCTTAACATAGAAATGAAAAAGGAGCTGAAGAAGGATAATCTATTGCATCACTTACCTCGCTTAGCTAATAACTCAACTTCTACCAAGTAATCAGCTAATCAGTTAGTAGAAATTATGGAATTAAAGGCTAAAGATGATGATGGGTCACGAAAGAAGAAGAAGAAAAAGAAGAAGAAGAAGAAGAAGAAGAAGAAGGAGAAGAAGAAGAAGAAGAAGGAGAAGGAGAAGGAGAAGGAGAAGGAAAAGAAGAAGAAGAAGAAGAAGAAGAAGAAGAAGAAGAAGAACAGAATTTGGGAAAGAGAAAGATGAATGAAAAAATCTGTCTTTTCCCATTATAAATTGCATGAACTAGGATGTGTTGGCATAGTCAACAATCAACACTTGGATTTATTTAGCTATTTTTTCAAATAAGATTAGTTTAAGCTAATCTTAATTATCCCTTAATTAATCCTTCATAAACTTAATCATGCACATTAACACTTTAGCCACTTAAACTTATTTACTTCTTGCAATTGGGTCCTCATTTCCAATTACTCTTAGATCCAAGATTAAAAATCCAACTTAAACTCATCCAATTACCCTAGTTAAGCCACAATACTACTAGGATAAATTTTGGGTCTTTACAACTCTCCCCTCCTTAAAAGGAATTTCATCTGCAAAATTCAAACTAGATTTAAAAATAATGGATACTTCACTTTCATCTACTGAGGCAATTCCAGAAGAATTTTATCACTATTCAGAAACCCCAATGCATATACTTCATATTCAGACACTACTACTTTTATTCTCTTACTACACAATTCCTTGATGCATCGATTTAACTAAATACACCTGTTACTTCTTTCACTCATGTTATTCATTCTTCATTCACAATCTTATTCACTTGCTCTTATCTTCTTATCTTAGATTACTCATACGTTACACTTTCATTAACAAACACTTCATTCCTTTTCAATAATCCTCTTTCTAACACCAAACATTATATGTACATCCTATCAGCTTTCTCTTCGAATGAGTCACATACACTATGTTTTGCACACATTATCAAGGGATGCAAATGAATATATGATGACGTATGTATGCGAAATGATGTAAAAATACGGTTTATACGATATTAATGCACTTTTCCCATCCCCATGTTTTTACATGCTCATGTTCAAATGATTTCAATGAGATAGCTGATAGGTAGAGAAAGTGCTACCACCTTCCTTTACATTCCACATCATTGTTAATTCTAAAGTTATCCATACCCAGAATTAAATCAAATTCTTAGGATGGCACTTCTATTAAATTAACAGTTGACTCTTCACTTTGAATTGGTAAGAACAATTGTCATACGTATTATACACATTCACACTACGCATCGAAGGACTAATCACATACCCATCGTAATAAAAATAATTAGTACACACTTTAACGCATAACTCTTTTGGACTACAACCTTAAGAAATCTCTTCATCGCTTTCGAAAATGAATCCCTCAACATTCTAAAGAAAACGAAGACATCTACATCAGGCCAACATAAAACTATACGCATTTCTATGCTACACTAGTTAAGAATCGACTAAACCTATGCTCTGATACCGCTAACTGTAACACTCCCTAACAACTTGTAGAGCTTTACTACAGTGACTATGGAGTGTCACAACTGAAACATATGCGTATAAATCAGTATTCCATACAAAGTTCAGAATTAGTAAATTTCTTCACATGCAGCGGAAATACTTTTCAAAACTCATATAAATATACATACTGTTATCTTATATTCTCATACAATATTTAGTTGTTATATCATTTCTTACAAGACAAATCTGATAGTTACATTATACATATTACAAATTACAAAAGACTCATACTACATAGCGGACCCTAGTGTGTTGGCCATTAGCAATGCATGACTATCTTCCAAAACACTATCTTTAGATACCTACATGGATAAAATATTCATGCTAAGCGATAACGCTTAGTGGGGAACAAAATATGACATATAATAACATAATCCAACATAATAGCCATTATATTAAATCTTGAGCAGGCCTTGCATTATCACATACATATAATATATAATCTATCACATCCAACTGATCATATATCATAACACATATATAATTCCAGATTAACCATCAATGACTACATAATAAGTAATTATTAATATCATCAAAGTCATTCATTTCAATTCTATAAGTCTTATATGTTTTTGTATCACATATACAAATTCATATATATATATATATACACAACAAAATAACCATTAACACATGCATATTCATAGGCTTACATTGCTATTTTCACAACATAACATTCATTCTATACTTTGTTTGCATCATTCTTAGAAATGGACGATGATATTTACCATGCACACAAAAATTCTTCTTTCTCAAATATATCTGAACATACATACACTTTGGGATCAACTTAATATAAACATAGCATATCACACATCTTGATTTACACATAGCCTTACTAATGAATCACATTCCTATGATTGTATCACAAGTTAGACTTTAACGCACCGTATTCACATTTCCAATGACATTACATTCTTTATAAATGCTCAACATTTTTAATTAGCCTAGCCTGTAATTTAATGATGCGGATAACGGGTATCGCATTGGTACCCCATGGGTATAGTAATCACATTAGTATCCGTGGATACCTCATATTCGCATTGGTACCCTAAGGTAAAAAATATCAACATAATTTCGCATTGGGAAATCCAGTAAGGATTTAAATCATATTGTGATTCCAGAGAAATCGGACGCATTGGGCTACAACACTTAGACCCTATAGGCATGCTTATCTATCCAGTACTTAACTCGCAGGCTAAATTATTAATCCGATTATTTCTTCACTTGATTCAACTTTATCTTATTCATATCATAACACATAAAGCAACGTAGTATAAACTGTAATTTACATAATCACATGGCTTATCAAGCAAGCCCACATTCATAAATCACATTTATTCATCGCACTTAATCATAGCATTTGACAAATAATAATCCACATTATATGATGTTAGACATGTTTGCATTATTAATTATACATGTATATATCATTTATTCAAGCCCTATAGTTCATTATCTAAAATAGGGGTACCTCACGGTGGCAACCATTTAGTCAAAGAAAGTACATTAATGCTGTAAGCACACCATTTAATCTCTAACATACAATATCATTTATTCACATAGCAATATTTATTTGCATAATACTACTCATTCGCATAGTAATACTCATTCAAAAAGTATTGTTCGTTCTCATAGTAATGTTCATTCACATAGTAAAATATTCACATAGTTTCTTAAAATAACATCATCGTATTGAGCACACTTGCATCAAATCATACCTTGTATACACACATGGCTTAATAAACATACTATCATTCCATTATACATTCTCATGTATGCTTATTCACTAGGGTTTACACATTATGTTCCTCATCAAGTATTATTAATCTTATATATTTATATCATAGTGTAAGTTAACATAAACTAGTACAAGTAGGTTTACATCATGCTCACATTTTCTTATATAAATTCACACTATAGTTCCAATTTATTGTTGTTAAATTCACAAACTCATCAACTGAGTATACACTCAATCATGCTTACCTATAGATTCAATACAATATGATTTAATGATATATGATCAATATCACATGGCATGTTATGTTCAATAATTAAAAAGCATGTATACATTTAATTCCTTTATTTAATTACTATCCCATAGCATCATTTATATAGAGTTCAGCTGTCAAACATATATATACTCAATTTATAAAATTAAACATGAGTTGGATAAGTTATAAGAACTTGCAATGAAGTTCGTGTGCATTTCATGAAGAAAAACACATAAAATACACAAAATTGGGGAGGGTCACGGTGGCAATGATTTGGTTGTGACCGTGAGGTCCCAATATGTGCAATTCTACCTTCTCTCAGCATTGGTCACGGTGGCAATGATTTGGTTGTAACCGTGACATACCAAAATTTAGCAAAAGAGAAGCAAAAACTCTGGACTAATTCATTACTCTATTTTGCTTAGCCTAAACTGGTATGTAAACATATATTTTCGGCAAAACTCCCTTCTTAACAATTGTTCCCTAAGATGTTAAGTTTCAAATGGGACAAGTTTAAAATCATTTTGACATTTACAATGTCAGATATAAATTAAACAATGTATACTGCTCCCGTGAACTCGCCTAAGTAAAGACACCTCTGATTTGGCCACTTTTGGGACACTTAGAACTAGAATTAGCTCAACCATATTTTTGAGACATTTTTAGGAATGGATTTTAGATTTCATATACAGTTTGAATCAACCAAATTGGAGCACTAAAACTCAATCTATGGGCAAAACAGTCACTAAAGGACAAGAAATACCTACACAAAAGTTTACCCTACAAGTACATTTTCCTACTTCATACATATGATAACTGATTTGGCAACACCCATTTACTATAATTAATTTAACACTCTTATACAGATGCATGAGCAACTCGAAACACTTCACTTTACATTAAAGACCCTTACTTCCACTTCACATGATAATTTCACAAGCTTTTCAAAAATTAGAGTTTCATGCATTAATCATGGAAATCAACTAACACAGTCAACACACACATATTCGTATATCATTTCTCAAGCTATACAACTATACATCTATTAAGAACACAAATAGAATTCTAAACTAACCGTTCGTGTATTTGTGACACGCGTTGAACCCCGGGGCGCCCCGAAGACCCACTTTTAGGGCTTTCGAGAGAGGTTCATTAAAACTTGTAATGAATTACAAGTGCATCCATTTTGGGCAACAAGGAGGTTTCTTGGAGTCACCATCGAATAAGACATTGGAAAAGGTCGTCTAGCCTCATTGAGCCTAAGACAGCGCATGTACATCCATTTTGGGCAAGCCAGAGATATTTTGGAGACCTCACTCCAATAGAACATTGGAGTGACCCTCTAACATTGTGGAGCCTAAGGTTATGCAAATTGGCCCTTTTGGTGGGCAACAAGAGATATTTTGGAGACCCCATCCCAATATAATGTTGAAATGGTCCTTTAACCTCGTTGATCCCAAGACCAGAGTAGGTTTGGGACTTCTCATTTATTCGTACTTTGGTTAATATTAGAACTTGAGTTTTGAATTTATCATTTCATCCAGTTTCTCATTCAATGCAGTTAATTAAAACGCAATTCATCCATACAAGAAACGCAGTAAATAGGCGTAAGAATAAAATTATGAAAATAAATTACAACAAAACTAGGAGCAGAATATAACCCCCATTGTAAATAACGTCCAAATCATACACAAATCAGGATATTCATTAAAAGTGAAGACATTGGTCCTCGCATGCAAGCTTATTAAAAAAAGGTTCAAAATGTCAATTTTATTTGGCTAAAAACCAGGACATTGGTCCTCAATTATTAATGAAAAATCCCAATTCAATAACTATAAAACATTTGACCATTATATTTTAGCGGGATTAAAATAATATTTACAATAATAATAAATAGGGATAGAAAGGATAAGGTTAAAGAAAGAACTTGGGTATGGATCCTCAGATCAGTGCAATGGCCACCATTTAACAATCCGAAATTAACCAAAATAGTCAAATAAAAACTCAAAAAAAAAATAATAATCATGTTAGTGCCAAAATTGAGAGCATAATAGAATATTAGATATTAAATAACAATGAAAATCCAAGAAAAATCATCAAAATAAATGATGGAAAATTAAAATATTGAAGGAAGAAGAAAAAAAGGAGAAAAGAATACCCAGGGACGGCCAATGGCTCGTGACTGACGGCTGTCCCTAGGTTGACCGGCGGGTGAAAGTAGTGCGAAGTCAATGGCCTGTCGCTCGCATGTGCGACGGCCGTCGGTGACCCTTCTGCCCGTCGGTTACCCCAGATTTTCAGATAATAAAAATTCTAAAATTTATTTTTATTTTAATAAATGAAATTTTGTTTATGAAATTATGTATAGAATAATTAAATTACCCAAATAATAAATCCAGAATGTTTACCCCTGGGTTTTACCTTTAAAGGTGAACGTTGAGCGATTTCGATTCCTCGAGTTCTACAAGAATCATTCCATGATTGCGTGGTTTTAGGAGATTTTTGGTTACAAAAATCATATTTTGAAAATAAATCAAGAGAAGAAAATTATATTTTTCTTTCTTAAAATTTTAACAATAATTAAATGTCTTAATTCGAAAATAAAAACGAATGGATTTCATTATCTCGAATTGGCTTAATTCGAAAATAAAATAAAAGAAAAAAGAAATCTTCAGAAAGAATTCTTTTGCAAAAATGCGAAAAATAAAATCTCTGTAAAAAACTGCTAAGATTCAGTTTTCTTTCAAAATTTTCTAACCTTGAATAATGAAGTTTGATCACCTATTTATAGGGTTTTAAAGATAATTCAAATAAATTTAAATTTAAAATTTAAATTTGAAAAAGATTTTTGAAATCAAATCAAAACGGAATCAGTTATCAGAATATTCACAAAATCAAATATATTATTTAAAAATATTTGAAAAGATTTAGAGGATTTAGATAAGATTTAGAGAATATTTGATAAATCTAGAAAATCTTAACAAAATCCAAGAAAAATCCCATGAAAATCCTGACAGTTAGCTGACCGATGGCTGTCTCTATACGACCGACGCGGTTTGGTAGAAGGGGTATATGCGATCATTTGACCGGCTGACCACCCACGGGACACCGGCCGAGCGACAGCATTTCCTCGCGAGGAACGCGCGTCACTCAGATGAGTGATGGCTGTCTCTCAACAGGCAAGAGACGGGCCCCACTTTCGAGCGATAGCAAGTCGCTCATCGCGAGAGACGACACCTTTGCGCGAGCGACGGGTGTCCCACCACCTATGGGTAACCCATCTGTTGAACAAAATCTCCATTCTCAAATTTTGACCATCTAAAACCTCATGTTACTGCAAAAAAACCTCAATCCTTATAAAACTGAAGAATGAAAACTCCTGATTTCCATTCGTTTGTCTGAAAATAGACATTAGTCTCTTCATCGGGTAACTCTGATATGGATTGCCTCAGGACCCGGTGTCTACAGTTACCCCCAATTTTTGGGTAACTAGTACACTAGTGTCTAGACGAGCCAAAATTCAGAGAAGAAAGGAAGAAATGCATACCTGAGGCAGTCCTTACCTTCTTGATGTTGCGTGAAAGCATATGATCATTTACCCGGTGAGCCTCGTCTCGTCCTGCTCGGTGTCTGATTATTCTTAGAGCTAGTATTATCCAATTGCAACTCATTTGCAATTTGTTCTATTGCAAGTGTACCGCTAACCTCGTCTTGACTTACATGGCATCTGAGTGCCGTGAGGAGTAGCGTTCTCTAACTACAACTCACTTGCGATCTGTTATACCGCATGTGTTCCCGCTGGCCTCATCTCGGCTTGCAAGGTGTCTGCAGGATGTAGTGTTCTCTAATTACAATCTTGTTTCAATTTGTTCTACAGCATGTGTTCTGCTGGCCTCATCTCAGCTTGCGCAGTGTCTATAAGGCGAAGTTTTTTCTAACTTCACCCATTGCGATATGTTCTATCGCACCCCGTTGGCCTCATCTCAGCTTGCACGGTGTCCTTGCTAACCCCATCTGATCCGCAAGGTATGTGACTGAATGTTCGGCTTTGCTGGCCTCTTCTGGACCTGCAAGGCTTGATCTTGCTAAACCCCATCCGATTTGCAAGATATGATTTAAACTTGGTTGACCTCGATTCGATCAGTAATGTGTGACTTTTGGTTTGTTGACCACCATTCGATCAGCGAGATGTAACTTTAATAGAATATATTCTGAGTGATTGTAGCATCTAGTTTGTTAATCACTTAACTATTGACCATCCTCAGGTAAATGGGAAATCATGTTCCTGCGTTATAAATGATTTCATTAATTCCTTACAAATTGATCTAATTTGTAGATTTATAAACATTGTTTTATGTTGTTATTTATTATCTTATTTTCTTATCATGTTATCAAATGTCCATCGGGCAGAAGTAAAATAATAAAAAGATATATGTACAAAGTAAATTGTAAATTTAACAAAATATAAATGTAAGTTCCACTAACAAAATATCAATTTTGTACAATAAATACAAATATGATAAAATAAAAAATACAAAATACAGTTTGATAAACTCCCTGAACAATCTACAGAGGAGGGTAGTCTGAGGGCTCCTCCACTGGGTCCTCGTCGTCTGATATATGCACTGGCTAGCTCTGCGATGAAGATACGGAGGGTCTGGCTCCCGAAGTGGATGACTAACTGGGAGGAGCTGAGGGTCTAGCTTTCGAGGTAGATGGTTGATTAGGAGGAGTTGAGGGTCCAAGAAGTGTGCTGATAACGAGGAGGAACAGCGACCGGCAAAGATAAGGGCTGCCCCCTCGCAGGGTCTGGTTGCTGGAAATGCACCTGGTTATACCTATCAAGGAAGGGCTATGCACCCACTGCCATAAACTCCAATGTGTCCTCGACCACCCCTCCAAGCTCTGTGAAGGCGCTAGCCAGCCTAAGAGTCTAATCCCTGGATGCGTTCCTGATGTGCCCAAGTCTATCCTCTGTCTGCTCCCTTAACTCTCTGATAGACTGGGAGATGGGAGGTATGGCACCCTCAAGCACCTCCATCCTAAACCGAAGAACCTCAACTGACTCGTCCACCATCTGGGCGACCGCGTCTGCTCGCTGAGCCGCGGAATCATGGGAAGATCTCAGACTTTGCCTCAGCACCTCGATAAGCCTCCTATGATCCCAAAAGTCTCTATCCTGCTGATCCAGCCTCTCCAGGATCATCCTGTCTTGCTCCTCCTGTCGGCGCTCTATGGAGGCAAACAGGGAGGTCACTGCTGCTAATAAATTCGATTGAGCTGGCCGGGGCGACGGTGATGTCATAGGAGGCATCGACTCTGATGTTTGCTCGGGAGGTGGTGTTGTACACGTAGATGCCCCTGGGTTTCCTGCTCTTCCATATGGGTGGAACCTCTTAGGACCTCGGGATGCTGTCCGCTGTACCCTAGATGGAGGAGGAGGAGGAGTGGGGCTCTAAACCCTCTGTGCTGGGGGAGTCACAATCTGCCACACCCCGTTTGCCCCCTAGTAGAATAAGCCATATGTGTGTGCATGCGTATGTGTATCTTGGCATGTGTTTTAAGGGCAATTTGATAAAAAGGCATGTTTTATGAGTTTTGTTAGCATGTGGTGCATGTATGTTATTAGGGTGGATATTAGTTGGGTTGCATTTAGGTGTGTTTTGCTCACACCTTGGTAGGATGCGAGTAAATTGAGTAATATTTGTGTGCATATGAGCATATCATTGTAGGGTGTGCATTAGTTGGGCTTATGTTGTGTGTGAGTGTTCATACCTTGGTAGGGTGTTTTAAGTTAGGAATGCATAGTGTGTGTGTGTTCATTGCCTTATTGGGTGTGAGTGGTTAAGTTCCACCACTAGGAAGTGGACACATAGTTAGGGCAAAGAAAAGAGAAAGAAAAAGGAAGAAAAGGGGGAAAAATTCAGATTGTATTCTCTCTTTTCACGTTTTTCCCCTTCCCTTATCTCCTTCTTCATTTTCTTTTCTTCAAAGAGCCTAAGTGTGGATTCAAATATTAGTAGGTGGAAATTAATCATCCTTTGCATCCAATTTGGTAAGTGTGTGTTTAATCTTGCATTGGTTTTCTTTCTTCCATCTTTTTCTTCTATTCATATTTTCTGGATTAGTTTTAACCTAGGGTTGTTCTTTGTGTGTGTTCTTGCCAGAATTGTGTTTAGGTAAGCCTCCTCACAATTCCAAAGGCAAGGATATTGCAGGGTCTAGTGGGACTAAGCATTAGGAGCTAAGGATTTCAGGTTAGGGAAAATTCTCTGTGTATTAGTTATTTGCATGTGGGTGTTGGTGCATGTATATGTATGTTTGCTAGAAATGTTTGATGTGTAATTGGTTTATTCCATGTGGATTTTAAGTTAATGCTAAGCTCTGATGTATAGAAAGTGAAAGTCAAACTAATGTAAGGTGATTGAATTCTTGCTGCAAATTCTTGAATTTTGTGATTTTAAAGTTTTAGTTGTGTAAATTGTTGAATTGTTGAATTAATGGTTGATATATGTCAGTTTTGGTTGGACGGCCAGGTTGAGGTAAGTTTTGATGTCATTGAATTGTTACAATATGAGTTTTTGGTTGTGGGCAAAGTTTGGGATTGAAATGGGAGCAGATTTTTGACTTCTTTCCTTTTCAATCCTTTTCCACTTGTGTTTGGTTTCAATTATTAATTAGTTTTATTTTATCTATCTAACATCATTTAGTTGTGCATTTTGCTATGCTATAATAGTATGTGTTATATGTAATAGTAAAGTGAGTTATGCTCAAGTATGAACTCTATATGTGATGAATATTGGAATGTAAATTGTGTTATGCATGACCTGCTAGAGTCTAGTAAGTGGATAGTTAGGCATGCCTAATAGAGTCTTTTAGCTGCAGCCTCAGTTCAGTTCGGACCCCGATCATGTCCCCGTTTGGTTCCTCGCAAACCCCTCAGTATCGAATCTTGTTTAAGGTCCCCTCAGTAAAATGTTTTGAAAATGATAAAGTAAAATGGTTTCCGATTCGTACCCTTAAGGTACTGTCAGTTATCGATTCGTACCCATAAGGTACTGTCTGTATACTCGTTATCCACTATTATGAGCCAGCAGGTGTTATGTGTTCTGTCTACTATGTATTACTCCGATATGATTATGCGAATGTGATATTCAAATGAGTTTAATAATGAGATGTATAGTCAGTTAATATGATTATGAACATGAGTATGTGATGCGGAATTTATGGCTTTAATATGCAAGCAGGTTTATATATGTTCATATATGATGTTATGTTATGGATATTTGCATTTGCCATTATGAATGTGTTATGCCTTGACTACCATTGTGAGTGGCTGTCCATATCATATGTCTGTTTCCCACTAAGCGTTTATCGCTTAGCACGGTGTTCTTACCCGTGCAGGTGCAAAGGATATTTTTGGTTTGGGAGAGTCGCCGCCAGTCAAGCCAACACAGGAGGGTTAGTGTTAGGGCTTTAGTCTTCTGTAGTAGGATGATTCTTTTTGTAATTGAACTCTCTTATATCTTTATAGATTCCGCATATGTATTAATCTTTTGGGACATGTAATCTTTTGTATTTTCTAGCAAGTTGATCAAAATAGTAATGTAATGGATATTGTTATATTAATGCATGATCAGCTGTTCCCTATTTTGTTTGCAAAGTTTTTAATTACCCTGTGTTTATATATGTATGCTTTAGATGATTGTATGATTTGTACTGTACTGGTGTGGTGGCACCTTGACTCATTCGGCATCTCACTCCTTATCGGATGGGATAGCCTATGTATGGGTAGGGGGTGTTACAATTTTTGGTATCAGAGTCTAGGTTTAGGTTTTTCTGGGTGTTGTTGATGTGTTGATGTGCATAGATGTGCATATGTCTAGAACTATGTTGGCTGATGCGGTTGTCCTCTTGTCTGTTTTAGATGGCTTCTAACTCTGTTCATGGATCACTTGAGGAGTCCGCCGAGAGTGTGAACCCTCAAGCTGTGGATCCTTCGGTTTCTGTGTCGGCTTAACATGCTTGGGTCCAGCCCGAGGCCACTGCCATGCCTTTTGAAGCTATGTTCAGGCTATCACAGGACATGGCTAGGGTCTTGGAGAGAGTGACTGCTCCTAGAGCCCCTATAGAGAACTTGAGAAGGCCAGGTGTTGAAGACTTCTATGGCACAAGGTTGGATGAGTCAGAGTTGGCTGAGAAATGGGTAGACAAAGTGAAGCGTGCTTTGAGAGAAGTCCGGTGTCCTCTTGACCAGCAGGCAGAGTGTGCAGTGGCTTTACTGCAAGGGTCCGTTTCTGAATGGTGGGAATTGGTTTGTAGGCATCCTCAGCTACCTGATCCAATTACTTGGGATTTCTTTGAGGGAGAGTCCACGAAGAAGTACATAACTCAGACCTATAAGGATGATAAATGGGCACAGTTTCTAAGCTTGAAATAGAGGGCTTTGTCGGTTTCAGAGTTTGAGAAAGAGTTCAACCGGTTGTCTAGGTATGCTCTAGTAGGTATTATGATGGAGGAGTTCAGATGCTGTCATTTTGAGGCAGGGTTGAATGAGTCCTTGAGGGTTATGTTGATTTCTTTGATGAGCACTCCTGGGGTGAATTATTATCAGATTGTGGATGCTGCCATAAGGGCTGAAAGGTCAGAGTTAGTACTGAGAGAGAGAGCTCAGAGAAGAAATCCATCTTGGGGTGGTTCTTCTTCTTTGTCTTCGGGTAAGAGAGTAAGGAATCCGCAAGATCAGTCATCATCCGGTTCAGCCACGAGGGGTAGAAGGCAGGGTTTGGCAGCTGTGTCTGGTTTTGGCAGGGGTGGTAGATCTGAGGCTATACCTATTTGTTCGCACTGCAATAAGGCTCACCGGGGTGAGTGTAGGTGGCTCGCTGGTGGGTGTTTTAGATGTGGGAGCACCGAGCACCTTCTGGCTAGTTGTCCACAGTTGAGTGAGGGTTCTGGTCCGCAGAGAGGGGCTAGCAGAGTTGGATCAAATGCTACACAGGCTGCCCGTGGTAGAGGCCGAGGTAGGGGTCGAGGCGGTCGACCTAGAGAGGGAGCTGTATCTGAGTCTGTTGAGCGTCAATTGCCAGTCGCAGCTAGAGCATATGCTGTAAGAGCCAGAGAGGAGCAGGATGCGCCTGATGTTATTGCTGGTAAGTTCCTACTCTATAGCACTGAATTGTATGCTCTAATTGACCCTGGTTCCACACACTCATACTTGTGCACAGATAAGACTGCTGATAAGTTACATGTGGTAGATCAGCTAGATTATGAGATATGTGTGACCAGTCCATTAGGGCATAGTGTCAGTGTGAGTAGAGTCTATAGGAATTGTCCCCTGTTAGTTAAGGGAGTGGTGTTTCCAGCGGATTTGATTGAGTTGCCTTTCAGAGAGTTTGATCTGATTCTGGGTATGGACTGGTTGGGTAAGCATCGGGTTGTAGTTGATTGCCATAGGAAGACAGTTGTGCTTCAAGATAGAGGTCAGTCTCCTGTGTTTGTGAAAGGTTTGGGTGCTAGCTCTTTGAATAATGTAATTTCAGCTATGCAAGCCAAGAGGTTTATCAGAAGGGGTTATGAGGCTTTCTTAGCGGTTTTGTTGGATTCCAAGAGGGATCAAGTTCTGATCGAGGATATCCCTGTTGTGCGGGAGTTTAGTGATGTGTTCTCGAGCGAGCTACCTGGTTTGCCTCCTGAGAGAGAGGTGGAGTTATCCATAGAGATTATGCCGGGTACCACACCCATATCGAAAGCACCTTATCGGATGGCTCCCGTAGAGTTGAGAGAACTCAAAACTCAGCTACAAGAGCTATTAGATAAGGGGTTTATTCGACCCAGCATATCTCCATGGGGAGCTCCGGTTTTGTTTGTTAAGAAGAAAAATGGATCTTTGCGGATGTGCATCGACTATAGGCAACTAAACAAGGTCACAGTGAAGAACAAGTATCCTTTGCCTAGAATTGAGGATTTGTTTGATCAGCTTAGGGGTGCTGGTGTTTTCTCAAAAATTGATCTCCGGTCAGGGTACTATCAGTAGCGAGTTAAAGATGAGGATGTGGTTAATACTGCATTTCGGACTCGGTAAGGCCACTATAAGTTCCTTGTGATACCATTTGGATTGACCAATGCTCTAGCGGCATTCATGGATTTGATGAACAGAGTGTTTAGGCCATACTTAGATCGGTTTGTAGTGGTGTTTATAGATGACATCTTGGTGTATTCCAAGGATGAGAGTGAGCATGAAGAGCATCTCCGGTTGGTTTTGCAAGTATTGAGAGAGCATCGGTTGTTTGCTAAGCTTAGCAAGTGTGATTTTTGGTTTCGGGAAGTGTCATTTCTGGGTCACATTGTTTCGGCTAGAGGTATTCAGGTGGATACAGCCAAGATTGAGGCGATAGTTGATTGGAAAGCGCCTAGGAATGTTCAGGAAGTGATGAGTTTTCTTGGTTTGGCGGGTTACTACCGTATGTTTGTTAAGGGTTTTTCAGTGATTTCCGCTCCGATGACTATATTGTTGAGGAAAGAGGCCAGATTTGAGTGGTCAGATCGATGCTAGGCTTGTTTTGAGCAGTTGAAGAAGTTGTTGGTTGAGGCTCCTATACTTACTCAACCGATCTCAGGTAAAGAGTTTGTCATGTATAGTGATGCATCGGGTGTCGATCTTGGATGTGTGCTGATGCAGGAAAGTAAGGTTGTGGCTTATGCTTCTCGGCAGTTGAAGCCACATGAGAGGAATTATCCGACACATGATTTAGAGTTAGCGGCTGTGGTTTTTGCTATGAAGATTTGGCGCCATTACTTGTATAGGGAGAAATGTAGGATCTTTACGGACCATAAGAGCTTAAAGTATTTCCTCACGTAGAAGGAATTGAACATGAGACAGCGCCATTAGCTTGAGTTGTTTAAGGACTACGACTGCATTGTGGATTACCATCCTGGTAAGGCCAATGTAGTTGCTGATGCACTGAGTCGGAAGTCAGTTTCAGCCTTGTTTCTGAGACAGTTTAAATGGAGATTTGGTTCAAATGGATCTTTGATTGCTCAGTTGAGAGTGAAACCTTCTTTGAGATAGAGGATTGTGGATGCTCAGAAGGTTGATGAGAGGCTGCAACGGATTGTGCAAGAGGTCAATTTGGGCAAGCAATTAGATTTCTCAGTTCGGGATGGAGTGTTGATGTATGGGAACCGCTTATGTGTGCCAAAGGATGAGGAATTAAGGAGACAGCTTCTGAGTGAAGCGCATAGTACAGTTTTCACCATGCATCCGGGTAGTGACAAGATATATCGGGACATGAGGCAGTTCTATTGGTGGTCAGGTATGAAGAGGGACATCGTGGACTTTGTATCCAAGTGCTTAACATGTCAGCACGTAAAGGCTGAGTATCAAGTTCCTTCGGGATTGCTCACGCCTTTGTCCGTTCCCGAGTGGAAATGGGATGACATTGCCATGGATTTCGTTTCTGGTTTGCCGTTGACACAGAGGAAGCATGATTCTGTATGGGTGATTATGGATAGGCTTACGAAGTCAGCTCACTTCTTGCCTGTGAGAGTGCATTATCCGATGGACAGGTTGGCCAGCATTTATGTGGATGAGATAGTTCGGTTGCATAGAGTGCCATTGTTCATAGTATCCGATTGGGACCCAAGGTTCACTTCCAAGTTTTGGAAAGAGTTACAGAGAGCTTTGGGTACTAAGTTGAACTTCAGTACAACATTCCATCCTCAGACAGATGGTCAGTCAGAGCGGGTCATTCAGATTCTGGAGGACATGTTGAGAGCTTTTGTTTTGGATTTTTCGGGTAGTTGGGACAGATATGTGTCGCTTATGGAGTTTGCCTACAATAATAGCTATCATTCGAGCATCGGTATGGCACCGTATGAGGCTTTATATGGTTGGCAGTATAGGACTCCGGTTTGTTGGACCGAGTTATCCGAGTGTTCAGTCATTGGGCCAGAGTTGGTTAGGGATACCGAGGAGAAGATTAGAGTTGTGCAGCGGAATCTGAAGGCAGCTAAGGATCGACAAAAGTCCTAAGCCAACTTAAAGAGAAAGGATGTGCAGTTTGAAGTCGGGGACAAAGTCTTCCTTAAAGTGTCGCCTAGGAGAAAGGTGCTTTGGTTTGGAAAGAAGGGGAAGCTTAGTCCTCGCTTCATTGGTCCGTATGAGGTTTTGGCCAGAGTTGGTCTGATAGCCTACAGATTGGCTTCACCGATGGAGTTGGACAGGTTGCATGATGTGTTCCATGTTTCGATGCTTCGTCGGTACCGATCAGATCCTTCACATGTGTTATCGGTTCAAGAGGTGCAAGTACAACCTGATTTTTCATATGATGAGGAATCGAGAGCCATCTTAGCCCGAGAGGTGAGATAATTTAGATGTAAGCAGATTCCGTTGGTGAAGGTATTATGGAATCACCATTGAGTCGAAGAAGTGACATGGGAACCAGAAGAGTCGATGAGAGCTCAGTATCCGCAGTTGTTCAGTTCAGGTGAGAATTTCGAGTACGAAATTCTTGTTAGTAGGGGAGAGTTGTCACACCCCGTTTGCCCCCTAGTAGAATGAGCCATATGTGTGTGCATGCGTATGTGTATCTTGGCATGTGTTTTAAGGGCATTTTGATAAAAAGGCATGTTTTATGAGTTTTGTTAGCATGTGGTGCATGTATGTTATTAGGGTGGATATTAGTTGGGTTGCATTTGGGTGTGTTTTTCTCACACCTTTGTAGGATGTGAGTAAGTTGAGTTATGTTTGTGTGCATATGAGCATATCATTGTAGGGTGTGCATTAGTTGGGCTTATGTTGTGTGTGAGTGTCCATACCTTGGTAGGGTGTTTTAAGTTAGGAATGCATAGTGTGTGTGTGTTCATTGCCTTGTTGGGTGTGAGTGGTTAAGTTCCACCACTAGGAAGTGGACACATAGTTAGGGCAAAGAAAAGAGAAAGAAAAAGGAAGAAAAGGGGGAAAAATTCAGATTGTATTCTCTCTTTTCACGTTTTTCCCCTTCCCTTATCTCCTTCTTCATTTTCTTTTCTTCAAAGAGCCTAAGTGTGGATTCAAATCTTAGTAGGTGGAAATTAATCATCCTTTGCATCCAATTTGGTAAGTATGTGTTTAATCTTGCATTGGTTTTCTTTCTTCCAGCTTTTTCTTCTATTCATATATTCTGGATTAGTTTTAACCTAGGGTTGTTCTTTGTGTGTGTTCTTGCTGGAATTTTGTTTAGCTGAGCCTCCTCTAAATTCCAAAGGCAAGGATATTGCAGGGACTAAGCATTAGGAGCAAAGGATTTCAGGTTTGGGAAAATTCTCTGTGCATTGGTTATTTGCATGTGGTTCTTGGTGCATGTATATGTATGTTTGCTGGAAATGTTTGATGTGTAATTGGTTTATTCCATGTGGATTTTAAGTTAATGCTAAGATCTGATGTACAGAAAGTGAAAGTCAAACTAATGTAAGGTGATTGAATTCTTGCTGCAAATTCTTGAATTTTGTTATTTTAAAGTTTTAGTTGTGTAAATTGTTGAATTATTGAATTAATGGTTGATATATGTCGGTTGTGGTTGGACGGCCAGGTTGAGGTAAGTTTTGATGTCATTGAATTGTTAAAATATGAGTTTTTGGCTGTGTGTAAAGTTTGGGATTGAAATGGGAGCAGTCTGCAATTTCTGGAATTTCCAGAAGTCACACGACGGTAAGGCCTTAGCTCACCGCCGTGTGGATCGAGGAAGTCTGCGATTTCTGGAATTTCCAGAAGTCACACGGCGCTAAGGCCTTAGCTCACCGCCTTGTGGATCGAGGAAGTTCTTCAGAAAAACCCAAGGCTGTGATTTTACACGGCGGTAAGGGTTTCCCTTACATCAGTGTAAAATGCCTCTGCCTGTCTCTGTGTAGGGCATGTTACACGGCGGTAAGGGCTAACCCATACTCCCGTGTAAGGTGTCTTACACGGCGGTACGGATTGGCCATACCGCCGTGTAAAACGCTACTGTCCTCCTTATATGCAGATTTTTTACTTCTTTCCTTTTCAATCCTTTACCACTTGTGTTTGGTTTCAATTATTAATTAGTGTTATTTTATCTATCTAACATCATTTAGTTGTGCGTTTTGCTATGCTATAGCAGTATGTGTTATATGTAATAGTAAAGTGAGTTATGCTCAAGTATGAAATCTATATGTGATGAATATTGGAATGTAAATTGTGTTATGCATGACCTGCTAGAGTCTAGTAAGTGAATAGTTAGGCATGCCTAATACAGTCTTTTAGCTGCAGCCTCAATTCAGTTCGGACCCTGATCAGGTCCCCGTTTGATTCCTCACGAACCCCTCAGTATCTGATCTTGTTTAAGGTCCCTTCAGTAAAATGTTTTGAAAATGATAAAGTAAAATGGTTTCCGATTTGTACCCATAAGGTACTGTCTGTATACTCGTTATCCACTATTATGAGCCAGCAGGTGTTATGTGTTCTGTCTACTATGTATTACTCTGATATGATTATGCTAATGTGATATTCAAATGAGTTTAATAATGAGATGAATATTCAGTTAATATGATTATGAACATGAGTATATGATGGGGAATTTATGGCTTTAATATGCAAGTAGGTTTATATATGTTCATATATGATGTTATGTTATGGATATTGCATTTGCCATTATGAATGTGTTATGCCTTGACGACCATTATGAGTGGCCGTCCATATCATATGTGTGTTTCCCCACTAAGCGTTTATCGCTTAGCACGGTGTTCTTACCCGTGCAGGTGCGGAGGATATTTTTCCTTTGGCAGAGTCGCTGCCAGTCAAGCCAACACAGGAGGGTTAGTGTTAGGGCTTTAGTCTTCTGTAGTAGGATGATTCTTTTTGTAATAGAACTCTCTTATATCTTTATAGCTTCCGCATATGTATTAATCTTTTGGGACATGTAATCTTTTGTATTTTCAGCAAGTTGATCAAAACAGTAATGTAATGGATATTGTTATATTAATGCATGATCAGTTGTTCCCTATTTTGTTTGCAAAGTTTTTAATTACCCTGTGTTTATATATGTATGCTTTAGATGATTGTATGATTTGTACTGTACTGGTGTGGTGGCACCTTGACTC
Source organism: Excoecaria cochinchinensis (assembly GCA_947683425.1). NCBI lineage: Eukaryota > Viridiplantae > Streptophyta > Magnoliopsida > Malpighiales > Euphorbiaceae > Excoecaria > Excoecaria cochinchinensis. The sequence continues at coordinate 3,163,478 of CANTUQ010000129.1, forward strand.
ATACGGCATCTCACTCCTTATCGGATGGGATCGCCTATGTATGGGTAGGGGGTCGTGTTACACAATCAACTCATCAATACTGAACTTAATCCCCATATCGAATGGTGTCTGCGGCTGCTCCTCCTCCACCTGCTACTATGGAGGCTGGCCCTCCTGGAACTCCGACTGTTAGGGAGGCTGCTCCTCCATCCGAGGCTCATCCTCTACTGGCTGAAGAGAAGGGAGGCCAAAAGCATGTCTGGTCTCGTGTATAGTGCGCAGCCTATACTCCTCAGCCTGTCCGGGCACCTGAACTATCATCCCCATAGTCAGGGCCGATAAAGCATCCGCATAAATACTCTCATCCACTGCAGGCCCTGCCACCATGGCCCATAAACTCCAAATCTCAGTAGCATTGAGTGAGCCCAAGTTACCAGCCCATCCCAAATAAGAGCTGGAGATAACCTTATGGATGTACTAGAGAGCCTATGACGAGAGTACCGTACTCTTCGCCGTATCATGGTCATACGGCACTCCCGGCAAGGCTAAAATCTCCACAATGTCCAGGCAAGGACGTGCCTACCTAGAGAAATAAAAAAATTTGGGCAGCATCCCGACAAGGATGTCCCAACCCAGAAAATTATATAAAATAAAATAATATTTGGCAACATCACAACAAGGATGTGCCCTACCCAGAGAATAAAATAAAATAAAAATTTGGCAACACCCCGACAAGGATATGCCCAACCTAGAAAATGAAAAATATTTGGGCAGCATCTCGGCAAGGATGTACCCAACTTGCTACATAAAAAAAAAAGCAAATGGGACAGGCCTCAGGCCCCAAGAAACATTTCAGTTCACTTTTCTAGTTTTGATCAGTTCATGCTAACCCTAAAAAAAATTAGCATACAAGTTCAATAGTTTCTTTTTTTTTTTCATTGGTTAGAGTGTGCATGCATTCCTATAACTACATTTTGTACCAGTCTAAAGAAATTAAAGAAATTAAATAAAATAAGTAGAAAACACTACATTTTGCTACACACGCATTATTCATGTAAATTATTCCCAAAAATAAAGAAAGGAGTAGAAAAATTGACCAATTAACCTATAAGTCGATGAAAATACAACACAGGGAAACACGAAAATAAATACTTCTAAATGTGCGTGATACTGGGGTGACCGTTTTGGTGCAAACGGCATGTAAAACGGACCAAAAACGAGTAAAAGAAGTGTAAAAAATGTAAATGAAACGACGAGCAGCGAGAAAAGGAAGAACAGAAAGGAAAAAGAAGTGGCTGACCCGTCGATTGCCCATTGTTTTATACATTTTCATGACAGACAGGCTGCCCGTCCATAGCACCGAGCGACGAGCAGTCTGTCTATCGGTCGAAATTTCGAACTTATGCCCTTATTAATTACACAATTAATTCCTAATTAATGTCTTTTTTTACATACTACCTGAATATTTTTTGACTTTAGCGTCCGGTGCGTGTCCCTGCAAATTATGAAGATGATAGAAATATGCCAAAATTATTTCAAGCATGTGGCATGCATGAAAATATGCAAGGGATAAATCTGCGAGGTTGTCAATGACCGACGGGCGTGCCATCGGAGAGATGAAAGACAGGCACCCCGTTGGTCATCTCTTTATTATAAATGGCCACTCTTTCTTATAATTCGTGCCATTTCACCACTCCAAGCCTTAGTTCAAGCTTTTTCTCAGGTTTTTTTCCCTTTTTCTTTCTTATTTCTTTTGTTAACTTAGATTTCCATTTATAGCACTTAGGAATGTCTTCTTCTGCCATTAACAAGATGCACCGAATCTTAGATAACCCTCAAACTTGGGAAAATAGCACCCTTACCCCACTTTCTAGTCTGAAATTTCTAAGGAGAGTTAGGATAGACCATAATCTCCTTTCAGTTGCAGTCCGGTTCTAGGACCTGTGGTTCCACGTTTTCAGGTTTACTTATCAAGAGTTGTGCCCCTTGCCTGAGGAATTCACTGCCATTGTCAGGACATGGTATCCACCCAGTGCCTTACCCTGCATTCTTCATTGTGGTCTGACTCACACTCGAGAAATTGACCTAGCCTTAAGCATAGCTCCTTCTGATGCTGCTCGTTTGGTTCCTCAGGGTTCCAAATTTACCTTGGAGCCACTGATTGAGGCGTTGAATGGATTCTCTGATGTTCCACCATGCCGTGCGAGTCTCATCTTTTTATTCTATCTGATGAGGTACTTGGCTATGACTTTAGAGAAACTGATTGGTGACTCTGGTCCATTCGGGATTCTGGATGACTTCCATCGCGGGCTGACCCCTTTCCCACTGATTCTCGCTGAGACTATCTTAGGGCTTGATTCTTTCCATGCTGGGTCTTCTGCCTCCTTCTATGGGAGCCCCTTATTACTCCAAGTAAGTCATTATTTTAAAAGGTAGTGCATCCCTTGTGGATTTTCACACTAGCTTTTCTTAGCGAGAAGTGCGTCCTTTTCGGATTTTCACACAACCCTATGCCTTACTTTTGCCGGAAGTGAACCCAACTCACTTCAGCGGCTTTTATTTTTATTTTTATTTTCTTTTGTTTTGTTTTCTTTTATTTTCTTTCTTTTTAGATATAGTTGCAAGAGAAGTTGAAGTTGCTATCAGAACCACAGCCTAAGGTCATCAGTCAATATTCTCTGAGGCATTTCCTTCCTTATCAATGACTATACACATTTGCAACTCCCGATGAAGGCATTACCAGATTCGGTGAAGTAACAGATGAGGACATTAGCTTTATGAGTGCTTGGCTTCCCCTATCTGCTGCTATAGTTGATGGCTCTTTCGGCTGTGTTCCCTTATGTGGGCTTTGTGAGGCTACTTTTTACATTACAGCCCGATGCGCTCGTCAGCTCAGGATGACTCAAGATGTGGTGAGAGTACCTCTATCTTTCTGAGGCAGAGTTCTGTCTACAGTTTTTGCTTTACGATATCATGATATTTGGGCTGAGCTACCAGTGAAGACTGTCATACCCTTTTTGGGGACCATTATGTAGCTTCTACCAGTGCATACAAGAGATGGGTACTTAGCCCTGCAGTTGATAACAGGACGCATCGACTTAGACTTTTCGCCGGCAAGAGTAGCAGTAGTGTTTAGTTTAGATTTGTATGCACTTTGAGCAATATGTTTCCTTTTAGAATAGAACTAGAAAATAACATAAATGAATGAATTCAGTTTTATTTCATTTCATAAAATTGTGTACATTTCAGTACGATTTCAGTATACATGATCATCATTTAACATTAATTCAAAAATGCACAACTACATTCATTTATAGAACCAAATCTTGATAGCATCAACTCATGTTACCAATTAGCCCTCTCGAGTTTTCTTGATTGGACATTTTCTCTCAAGCCTCTAATTTTTGACCAGGATGCCTTTTTTTTATTATTATTTTCACCTTGACGAGGCACCCAATTTTAGCAAGGGCACCTTTTTTCGATTTTCAACCCGCGGGGCTCTTTTTCTCTTCTTTTGGTTTTATTGTCTTTAGCCATGAAACCTCTTGAGTCTATCAATATTGACCGGCTCCTTAAATTTGTTGCCATCGCTATCTGACAGAATCGCCGCTCCTTTTGATAATAGCTTCTTGAGGATGAAAGGTCCGTCCCATATCGGTCTGAACTTCGCTCTGACATCGGGCGTGCTCGGTCTCATCTGCTTGAATACCAAGTCCCCTTCCTTTAATGGGTGTTTCTTGACCTTCTTTTCGAATGACCTGGCAAGCCTTTTCTGATAGACCTGATTATGATAGTAGGCTCTCATTCTACTCTCGTCTAGCATGTTCAAGTGTTGTAGCCGCTGTTGTGCCCATTCAGCTTTCGAAATCTAAGCTTCCATAACTACCCTCAATGACTTGAGCTCAATCTCGACTGGTAGTACTGCTTCCGTCCCATATGCCAATGAATATAGTGTGGCCCCTGTAGAACTTCTAATCGTCATTCTATAACCCCAGAGTGCAAAAGTTAACTTGTCTGCCTAATCCTTATAATTCTAAACCATCTTGGCCAGGATTCTCTTGACATTCTTGTTAGCTACTTCTACTTCCCCATTAGCTTGCGGACGATACGAGGAAGACTTATGGTGTTCAATGCCGTACTTCTGAAGTAACCTCTTCATTTCAGCCATAAACTGGACCCCATTGTCGGATACCACATGATATGGGAGGCCGTACCTTCATATCTGGTTCTTCTCAATGAATTTGGCCATATCCCGATCATCAACCTTCTTGAACGACTCAGCCTCTACCCACTTTGTAAAGTAGTCGATAGCAACTATGATAAATCTATGTTCGTTAGAGGCCATGGGACGTATTTCTCCAATAATATTAATCCCCCAAGCTGTGAATGACCAAGGCGACGTTAAACTGTGTAACTCTGAAATCGGCAGGTGCCTTAAATCTGTATACTACTGACACAACTGACATTGCTTTACGTATTTTGAACATTCGGTGTCCATGGTGAGCCAATAGAACCCTTGTCTCATGATATTTTTTGCCAGCATCAAGCCATTCATGTGGGCTCCGCACATACCAGCATGACTTTCTTCCATCACCTTTTCAGCTTCTTTCTCATCAAGACATCTTAACTAAATACCATCAACTTGTCGTTTATATAGCATCCCATCTATGCAGATGAACTGAGAGAATAACTTACGAATCAATCTCTGATCCTTCTCTGTGGTATCTAGATAATTCCTTATATCATGATACCATGGCTTCCCATCTGCTACTTTTGTTTCCATCACTGATTTGGACACAAAGCTAGGCCTTTCAGAACTAGAAATCAAAACTGGCTTCATAACTACCCCCTCTAGGTTATCCCATATTGATACTAGAGTTGCGAGTGCATTAGCTAATTGATTCTCGTCCCTCAGAATGAAGTGGAAAGTGCATACTTCTAACTGATTGCTCAAATCCTTCAAGTGTTTGACAAATGGCATCAACTACTACTCCTTCAAGTGTTTGACAAATGGCATCAACTGCTCCCTGAGAAGTTTTTAGTTTATTGCCCCCTGAGAGGTCTACAATTTTTGCTTATTTGTATAATGTTTCTATTGATTTCATTTCACCACTGTGACGCGCGCCGGATCCCCGCGGCCGCCCCTCTGACCGCCAGCACGTGGGCGATCGGGCAATTGTGGGTCCATTGACAGCTTGCGATGAATCGCAAGTGCGTCTATGTTGAGCAACACGGAGGTTTCATGGAGTCGCCACCTAATAGAACATTGGGAAAGTTTCTCTCGCCTCGGAGAGCCTAAGACTGCGCTTGGTATCCATTTTGGGCCAGCTAGAGGGATCATGGAAGGTGTACTCCTCACCCTAAGGAGCCTAGGATTAGCGCTAAAGCCTCGTGACTCAAGAAGTATCTTGAAGGATGACCTCTAACCTCTTGAGCCCAAAGACCAGAGCTGGGTTCGAGATTTCTCATCTATTTCTACCTCGATTATTTTATGATCAAATTTTAATTAACATTGATTCGCTCTCTCTCCACACGATGTAATTTAAATTAAAGCGCATTCATCCATTTAAGAGCATAAAATAAAATAGCATTAAAGCATGAAATAAATTTACAATAATACTAAGGGCAGAATACAACCCTCGTCTGTAAATGTGCGATACATGCATAAAACGAGTTATTTATTAACAAAGAGAACATTGGTCCTCGCATGCATTCATTATGGAAAACGATTTTTATGTGATGGTTTTATTGGGTAAAACTAGGACATTGGTCCAGTTTTATTTAGCAAACATTCTATTCAGTAAACAACATTTATGTGGTGGTTCTTTTAAGCACGGTCGAAAACCTTTTATTATTACAGACCACAAATATATACAATAATATAAAATTATATATTTCTAAATAAATAAATAAATGGATACATAAATAATTGCATAAACAAATAACAATAATAATAACAATAATCAATAATGATAATAATAATAAAACATAACATTAAATAATAAATAATCACAAATCAATAAAATTAAATAGCCACAGAACTCAACAATAATAGTAATAGTAATAATATTAAATAATAATAATAATTATAATAATAAATAAATATTAAAAATAACAATAATAAATAATAAAATAATATTAAAACATAATAATGAATAAATATAATAATAATAATAATTTAATAATAATAATAATAATAATAATAATAATAATAATAATAATAATAATAATAATTCAGAAATTAAATAAATATATAATAATAATAATAAAATAAAATATAAAGGAAATAGGGATTTACCTCGCCGGAGAGGCAGTGGCCTACACCTCCACCGTCGCACTGTAGATCGTCGTCACAGGGTCTCACCGGCGGTGTCTACGCGCCGAAAGCCGGCGCCGATTAGCCAGAAATCGCGTGCGAAGCCGCTGCCTTTGTCTCGGGTTCTTCTCCCTCACGCGCCGTCTGTCGGAGTCCGATGGAAGAACGGTGGGCGTCGCCTGAATCTTCCGGACCTCCTCCTCTCCACGGCGGTGGGGCCCGTGCGGCGATCGGTGGCCGAATCTGGCCGGCGGAGGCGACGCTTCCTCCCCTCCTCTTTCTTCTTTCTCTTCTCTCTCCGGCGTCCCTGTTTGGCCTGGGTCTGCTCCTCCCTTCTTTCCTTTCTTCTTCTTTCTTTGCTTTGATTTTGGTTTCCTTTTGTTTTTCCTTTTCTTTTTGGTTTTCTTGGGTTGTTCTTGCTCCCTGTGCTCAGCTCTCTCTTTCTTTTCTTTTCTTCTCCTTTTCTTTCTTTTCTTTCTCTTTTCTTCTTGATCTGCCGAGCCCCCACTCTCTCTTCTCTCTTTCTTTTCTTTTTCTTTCTTTTTCTTTTCCTTTCTCTTCTTCTTTCTTAATCTACCGAGCCCCTTTGTTTTTCTTCATCTTCTTCTTTTTATTCCCTAAAATTAGGGCTAATGGGCACAATGGTCATTTCCTCAATTTTCATGCCTTCAAATAATTCCTCCCATTTTCATATCTTAATTAATCTAACTTAATTAAAACTAATACACACACATACTAATTTAATTAAACATGCATATATTAATTAAACATTACACATTAATATAGTCAATTAATTAAATATTACAATAATTAAACATTACATATAAATATAATTAACCTATTTAATATATAATTTATCTAATTAATTAAACACTTTAAACTTTAATTTTTCATGCACTTTAATCACACAATAATATTAATTACTCAATTAACTAATAACAAAATTAATTAATTAATTTTTAATTTTACACACACATATTTATATATTTTTTTTTGTTTTTTTATTTATATATTTTTTTTTTGGTTTTTCTTTCGGAGGGAATAATCGAGGATCAAAATCACCATTTTCATTTTATGCCGGAGTTCGGGACCCGGTGTCTACACATTCTATTTTTGTCCCTTTTTCACACATTTTCACATACATTACTATTTCAACCAATTTTATCACATAATTATAGTTATACCCCTAAACTTTTATGAAATTAAGATACTACCCTTAAGTACCCTTTTCTAAATCAAATGTCATTTTCAATCTTTATCTTATCTTATCTTTATGCTTATCACTTAATCATTACCATATCCTTATTCTTATTACTTAATGATTATCATATGTTTATTCCTATCACTTAATCATTATCATATATTTATTCTTATCACTTAATCATTTTCATATCTTTATCTTTATCACTTACTTACATGCAAATCCATTTAATCATTCAATTAATTCTTTCTTTACACTTTTCTTATCATTTATTATAATAAATCTCTTCTTAATCAATTTCTTTGAATGTTTTCCCCTACTAACACCTAGTAATTATCACTAGACTGGATATGTGGGAATGGACTCACTCGCCCTAACCTACCGAAGTGGCACCCGCATTTCGGTAGTGTCGGAGTGACCACTAGGGGGTCAAATTACACTCCTATGACACTATGCTCAGAGTGGCCACTAGGGGGCCAAATTACACTCCGATGTCACTACACTTACACTTTACACTGCACTGACACTTATAAATAGACCGTCATTGGTCTACAATTGCAAGTCGCCGTGACTTCCTGCAGCGGCTTACACTGATATCCTTATGGCTAGCTATGTTTATATCCTGAACAATATTTACTGCCATATTACTTAGGGCAATATACAATCATCATTATTTTACTTACTTTCAAGCATTTCACTTCTAATTCACTCAATATTCAATATGTACTCATCCATAGCATGAGTTCACATAAATACACACTTATTTCATCACAACCATAGTTAACATGCTCCAATATCACACTTTATCATACACAACTATAATCTAATCATTTTAAATAAATTAACATAAACTTATTTCTCATTCGTCATTCACTTTATGCCATTATTCTTCACATTTAGTCAACTTTCACATTAATTAAGCTATATACACTATTCGGCCAAGGTACTTATTTTACACTATGATCTTATTTAATTCTTTTAATCACTTAATAATTCTATTTACATATTATACTTATCATGAACATTAATTACATGCCTTAATTAATATCATACACTAATTATTCCTTTAATATTCAATTCGGCCGAACATACACTTACTCGTTATGTTCACTTTTCTATCACTTGACCACTTAGTTAGCTTAATCTCATGTCATACACATCTTTTACATCACTTACTTATATATAACGCAAAAGTATATTAATAATTCCCATAGACATCAATTCGGCCTAGGTTTCACATTCACTTTAAACTTACTTTCCTTTCCTTTAATCACTTCATTTACTAAATATCATTCTAAACATTATCTAAACATCATTTATATGTTAAAATTATCAATTTTCTTACATAGTTTCTTTATGTTTTTTGTAACACCCTTATACCCTATATGTATACTGCCGACTTAGCGATACTATGCGATTACCATAATCGTTTAATAGTTATCACTTAATGAATTTAGCGGTTAATTTTTTTTTCTACACTTATTATAATATACACTAAGTTCACTTAAAACTTTAACCACTTATCCAACTTTTACATACCACTTATTCATTTACTTTACTTAGTTAACGATAACCTATAACTATCTAAATCACTATTCATTTGGTAAACATTTCATCAGTATAAAGGCTTATAATTTGCACTACCCAAACCTGCAAATTGAAAGTTCCACAGGCCCGGGAAGGGCACAACAATATAATCATCCTATAAGCATTCATCCCATCCGCCTTTCATCACACAGACATAATAAAATTCCACACAGATAAAATATATATTATGATATTACATGCCAACTTCAACTACTAATAAAGTGTATATACATGCCACAAAATATATCATTACACATACAAAATCAAAATATATCTCCTTCTCTTGGCTTGCTCCCCGGTCTGATGTACGCTGCTCCAAACCTACGGGGTACCTACATGCAGTCAAAAACAACTACGTGCTGAGCATTAGAATGCCCAGTGGTGGTTACCAATCTATAAATTTCCTAAGTAATTCTATTGAATAAACATGCTATAATTACATATTCTTATTATTGTCACTTATTATTATTTATATTTAATTCACTTGTTAAGTCACTTAATTAATCTCAAATTGATTTATTCCATCATTTAATTAAGCACATAACTATGAATTTAATCACTTAATTACACTATTTATTTCATTAACTATTTATTTCATTATCTCGCTTAATTATTTATTTTTCCATTAATTACATTTCAATATTTTTATTCCACTTTTTATTTTCTTAATTACGTTTTTACCCTTTTAATTTTTCCATGGTTTCCAATTTTATATTTATCTTTTCTATTAATTCCACTCATATCCCCACTTTTCACTTAATGCCACTTATGTCCTCATTTTTACACTTATTCAAATTTTATCCTTTTCTTTTTCATTAATTACCTTTATGTCCCCACAATTACACATATACTATTTATATCCAATATTTTACCATAATTACACTTATGTCCTCACTAATATACATAATTACCAAAATGCCCTTATTTATTCCATTTTTACACTATTAACCTTATTTAACTTCCTTTTTCCACATTTATCCTTATTTAACTTATTTAATTACAATTATACCCTTTTTACCTCATTTCTTCACTATTTAACTTACATTTTGGCAAAATTATAATGTAGTCCCCATAATATCACTTTTTCACTGTTGCACTATTTTATATCCATATTTCACCAAAATTACCATATTTCCCTTCCACTTACACTTTTAACTTATTTTCACCAATTTTTACCAACTTTTATAAAATTACCATTTTACCCCTAAACTTTCTATTTACTTCATTTTAGTCCCGTTTTCACTCATTTTCACCAATTTCACTATTATTACCATTTTTATCACATATTTACTATTATGCCCCTAGTATGAACCCGGTAGAAAATTTACTGACCGGATATACAGGACATGGGCTGCACAGACCCATTTCACTATAAAATGATCTCAGTGAGACCATTGTCACTGCACTTTACTACACTGAACACTGTGATAAGCCATCGTTGGCCTACCAATAATGAGTAGCCATGATTCATACCGCTGTGTGGAATCCCTATGGCTAGCCAATTATATCCTGAACTAGATTTCACTGCCAGACAGCTACTAAGGGCAATATCTTTTCAAAATCCATATAAGTATCACATTATATCAATATGTAAAATTCATCATACAACTTATTTTCACTTATCATTTTGCACATACACTCATTTATCCATATATAGTCACTTTAAAACATTAGATTATATATAGTATCAAAATACACATATGTTTGCCACATATACCATTTGGCCAAACTTTCAATTTTCCATATCATGCATTATAATTTCTCTCATTCATTCCTTTACACTTATTTCATGTTATTCAAGTCTCACATACCATTATTAAGCCACTTATCATCACATATCCCATTAAAATCCACTTAGTTCCATTCGGCCAAGAGCATATTCATATATTATGGTTTCTTTTCTTCATTCTTTTCATTCAATCATGCATTACACTTGTTAAATATATGCCTTAAATCACCTTAGAATTCAATTAAATCCCACATGTTCAATTCGGCCACTATTAGGGTTTTCATACTAATTTGATTTAATTTATTCTAACCACTTTTATACACTATATTTAGTCCCTTAAACGTGAATATCAAGTTAGATTTAATTATACACATCCTTTTCACGTACCTAATGTAACACCCCCATACCCCCGGTAAGGAATATCGGGGCGCTACGCGGGCACTTACGTATACATGTACATGCATTAGCGGAAGCGATAATAACAAATAAATTATTAGAAATAAGTTGGGCCCAAACAAAATTACTTTTATTATACATATAAACTATACATATACAAAAGTTATATAGTTATTACATATTCATTTATGTTACATATACAAATACATTTAACGATTATATGTCGAGACTAAACTCTCTATATACATAATGATGTTACTCAAAACATCAGAAACTCTAATTCTATCTTATACAAAAAGGGTATATTAAAAAGCTCCTAGTGGTCCTCACTTGCAGATGAACGCTTTCACTGGTCACACCTGTCAACCTACACGGAAACAAACATCCGTGCTAAGCGATAACGCTTAGTGGGGATGAAAACAATGCAAGGGACTTCTTTCGAAGTCTCAAAATAATTTACATATACATCACATATATTAGTCAAAGCACACACGCATATATTTTCACACTCATGTAAATCATAGATTCTAATTCATATAAACATGTGCTAGTACATATAACTATCCTGTATCATTCATCTCATGTACTTTAAATATTTACTTATAACACTACATATGTTCATTTCATGTTCACTATACATTAATAATAACGAGGATAAAACAATAAGCCTGAATTCCTTTCACGGTGGATACGGGTAACTCTGGATACTGTTTACAGTATCTTACATGTGGAGAATTAACTCAAACTCTATGGAATACACGAGGCATTCCGAACTCTGGGCACAATTAAGGCCAACTCTAGCAGCTGCACTCTAGCCCTTTATAAGCATGCTTATCTATCCACTATAACGGTAATCAGGCTCAATAACCACTCATATACTATATACAGATACTATCTCATCAACTAAAATTCAAGTCCATTTAATTCATATAATAATTATTAATCATGTTCGTTTAATTAATATTAGCTATGTAAGAGGCTTAAAAGATCAGTTTTAAACCAAATACGGACCAAATGGTAACATGCAATACTCATATAAACCTATAACAGCTCAAAACAGAAGCAGGAGGTCAAAACAAGACAAACAGAGAAGAAAAGGCAGGAGCACAACTCGTGCTCACTCATCCTACTAGGACAGATCATCCTACTCGGACAACTTATCCGACTAGGACAACTCATCCGACTAGTGTTCATCAATCCTACTAGGATAACGCATCCGACTAGGATTCATCCATCCGACTAGGATAACTCATCCGACTAGGACAACTCATCCGACTAGGATTCATCCATCCGACTAGGACAACTCATCCGACTAGGACAACTCATCCGACTAGGATAACTCATCCGACTAGGATTCATCCATCCGACTAGGATAACTCATCCGACTAGGACAACTCATCCGACTAGGATAACTCATCCGACTAGGATAACTCATCCGACTAGGATTCATCCATCCGACTAGGATAACTCATCCGACCAGGATAACTCATCCGGACAACTCATCCGACTAGGATAACTCATCCGACTAGGACAACTCATCCGACTAGGATTCATTTGTCCTAGTCGTGCTCATCTAGGGATAACTTGGGAAATTCCCACTCTGTCGCGATCGCAACAATGTCGCGCTCGCGACAGAAGCGTTTCCCCACCCACATGCTATACTAAGTGAACACTACCAGGGCAGTTTCTCGCATCTACTTTCTATCGTCTAAATGAGTCCCTAACACTCATTTTTAGGAAAAACACTCTTCTTAACAATTTTACCCTAGGATGTTATCTTTCCAATGGGACAAGTTTTAGGTCATTTGGACATCTGGAACTCTAGATATGACCCAAAAACCACATACTGCTCCTGAGAACCCGTTCAATCAGAAGGGTCTCGGTTTTTAAAACTTTTGAAGCTCTTAAGGCCAGCATTAGCTCCGGCACTCTCTTAGACATTTCTAGCTGCAGATCTTAGGGTTCAAACGCCATCTGAATCAACTCCATTGGAACTCTGAAACGCTATCTATTGTCACAACAACACACAGAGGTCTGTGAACGACTAAACAGACTTTTACCCATAACACACTTCACAACTATAAAACATGTATAACTCATCTAACACTCATATAACCACAACATATGCATATTCAAACATCATATATCACAACAAGCAATCAAAACGAGTAAAAGAAAACCGCACATGATCCCTACCTCTAGGATGTTGAACCGCGCTCTCTACTCGGCTCCGACCTTCTCTTTGCCTTTATTGGGCCTCTTGTCCACAGCTTCCATGCACAAACCATTCAACATACCAAAGTTACTCTTCTCTCTTACTTTAAATCAAAAACAGAAATAAAATAGAAGAAGAAGACCAATACTAACTTAAGAGCATTACTTACCTTCTTAGGATACCTAATCAAGCTCTACTAGTCCCTCTCAAAGCCAACCCAAATGAATCACTCAAAACAGTGTAAAGAAGAAGAAGAAGGAACGAAAGAAAGAGCAGGGCAAAGGAAAAGAAAGAAACTCACGTGAAAGAAGAAGAAAGAAGCAGATAATCTAAGTCAATCCAACAATTACTATAGTAATAAATGTCATCTACCACTTAAATGCATAGTTATCTTCTTATTCCCTTTTAATTAATCCTAATCTCCTTTCTTTAACTCTTAATCACTCTTACCATGGGTTAATCTATTGCCACTTGTCACTTCCCTACGGTGCCATGTGTCACTCTTCTACAAGCCACAAATTAAAAATTCCAATTTAAATACCCTAACACCGGAGTGGTTCTGTCGCGCCCGCGACGCTTGTCGTGCTCGCGACAGGACTCACACACACAACACTAATCTTTCTTGAACCAAAATTCTATAATTCTTCTAGGGCTATTTCGGGGTGTTACACCTAACCTTAGACATAACCTAAAAAGCAACACAAACATTAGGAAAAGTATAGATTTAGCAACCACAAACCTCTTTTCCAAGTTCTAGATCACTTCAAGTTTGCTTTTCCTTTCCTTTAGCTTGGGAAACACCCTCCTTACCTTGATTTCCTATATAGGCTGAATACAAAATCACTCATAACATTAAAACCAAGCTTCAAATGGAAACTCTAACCTTATAAACATGTTATACAGCCCCAAAAACCTTAGTAGGGACCAATGAAACAAATTATAAACCCTTAAATCACATACCCAAAAACTCACCCTAAACTTTGCTCACTTGATTTCTCCACTTCCAGTGCACCAAATGAACTCAAACCACTTCTAAAATGTTGTAGAGGAGCTGAAATTTAGGTAGGGAGCTAAGACTTGATGAGAAAATGGAGTAGAAGAAGAGAAAAATGGAGAAAAATGAGAGAAAGATAATTCGGTTTTGAAAGGGACAGGGGAGGCCGACTTTGTCTCGGTTTTTCTAGAGAAATCCAGCCACTTCTCTTCCTTATATAGCCCTCTAATAAACCAAACAAGTCCAACCAAAGTGGTCCGACCGATTTAAACTAAAATATCGGTTTTTCGGTTCATTTGCACTTTTTTTAAGCATCTATATGTTTTACTAATTATTTTCACTCCTAACTAATTCCATTGATCTTAAAACATCAAAAATAGGCTCCTTGCAAATTTTTAGCTCAATCGGAGTTCATTTGGGCACCGGTTCTCTTAGATCGGTTCGCTTCGATCAGTTTTTCTTTTGCCATAAAATACAACTCTAGAACTACCAAAATTCACAAATAACACTCCCACTATCTTATTTTACGCACTTAACATATATTGGGAAATTTAAACCTCTAATAACCCCTTGGTCAAACCTCGGTTCCAATTGAGCCGAACCGGAGGCCAACTTCAGAATGACTTTCAGAGGTCGTTTTAGCTCCCTTTTCAGTTCCGATTTCACCACTAGACTCCTTATGACTCACAGATCATTTTTGCAAAATTAAAATTTTTTGGGCGCTGGACAGCCGGGTTCGCTATATAGCGAGCCCCGTGTCACCTGAATCGGAACCACTATAATTTAACGCACTTATCACTAACGTTTAACACTAGCAAACTCACTCCCTACACTGTTCGACACTGCGATTCTCATGATAACACTAAAATTACACTCCGACACTACCAGACCGACATTTGGGCTATTAAATTTTTATTCGGTCTCACTTATCATTTTCACATTATGTTTCTTTAATTCACTTTAACCACATACACATGTTTATTTAGTCCCACTAAACATGTTTATCAAGTTAGATTTAATTATACAAACTTAAATCTTATGTTGACACTTAGACATAACCTAAAATACATATTTAATCAATGGAAAAGGAAGGATATTGTATCCACTCACCTCAGATTCTTGTTCTCCACATCATAAACATGCTTCCCATGGCATAACTCCTTAAAGCTTCATCATTTCCTTTAATTCCCTAAGGTAGCCAAATTCAAAAATCTACATAACTTTAAAACTAAACTTTCCATATGAAATATAACATCATAAATGTGTTCTACACCCTCAATAACCCCTATAGAGACCAATAAACTAAATTCAAAACCCTTAAATCTCTTACCTCAAAATGAACCCTAAACTTTGTCACTTAATTTTTTTTAACTTTAAATGCTCCAAATGGACTCCAATAACTTCTATATGACTGTAGAGAAGCTAAAATTTTTCTATGGGGTTGAATTTTGGGGAAAGATTGAAGAAAGAAGAAGAAAAATGGAGGAGAAGTGAAGAAAAAACATTTGATTTTGAAGAAGAAGAACGAGGACAGTTTTGGATGGATTTTTCTAGAGAAATCTGGCCTCCTCTCTTCTTATATACCCCTCTAATGAACCAAACCAGTCCAACCAAGGTGGTCCAACCGATTTAAATCAAAATTTTGTTTTTTTTATTCAATCGCAGATTTCCTAATAATCTATATGTTCCTCTTATTATTTCCACTTCTAAACAATTCCATTGATCTTAAAACATCAAAAATAGGCTCTCTAAAAATTTTTAGCTCAATCGAAATCCATTTGGGCCTCAGTTCACTTAAACCGGTCCGATTCTATCAATTTTCCTTCTGCCATAAAACACAACTCTAAAGCTGTCAAAATTCACAGATAACACTTCTATTGTCTTATTCTACACACCCAACATCCATTAGGCCTCATTCACTATTTATAACCTCTCGATCAAACCCCAGTTCAAATTGAACCGAACCGAAGACCAACTTCAGACTGATTTTTGGAGGTCAATTTGACTCCATTTTTAGCTCAAATTTTACCAATGGACTCCTAACGACCCATAGATCATTTTCACGAATAATAAAAATTCTAAAAAGGACAGTCGGGTTCACTGTATAGCCACCCTGAGGTTACCCATCCCAGAATCACTATACTTCCGACACAGATAACACTAAACTTTAATGCTAGCAACCTCAATTCCTACACTATTTGACACTGCGATCGTCATGATAACACTGAAATTATTCACTGACATTTCTAAACCGATATTTGGGCTATTACACTCTTTCTCATATTCAACTACTGACATAGCTCTCTGCCTCAGATTTAGAAATTGCTTCCAATTAGCTTCCCGATAGGCCTTTATAATATACTTGTTTCGGAACTCCTGTACAAAGAATTCTCAAGTAATAGTGTTCGAAAGCGTAAAATGCCTTAATACTAGTTTCCAGCAATCATAGGCAGATCCTTAAAGAAGTGACACCACACATTCAACCTTCTATTCAGTAGGGCATCTTATCTCATCCAATGCTTGTTGAATCCTCTCAATCCAATACTGAGCCCAAATTGATTCATCCAAACTAGTTATGTGGAACTCTTCTGGCCCATGCTTCCTCAAAGATTCCAATAGAGCCCTCAGTACTGTCACTCGATCGAGCACCCTTGCCTTGTCTTGTGACATTTTGAGTAATGCTTTTAAAGGGACCATAGTGTGACCCGTGCCGAGCACCAGTACGCTCTAAACGCCCACTTTTAGGGAATTCGAGAGAGGTTCATAAAACTTATAAGAGATTGCAAGGGCATCTATTTTGGGCAACGAGGAGGTTTTTTAGAGTCACCAACCAATAAAACATTGGAAAAGGTCGTCTAGCCTTATGGAGCCTAAGACGGCGCATATGTGTCCATTTTGAGCAAGTCAGAGATATTTTGGAGACTGCAACCCAATAGCACATAGGGATGGTCCTCTAACCTCATGGAGCCTAGGACTATGCAAAGAGGGCCTATTTTGGACAATAATAGATATTTTGGAGAGCCCACCCCAATGAGACATTGAGATGGTCCTCTAACCTCATTGAGCCTAAGACCAGAAATGGTTCGAGACTTCCCATTTATTTATACCTTGATTAAGGTTACAATTGAGTTTTAACTATAAGATTTCATTCCATTCTCTCATTCAATTTAATGCAGTTAATTAAAGTGCAAGTTGATCATATAATAAAAGTGGTAAATGGGAGCAAAATTAAAATATGATAAATGAAAATCCAATAAATTACGACAAAACTAGGGGCAAAATACAACCCCCATTGTAAATAGCATGCGAATCATACATAAAATGGGATATTTGTTAAGGATGAGGACGTTAGTCCTCGCATGCATACGTACATAAAAATAATTTTATAGTGTCAATTTTATTTGATAAAAACTGGGACATTCATTTTATTAGTGAAAGTTCCAATCTAATTAATATAAACATTTAGCCATCTTCAAGTTAGCAGAATAAAATAATATTTATAATAAATGAAAATTGAAATAAAGTGGAGTAGGGTAAAAGAATAAACCCGAATAATACTCTTTAAATCATTGTGATGTCCTCCATTTCTTATAACCCAAATCCAACAAAGAAGCAATAAAACTCACAAAAACCAAAAAACATATTAGTGCAATAATTAAAATAAAAATGAAAAATAAATAAAGAAAAGAATCTATAAAGAATTATCGTGAAAATAAAAAAAAAAGAAAAGAAAAGAATAAGTGGCAAAAAATAGTGAAGAAAAATGGAGGGGAGAAGGCCTAGGGACGGCACATGGCACGTGAACGACGGGCGTCCCTAGGCCGACTGATGAGCAGAGATAGAAGACATTGGCGGCCCATCGCTTGGATGAGCAACGGTCGTCGGTGGATCCTTTGCTCGTCGGTCATCCCAAACTCGAAAAGAATATAGAAAATCAAATGAAAGTTGGGATTTTATGTGTAAAATCAATATGAAATGATTTAATGCAAAGGAGATTTATACAAAATGTTTACCCTCGGAATATTACCTTTGAAGGTGAATATTGCATGATTTTTCTTCCTTGAATTCTACAAGGATTGACCTGTGATGTGTAATTTTACGAGATTTTTGACTGTAAAATCGTGTTTTTGAAAACAGGTAAAGAAAACAAAATTGTATTTTTCCTTCTTGACGTTTTGGTAGTAATTATAAATGCTAGAAATGGCCGAATCGGATAAAAATGAATTAATTTCATTCCCTCAGATTCATCTTAATTCGAATAATATTTGATGAAAGTTTTACAAAAATAAAACCAAGAAAACTTTTTATAGGAAAATTCTTTATTTTGTAAAAATTGCTAACCCTAAATAATGAGCCTCAACCCCCTATTTAAAAGTTTAGGAAGGTAATTCAAATAAATTCAAATTTGGAAATTAAATTTAAAAAAGATTTCTGAAATTGAAATCAAATCTGAATGATTTACAGAATATTCTCAAAATTAAATAAGAAATTTGAAAATATTTGAAATGATTTGAAAGATATAAGAAATCTTAGAAATATATTTGAAAAGATTTAGGAAATATTTGGAAATCTTCGAAATATATTTGAGAAGATATGAAAAATTAGAAAATTCCGCCAAACTAACGATAGATTAAAGACTGACGGGCATCCGTGGAGGACCGACAGGCATTGGTGAGGGGTACCCATGGTCTTTTGAGCGGCGGTCAACTCCATAAGGGATGAATGCCGAGAGATAGCCATTGCTCGTGAGAGGCAGGTATCTCTCGCACGAGCGATAGGCGTCACACAACGCGAGAGACGGTCTCCGCAATCGAGCAACGGTCGGCACTCGTCGCAAGCGACGGGCATCTCACACGAGCGACGGGAATCGTTCCCACGAGAGATGAGCCCATTTCGAGCGAGCAACATGCACTGCTCACATGAGAGGGGGCCCTCCCGAGGAACGAACGACGGGCATCGCTCTGACTGATGGCATACCCGTCTGTGGAGCAAAATCAAGATTTTTAAAAGACGAACTCCTCCTGATGCCCGAAAATCCCCTATCATCAAGAAAAATCCTCAATCCTTATAAAATAGGAGAATGAAAACTCACAACTTTCATCCATTTGCCTGGAATGAACATTAATATCTTCATTAGGTAACTCTGATCTGGATTGGCTCAGGACCTAGTGTCTACAAATGGGCACATCACGTCCTGCACTTGCTGGTGCAGACTAATAAGACTCAGACACTCTAATATATCTGGGGTTCACACTTTTTGCGGTCTCTTTTCAAGCGTCTTGAGAAGGATCCATCGATATGAGATGTAAACAAGGACATCCACATTAAGTCAACAAATCTATTCGCATCCTAAACTAAACCATGCCCCTCAAGCAAGCCGTGGTAGAGGAAGGGGTCGAGGTCGTGGTGGATGGCCTAGAGATGGAGCTTCTTCTGAGTCAGTGGATCACCCTCTAGTGGCACCAGCTATGACTTATTGTGACGCATGCCGAACCCCGGGGCACCTCGAACCACCCGCTTCTAGGGCCTTCGGGAGAGGTTCATGAAAACTTGTAAGGAATTACAAGTGCGTTCATTTTGGGCAACAAGGAGGTTTCTTAGAGTTGCCACCCAATAAAACATTGAGAAAGGTTGTCTAGCCTCAGTTAGCCTAAGACAGTGCTATTATGTCCATTATATGCAAGCCGGAGGTGTCTTGGAGGTTCCATCTTGATGATAGGATGGACCTCTAACCTCACGCTTGGGCAAACCAGAGGTGTCTTGGAGGCATCCACCCTAATAGAACATTAGGATGGCCCTCACGCCTCGTGGCGCCTAGGACTGTGCAATTTTGAGCCTTTAACGGGACACAAAAGGTGTCTTAGAGGCCCCATCCCAATAGAACATTGAGATGGCCCTCTCGCCTCATTGAGCCCAAAGACCAGAGAAGGTTCGGGATTTCCCATTTATTCATACCTTGGTTAGGTTTATAGTTGAGTTTTAAATTTATCGTTTCATCCCATTTCTCATTCAATTTAATACAGTTAAATTAAAGCGTAGATTGTCCGTTCAGGGAAAGCGATAAATAAATAAAGTATAATTAAAGTAAAGTGCACAAAAATAAATTACAATAAAACTAGGGGCGGCATACAACCCCCATTGTAAATAAAATACAAACCATACATAAAACGGGCTATTTGTTAAAGATGAGGACATTGGTCCTCGCATGCATATTTATTATAAAACAATTTTGATGTGATAATTTTTATTTTGGATGAAGAAAATTGGGATATTGGTCCCATTTTTATTAGGAAAGATTCCAAGTTAATTAATAAAAATGTTTTTGTGATTTAACCATTTTTATATTAGCGGGATTAAAATAATATTTACAAGAAATTGGAAATGAAGATAAACTAAAAGGAGATAGGGTAAAGAAAATGAACTAAATTGGTGTCCCCGAATTATCCTAGCGGACTCCCCTTCTCAGCACCCCATATTTAGTGAAAATAAATAAGCTCACAAAAAAAAACGAACAACATGTGAGTGGGATAATGAAATAAAATAATGGAAATAAAAGGAAATATTAGAAATAAAATAAATAAGCAATAGATATAAATATCTATATGTTGATGAAATAATTGTGAATAAATAAAATAAGAAAATAAAAGAAAAGTAGGATTTGGCCTAGAATATTTACTCTCAGAATTCATGGTCGATGAAGGGAAAATATGATTGATTTCCTTGGTTAGATCCGCAAAATTAAGTTGAAAATGAAAAAGTTGGAGTTTTATTCCAAGAAAGAAAACTGCTTAAAAATGAAGAATGAGAGAAAATAACAACTCAAGAACAAAGAATTATTTTCTTTGTCTCAAGAAGGATTATTTTATTGAAAACTGATTTGAGAAATTTATTTGAAGAAGAAATTTCATAAAAAAATAGAGAGAATTCTATTAAAAAAGAAAGAATAAAAAGTAAGAAATTCGACCCCTTCCCTCGATCCTCAACCTCCTACTTATATGTAAATGAGGATGAAGATAAAAAAATTTAAATCTTTTTAAAATTTAAATTTAAAAATCAAATCCTTTTTAAAATTTGAATTTAAAAACAAAATCCTTTTCAAAATTTAAATTTAAAAACAAAATCCTTTTCAAAATTTGAATTTAAAAACAAAATCCTTTTCAAAACTTAAATCCTTTAAAGATATATATCAAATCCATTTGAATTCAAACCTAATTTTATAAAATCAAATATTTTTAAATTAAAATTAGATTTAAGGATAAAATCAAATCCTTTTGAATTCAAATTAGAATTTAAAAGATAAAATTAAATCCTTGACATTTATCTTAAGGATAAATAAAATTAAATTAAAAAATTAATTTATTAATTTTAAAAACTGAAAAATATATAAAAATACAAAAAATAATTTTGGGAAAAAATCATGAAAAAAGGCCAAAAATTCATTTTTGGCAAAATTGGGTGTTTTGCGGCAGAACAGGGGAGACCGATGCCCGTCGGCGTGCACGACGGGCGTCGGTCTCTCGCCCAGCACGCGAAGCAGCGCGCAGACGCGTGCTGGGCGTCTCTCAAGCGGGCGACGCGTGCTGGTGCCCTCGTGCCTGCACTCTGCTGCGCGTCGACATTCACAGAATTTTTTTTTTAAATTTAACTAAAAAATACTATAACTTCTAAACCCAATTGTTCAAATCTAATTTTCAAAATATTTTTTATTATTTTTATTTTTTACTCTAAAATGCAAATTTGACCAAGAAATCATCACTTTTAACCTTTTTGCCTGTGAACAAGCATCTTATCATCATTGGGTAACTTCGATCTGGGCTGCCTCAGGACTCGGTGTCTACAGTTCCTCCCAATTTTGGGGAAACTAGTGCACTAGGGCCTATATGAGCCAAAATTCAGAGAAGAAGGAAAGAGATGCGTACCTGAGGTAGCCCTTACGTTTTTGCTGTGTGGAAGGTTGCGGCTTGTCGCTGTCGAGCTGTGGTGTTATCCAACTGTGGCTCATTCACATTGTCCCGCTAGCCTCGGCTCGGCTTGCACGATGCGAGGTGCAGTGTTATCTAACTGCAACTCCATTGCAATTTGTCCCGCTGGCCTCATCTCGGCTTGAACGGTGTGAGGTGTAGTGTTCTTTAACTACAACTCAGTTGCGATCTGTTCTACCGCGTGTGCCCCGCTAGCCTCATCTCGATTTGCACGGTGTCTATGAGATGCTGTGTTATCTAACCACAATCCCGTTGTGATATGTTTTATCGCAGGTGTCCCGCTGGCCTTATCTCGGCTTGCACAGTGTCTGTGAGATGCAGTGTTATCTAACCACAATCTCTATTGCGATCTGTTCTATCGCAGGTGTCCTGCTAGCCTCATCTCGGCTTGCATGAAGTCTGTGAGATGCAGTGTTCTCTAACTACAACCTCTGTTTGCGATCTGTTCTATTGCTGGTGTCCCGCTAGCCTCATCCCGGCCTACACGGAGTCTGTGAGATGTAGTGTTCTCTAACTACAACCTTTGTTTGCAATCTGTTCTATCGTTGGTGTCCCGCTAGCCTCGTCCCGACCTGCACGGAGTCTGTGAGATGCAGTGTTCTCTAACTACAACCTCTATTTTCGATATGTTCTATCGCTTGTGCCCTGCTGTCCTCATCTCAGTATGCACGGTGACTGCGGGATGCGGTGTTCTCTAATCACAACCCTGTTGTGATCTGTTCTATCGCATGTGTCCCCGCTGGCCTCATCTCGGCCTGCACGGTGTTTGTGAGATGTAGTGTTCTCTAACTACAAACCTATTGTAAGATGTAGTGTTCTTTAACTGCAATCTCGTAGCGATCTGTTCTACCACATGTGCTCTGCTGGCCTCATCTCGGCCAGTACAATCTCTAATCTGCTAACCACCAACCGGCTAATACGATATTTGATCTGCTAACCACCATCCGGCCAGTACAATCTCTGATCTGCTAACCACCATCCGGCTAGTACAGTGTCTGATCTGCTAACCCCCATCCGACTAGTACGATATTTGATCTGCTAACCACCATCCGGCCAGTACAATCTCTGATTTGCAAACCCCCATCCGGCTAGTACAATATTTTGATCTGCTAACCCCCATCTGGCTAGTACAATGTCTGATCTGCTAACCCCCATTCGGCTAGTACAATATTCTTATCTGCTAACCCCCATCCGGGTAGTACAATGTCTGATCTGCTAACCCCCATCTAGCTAGTACAATGTCTTACCTGCTAACCCCCATCCAACCAGTACAATGTCTGATCTGCTAATCCCCACCCGGCTAGTACAATATTTTGATCTGCTAACCCCCATCCGGCTAGTACAATGTCTAATCTGCTAACCCCCGTCCGGCTAGTACAATATTCTGATCTGCTAACCCCCATCCAGCTTGTACAATGTCTGATCTGCTAACCCCCATCCGGCTAGTACAATATTCTGATCTGCTAACCCCCATCCGGCCAGTGCAATATCTGTCTGTTGACCATCCTTAGGTCAGCATGGTGACTCACTCGTCATTGTCTTTACTAGCACTTATCATTAACCTTTTTCCTACAATAAAGGACAAAGCAAATATGCAGGGTATATAAAAGAGGTACTTACCTATGCCAGTACATACCTGTTGGGGTCGATGTCAGACGAGTGCCCCCTTGAAGGACTGTTGGTTTTTCCCCAAATATCGATGCCTCTATCATCTCCAATGTAGCCTCCTTATTGAAAAGACTTGCGTACTTCTCAAGAGGGTGGGAGAATTTGATGTTGACCCTCCAGAGAGGAAAATAGATTTGAGCCTCCTCAGAGGAAAATTAGATTGGAGGTTTTGCTGCTTGCTTGCAGGCGGATAGGTTTTAATATCTTTGGCGACTCTTAAAATGATCTTTGTTTTTGATTTTTATAGTTCTTGTTGTTTTTGGGATTTTTACGTTTTGGATGTATTTGAATTTTTACAGTATATTGGATTTTCAAGGCCTTGAAAATATCTTCTTCTTTTTGTTTTATGTTGTTTTGTTTTTTGTTGTTATTTTTTTTTGTTTTTGTTGTTTTTGTTTGAGAGTTTGCATTCTTTGTACATTTGAATTTGGATTTTGTACACTTTGTATGATGTGTGTGAACGTGCCTCTTATGATAGAGAAACTTACTTGATTGCCCTCGGCATGGCATGCATGAATAGGCTTGCTTTCCTGGATAGTGCCTGACAATGTTGAGCTAAACCCATCTCTTGGATCACCTTGGATTGAAGGGATTTGGGACATTTTTTTTTGAAAATAAATCAATGCTCTGAAGAGACTGAGAATGTCTTGGAAATGCCTTAAGAAAAGGACTTAATGATAATGCTCCGAAGAGGCTGACAATGCCTTAACAAAAGGACCTAAAGATAATGCACCGAAGACACTGAGAATTCCTTAAAAAAGGTCTTAAAGATAATACGCTGAAGAGATTGAGAATGCCTTAAAAAGATCTTAAAGATAATGCTCCGAAGAGACTGATAATGCCTTAAAAAAGGTCTTAAATATAATGCCTCGAAGAGACTGATAATGCCTGAAAAAATGTCTTAAAGATAATGCTCCGAAGAGACTGATAATGCCTTAAAAAAGGGTCTTAAAGATAATGCTCCGAAGAGACTGAGAATGCCTTAAAAAAGATCTTAAAGATAATGCTCCGAAGAGACTGATAATGCCTTAAAAAAAGGTCTTAAAGATAATGGTCCGAATAAACTGATAATGCCTTAAAAAAGGTCTTAAAGATAATGCTCCGAAGAGACTGATAATGTCTTAAAAAATGGTCTTAAAGATAATGCTCCGAAGAGACTGATAATGCCTTAAAAAAGGTCTTCAAGATAATGCTCCAAAAAAACTGAAAATGCCTTAAAAAAGGTCTTAAAGATAATGCTCAGAAGAGACTGATAATGCCCTAAAAAAGGTCTTAAAGATAATGCTTTGAAGATACTGATAATGCCTTAAAAAAAAGGTCTTAAAGATAATACCTTCATGGGCTTACATGATTTCGACTTGCATGGGCTTTATCTTTAATTCATCTTGTCAAAGTTGTCCTTTGGTTCGGCCTTTTCTGTAACACCCCCATACCCCCGGTAAGGAATATCGGGGCGCTACGCGGACATTTACGTATACATGTACATGTATTAGCGGAAGCGATAGCACTATACACATTCGTATAAGAATAATAAAATAATACTACACTAGGGCCCAACATGCATTTCATATCAACTATACATATGTACTTCTTTCTCTTTATACATGTTCATATTACACTCTGTTTTCATTTAACTTTACATATACATTTACATGTGATTCTTTAACTTTTATTACATAATGATGTTACTCAAAACATCACTAGCTCTGTATCTAATCTATACAAAAGACCTGAACAATACTCCCTAGTGGCCTTGAACTGCAGATGCTCGCTCACTGTTCCGAACCTGTAAACCTACACGGAAATAAACATCCGTGCTAAGCGATAACGCTTAGTGGGGATGAAAACAATGCAAAGGACTTCTTTACGAAGTCACAAATAAATCACACATATGTCATATAACAAAAATCAAGTAGTTCATGCATATAGCTCTGATGCTTGTATAGGTTTCATGTTCAAATATCAAATACTATGAGTTCACATGCATATAACATCTACTCTTTTACTTATTCATATACACTACAACTTGTACATTTCGTTTATTCAAATATACGCTATCATGTAACGAAATTCATGTCACTACACTCATGTAATCATGTACTTGTATACAGAATTGTAATGTACTTAAACATTACTTTCATGTACTATGGCTTCATTCGAAGCAACACTATAATCATCTCAAGTTCACTGCACAACATTTAACAAAACAAGCCTGAGTTCCTCTCATGGTGGATACGGGACGCTCTATAAAAAAACATTTTCGATGGACCGAAGTCACAAAACATTTTCATCTGTCTCTATTAATGACCGTTCTCAGAGGTCGACCCGCTTCGCCCAAACGGGGCGGAACATAGGCAGCTGCACTCTCTAATCCCTTTATAAGCATGCTTATCTATCCACTATAACGGTAATCAGGCTCAATACCAACTCACACACTATACACAGACATCAACTCATCAACTAAACTTCAAATGCATTTATCAAATTCAGAGGCATGTAATTCATATACAATCTTGTTCAACAATTAAAAGCATGTAACATTTAAATTCATTTCATGAACATATAAATCATGCAAAGCAAGATAGAAGAAAACACTCTCTTCAAAACAAATAAAACAGGATGCGAAGAGGTTCACTGTCGCGATCGCGACAAGAAGTCGCGCTCGCGACAGAAGCTAAGTTCATTGTCGCGATCGCGACAAGAGGTCGCGCTCGCGACAGAGGCTAGATTACGAAAAGGCTCTATACTCTGTACCAAATGCATTATATAACAATTCATATCACATGGCATCACATGGTCAACGCTAACTCTTATGCCGTAGCATTGGTTACATAGATAACTAATCCTATAATCATTTGATAACCCTAAACATGTAGAGTAAAAATCATGGAAACATTCCGGGGTTATACGGGTTCATTCCGGGGAGTAAAACATCAACAAAATATACAATTTAGTCAAGGGAAAGGGTCAGGGGTTGACCCGTGGCAACTAGGAGCTCAAAAAGGAGAAGAAAAAGCCTAAAATGAGGTGTTCTGTCGCGAGGTCGCGACATGTGTCGCGCTCGCGACAGAAGCTCCTCTTTGGTGCCTCACAAGACTGCTTTTTACCCTAAACTTGTATCATCTAAATGGACCTCTAAATGTCATTTTTAGGCAAAACATTCTTCTTAACAATTGTTCTCTAGGATGTTGACTTTCAAATGGGAGAAGATTCAGGTCGTTTGGACATCTATAACGAAATATATGGTCTATAGAAGATATACTATTCCAGTGAACCCGCCAGAACAGGGTCACCTACATTTTGATAACTTTTTGGGATACTTAGGGCCAGAATTAGATCAAGCACCCTCTTAGACATTTTTAGACACGAATCTTATCTTGCATATGAAAATGGAAGCAATACAATTGGAGTCCTATAACTCTACTTATGACAAATACAATACACAGGGGTCTAATGACAATTAAGCAGAATTTCGCAACATCAAATTCTTTTATCAACACAAACACTCAAATGATCAGGTTACATACTTATGAACATATATACACATGTCATGAGCACTATAAGCAATCAAAATGAACATCTTGAGCTAATTAAATCTCATCAAGCATCTCTTTATTTTTACATGTCTTTGTTCAAGCATTTCTCATATAAACACATGCAAAATTAACACAGTTACACTCGATCCCTACCTCTAGGAACTCGATCACAGCTCTCTACTCGTTCCGATCTTCTCTTTTCCTTTATCGATTCTCTTGCCTCCAGCTTACCCAAAACCACACACAAAAACACTTGGGGTTACTTTTCTTTTTACTTTAAATCAAAAATAGAAACCAAGTAGAAGAAGAAGACTAATGCTATCATAATAGCACTACTTACCTCTTCTCAAAAATCTACTCTCTTCATCCCAACCTAAATGAGTCTCTTTAGGAGCAAATGGAAAATAGAAGAAAAGAAAGGAAAGTGGAGCACGGCCAAACCAAAGAAAAGGAAAAAGGAGGAAAGCCAAAAGCAAAAGGGCCAAAAGCTAAGAAAATAAGATGGGAATAGGTAAGTGGCCGGTCAACTAAAGAAAATTAACAAATTAATTTCCCACTAACCATATTAAAAGCCAACCACTTACTTTAATTCATCCCTATCCCAAGCCAAGCCAAGCCAAGCCAAGCCAAATCAAGCCAAGCCAAGCCAAGCCAAGCTAAGCCAAGCCAAGTGTCACCCTCTCAAGTTGCCATGTGTCAACACCCTATGATGCCACTTGTCACTTTCATATGCCGCCACTTGTCACTCTTCTACGATGACACTTGTCACTCTCCTATGACACCATGTGTCAACTCACTACAACTCCAAGTCTCTTAGTCTCACTTATGCACACATCTCGTGAGGGGGTTCTGTCGCGCTCGCGACAGAACGCTCACGCCCGCACCAACCAGCTAAAGTTCGAAAACCGCTGGAGGGCTCTGTCGCGCCCGCGACACTTATCGCGCTCACGACAGAACTCTTGCACATAAACTTACCTTTTACGAACAAAACTCTGTAATTCTTCTAGGGCCACTTTGGGGTGTGACATTTTCCCTCTAAAGTTATTGGCACAAAAGTATGTACAAAAGATTATGTGTGGGTAATGTGTGTGAAACGTACACATAAAGCTATAAACACGAGACACGAGCAAAAGATTAATGTACAAGAGTTGTGTGTGCATATCTATACGCATAAAGGATTGAATGCACGTGAGATGCATGTGATATGCAAAAATGGATAGACCACATCCCAGGTGGTTAAGGGATTCGTTGAGGGTACTGCTTGGCTGCTCACATTGTCTGATGCCCCCAAGGATGTAAAAAAGCATTGTCTTGGCTTTACGGACTCTGACCTGTAATCCTTTCAAAGAGAACTGACCCGTGCGCATCTTTGCCACCCGATCAATGAGGATTTTGCCCCTAGGACTCTGAATCAAGTTCTGCCTAAAGGAAAGTCATTCGGAGTAATATCGCCTTATTGCCCCAGGCGTTAATAGTCATTGTTTTAAAAGTAGTGCGTCCCTTGTGGATTTTCACACTAGCTTTTCTTAGCATGAAATGCGTCCCTTTAGGGATTTTCACATAACCCTGTGCCTAATTTTTGCCTGAAATGGACCCAACCCACTCCAGCGGCTTTTATTTTTATTTGCTTTTTTACTTTATTTTCTTTTGCTCTTATTTTCCTTTTGTTTCCCTTTTAGATATGGCTGCAGGAGAAGTTGATGCTGCTGTCAGATCTGCCTCCCAGGGTCATTACTCAATATTCTCCGAGGCATTTTCTTCCTGGCTAGCGACTGTATTTATTTGCGATCCCCGATGAAAGCATTATGAAATTTAGCGAGGACACCGATGAGGACATTAGCTTCATGAGCGCTTGGCTCCCCCTATCTGCTGTGATAGTTGATGGTTCTTCAGGATGTGTCCCCTTATACGGGCTTTGTGAGGCTATCTTTTACATCACAGCCCGATGCGCTCGATAGCTTGGGATGACTCAAGATGTGGTGAGAGTCCCTCTATCTTTTTGAGGCAAAATCTTATCTGCAGCTTTTGCCTCCCGGTACCATGATCTTTGGGATGAACTACCCGTGAAGACTATCATTCCCTCTTTGGGTCATTAGTCTGTTGCATATAAGAGATGGGTGCTCAGCCCTGCCGTTGACAACAGGACTCGACGACTTAGATATTTGGCCGGTGAGAGTAGTAGTAGGGTTTAGTTCAGATTTGTATGCATTTTGAGCAATATGTTTCTTTTTAAAATAGAACTTAGAAAATAATATGAATGAATAAATTCAGTTTTATTTCATTTCACAAAATTGTGTACATCTCAATATGATTTCAATATACATGATCGTCATTCAACGTTGATTCAAATATGCAAAACTACATTTATTCAAGGAGCCAAATCTTGATAGCACCAACTCCTGTTACCAATCAGCCCTCTCGAGTTTTCTTGATTGAACATTTTCACTCAAGCCCCTAATTTTTGACTAGGATGCCTTTTTTCGGTTTTTATCCTGACGAGGTGCCTAATTTTAGCAAGGCCACCTTTTTTCGATTTTCGACCCACGGGGCTATTATTCTCTTCTTTTTATTTTTTATTGCCTTTAGCCATGGAACCTCTTAAGTCTATTAATGTTGATCGGCTCCTTTGAAGTCATCTTCATCGCTGTCTATTGCTGCTCTCTTGAGTAACAACCTCTGAAGAATAAAAGGGCCTTTCGATACTGGTCTGAATTCGCCTCGTTCATCTGGAACATTCAGACTCACTTGCTTAGAGATTAAATCTCCCTTGTCTAGCGATTGCTCTCCGATTTCCTTTCAGGATGATCGAATGGAGTGTCTTTTGATAGGTCTGACTGTGGCGATAATCCCGTGCCATGCTTTTATCTGACGTGTTTAGCTGCTGTTGTCATTGTCGCACCTTATTGTCTCCTAGAATCATTGCTTCCTTAAGGATTTGAGCTCTACTCTTACCCGCCATATGCCTTCTGCTCCATGTGAATTCTATAGAGGGTTCCAATAGTGATTTTTCTATCCTTGAAGATCAAAAGGGGCATTTCTCTGCCCAATCCTTGTAGTTTTAAACCATCTTAACTAAGATCTTCCTATTAGCAGCCTCTCCTTCCCCACTGATTTGAGGGTGATACAGAAAGGATTCGTGGTCTTTCACTGCCATACCTCTAGAGCAACTCCCTAGCCTTAGCCATAAACCGTCCCCCTGCTCTTGAACCTTGCACGGTGTGGGAAATCACGATGACCCTATCTATTGGAGGCCAGAGGGTGTACCTCCCTTATGATGTCTTTTTCCAAGCTCGAGCATCCTGTATCTGTTGTAAGTCAATAGAAACCTTTGGGTCCTCCTCGGAAGTCAAGAAGAATGGGAAAGTGCGCGTATTTCTAGGTCAATAGGATTCAAACAAAGCTTGCCCACAGGATGACCTTCTCTTGCCTTTCATATCAACAGTTTTGGTTGGATCTACATATTGATTATTTTCCTCTTTTTTCATATTTTGTCTTTCATTATTGCTCTTTTTTTCTTTTCCTTTTCCCATTTTTTCTTTTCCTTTTCTTTCTTTTTTCTTTTCTTTTTCTACTTTCTTGCTTTCTTCTTTCTTTTTTTTCCTTCATGGATAAGCTCCGTTCAAATCCCTGATGATCTAACCATACGCGCACTCTCCATCTTCTTTGTGTTAGGATATCATTGCCTAGCGAAGTCAAGTATTGTGCTTTCATAAGAAAATTTGGTCCTGCTTCTATTTGTGGATTTCTTCCTTTGACCTTTTATGTCCTATCTAGTTTAAGTCCTCTGATCTTTTGCTTAACTGAGTAGGTTCCGCGATTTTACCATCTACTGTAGGCGTGCCTTCCTAGGTCCAGGCAAAAGCTTTTTATTTTTATTTTTTGTATTCTCTCAAGATTTCCTCGCTATTCAGGAGTTATGTCAGATGCCATCAAGATTTCTTTTGGATTTTTTGAAATTCCAAGATTAAATGGAGTAGCATCAATTGAGTCAATGACAAATATATTATGATCATGATCGTGCATAATGAGATCATCAGAAACATCACAGAAGTAAGGGAAATTGTTTACTTTATTAATAAAACTAAGAATATCATTGGCATTATTGAAAAAGTTCGGAATTAAAAAGGAAAAAAAATCTAAACTATCGTCTCTTCCTACTCTCTGCAGACGTAGATGCTCTTGCCAACGGTCTGTCCTTCGGGCCCTTCTGTCCCCCTTTTTAGCTCCTTGTCAATGAGGTCTTGAACTCACTTCTTCAAAGTTCGGCATTCCTCAGTGTCATGCCTAGTCTACTGATGATAGATGCAATACTGATCAGCTCGATGACCTTGATGCCCTCGACTCCTGGCAAGTTTAACTGGCTTCGATCGCAACTTTCCCTGCTTAATAAAATAAGCAAACTGTTCAAATAGATGCTTCCCTAAGATGGTACAGTCATTTTGGGTTGCGCTTCTAGCTGGAACCTTTATGTCCCCGAAACTTATTCTACTACTTTAGCCATGGTTCAAGCTTCCCTCACTTCCACCTTCAAGATCCCAAACTTGCCCCCTCGAAGCTTAGTAGACATCAACTAGGTCTTTGGCATGCTGACGATGACTCATTAGCCCACGAGCCACAGTTGGCTTAGCCGACCACCTTGGTGGGTTCTTCTCCAATATCTGAGGGAAAGATTCGTCTATGCCGAAGCGATATTTTCGGCTTATTCAAGCCATCGACACTTTTTCCACTTCCCGACTGCCGGTGCAACTGTAACATCTACATAAGCCATTTTCCTACTCCGAATCCGCGAAACCAAACGTGAATCTTTTATAGGCGGCTTGGGTACTAGCACGCTTAGACCACAAGATTTCTTCCTCCAGAACATCTACTCTTCTCTTCAGGCCACTTGTCATTATCCTAAACTCATCATTAAAAGCATGTCCCTTGCTTTTTCGCCCCGATGGTAGAGCAAAAGTCATCTTCCCTCTAGACTTGATTATCATGGCTGGGCCGTGTTTATCCTGTGCCATGGTAAAAACAGTGTGTTATGCCTTGGTGGAAGGCGTTATTGTGGCAGCAAAATTTTGCTTCGTAGTTTTTATCCTACTTCAAACTCTTCTAGCTTCCTCTTTATTTCTCGTGCCTTCCTATCCATTTCATTGATAATGAGTGCATGAGCTGCGTCGGGGTCTTCTTGTTGGGTTTTCCATGTGACCTCTGTGAAGGGGAACAACTCACTGCTTTCTGAGGTTAACTCTAATCCCACATAGACTGACCTATTCTCTTTGTAAATACAAGGAAAAGAAGTTCATTGATTAGTCTCCTGCCAGAACCTTTGGACCACCTGGGCAGATCTATGATGGTTGCAAAACATACCCGTTAGGATGATGCATGAATGACATATAATACATGATCTTGCTATGCCACATCCATAAATCACATGCAAGCACATAGGTCCTTCCAACCTTATTACTCCCGCACACGAGGTCGTAGTCTCTTTCCTAGGTGGGATTGGCCCATGGGTCAACAGGGGACCCGATGGGCGCGTATGGTGTGCAGTGGGAAACCGGCAGCATAATCTCTCCTAACTAATGCACAAGCGCACGGGTTATGATCATTACATATTTAGGCAATCCGAATAAGTTGACATGGGCCTATTGGCGCATGGAAGCCTTTGATTAGGTGACTGATCAAATTATCTAGATTTGTCCAATACGTAATGATCCATACAACAAGCATAGTATGAAGGTTCATACCACTTAGGGGAAGTAACTATTTCCATTACATGAGCTTTAGTCAAAGGTGATGATACTTTAGGGCTACCCAAGCATGGTCCCTGCCAATGGGTCTAGCTCATCACGAGCGTAATGGCCGATCATGTCTCCATTTAATATACCATTATGGTATGAGGCTTGGGCCCATGATTATCCTTAACACTTCCCTACATTGTGTGAACATAGAGTCGTGCTTCGGGAATGCACCGGGTTTAAAAGAGGGACCAAACTAGCATAGATCTAAGGCTCTAATGAGATGCAATGTACTTTCGAAAAAAGGATGAAAATTTTAAATTAAAACTCAATTGTAAATTTTAACCAAGGCACTTTTGAAGCAAAGTCTCGAGTATTGTCCATAGTGGAGTCGCAACTGTGACACGCGCCGGACCCCGGGGTGTCTTGGAGGCATTCACCCTAATAGAACATTAGGATGGCCCTCTCGCCTCGTGGTGCCTAGGACTGTGCAATTTTGAGCCTTTTACGGGACACAAGATGTGTCTTGGAGGACCCATCCCAATAGAACATTGAGATGGCCCTCTCGCCTCATTAAGCCCAAAGACTAGAGAAGGTTCGGGACTTCCCATTTATTCTTACCTTGGTTAGGTTTATCGTTGAGTTTTGAATTTATCATTTCATCCCATTTCTCATTCAATTTAATGCAGTTAAATTAAAGTGCAGATTGTCCATTCAGGGAAACTGATAAATAAATAAAGTATAATTAAAGTAAAGTGCACGAAAATAAATTACAATAAAACTAGGGGCGGAATACAACCCCCATTGTAAATAAAAAACAAATCGTACATAAAATGGGCTATTTGTTAAAGATGAGGACATTGGTCCTCGCATGCATATTTATTATAAAACAATTTTGATGTGACAATTTTTATTTTTGATGGAGAAAATTGGGACATTGGTCCCATTTCTATTAGGAAAGATTGCAAGTTAATTAATAAAAATGTTTTTATGATTTAACCATTTTTATATTAGTTGGATTAAAATAATATTTACAACAAATTGGAAATGAAGATAAACTAAAAGAAGATAGGGTAAAGAAAATGAGCGAAATTGGTATCCCCGAATTATCCTAGCGGGCTCCCCTTCTCGTCGACATTCGCGGAATTTTTTATTTTTTTTTAAATTTAACTAAAAAATACTATAATTTCTAAACCCCATTTTTCAAATCTAATTTTCAAAATATTTTTTATTATTTTTATTTTTTTACTCTAAAATGCAAATTTGACTAGGAAATCATCACTTTTAACCTTTTTGCCTGTGAACAGGCATCTTATCATCATTGGGTAACTCCAATCTGGGCTGCCTCAGGACCCGGTGTCTATACTTATGTAATGAGAGCTCAGGATGAGCAAGATGCTTCAGAAGTGATTGCCGGTAAGTTTCTACTCATTAACACTGAGTTTCATGCTCTAAAAGACCATAGTTCCACACACTTATATTTATGTTATGTTAAGTTATGTGCTAATTTACCTAATGTGGATCAGTTAGATTATGAAATTTATGTGACTAGTCCCTTAGGGCATAATGTCAATGTAAGTAAAGTGTATAAGAATTGTCCCTTAGTGATGCAAGGTAAAGAGTTCCTAATGGACTTCATTGGTTTACCTTTCCACGAGTTTGATCTAATTCTGGGTATGGACTATTTTTGCAAGCACTGAATGGTGGTTAATTATCATAGGAAGATGGTTGTGCTTAAGGGTTGTGATTAGTCTTCAGTGGTAGTGAGGGGTTTGGGTTCTGATTCTTTGTATAATGTGATTTCGGCTATGAGAGTGAGGCGATTTATAAGAAAGGGATGTCAAGCTTATTTGGCTTTGGTTTTGGATTCTAGGCATAGTTAAGTTATGATTCAGGATATTTCAGTATTGAATGAATTTATGGATTTTTTACGGAGGAGTTGCCGGGGTTTACCCCCGAGAGAGAGGTGGAGATGTCCATAGAGATTCTACCGCGTACTGTTCCTATTTCTAAAGCTCCTTATCTAATAGCTCCTATTGAATTGAAAGATTTAAACGTTCAATTACAAGAGATATTGGATAAAGGATTTATTAGACCTAGCGTTTCTCTATGGGGTGCTCCGGTGTTGTTTATCAAGAAGAAGGAAGGTACGTTAAGGATGTGTATCGACTATCGGCAAATTAATAAGGTTACTTTGAAGAATAAGTATCCATTGCCGAGGATTGAGGACCTATTTGATCTGTTGAAAGGAGATGTTTCTAAGATTAACTTGCGATCCGATTATTATCAGCTTTGAGTAAAGGATGTAGATGTTGCTAAGGCTACTTTTCGGACACGATATGGCCATTATGAGTTTTTAGTGATGCTGTTTGGGCTGACGAATGTGCTAGCAGCTTTCATAGATTGATGAACAGGGCGTTCAGGCCATATCTCGACCAATTTATAGTTTTGATCATTGATGACATTTTGGTGTATTTGAAGGATGAGCTTGAGCATGATAAGCATTTACGGATTGTACTTAAAGTTTTGAGAGAACATCAGTTATTTGCGAAGCTCAGCAAGTTTGACTTTTGGTTAAAAGATGTGTCTTTCTTAGGACATATTGTTTCCTTTGAGGGTATTTGGGTTGATCCATCCAAGATTGAGGCAATAGTGAATTGGAAGCCACCTCGAAATGCACCGAAAGTAAGAAGCTTTCTAGCTTTAGCTAGGTACTATAGAAGGTTTATAAAAGGATTTTCAGTCATTGCTTCACCTTCGATAAAGTTACTTAGAAAGGAAGTTAAGTTTGAGTGGACTAGTAAGTGCTAAGCCAGTTTTGATCAGTTAAAGAGAATGTTAGCCGAGGCTCCTATACTTACTAAACCCATTTTGGGTAAAGAGTATACAATGTACAGTGATGCATCGGGTATTAGACTTGGATGTATTCTGATGCAGGATGGGAAGGTGATAGTATATGCATCTAGGAAATTGAAGCCTCGCGAGTGGAATTACCCGACACATAACTTGGAATTAGCAACAGTTGTGTTTGCTCTTAAGATTTGGCATCATTACCTGTATGGGGAGACTTGTAGGATCTTCACTGATCATAAGATTTTGAAGCATCTGCTTATGCAGAAGGCATTGAATCTTACACAGAGGTGATGGTTAGAATTGTTTAAAGATTATGATTGTACAATGGACTATAATACGGGCAAGGTGAATATGGTTGCAGATGTTTTGTGTAGGAAATCAATTTTGGCTCTAGCATTACAGCGTGGTAAGTGGAGAATCGATTATGATGGAGCTTTGATTGCCCAGTTGAAAGCTAAGCCAAGTTTGAAGTAATTGATTATTGATGCTCAAAAGAATGACCTCAAGTTGCAGCAAGCTTTGCAAGTAGTCCAAAGTGGAAATAAGACCAAGTATTCTGTGAATAATGGGCTGCTAAGTTATAGGAATCATTTGTGCATGCCAAATGATGGTGAGGTGAAGAAAAAGCTTTTACAAGAGTCACAAACTACAGTTTTTACTATGCATCCTGAAAGTGATAAGATGTATCGTGATCTGAAGTAGTTCTACTGGTGGCCAGGTATGAAGAGAGGTGTTATGGGTTTTATTTCCAAGTGCC
Organism: Excoecaria cochinchinensis; assembly: GCA_947683425.1. Classification (NCBI taxonomy): domain Eukaryota; kingdom Viridiplantae; phylum Streptophyta; class Magnoliopsida; order Malpighiales; family Euphorbiaceae; genus Excoecaria; species Excoecaria cochinchinensis. Next base: position 3,200,417 of record CANTUQ010000129.1, read on the forward strand.
TAACCTTTCAACAGATAAAGGCTGGGCACCAAGGTCCGTGAGGATTGCTCAATCTTTTGCTTATTCCTCAATGGAAGTGGGGCAATGTTACAATGGACTTTGTATCGGGTTTGCCTTTAACTCAAAGGAAGCACGATTTCGTATGGGTAATAGTCAATCGGCTTATCAAGTTAGCTCATTTCTTATGGGTTCTACTTGATTACCTTATGGATTGGTTGGCAAAGATATATTTGAATAAGGTGGTTTGATTGCACGGTGTTCCATTGTTGATTGTGTCTGATCGGGATCCTAGGTTTACATCAAATGTTTGCAAAGAGTTGCAATCTATTTTGGGTAGCTGACTGAACTTCAACACAACTTTTCATCCTCAGACCGATGGGTTATCAGAAAGAGTTATTCAGATTTTTGAAGATATGCTTTGGGGTTATGTATTGGACCTTTCTGGGAGTTGGGACAAATATCTGTCTTTGATGGAGTTCGCATATAATAACAGCCATTAGATGAGTATCGGGATGGCACCATATAAGGCTCTCTATGGTAGAAAGTGTAAGACTCCTGTTTGCTAGACAGAATTGAGTGAACATTCTGTTGTGGGTTCGAATTTGATTAGAGACATTGAAGAAAAGATTAAACTAGCTCAGCAGAATTTGAAGGCAGCAAGAGACCGATAGAGATCTTATGCTAATTTGAAGCAGAAAGATATTCAATATAAGGTTGGTGATAAAGTTTTCCTTAAAGTGTCGCCTTGGCAAAAGATCTTTCGTTATGGCAAGAAAGGAAAGCTGAGTCCAAGGTTCATAGGGCCGTATGAGGTTTTAAATAGGGTTGGACTAGTTGCTTATCGGTTGGCTTTGCCATCAGAGTTATCTAAGCTACACGATGTGTTTTGTGTGTCAATGCTTCTTCAATATAGGTCGGATGAATCTCATGTGTTGTCTATTTAGGATGTGCGAGTTTAGTAAAATTTTTCTTATGATTAAATGCCTGAGGTTATTTTGGCTAGGGAAATAAGGCATTTTCGGAACAAGCAGATTCTTTGGTTAAAGTATTGTGGCAACACCATGGCGTAAAAGAAGCAACTTAGAAACCAAAATCGATCATGAGATCTCAGCATCCTCGGTTTTTTTGCTAAGGTGAGAATTTCAAGGACGAAATTCCTTTAAGGAGGGGAGTTGTAACACCCTAACTGGTACCCTTGTGGTTTTGAGCATGATTGGTATTTTTTTATAGAGTCTTGTGTGCATTATTATGTTTTTTAGGGATGTAATTGCATGATTTATATAGTTTAGAATGGTATAATTGTGTTTTAGATTTTAATTTTGTGGTTTATTTGAGTCGTTGGGAAAAGAAGAAGGATTAGAATTGATTTTTTGCCAAATTCACCACAAGATTATGACACTTGGATGGTAAAGATGAGGAAAGAGAAGGAGTGAGAAGTTGACTTTTGAAAGAAAACAGAAAGGGAAAATCATATTTATGTGCTTCTTTTCCCGTTCATCTCCCATTTCCAGCCCTCTCTTTTCCTCTCCTTTGCTCATCTTCTTTATTCCAAGTTACTACAATTGTTAGTGGGTTTAGCAAATTCCAGATTTTTTGGTAAGTGTTTTGTTCCCTTCTTCTTCTTCCTCTTCTCTTTTCCTCTATATTTTTTGATGGTTATGTGGGTTTTGAGCATTTGGTATGATTTGGCTTATGTGTTTAGAGATTCCTCCTAGAGAACTTAAAGGGAAGGAGAAAGTTGGTGGGAGATCAGCCAATTAATTTTGTGGAGACTAGGAGTCCAAGGTTTGGGAATTATGTGTTTTTGTTAATTGCAATTTTGATTATTTGATTTGAATTTCTAGAAAAATGTGTGGAATTAAGCATGTTTTGATGCATGATTGGTTTGGGTTTTGTCTAATTTGAGAGGAATTTAGAAGTGGTTTAGTGGATGAAAAGTTGGAGCGATTTTATGGGTTTCTATTGATTTTTGATGGGTTTATATCGACTGAGAATCTTGATCATTTTGCTTAATTAGTCACATTTAATTAGGGTAAAACTTTGAATGAATGATTAAAAACATATTTGAATGATTTGTGATGAGTAGGTTGAATTTATTTGGTGAATTATTTGAGTTTTGAAGGAGTTTGATGTGAGGAGAGCTATTGGGCTCGAAATTAGACCCAAAAACATCACTCTGTGATAAGTGTGACCTCTGTCGAGAGCGCGATAGAGTGTGCTTTACCGAGCTCTAGCTGAGGCACTCTCTATTGCGAGTGTGACTAAGAGCTCGGTAGTAGAGCTTTAGTTGGGCTGATCATTATCGTGAACTCATCTGCATGCACGAGTGTGACATGGCTTACCCACCGTCTATCTTGATTATGAAAGAGACCAGTTTGCTTCCCTTCGCGAGCGTGGCTATCTATCGAGAGCGCATCCCCGTGTGTGAATTGCCTTTGTCGTGAGCGCGACCTCCCCTGTTCTTCAATTGTTTATTTTTTATTTCTCTTTTCATGGTTTCTCCCTTATGATTTATAAATGTATCAATGTATGAATTATAATATGCTTTATTGTGTGATCATTATTTTGAATTAATACCTAGCCTGCAATAGTAAAGTAAGTGGATAGATAGGCATACCTATAGAGTTTTGTTAGCTACAGCCTATACGTTCTGGACCCTAATCAGGTCCCCATTTGTATCATCGTGATCCCTAATGTGAAAATGTTTTTGAAAGCAAAGAAAAGAAATTTTTTTTTTACCTAAGGGTACCAATGTGTTCACTCATTATCCACCACTTTGAATTTGCAAGCTTACCTACGTGTTTGTATAATGTGATATGAATTATTGTGACTCACTGTATTGATTTTATGTGATATGTTCAAATGAAGTTATTAGTTATGATGTATGCAACTTTTGAAAGATTTATGATTCTTTATCCATATGTATGTGCCATGTGTATGCGAATTACATTAATGTCCACTGTGAGTGGTCGTGCATCTCTCATTTTTCCCACTAAGACATTGGGCTTAGCACGGGTGTTTTATCTGTGCAGGTGTGGAAGCAGTGGGAGATCTTGGGAGGTTCGATCCACAGCAGCTAAGGCCAGCATAATAGGATGAGTTTTTGTTTAGTGTTAGGCTTTATTTTGGTTCAAATGTATAATTTTTTGATATTATAATTAAATATCTTTTTTTAATATGTTAAGTTATGTAATTTTTGTAAGTCTTGATATTTTATTCAAGTATAGATGATTTTGTAATATAACTCAGCTCTATAAATGCTTTGCTTATGAATGAAAGAGAAAATTTTTGCTAGCCTCGATTTCTTCTATCTTTTATATATATGTATGGTTTTTCATGTAATTTATTAAATGTTTTCTATATGCTTTATTTCTGCCTGGTAACAACCTCTACCTATCGGGGTACTCACTTCTTCTTGATGGCTGAGCTCCCCTACGTATAGGAAATGTCTGTTACACACCAGCATGTATAACATATTTGTATGTAGACCGATAATTGAACTATAGCATAAGAAATACGATGAAATGGTATTTGGTATGAACATATAAGTTAAAAGCTATATCTTGTCTGCATCAAACTTATTAAGAGTTTCATAGAATTAATAATGTTATATTGGATAAGTATTTTGTATGCATATTCTACAATTAATGAAGCTTGATTAAATTGATATAGGCACTTCATTATATATATTGTGTAAAGTATTACTTGTTGCCTGTGTTTGTTAAAATAATGTATGAAATGTTGCTTGGTTACATTCAGTAGGTATAATATGAAGTACATGCAAATATACAATAGTTTAAATAATAAATGGCATATTAAATAGAAATAATATTTTTAAATGAAATTATTTATAATGAAATGAAGTGAGTGTAATAGAAATGGCTCATGCAAACTAAAAGAATATTAAAGTTGATAGATGAATGTAAACTTATTTTTTTGTGTATGAATACTATAAAGCGATATTTGATGATTTATGATACAAGATTTTAATCATGTAAAAGTGTGTTTAACTTTACGTATATTTTATATTTTAAGTTTGTAGATTAGTAAATTTGGTAGTCATCACTAAGCATAAAGTTTAGGGCATGGTTTTTCCCGCGCGTAAGTCTTGTAATGAGCCAAATTGTGCCCTAGAAGGATTTATAGTGATAATTGTATCATAAGGTACAAGCATAATTGTATGAGTATGGGTTTATGTGATAATGAGGATGTAATTGAAAAGAAATTTAAGTTGTGAAAGGAAAAAGTTAGAAGAGGGACTAAAGGGGAGTTGGCCAAGGACTAAAGAGAAGTTGTGAAGGATCAAGTCGAAAATTGCTAGAGACTTGACATGTGGCTTGTTGAGAACTTGCCACCTAAGATTCTACATGTAATATAAGGTCTTAAGTGGAGACAAGTTGTCTCATTTCTATATGTTGGTCCGGCCACTTTTCCCTCTCTCTTTGTTCTTCTTTTTATTTTTCATCTCTTCTTGTTTTCATCTTCTTCGTTGAATTCAAATAAAGATTTGAGTTTGGATTGGTTTAAATAGTTAAGTGATAAATTGGAAAGGATAAGTGAAAGTTTTAAAGTTAAAATATTTCTTCTTCTACCCATTTCTGTTGTGATTTTCAGTTGATTGGTTATTGGATTAAGTTTGTGTATTTGGTTGATTGTGCAAGAAGCTTTGGATAAGAGAACAGACAAAGATAAAGACAAGGTTTGAGCTAAAAAGAGAGAGAGTTGGTCAAGCTTCATTTTAAGGTTTGGGATTAGTTGTATTTGATTTTTAATTAGTTGCATATTTGGTTACTTGAGAAATTATGGGTTTTGAAGGATTTTATAACTCTTCCAATGTTAAATTTTACATGGGATGGAATAGAAAAACTGATAATGTCCTCTTTAGAAGTACTATGTTTTATTGTTACATAATGATTATGAGTTTGCTATAAATTGTCCATGACAAGTTACTTGTATGAGGTTATATAGGTTGAAGGCTATTTTGGCTGGAATTGGCGCTTAATTGTGTCAAAAGATGTGTTTTAAAGCTTTGTAGTGTATATGGCATGGTGTTTGGCTAATGATAGAAGTCATGCATGTGAATATAAGAAAGTATGCACAAAGTATGTGCTAGAGACTTGTGGAGTTGGGAGTTTGAACGTGTAGTTCAGGCTCTGTTGCGAGCGCGATAGAGGGCTCTATGGGTAAGGTTTGTCATGCTGTGCTTTGTCTCGAGTGCAAGCTTCATCGTGGGCACGACAGAAGTCATTTGGGCATTCTGTTGCGAGTGCGATATTGGCCGTGAGCATGATAGCAGTGTAGATGGGTTCTGTCGTGAGCGCGACATAGTTGAGTTATTCATGTTCTATAGTTGATCTAAGTTATATGGAATATTTGTATTGGATTATGCATATGGAAAGTATAATGTGATAAAATAAGTTAGTATATAAATCATATACTTTATGAGATTTTGTAGGTTTAGTGTGCAACAAGAATTTAAAGTACTGTGCATAATATGCGGGCATGTTAAATTGATATTGCTTTAGCATAACTGATCAATGAATAGGTAAGCATGTTTATGATTTGCTTAGTTAATATGTGAATTTAGTTGATGTACAGTGGTATGAGGTGATAAATGAGTAAATGTAAAGTATAAAACATAGTGAATAGAGTTTATATGTGTAGCCTGAATGGTCATAGTAGTGAATTGATAGGCATGCCTATAAAGGGTTAGAGTTTGCAGCTGCCAGAGTGGCACCATTTGTGTCTAGAGTTTGGTACCATTTGGTATCCAGACGTTTGAGATTTAGGTCTTCGGATGTTTAATACTTCTTATTGGTATCCAGAGCACCCGTATCCACCATCGATTTTAATTCAGGCTATTCTATTGAAAGGTTATGACTGTATAAGAGATGCAATGATATGTATATATGTATTTGATTACGTGATAGAAGTAGTGATAGGTTATCACTTAAAGTATTCAATGTGTGCTAGATCTAGATATTTTGTGCGTGTTTAGATAAATGTAAATGATAAAGGCATGTTCATAATATATTAAATGTACATGTATATAAATATTTGTGAGATGTAGGGATAAGCAATTACTTATGGTTTACGTTAATTGCTAGATTTAGAAGTTATGTGCATGAATATTTGTATGCTAATGATATAGTTATGTTAATAGTAAGCTCGTTTTGGAGTATTTGCTATGAATGTTAAAATGTGATTAACATGAGTACTATTGATATGCATATTACGTGGTATTTATCACTTGTTAGAAGTCTATTGCTTTTATATCCCTACTGAGCCTTTTCTCATCATGGGTGTTTTCCCTTATAGGTATGCAGGTTCGGTATATATAGAGAGTTATGTATCTGTAAGCCACTAAGAGTTGGAGCTTGGAGTTACTATTTTGTATATTATAGGGTTTCTATTTGATATGATCAGCATAGTGTAAAGAGAATATTTTGTAACACGTGTAAATGTTTTTAATGGAATATGTTTATATAGTATCAGGATAATGTTATATTGTAATGTAAATAACATAAAATTTATATATATGATAGTTTGATTATATTATCTAAGCAATATTGTTTTTTGGTTGAGAATTTCATGATATTCCACTTTTAAGTTGTTAATCATATTTATTGTATGCATATGTGTATACGTGAGTGGCACTCCGATATCCTTCCAGAGGGTATTGGGGTGTCATAGGTCTAAAGTTAGAAATTCAAGTAATAAGCATGAGTGTTCCAAAAGACTATTGTTGGTTGGGAGACATGTCAGGATGGCAATAAAGATGAAGTTATTGGATTGGACATAATTATTATAGCTTAAGTTCCATTTCTAGTGGCATGTACACTACATGAATAGTTTAGTGTACCTTTTGTATTGAAAAGTTTTTATAACAGACATTTGTAATATAGTTACTTATCCTAATAATTTGATTTTATCTTTAAAAAAGCCTTGTGATTCGTGTAATTAAGTTACAAATAAGTGTGTTTTATAATGAAATAGCAATATATTGCAGTTTATGTATATATAGTGGAAACGAGTGTTTAATGCTGAAAGAACATATGTAAATTGTTGATATATTTATGAGATTGGTTTATGTATTGAAGGATGGGCAAAATTTTTTTGGAGTTTGATTTGGAGTATAGCGAATGATTTTGTGATTATAGAAGTGTAAAAGTATTTCCTTTTCAAAAGAAGATAGGCTATATTATAGAGAAAACTCTGCCAAAATTTTGGTAGAATTGTATAGAACAATTTAGAGTAAACACAATAGTTTTAAGAGAAATTTATAATATTCACATTTTACAATTCTTATTATAGATGATAATATTCTTATTCGGCTTATACACCAAATCTGGTATATGGTGTTACATTCTATGACAAAGAACCAAAATAAAAATTAGCCTGAGAGGTAAAGCAACTGTGAAATAAACAAGTTCCACTCGTGAAAGTGCTCTAGCAACACCATGGTATTGAAGAAGCAACTTGGGAGCCGAATCAACAATGAGAACGTAGTACACATAACTCTTCAATATAAATATGAATTTCGAGGATGAAATTCTTTTAAGGGAGAGAGAAATGTAAGGCTCCAAATTTGATTTTCATGAATATTACTATTCGAGTGGTGAATAGTATCATCGGAATGAATAATATCACCTAGGGACGGAAAATATTTTCTTCAACTATTGGAAAGTTAAATTCATCAGGACTCCAAGGATGTAATTTGAGGTTAAATTAAATTTAATTATGCCCTTAAAAGTAAAAAATAAAAATAAGTCACGTTTCGGTTTGAATTGTAATAGGGTTGACTGAGCTTTAAACTAGCTTGAAAAAACATTTAGAGACCTTTAAAAATTTATTTGAATACATAGACTCATTGCAAATATTATAAGAAAATTTTTGGAACTGAAAAATTAATTTTTAGTTGAGATAGAAAAAGGAATTATTGGACCGATAAAAATTCCACTGGACTGGAAAAGTTTATTGAAACGATATCATTTTGACCCAAAAAATTTTGTGCACCCTTAGGAATATTTTTTTAGTATTTTTAGGCATATTATTATAGAAAAATAAAAAGGAAAAAGTAATGGACAATGAGGTTTGAACACCTAGCATCACTAGAAATTTGAAGAAAACTCAAGTAATGGCCAATGAGGTTTGAACAGCTAGCATGTCTAGAAAATTAAAGAAATCTCAAGTGTTTTCTTAAGCCTTTGATCAAATGAATAAGGCAAAAAGCACTACCTTTTCCACTCAATATTTTACTGAAAATTTCCTCTAAAAATATGTCCCAATTCTTGCCAAGGAAATCGCAAAAGGAAGTCTTGAATTTTAATGTGATCAAAGCTAGAAAAAGTGGGAGAAGTAAGAAAAGACAAAGAGAAGTAGATAGGAGAGAAGGAAAAGAAAGTTTGAAGGAAAAAAAGAGTAACAAATTAAAGTTTGGGAACTCATCCCACTTTGTATATATGTATGTGGTGTTTTGAATTATTTTGATGTTATATCAATTGTGAAATGATCAAAACTTGGATGTGGATTTGAAATTGGTTGGAAATAAATGAATTGGCCTATAGCCACCCAGGAGGACATTCTACCTAGGTTTGACTTGGCCCCAAGGCATTGTGCAAGCCATAACTTTATCTACGGACTTCCAAATGGAGTGGTTACAGTAGTAAAATGATCTTAAGAGATAGACCTACATTTTTTATAATAAATCAAATAATTGTTTTGCCTTTAAGACAACTAAAATTTTACTTTATATTACAGACCTGTTGCTGCCCTATTTTGGGAATCACTTATAGTGTTTTGGATATAACTCAGTTAATAGGACTTTAAATGATATGAATCAAAATTCTACTAAAACTAGACACTTAGGAAATAACTTGCATGAAGAGAGCATGGATAAATTCAGACCCCATTGTTCCAAAAAAAATTTCAAACTTAGGGTCACAATTATGTCCCTGAAAACTGATTAGAAGTAGTCTGGAATGATTTGATCACATCTCTTAAGTTACAAATGCAAATGACCTGAGTTTTGATCCACTAGAAATTTAAGATATAAAAAAGTATTTTGTATGAAAGCACTTTGCCTATAAAGTTAATATTTAGAGTCAAAATGTCAGTCAAATGTGGATCTTGGGGAGCTGCCATCATTTTCCTTGGGAGAATGTCTCTACAACATGTAACTATAATTTTAATATGTGATTTTCTTAGATAATTCAGATTTGAATTTAACCAAAATGAGTAATTCACTTATTTAGCATTATAAAATTATATTTAATGAGTGTATATATTGATTTTACATGAATTTTATATGAAATATTAAGGTTGTATAGTAAAGCTATGAAAGAATCTTGCATGCAAATGTTGTGCAAAATAATAAATATTGTGTAATACTTATATAACATGAGTTCTTACATGTATATAACTATTATATGAGCATAATAATTGATTATGAATATGTTATACATTTTAATAACATAAGTAGTATAAATATAAAAAGAACTATGATAGAAACCTACTTAGTTATAGATTATTGATAGATGGTCATGCCTATAAGGACTACTGTTTGCTGTAGCCTACAGTAGACTGCAATGATGTCATTATTAGAGACTGGTATGCCTCGACATACTATACCTTTGGGTGCCTACTATAGTGGCCCAAATATCGGTCTGGAAGTGTTAGTGTAAGATTTTAGTATCTCTAGTGTGATATCAGTGTAGAGTGATGTCATACGAATGAGTATGTGCAATAATATTGAGTGTAAAGTGTGTTTATGAAAGTAAGGCCTAATGAACCGGGGTTTAACCGAGGTTTGACCGAAGGGTTAAAATGGTTAGTGAGCCCTAATGGAGTTTGAGTATGTATAATATGGCCTTGGGATAGCTTTCTGTGAATTTTGACAACTTTAGATTTGAATTTTATGACAGAAAAAAAAATGATTGAATCGGACCGGTTTAAGTGAACTGGGGAACAAATGAACTCTAATTGAGCTAGAAATTTGTAGAGAGGCCATATTTGATGTTATAAGAGTGTTAGAATTTATTATAAGTGAAAATTAGTTGAGGAACATATAGATGCTTTGAAACAGTGGAAAATTGCCTAAAAACTAATTTTTTTTTTCAAATCGGTAGGACCGCTTCGGTTGGACTGGTTCAATTCATTTTCCTACTATATAAGGCAGTAAGTGGCTAGATTTCTCTAGAGAAATCCAGCAACCTACCGCCCTTCTCTTCTTTTTCAAAATCGTATGCCATTCTTTTACATTCTCTTCCACTTTTCTTCAATCTTTCCTCACATCTTAGCCTCTCAAACAAACATAAGTCCCTTTAAAACATAAATACAGCAAGTGGAGTCCATTTGGAGCATTGGAAGTGAAAAAAACTAAGTGTGCAAAGTTTATAATTAAAATTGAGGTAAGTGTTCAAGGTATTTTTAATTAGGTTTATTGACTCCTATATAGAGTTCATTTATGAAGTTATTTTTTCAAAAGAACGTATAGATTTTATGGAATCCATTTGTTTGAATTCGGCTATGGTTAGGGTTTCAGGGAGAGGAAGGTTTCCCCTAAAACTAAAGCATCAAAAAGGACATTTGGGAAGTGCTAAGCAAGGATTTGAGGTTAGTGGTTACTAAATCTATCTTTTTCCTATGATTTAGGATGGATTTTTTGTTATATTTAAGTGTAGGTAATAGATGTGATTAATTAAAGCTAACTTGATATTCATGTTTAATGGACTTAATATAGTGCATAAATATGATTAGATGAAATTAAAATACATTGGCATGAAAAACATAAGGTTGGCCGAATAGTATGCTGAAGAAACTATGGAGTTTAAATGAGTTTTAAGGTATGTAATTGATGTTTATAATATATGTAATATGTGTATTATAAGATGGAACAATTAAAAGTATGAAAAGAAATCATAATAAAATATTAAAGTGTTGGCCAAATGGTATTTAAAGAAATAAATCAAGATTAAATGATGATTATGGTATTTAATTTATGGATATAAGATGTATAACATGTATAAAGTATGATTGAATGATTAAAGGAATTAAAAGAATACATAAAGAAATTTTAAAGTAGTGGCCGAATGGCATATAATGGATTTTAATGAAATATAGGATGAGTTATAGCATATAAATAGTGTTTATGGTATGTTTAACATGTAAAGAGTATGATTGGATGATTAAATGAAATTAAAATGCATGATATGAGGAAATAAACCTTTGACTGAATAGTGATCATAGTAAATTATGTGTATATTTTGATAACTAATGTAATGTGATGGCATAATATGACTAAGTGATGATAAATGAGTGTGTATGCAGAGTGGCAAGTGATATGGATATGTTTGCAGAATTATGCATGTCGACATAATGTGATATTTATATAAATAATGAAAATTATAGATTGCGCTTAATGATCTGGTAGTAAATCTAGTTCAAGATATAGATGGCTAGCCATAGGGACGTTAGTGTATGTCGTGGTAGCGAGTCATAGTGACTTGCAATTATAAACAGTGACGGTCTATGTGTCAGTGCAGTGTAAAGTATAAGTGTAGTGTCATCGGAGTGTAATTTGGCACCCTAGTGCCACGTCAGTAGGTTAGGGCTGTTAAGCTCTGTCCCGCATATCCAGTCTAGTGATGACTACTAGGTGCTACTAGGGGTAAAAGTTAAAATAATTGTTTAAAAAAGAGAATTTTTGTGAAGTAAACTATATGGTTGTAAAGTATAAAGAGAGAATGAAGTGAATGATTAAATGTATGAAGAGAAAAAGGAAGTGAATGATTAAATGTATGAAGAGAAAAAGGAAGTGAATGATTAAATGGATTTGCATGTAAATAAGTGATAAAGATAAGATATGGTAATGATTTAGTGATAAGGATAAGATATGGTAATGATTATGTAAAAGATAAGATAAAAATAGAGATTGAAAATGACATTTGATTTAGAAAAGGTACTTAAGGGTAATATCGTAATTTGATAAAAATTTGGGGACATAATTATAATTATGTGATAGAATTAGTTGAAATAGTAATGTATGTGAAAATGTGTGAAAAAGTGACAAAAATTGATTAAATAGAAAATTTAGGGGTAAAATGGTAATTTTATATAAAATGGGTAAAAAGTGTAAAAGGTAAAAAGGTGTAAAGGTAAGGGTAATATGATAATTTTGGTAAAATATGAGTTTAAAATGGTAATTTAGTGAAAAAGTGATAAAATGAGGATCTAAATGTAATTTCATAAAAGAATAAGGTTAAAAATGGAATTTAAGCGTAAAAAGGGCAAAATAGTAATTAGAAAAATTTAAAAGGGGTAAAAGTGGAAAAGAGAGAATAAGTAAGGTCAAAATTGTAAATAATGAATATTTGAGGGTATAATGGTAATTATGTGTAAAATAAGGACATAAGTGAACTTAAGGAAAAATGAAGGGATATATGTAGAATTAGTGTAAAAATGGGGATATGAATGGTATTATGCGAAAAGTGGGGACATAAATGGAATTAATTGTCATGGCCGGACTTGTACCCTAGTTGCAATTAGTTTAATTTGGGGTCTAAGTGTAATTAAGTGTGTAGGATTGGACTTAATTGAAAAGCTAAGGGAATTTAAGAGGTTAAAAAGGGAATTGTGCATGATTAGTAAGAAGTGGATTAACTAAGTTAAGTAAGTCTGGATTAGAGAATATAATAACTTAATTAAATGGATAGTGGAGGCTGAATTGAGAGTGGAATCCGTGTGGCATCATGAGAGTTAGCCACCTCCTTCTTTGCATGCATTTGCCTAGAGAAGTGAGAGGTGAGTATGTGTTGGCCTCATTCTTCATTTTTCTGCATTTGACTTTGTCTTTCTTCTTGCTTCCGTGAGTGAGGATGAGAGTGGTTTAAGTGGATGTATGCATATAGCTAATTGGAGCAAGAATTAAGTGTTAAGACCTAAGGGTAAGTGATTATGTGTGCTTATTCTTATCTTCTACTCTTCTTCTTGGTTTTGATTTGGTATTGGTATGAGAATTGATGGGTTGTGTTCAATCCTGGAATTTGAATTGGTTTTGCTAGCTGAAGAAGTGAAGAGAGATAAGGGAAAAGCTGTAATCGGAGAACCAAGCGTCCGCCGAGATTAGGAGCTAAGGCGACGAGGTTTGGGAACAAACCTTAATTGTGTGGTTGTATGATTTGTGTTGGTTGAATAGAGAATTGAATTGAATTGTATGTGTATGCGGAATTGAAGTTGAGCATGAATTATGTGATGCTAGATTATGAGATTGTAATAGTAATATGCTTGGTGATATAATGCTTGAAAATGATTATGATTTGTGCTATTATTGAATGTCAAAACAAAAAGGGAAAACCGGTATGTGCTAATTGACTATGTGGTTGATGTTTATGGGTTGATTGCCAAAAGTGAGAGTGAGATTTGAAGCTCTAATGAGTAGGAAGAAATGGACTGAAAAACACAACTATGTTATGGTGTTTTTGTATAGGTCACGGTGACAATCAAATTGATTGTGACCGTGAGATATGCCTGAGTTCAATTCTGTCTACTTGATTTTTGTATGTCACGGTGACAATGGAATTCATTGTGACCGTGAGGTACTTAAGAGAGCATTCTGTTTTGCAAGGTGAGAATATGTCACGGTGACAATGGAGTTCATTGCGACCGTGACATACCCTTAAGATGCATTCTGCCGAGACTTGGGAACATGTCACGTTGACAATGAAATTGATTGTGACAGTGACCTGTCCCCAGTTTGCATTCTGTTTTGAACTTCAACATGTCACGGTGACAATGAAATTCATTGTGACCGTGACCTACCCTATTTTGGCAATATAATCCTAATGTGTTCAGACTTTCTAATGGTAAGTCTTCAAGTGAAATGAAGGACATTATGAGTAAGTGTTAAGCGTGTACACTTGCATACTATGTGATAAATCTTGAATGCAATCAAATATGTAGTTATGAACTATGAAGAATGAATTTGGAAGCATATTGATTATGCCAGTAAATGTGATATGAGCTATCTCTGTATGTGATGTGAAAAGCGATCAATGTGAACTGAATAATTTGTTTAACAATTTAAGCCTGCGAGTCAAGTAGTGGATAGTTAGGCATGCCTATAGGGTCAAGTGTTGTAGCCCCATGCGTATAATGTGTCTGATTTCATGGGAATCACAATGCGAAAATAATGTGAATAATCCTTGCTGCATTATATTATAAGTGAAATGATATTTTGGTACCTGAGGGTACCCATGCGTAAGTGTAATCTTAATGAGATTCTTGTACCTGAGTGGTACCAATGCGATACCCGTTATCCGCATCATTGAATTGCAGGCTAACTGATTAATCAAATAATACAGGGAAGTGATTGTAATATAATAAAGCATGTGATGTGGTTATGTGAACAAGTGATTGATGCTTTATGATTGAATATAGTAATGGACAATACTATGCTTAAAATGATATTTGCTTGATAATAATTGCTCTGGCATGACTACTAGCATGTAATGTATGGTGTTTCTGAGGTGTGATAAATTATTTGCTATATATGAGTTCCCCACTAAGCGTTGTCGCTTAGCATGGATTTACTCTAATCCGTGCAGGTACAGACCAGAGGTGATCGAAGGACATCCCCGCATTTTGTACGGTCAACAGTAGGAAATAGGAAGTGTAGGTTCTGGGTTTAATATTTTGGGATTTCTGTATAAGCTTTTGTACCATCGTATGTATAGCGGGTATGTAAAGGCATGTAAAAATCTGATAACTATGAATGTTAACCTAAATATGTATGTGCAATGCGTGTGGCAATGAAAATGCACTATAAGTAGTTGGCATGTGATGTGCGAAGTTAAGATTATATGTGATGAAATTTTATTATTCAGGCTAAGCATGTGTTTTGTTGTGTGTGTGCGGTCTTCTCTAACTAAGATTAGCTGAGCTAGTCTGTCATTAGGGAATGGGCGTCACATTAATGGAGAAGATAAGGCTAAACTTGGAAATCTTGCAAAAATATTCAGGGTAAAAATGTAGTTAAGGAAATAAAAATTGGAATAAAATGATTAAAATGTAATTTGTCGTATAATTGTTCGATTTAAATATAACGATAACATTTAAGTAAATATTAGTGAAAAAATACTATATAGGAAGGAAATAATATCAATTACTAAGATAAATTATAAGGAAAGTGATAAAATAAAAGAGAACAATGGACATCGTAAGGTTAATCACACAAGTAAATAAACTTAAAGGTTGTTAATGAGTTAATAGCAAAAATAACAAAAATGTGATTAATATGAATTTTATATTACGGTAAATGTGTATAGAACTGTTACTAATAATAGTAATGACATTGGTCAAGGAAGAAATAAAAGAGTTAATGGCAGAATAATGAGTATTCAAATAAGCTAATGATGGAATTATAATGTTAACCATTTAAGTGCGTATTGTTACCTATAATTGATTAACGTTAAGTATTCCAGTGACGGACTTGATATAATGAAAACGTATTAGTGACTCCGCAAGTTATAATAAAGGCAAAATAATAAAAAAGAAATTGATAATGAAATTGACTATTAGTTAATAGACCGAAGGCAATGAAATCAGCGTTAAGATTATTAGTGCATATAATAAAGTTATTGATAATAGAAATGAAAAAGACAAAGTAATTATTAAAAATAGTTACAGCAACTAATGGATATGATTATAAGAAAAATTATCAAATTTATCAAGATAGTTAGTCCTTAAAGTGAAGGAAAGAACGCAACAATAGTATATCGTAGCGGATTGACAGTGTAAGTGATAATGGCATCGATAATAGCATGATGGAGAATGATGTGATTACAGTGATAGTGATAAAGATAAAGATAAAGATAGTGAATAAATTAAATTAATATGGTTAATTAAATACATTAGAGATATAAATCAAATATAATTTATGTAGGAAATTTATAGATTGGTAACCACCACTGGGCATTCTAATGCTCAGCATGTAGTTGTTTTGACTGCATGTAGGTACGCATTAAGTCACAGCATACTTCAGTCTGTTAGAGCAAGCTGCAGGAGAACCAATCAAGTTAATATTTTGTAATAGTTGTGGAACTTATGTGGCATGTATATACTATATTTTGAGCAACTTAAGATTGTTTTGTATTAATTACTACGACATTACCGGTGTAGATGTTATATGTATTTTGATGGAAGATGGTATGGTGTGATTGATATTATTGTTGTGCCCTTGCTAGGGCTGCGATTTTTGAATAATGCAGGTTTGGGTAGTAGGAATTATAAGTCATTATACTGTCAAAATTTTAACCAAATGAATAGTAAAATGAGACAGTTATAGGTCAATCGATAACTAAGTGTTAAGTGAAAATTGTTAAGTGAGATAAGTGGTTAAGTGAAATAAAATTGATAAGTGATATTGTATAGTGAAATTATTGACAAGTGTAAAATATTATGGTATATAGATAAGGAAATAAGGATAATAAAAGAAAATAACCACAGTTTTGGTCAAGTGAAGACAGCTTTAGTATAATGATGGTAATCGCACCGTAAATCCTATGTTGGCAGTGTACATAAGGGGTACAATAGTGTTACACCTACCCTGCCGCACTGTTGTCGTATATCTACAAGGTATTTGTATTTGCACCTACTGGTACCTACCTTATTTCCCATTGTCCACTTCCACTTGAAAATGCAGGCTAACTTAATCATGAAATGTGTATTATGAAATAAGTATTATGCAATATGACGATAGAAATACATGTATACCGATTAACTAAGTATATTGATAATATGAATATGTACATGAAAGCATGCATTGTGTATGGAATATGCGCATAGACTAGTATGTATACTTTAATATGGGCATGCATGATAAGATAATAATTTTACATCTATGTTTCCATGAATGCAAATTATGTGTGTATGCTTGTTAACAACCATTATGAGTGATCATCCATATTTCATATGTTACCCACTAAGCTATATGCTTGGCGCTAGTGTTTTATCAATGAAGATACTGAAGATATAGTAGAGTCCCAGGACATCCCGTAGCAATTAAGGCCGACACCAAATAAGAAATAAATGTAATGTTTTGTTGTATATAAAATAATACATACATATATACATACATACATACATACATACATACATACATGTATGTCTGTGCGAATGTAATGAACCAATGTATGTGATATATATTGAAGGACCTTATAAATGTATTATTTTATTGTAAATAAGATAATATAAATATATGCTAGTATACATATTTAAGTGTGTAAACGAAATGGACCAATGTATTTGAGATGTATATATGTATATATGTCTGTGTGAATGTAATGAACCAATGTATGTGATATGTACATTTGGACCTTATAAATGTATTCCTTTGTTATAAATAAAATTATTATAAATATATGCTAATATAGATATTTAAGTGTGCAAACGTAATGGACCAATGTATGTGAAATGTATTCTAGGACATTATGATGCATAATTCGAATATCACGAAATGGAAATGGAAAAGAAAAATTATGTACCTTTATTCCTTATAATGTTGTATGATTTGAATGTATGTTATTTGCAAATTTTGTTACGTTCAAAAATAGTTTGAATGGTCCTAACTGTGTGACATTCCACACCTAGCCTAGTAAGGAAACTTAATGTAAAAGAAAATAATTTGATAATAAGCAAGGAGAAATAAATAAAAAAAAAGGAAATAAAAAGGCATAAGGTTATGCTATGGTTAAATAAATATATGTGTACAAAAAATTTATGTTTTTATGATATATATGTATGCCTATGTAATTATATTATGATACAAGTATAGGTAAGAGATATGAAAAGAATAAGTATATGGACATGTGATGTAAAATGAATGATAAGAACCAAGATTGTTATTGCATAAAAAATAATATGATCACGATGAATAAGTACATGAATAAAAGTTGATATAATTAAATAATATTGCCCTTAGTATTTTGGTTGTTAAATCTAGTTCAGGATATAGGTTGTTAGCCATAAGGACATACAATATACTGCAGTAGTGAGTCATTGTGACTCGTATCTTGTAGGCCAATGGAGGTCTACTATGTATTGCTCTATGCCATTATGGATTTACGAAATTATGGCTCTTTTATGGCTCAGAGTAAGTGATCCTTAAGGGGAACTACATCTTATGGCTTTGGGCCCAATGGGGTCCACGTCCTATGCATCCGATTCGAAGATTTCTACTGTATATTACTAAGTGTAAAAATGGTAATATGAAATAAGGGAATAAATTAGAGATCAAGTTTGTAATTATGTAAAGAAATAAGAATTAAAAGGATAAAAAAAGTAAATATAAATAATAATTGATAAATATAAAATAAATGTGTAATTTAAGAGATCATATAGTAATTATATAGGAAAATGAGAAATAAGTGGCTAAATGGTAAATATGTGAGAAAAATTAATATAAATAAACAAAAGGTATAAGTATAAGTAAAAAAATTAATTAAGAATAATTCTTATTAAATAAATGTCGATTTAAGATAAATGTCCATTTAAGATAAGTACATAAAATAAATAATAAAAATGCATGTATTTGCAAATTAGAAAGGTTAAGACTAAAATGGTATATATGGGACAAATGTGTAAGTTAAAGACTCATTAGTAATTATGTAAGATAATGAGGATTAAAGAAGCAAAATGGTACATGTTTAAAGAAGTAAGAATAGGAATAGTAAATTGATAGAAGTAAGAATAGATATAAGTTGAATAAATAGGATTTAAAGAACTAAATGGCCATTTGAGAATACAAAGGTAAATATAAGTGGTAGATTGGTAAATTCAAATGAGTAAAATAATAAGTATGAAATAATAATGAAAATAAGGGTTGAAATGATAATTATACTAGAAAGCAAATATTTTAGTGCAAACTTGTAAATAAAGTAAAAATTTATGGACATGAATGATAAGTTATAGTTATATGGTTAGACAGGTATATGCATATAGACAAAGAGTTTAAAAATGTATTTAAAGAGTCTGTTGCTCTGGTTGGTTTGCCATTGCAATTTTAAGTTAGCATGCCTCATGATTTGAAGCATTTAGTGCATTGAAGTAAAAGTTTGTGTAAGATGTCATGTAATTAGCATATATGTGAACTTATGCCTTCCCATTATTTGATCAAGTAATTTGATTTGGGTGGAAAAAAAAAATTCTTCAATCATTATTGTAGATTTTATTTTCTGCTTCAGCATCATTTTAGACCACTACTGGCTTAAAGAACCATTAAAATCATTAAGTTGCTTTTTGTTTATTTAATTATCTCCGTGCTAATATGCTCTGTTATATTTCGCATGTTTTGGATCTAGGTTCTCTTCTTTGTAAATCCTGTCAAGGCACTATTTTCGATGGTTCCAACCATTTAGTTCTCTGCATTTTGCCTCTTATATCTATTGTTGGGTCTGTATATTTGTGTTGGTAAATGATTTCTTTGCAGTATTATATACAGGTTGTCCCACTCTAGTTCTTGCATATACTTCTTGCATATCTTATTGCATATCTTAGTGATTTTGTTATCTATTGGAGCCTTTCACTTGATCTCGCATCACTATTAGGTTCTCATCCATCACCATGCCATCTTGAAATTATTACTCATTCTGAAGGACTCATCAGATGGTAGTTGCAACTAGAGTATTTTGCATATGAGAGATTGCAAGATCTGAGAATAGCCAAACTATTTTAGATTATTATGGACTGTGTTCATAGGCAAGTTTGTTTTTTTCTTTTTTTCAAAACCTTGCTTTCTCCTTTAGATTTCTAATGAAGAAAAGTGTATTGTAAATTTAGATATTTAGCACTCTAATTTTTGAAGTAAAAGTTTGTGCTGTGTAGGCAATTTTTATCTTGAGAATACCAATCAAGAGCTAAAAAGCTATTTAAAAGATCTGTTCATTAATTCAGCAGTGTATGGTTTATAATTGCATTTACAATTTATTTGATATATTCAATTTCCTATTGTCCATCAAGTTCTAAATGAAACCTTGCATTATTGTAGTTAAATAGATGTGTTCGAAAATTGCAAAGCTATTGTTATTTATCTTCCCTACAAATTGAGGAATGCTTACTCCAAGATTGATCCCAGCCTTGTTAGGGAGTTGGAGAAAAAATTCAGTGCAAAGGTAATTTTGATTTGACATAAAAATTCTATAATAAGTGTTACACTGCCTCATTTCTTTTGAATGTTGTTGTCATTAAACGCATATCTAATCTTGATTGCATGGTTACATGTTCTGCTATATGCTAAAGGTATGTTAAAGACTTTAGTACCCAGGATTATAGAATGGTGGCACCATTTTGTGCCTGCATTAATTTTATTTGTGAACTTGTATCGTCTTTCTATTAGATGTCCCTATCATTGTTGATTACTCCAACTTAGACTGATATCTAAGCAATTAAACATTCTCTAAGATTTAAATTCCTCATTCCGAAGTGATATCCAAATAAGTTATTTTAGGAGAGTCTGAGAGTTTAACATGGGTGCCATGATTATGTCTCTACTTTGTCGTTATTAAACCATTAAGTGTTCAAATGAATTATATTGCCATTCTTAAGCCCCTTTTAACTTCATAACCTTAATTTTAAGGTTTGGTTTTGGATTTCTTAATGTAAAGTTAAGAGTTGGATTTCTTCTTAATTTCTGCACACTAATGTTGAATTAAACTGTTAAATATGAACCTACGTAGCACCATAGAGGTCATAAATTGTCCATATTCTCTATTATTAATATTTTTGTATGTGCCTATGAATATTAATTTTAGCTTTTAATGAACATTTTACAAGTCTTCAAAATTTTGGACAATGAAGTTTAGAGGTTTATTTTTCACATTTTCTCAAAAATCTTTTTAATAGAAATTAGTATAGAGAGGAGTTGTTTTGTAACACCCCATTTTCCACCCTAGTAGTCTTGAGTCATTTTGTGTGCATTTTTGGCATGTGTTATTTTTAATTTGGGTTATTTGCATGTTTTTGGGGTTTTATTAGGGTGTGGTTACATGGTTTGAGTTAGTGTGTGAGCTAGTGGGGTTCGGTTTAGGTGTAGTGAGGAAGATGGTAGTAGGGTGTGAGTTATCAAATTCCACCAATACTTATTTGACAAGTGGCAATGGAGAAGAGGGGGAAGTATATAAACCCATGAGAGAGAAAATGAGAAAGAGCAGCTGCCCTCTCCCATTTCCCCTCTCCCTGTTCCAGTTTCCTCTTTTCCTTCTTCTTCTCTTATGCCCTAAGATTGTTCAAGTGGGTGTTGGTGGGATTTGTCAACTCAAGAGTTAATTGGTAAGCTTTGCTTCTCCTTTTTCTTTTTCTTCTTCCTCTTCTGGTTTACTCACGTCGATCTTTGTGTGTTTGAGAGTTTTATTGAGTTTTTGTGTGTTTTGGGTTTTGGTTGTTCAGAAGTTACTCCTAGAGAGCCTAAAGGAAAGGAGAAGGCAAGTAAGAGTGATGCCCCTTGATTTAGGAGCTAAGGATACTAAGGTTTGGGAATTTTGAATACTGTAGACGCCGGGTCCCGAGTAGCCTTGATTAGGATTACCCGATGATGAAATTTAGCTACACCGGCTTATAGGCGAAAAGATTGGAGCTTGGAAGTGATTTTCCTTATCTTTTTTATGAGTAACAAGTGTATTTTAAAAATATTTTAAAAAATATTTTTAATTATTTTGGAGAAGAAAAAGCGTGTTTTAGGTTGAGGGTTTTTATAAAATAAAAAAAAATTTTTTCGCGAAGGTCGGGGCGCGCGCGGAGCGTCTGCCCGGTCGCTGGGCGGCGCGCAGCGCCCAGCGAGCGCCCGCTTCGTGCGCGCACTGCGCGCATTTCTCGCGCGCAGTCGCCCCATTTCGCCGAATTTTCGCCCCCCACTCGATTTTTAACGATTTTTGGACGGTTTTGGGTGGTTTTTGAGTGTTAAAAGTGGAGAAAAAATTCAGAAACAAAGGAGGACGAATTAAAAAGATTTTAGAGAGAAAAAACTGAATTTTTGAGTTTTTTAGTTGAGAGAAAAAAATCAATCTTACACACTTGTTTCCAAGGGTGATTTTTCAAGTTTTCAAGTTATTTTTCAAGCATTTTTCACAAGGAAAAGACAAGGAATTCAACACTTCTACCTTCAATTCTTCAAGATTAAATTTGAGGGTAATTATTCATAGCTTAACTCCTTAATTCTCTTGTTGATTTTAATTTTTTTTGTTTCCAATTAACTTTTAAAAATGTAAATCCTTGTAGTCCTCATAATTTTCTTCTTGTTTTATCTTTAATTGTTTATATAACAAGTAAATTCTTTTAAATTCTATTATATTATTTTCATGTCAAATTGTTTTTTGTACATATCAATATTATTATACTTATATATTTGATATATTGAGCATGGTTAATATTTTTATTATTATTCTTATGCATGTTAAATTGCATCATAATTATTCTTATGCATGTTATAATATTTTATGCATGTTATATTTTCATTACACATATTATCCTTTATGTCATATTATTTCTTTGGCTTAATTTCTAACATGAATTTCATTTTTTATTTTTGGTTGCAAATTGTTATTTTACTCTTATTTGAGCATCCATGCACGTGAATGAGGAGATGCGGGGTTCGGTATCTTCTTTATACATTTTAATTCTCATTTTGTTTATATTTTTTAATTTCCTTATATATACTCATTAAGTAAAATGTTTTTTTTTATGCACGCCCAAATAAAAATCACAAAAATATTTCTACTAAATTAAACTTGGATTTTTCTTAACAAATGGGACCAATGTCCTAATTTTCATCCCAAATAAGTCACCACATCCAAAATGTTTTCTTTAAATACACATGCGGGGACCAAAGTCCTCATAGTTAATAAATTCCCTGGTTTTATGTATGTTTGCACTTTTTTTTAATGGGAGTTGTATTCCGCTCCTAGTATTTTTGTAATTTACTTTTAATATTTTACTGTTTTCAATGTGAATATTTGTGCCTTTGAATTAAAACTGCATCGTGTGGAGAGAGAGCGAACTAATAAACTCAAAACCAAATTGTAAAATTAATCAAGGTAGAAATAGATGAGAAGTGCCGAACCCATCTCTGGTCTTTGGGCTCAAAGAGGCTAGAGGTTTACCCTCCAAGACACCTCTTATGTCACGAGACTTAGACATAAAATCCTAGGCTCCAAGGGAGAGAGGTTCATCCTCCAAGAGCCTTTGGCTTGCCTAAAATGGATAAAAGCGTTGTCTTTGGGTTCAAAGAAGCGAGAGGTCTATCTGATCATTCATTGGAGTAAGACCTCTAAGACCCTTCTTATGCTCTAAGACTTAACAAATCCTAGGCTCCAAGGGAGAGAGGTTCTTACTCCAAGACCCCTTTGGCTTGCCCAAAATGGATAAAAGCGCTGTCTTAGGCTCTCCGAGGCGAGAGAAACTTTCCTAATATTTTATTGGGTGGCGACTCCATGAAACCTCCTTGTTGCCCAAAATAGACGCACTTGTAATTCGTCAACGGATCTCAAATGCCCGATCACCCTCGAGCGGGCGGTCAGAAGGGGCGGCTGCGGGTCGGACGCGTGTCACAGTTGCGACTCCACTGGGGACAAATGGTTCGAGACTTCAACTTGAAAATACCTTGATTATCCTTTACAATTAAGTTTTAGTTTATGAATTTTGCTTTATCTCAAAATTGCATATCATCTCATTAGAGCCTTAGATTAAGTTAGTTTGGTCCCTTCTCAACCCCACTGCGGTCCTGAAGCATGACTCTATTTTCACTCAATCTAGGGAAGTGTTAAGGATAATCACCAGCCCAAGCCTCGTACCATCAAGGTATATTAAATGGTGACCCGATCGGTCATTATGCTCGTGATGAACTAGACTCGTCGGCAGGGATCATGCCTGGGTAACCCAAAAATATCATCACCCTTTGACTAAAACTCATGTAATAGCAATAGATACTTCCACTAGGTGAAATGTACCGTAATACTATGCTTGCTATATGGGCCATCATATATTGGACGAAGTCATTTAATTAAATGGTCTTCATCAAAGGCTTTCATGCCCCGGTAGGCCCATCTTAGTTAAGTTGAATTGTTTAAATACATAATGGCCAAACACCCATACGTATGTACATTAGATGAGAGCTGTTATGCTGCTGATTTTCCACCGTGCACCATACGTGTCCATTGGGTTCCCCGTTAACCCATGGATCAAGCCCACATAGGAAAGAGACTGCACTACCACGTGTATGTGAGATATAAGGTTGGAAGGATCTATCTGCTTGCATGTGTTTGTCTATGTTGCATTAGCACGAGCATGCATTGCATTTTAATCATGCATCATCTTAACAATTTTCGCATTTCAGCCATCATAGATTCTCCTGGGTGGTCTAGAGGTCCCGACGGACGGTTAAGAAGGACTCCGCTTTTGGGGTTAACAGAGTTAGTGTCAGATCAGAGTTCAGATTCAATCTTAGAAGACAGTGCGGGGTTTTCTTCCGAATCATCAATAGAAGTAAGCATGGCTAATCCATCAAATGAGTCTGATGCAACCCGGGCAATAATTGCTGAAGAGGTAGGAAAGAGAATGGAGGAGTTTGAAGCCCAAATGATTGCAATGATGGGCAATCTTGCCACCACCATAGCTAGGCAACAAGCTGCTGCTGCCCCTATCCGGATGCGAGTTGAACAAGAGGCTTTTAGAGAAGAGCTTCCTGCTGCAGTTAACTAACCAGTGGTCAATCCACCTATTGTTGAGCAAAGAGTACCTGCACCTATTGAGCGCAGAGAAGGCCCTAGGTCCGAAGCTGAGCTTGGGGAAAATGAGCAAGAAGAGCATACAGTAAAAGAAAAGTCCCCGAAATTGGAGGAGGCAATGTGGAGGAAAATGGAAGAGAGGTTTGAGGCTATGGCAAGAATGATGACAGTAGGGAAAGGAATGAACCCAGAAGACGGAGAGCTGGATGGGGATGACCTGATTCCCCGGAATTTTAAAATGCCTGATATCCCAAAATTTGATGGCACCTCTGACCCTGCCGCACACATCAAGCAATACTCACTGGTCATGAAGGGCACGACCTTAATAAGAAAGCAGAAGATAGAGTATTTTTGCTTGAGTCTCACAGGAGCTGCTATTGATTG
The DNA here is from genome assembly GCA_947683425.1 of Excoecaria cochinchinensis. Taxonomy (NCBI): domain Eukaryota; kingdom Viridiplantae; phylum Streptophyta; class Magnoliopsida; order Malpighiales; family Euphorbiaceae; genus Excoecaria; species Excoecaria cochinchinensis. The sequence goes on from CANTUQ010000129.1 coordinate 3,225,571, forward strand.
GTACCATAGGCTTGACAGGAGGTCTAAGGAGGACTGGGATTTGCTGACCGAAGAGTTTCTTAAGCAGTACGATTGCAGTACCCGGATGGAGGTCACTTTAAAAGATCTCGAGTTGTTACAACAGAAGGCTGGAGTGTCCTTCCACAAGTACCTTACTCGATGGAGGAACCGGGTTATGGAGATGAAATGCAAACCGAACACTTCTGATCAGATCCGATTATTCATTCGAAATACCAGCCCGTACTTGAGAGATGGACTAAAAATGAAGGGACTGAAAGACTGGGAATCCCTGAAGGACATTGCCATAGAAGCAGAAGGTGAATATTTAGCCAAGAGGGCAAATAGCGAGCTTTATGCCAGGAAGGGATACAGCAATCAGGGGGCAGCCAAATCAGCAAGTTCAAGCAGCGGTAATAAAGGTGGGAAGACAGCCGAGGTGTCTGCAATAGGCGTGAATCAAAGGTATTTCTCCAACTTGGGTAGGCCTTTATCATGGGTGCTAAAGAGGCTAGTAAAAGAAGGAAAACTGTGACCCCTATCACCTAGGCCGGCCAAGACCCAGGGACAGCCAGGGCACAAAGAAAATGAATATTATGCATTTCACCAACATACCGGGCATTTGATAGACGATTGTATAATGCTAAGACATCGGGTCCAAGATCTAATTTACAACAAGCAGATCACCGATGTTGAGAAGAGAGAAGGCAAGAAGAAGTCTAGCTATAATACAGTGCCACCTCCAGTCTTTATGATTGGATCAAGCCTACCAAAATTGTACGTGATGCAAGATTTATATGGAAATGAGTATGTCGCTATTACTCGCCCTACGGTGAATGAAGAAGGGATTTTCGTGGTAGCGATAGACTGTTGGTCCACTAGTGAGAGTGGAGAAGATGAAGACGATGAGAAACATGGAGAGTTCACGAATCTGTGGGATTCGGAAGAGGAAGAAAGAGTAGAAGCAGTAACAAGAAGTGGGAGGGTAGTCCCAGAAGTTGAGAAGTAGCAGGACCCAGCACAAGCAATCGCATAGAAGGAGCCGGAAGAAAATTCAATAGTGAAGCAACTGAAAAAGACCACGGCTCAGATATCTATTTGGGATCTCTTGAGACAGTCCCCCTCTCACAGACAGAAATTAGTTGAAGCATTGAGTATATCAGCCGTAGCAACTACAATCTCTCCATCTGAGCTGTTAGACCTTGTTAAGGGGGGATCTAGGGAGAAGCTAGTATTTTCTGATGCAGATTTACCGATAGAGGGTCGCAACCATAACCGGCCTTTGTACATAAAGGCACAGATCAATGGCAAACACACCGCTTGCGTCATGGTTGATGACGGGTCATCAATAAATGTTTGCCCTTTGGTGGCGCTTCAGGCCTTTGGGATGGATGAGAGTATGTTAAGCAAATCTGACCTGACCATCATAGCCTACGACAACTCCAAGACGCAAGCATCGGGAACTTTCAAAGCTATGGTAAAGACGGGGCCCATTGAGACAGAAACGGATTTTGTGGTTTTGCCGATCCCAGCAAACTTTTCAGCTCTACTTGGTAGACCGTGGTTCCACAGGTTAGGGGGAGTACCATCCACCTTACACCAGATAATTAAGATACCCCATGAAGGAGAAGTAGTGACCATTAAAGCAGCAAGAGAGAACCAAGTGTCTACCTTGGAGATCTCTAATCAACCATTCAGTGGCTTTTATGTATCGATGATCGGAGAAGAGCAAAGCTTAGAAGGTAGCCCTCAGGTGGTGAACATGCTAAAGAAGATGCACTTCCTCCCAGGGGCTGGTTTGGGAATAGAGTCATAAGGGTTGCAGGATGCTATCACTACACATGGTCAAAAAGACCGAAAGGGGTTGGGCTACAAAGGAGAGAATGGTAAGAAGAAAGTGTCAGAGAAGATCCCCCATATTTCGGAGAGCTTTGTGCCATCATCATCGGTTTGTGCTTACACCGGAGAAGAAGAGCCGCAGTGGATAGATGGGAAGATCACTCCGGGTTTTGAAATTTTCAATGATGTCTTTGATTGGGAGATTGGAGTTGTTAAAGCTGTAGAGAACTTTTGGGACGAGGAGATTATGACCCAATGCAGCGTCTGGGATAGGGATGAGCCCGAAGAGATTGTAACTGATAAGTTGTTAGCAACCAAACTCAAAGGGAAGGAGAAGATGATAGAACCAGAGCTGAAAATTGAAGATCTCAAGATTTCACCAAGTCAAGAAGCCAAAGCACAATCGGCTGCAGCATCGGCGTCGACTGAAGTTGATAGTCATTTAGATTCTTTTTTTATGCCAGAACTCTTTGAGGACAATGTTAATGTTTCTGATTATGTTAATGAGATGAACAACTTTGCTTACTTGTGTGATGTTTCTGATGATTTCATTTCGCATGATCATAAGCATGATGCATTCATTTTTTATATTAATTCAACTAGCACAATTGCATTTAATCTCGGAACTTTGGAAAATCCAAAGGAAATTTTGATAGCGTCAGACATAAGTCCTGAAGAGAGAATAAAATTTGAGAGAATATTAAAAAAATATGAAAAAGTCTTTGCCATGACCTATGAGGATATGCCGAGAATAGATCGTGATGTTGCCGAACATGCCATCCCAACTTACCCAGAGTTTAAACCAGTTAAGCAAAAGCTTCGGAGACTTAGGCCAGAATGGGCGCAAAAGTAAAGGAGGAGATCCATAAGCAAATTGAGGCCAAATTCTTAAAAGAGATTCAATACCCGACCTGGCTCGCTAACGTGGTTCCTGTAGCCAAGAAAGATGGTAAGGTTCGGGTATGCGTTGACTATTGAGACCTGAACAAAGCTTGCCCTAAGGATGATTTCTCGCTGCCTCATATTGATGTGCTAGTGGATAGTGCTGCTGCTTGTATGATGTACAGCTTTGTGGATGGATACACAGGATACAATCAAATCCTTAACAAGATAATGGACCGGATTAAGACAGCCTTCATCACTGAGTGGGGAACATACGCCTATCGGGTTATGCCTTTTGGGTTGAAAAATGCAGGAGCGACTTATCAGAGGATGGCGACTAAAGTTCTCAATGACTTAATCCATAAAGAAGTAGAGGTGTATGTCGACGACATGATGATTAAGTCGGCTACTAGAGAAGGTCACTTTGAGGCTTTAGAAAAGTTCTTTCAAAGGATTAGTAAGTATAATCTGCGCCTCAATCCCAAGAAATGTATCTATGGGGTTACCTCGGGTAAGCTATTAGGCCATGTGGTAAGCCAGAGAGGAATTGAAGTAGATCCCGACAAAGTCAAAGCCATAAGAGAGATGCCAGTACCCCAGAAGGAGAAGGACATTAGAAGCTTCCTTGGAAAGCTTCAGTACATCAGCCGGTTTATTGCCAAGCTAGCTTCAGTATGTGAACCCATTTTCAAGCTTCTTAGGAAAGATCAGTCGGTGATATGGAATAATAGTGTAAAGTGGCTTTTGATACTATCAAAGATTATCTCTTAAATCCGCCAGTCTTAAGACCGCCATGTCATGCTAAGCCACTAATCTTGTATCTGGCTGTAGAGGATAATTCAGTGGGTGCCATGATGGCTCAAGAGGATGATTTTGGTGTGGAGTTTGCGGTTTACTATCTTAGCAAAAAGTTCCTACCATATGAAGCCAAATATGTAGAGGTGGAGAAGATTTGCTTAGCAGTTATCTGGGCTTCTAAGAAGTTGCGACACTACTTTCATTTCTTCAGGGTACAGGCAGTAGCCAAACATAATCCTCTTAGATACCTCCAAGAAGCACCCTCTCTACTAGGGAAGATGGGAAGATGGTTACTGTTGTTGTAGGAGTTCGACATTGAATACATAACCAAGAAAACCATTAAAGGAAGAGCTGTAGCAGAATTCTTAGCCGAGCATCCTATTGAGGGAGATCAGTTTGAATACAACTTTCCGGATGAAGATGTCACGGCCATAGCAGTGCAAGGGTGGCAGCTATTCTTTGATGGAGCAGTCAATAATAAAGGAGCAGGCGTATGAGTTATTCTTACGATCCCAGATGGTGAAAGGCTACCATTGGCTAAGAAGCCGAGATATAAGGCTACCGATAATGAAGCAGAATACGAAGCTTGTATCTTTGGATTGGAAGCATTGCTCGCTTTGGGGGCAAAGACCGCGAAAGTATTTGGAGATTCTTCCTTGGTGATTCATCAGATCAGAAGGGAGTGGTCAGTCAAGGAAGAAAGGTTGTTGCCTTATGTGAAGCACTTGAGAATGCTGAGCAGCCAGTTTGAGACTTGCACTTTTCACTTCATCCCCAGAGACGAAAATCAGTTAGCTGATGCTCTAGCAACTTTAGTGTCTATGTGGGATAATCCAACAGGAGTTGCGACGAAACCTGTGCTGGTTTATAGTTCGAAAAGACCTTGCTTTGAAGTTGAACAGGTGATGGACATTGAGGCCGCCGATGGAAATCCATGGTATTATGACATTCAGAATTATTTAGAAAGGTCAACTTTTCCAAAGGAAGCCACGGAGAAGGATCAAAGGATGATTAGGAAGCTGTCCACTCAATTCATCAGTGTCGATGGCACTTTGTACAAAAGGCAAGCTGATGGTATCCAGTTAAGATGTCTCATGGAGAAAGAAGCTAAAAGAGTCATGGAAGAGGTTCATGCCGGGATCTGTGGAGCTCACATGAATGGCTTAGCCTTAGCAAAGAAGATCATGCGCCAAGGGTTTTATTGGCTCACAATGGATACAGATTGTTCGAAATTTGTGAAGCAATGCCAGTTATGCCAGCAATATGCGAACTTGAGGCATGTGCCAGTTTCAGAGTTACATAATTTGACATCTCCATGGCCATTTGCAGCTTGGGGAATAGACATCATAGGCAAAATCCTTCCTACAGCTTCTAATGGGCACAGGTTCATTATAGTTGCCATTGACTACTTCACTAAGTGGGTTGAAGCTGAATCTTTCAAAAAGGTTGATGCAAGGGATATGGCTAAATTCATCGAGCGGAATCTGATATGCAGATATGGTCTCCCACATCACATTGTGTCTGATAATGGGGTGCAATTCCTAGCATAAACTAAGCAGATGCTCCAGAAATATGGAATCCAACATCATAAGTCTTCTCCCTACCGCCCCCAAGCCAATGGTGCGGTTGAAGCAGCAAACAAGAACGTGAAGAGGATATTGGCCAAGATGGTTCAGAGCTATAAAGACTGGGCTGAAAAGTTACCCTTCGGACTTTGGGGATATAGAACTACAATCAGAACCTCTACGGGGGCAACACCATTCTCTCTGGTATATGGAACTGAAGCAGTCCTGCCGGTTGAAATTAAGTTGAAGTATTTGAGGGTAGTCATGGAAGCCAAGATTCCAGAGACAGAATGGGCGCAACAGCGTTTGTCACAGCTAAATTTGCTAGATGAAAATAGGTTGCGGGCCTATTACCACAATCAAGTTTATCAAAAAAGGTTGGCTCGGTCGTTTGGCAAGAAAGTATGAAAGCACCCGTTGAAGGAGGGGGATTTGGTCTTTAAGATGATGAGGCCAGGAGTGCCGGACATACGCGAAAAATTCAGGCCCACATGGGAAGGTCCATTCGTTTTGAAGAAGCTGCTAACAAAAGGAGCAGCAATTTTGGCAGACAGTGATGGGAATGAGTTCAAGGACCCGGTCAATGTTGATAGACTTAAAAGGTTCCATGACTAAAGACCAAAAATAAAAAGAAGAGAATAAATGCCCCGCGGGTCGAAAACCGAAAAAAGGCGGCCTTGCTAAAATTGGGCGCCCTGGCAGGGTGAAAACCGAAAAAAGGCATCCTTGGCAAAATTAAGGGCCAAGAGAAAATATTCAATCGAGAAAACCCGAGAGGGCCGATTGATAACAGGAGTTTGATGCTGACAAAATCCACTCCGAGATTAGGTGTAGTCATAAGCTTTTTGAATTCTTGTCATATGAAAATCATGTATGATGAAATCATATAGAAATGTACACAATTTCGCAATGAATAAAAGAATATATTTTCATTGATCTTTTAGTTCTGTCTTAAAAAGAGATATACCAACTGTTCATCCAATGATTATTGCTCAGTCACTTCATCGGATATGTGCTATTTGCTCTTAACAGAAGCTTTGATGATAACCTTCTCTAAAAAAAAAAAGAAGCCATTAGAGATGAAAACCGTAACTGGCTCTCTAAGCAAAAGTTAGGCCAAAGGGCAGGGTGAAAACCTAGAAACAGGCAGTATGCCCTGCAAAAAAAAAAAAGTAAAATGAACAAAAGCCGCTGGATTGGGTTGGGTCCATTCCAGGCAAAACTTAGGCAAAGGGTTGTGTGAAAATCCCTTAAGGGACGCATTTCCCGCAAAGAAAAGCTAGTGTGAAAATCCACAAGGGATGCACTACCTTTAAATCAATGACGTTCAATGCCTGGAGCGATAAGGCGGCGTTATTTCAGATGAGCCTCTTTCAATCAGATAACACATAACACAGAACATGAATCAGAATCCCGGGTAAATGATCATTGACCAGGGGGGAAAGGATGTACACCGGAGGTCTCTTTCAAAAAACTTGTCGACGATCCTCTGGATTCCGGGGGCATGGTAGAGCAAGCAAGCTATAGCCTCAGCAAACCTTGGACCACCTAGGGCACGGTCTATACATTCTTGCAAGCATTTGCATTCCATATCATATACACATGATTGCTTGTATATTTCTATGCATACAATCTAGCAGGAGAAATCGGCGGGGAACACCAACAAGAGCCGAGTGACGACACCAGTCCAAACGTCCAAAGGAGCACAGCTCCAAAATTCACAAAGGTTAGCACGATGGCGGCACTACCCATAAGAGGTTAGAACGACCACGGCACTACAAATTCACAGAGGTTTGCACGATGGCAGAACTACCCATAAGAGGTTAGCACGACCACGGCATTGCCAATTTACAGCAGTTAGCACGATGGCGGCACTACCCACAAGAGGTTGGCACGACCACGGCACTACCAATTTACAGCAGTTAGCACGATGGCGGTACTACCCACAAGAGGTTAGCACGACCATAGCACTACCAATTCACAGCAGTTAGCACAATGGTGGCACTACCCACAAGAGGTTAGCACGACCACGGCATTACCAACTCACAAATGGTTAGCACGATAGCGGCGCCACCCACAAGAGGTTAGCGCGCCCGCGGCACCACCAGTTACAACCAAAAGACAGCCTGCCTATAACACGGCAACAGCTGCCATCATGACTCCATCCAGCAGGAAGGTTGCTGCTTCAGGTACGCGCTTCCTTCCTTTTTTCCTGAATTTTGGCTCACCTAGGCACCCATGCACTAGCCTCCCCAAAATTGGGGGCAACTGTAGACGCCGGGTCCCGAGTAGCCTTGATCAGGATTACCCGATGATGAAATTTAGCTAAGCCGGCTTATAGGCGAAAAGATTGGAGCTCGGAAGTGATTTTCCTTGTCTTTTTGATGAGTAAAAAGTGTATTTTAAAAAATATTTTTTATTATTTTGGAGAAGAAAAAGCGTGTTTTAGGTTAAGGGTTTTTATAAAATAAAAAAAAAATGTTTTTTCGCGAAGGACGGGGCGCGGCAGCGCGCGCGGAGCGCCTACCCGGGTGCTGGGCTGTGCCCAGCGCGCTCGCCTGCGCGAGCGATGCCCAGGGCGTCGCTCGCTTCGTGCGCGCACTGCGCGTGTTTCTCATGCGCAGTCGTCCCTCTCGCCCCATTTCGCCGAGTTTTCGACCCCCACTCGATTTTTAACTATTTTTGGACGGTTTTGGGTGGTTTTTGAGTGTTAAAAGTAGAGAAAAAATTCAGAAACAAAGGAGGACGAATTAAAAAGATTTTAGAGAGAAAAAACTGAATTTTTGAGTTTTTTAGTTGAGAGAAAAAAATCAATCTTACACACTTGCTTCCAAGGGTGATTTTTCAAGTTTCCAAGTTATTTTTCAAGCATTTTTCCTAAGGAAAAGACAAGGAATTCAACACTTCTAACTTCAATTCTTCAAGATTAAATTTGAGGGTAATTATTCATGGCTTAACTCCTTAATTCTCTTGTTGATTTTAATTTCTTTTGTTTCCAATTAACTTTTAAAAATGTAAATCCTTTTAGTCCTCATAATTTTCTTCTTGTTTTATCTTTAATTGTTTATATAACAAGTAAATTCTTTTAAATTCTATTATATTATTTTCATGTCAAATTGTTTTTTGTACATATCAATATTATTATAATTATTTATTTGATATATTGAGCATGGTTAATATTTTTTTATTATTCTTATGCATGTTAAATTGCATCATAATTATTCTTATGCATGTTATAATATTTTATGCATGTTATATTTTCATTACACATATTATCCTTGATGTCATATTATTTCTTTGGCTTAATTTCTAACATGAATTTCATTTTTTATTTTTGGTTGCAAATTGTTATTTTACTCTTATTTGAGCATCCATGCACGTGAAGGAGGAGATGCGGGGTTCGATATCTTCTTTATACATTTTAATTCTCATTTTGTTTATAATTTTTAATTTCGTTATATATACTCATTAAGCAAAAAGTTGTTTTTTATGCACGCCCAAACAAAAATCACAAAAATATTTCTACTAAATTAAACTTGGATTTTTCATAATAAATAGGACCAATGTCCTAATTTTCATCCCAAATAAGTCACCACATCCAAAATGTTTTCTTTAAATACACATGCGGGACCAAAGTCCTCATAGTTAATAAATTCCCCATTTTTATGTATGTTTGCACTTTTTTTTAATGGGAGTTATATTCCGCTCCTAGTATTATTGTAATTTATTTTTAATATTTTACTGCTTTCAATGTGAATATTTGTGCCTTTTAATTAAAACTGCATCGCGTGGAGAGAGAGCAAACTAATAAACTCAAAACCAAATTGTAAAATTAATCAAGGTAGAAATAGATGAGAAGTCCCGAACCCATCTCTGGTCTTTGGGCTCAAAGAGGCTAGAGGTTTACCCTCCAAGACACCTCTTATGTCACGAGACTTAGACATAAAATCCTAAGCTCCAAGGGAGAGAGGTTCATCCTCCAAGACCCTTTGGCTTGCCCAAAATGGATAAAAGCATTGTCTTTGGGTTCAAAGAAGTGAGAGGTCTATCCGATCATTCATTGGAGTAAGACCTCCAAGACCCTTCTTATGCTCTAAGACTTAGCAAATCCTAGGCTCCAAGGGAGAGAGGTTCTTACTCCAAGACCCCTTTGGCTTGCCCAAAATGGATAAAAGCGCTGTCTTAGGCTCTCCGAGGCGAGAGAAACTTTCCCAATGTTTTATTGGGTGGCGACTCCATCAAACCCCCTTGTTGCCCAAAATAGAAGCACTTGTAATTCGTTACAAGTTGTCAACGGACCTCAAATGCCCGATCGCCCTCGAGCGGGCGGTCAGAAGGGGCGGCCGCGAGTCCGGCGCACGTCACAAATACTATGTATAATTTTTCAATTTTGTGTCTTGAGTTAATTTCTAGAATTGGATGTTGAATACATGTTTATTGATGCTTAATTGATATGTATGATGAGTTATTTGAATGCTAATGTGGTTCGAATGAGTTGATTGTGAATTGAATGGTGTAATTGTTCATTTTTGGGCAAATATATAGGTTTATTAAATCCTCGAATTTGATTGTACTTTTTGAATGTTTAATTTGTGATTATTGGTATAAAATATGAGTTTTATGATGGTTAAGGTGTTTTGAGGGAGTGGTTTTGATTGTGGTGAAGTCTCAACTAGAGACTTTTGGTTAAAATTTGGAGTTAGATTTCTGCAGATTTTGTGAGAACTGAAAAACGCGACTCTGTCGCGAGCGCGACAGAGCTCGGTGATCCAAGCTCTCGCGTATTGCTGAGTTGCAGCAGCACACGCAGGCTGTCATGAGCAGTACAGATGTCATATTTTGCAATGATTAGGAGTTATACTATCACTGATAGTATGGTATAACTTTTTTTCCACATGTAAGTCATTCACACATATAATACCATAGTACTTCTAATACAGTCCATACATAATTCTGATAATAACCACACTTACACATACACATAAATCATAAGTCCGTACATATAAATTCCAACTAGTGTCCACTGCCATCATATACATGCCATGTCTATTTCCTAAAGCTTGCTTTCCATCACATCTTCCTATTCGTCAGTAATATATTGGCCAATTCAAGTTTTACTACTTCCTATTACCTGCGCACATAAAACTCTACACGCTGAGCATTAAGATGCTTACTAATCCTTTTAATATACTTATTAATCATTTAGCTTGATTACATATCCTAAACTTTCCATCTATAATTATGCATGCATACACACAAGCATACTTTTTTATTACTACATAAATACTAATCCTTTTAATATACTTATTAATCATTTAGCTTAATATCTATAAGTATTTATATTTTACTTATATTATTCTGTGCCATTATCTTGGTTATTCTCACTTCTTTTATGTTTACTTTAATTAACTCAATTCTTGATATTGTTTATGTTTTCATTATTTTCTTTTCTTTTCTTTTCCTTTATTCTTATTTAAAATATTTTCATTTTAATGGTGGACTATAAATTTGATTCATCAAAAAGTCACTCATTTGCATATCTATACTTACCCATCATTAAATTTACTCTTCTGATACATAAATTCTCTTTAATTACTAAATACTTTATAATTTATTCTTTACTATTTATTGATATCTTTTCCATATGACACTAAACATCTTTCATTTATGATTAGCTTATTATTATTATTATTATTATTATTATTATTGATAGAGTTGGGATACGCCCATGACTCTTTATTGGATTGAGTTCCAAGCCAGATTAAATTGAGTTATTTAATCTGAATTAAATTACCAAATCCTATCTTAGGAAGAATTCTGAGTTAGACTAGGGATAAGACTCTAGCCTTTGGGACCTTTATAATTTGGTAACGAGAAAACTTATACGCCGCAAGGCTGCTCGTTCCCACTCACGATTTATTGTGTTAATCTTACAGGGGCTCTTAGATTGTGATCTAGCTGCTCTTATCCCGAGTGGATAATAGCCAGACCGGTGACCAATAAATGGAGATCCTTGTATCTCTTCCGCAATGAGATTTATGCGCTACAACAAGTAGGTATCAATCCTTTTATTTTTACCTCAATTAATTTCTTCTTTTATTTTCCTTTCATTGGTATCAGATCCTTCATTTTTTTTTCGTCCTGGCATGCAATTTAAAATTTTCTAAAATTTTATGAGTAAAATTGATAGATCGAGGAAGCATGAAACGCAACAAAAATTAATTTTTTGTGTGAAAAATATATATGCGTGTATATTTTGGCTCGATTTCGTGCATGCGTACACCGTAACTGAGGGAATAAAATTGAATCTTCAAAACGCTTGTCTAGAAATTGAGATTTTTATTTTTGACCTTACCATTGTGTCAACAGACCCCAAAAACCCCCGGTCGGCCGAAATTCGGACAACTAATTCAGTCGATAAGGTGGCGAGTGGCATGCACGCGCCACCATACGTTGGGCACGTGCACGTGGGCGGTAGCCCACACGCGCACGACACATGTCAATAACATGACGCGTGGCCCAATCGGCATGAGCCACATGACAGACGACTGTCATGCCACGTGGATCCGACATGTCCACTGTGCATCACGTGGGCACCAGGTGGACTAATCGGGGGTTGACACATGGCAAGGCCAAGTCCTGCCACGTGTCATGATGATGTGTCGTATGTTAGCCACGTGTACCAATCAGAGTCTGCCACGTGTCAACCACTTCACGGCCGCGTGGCATGACACGTGGCAACTACGTGTCCACATGGTGCCAGTGGGTGCCACATCGACCCGTAGATGTCGGACATATGTCACTCTGTAGTGTTGACATGTGTCTGACCCAGAGGGAATCACACGTGTAGTGCTTGGAGGCGCATGAGCGCATCCTCCCCCCTCTCGTCGACACGTGTGTGCACGTACGGCGTTCTCCGGCCTCCAAATCAGCTCCCTTTTTTTGGGAAAATATTTTTCATAATATTTCTGATTTATTGATCAATTTTTCAAAATTTTTTGATGACCATAAAATAAATTTATTTATTTTATTTTAAAATAAAATTTTTAATAATTATGGAAAATGTGTTTTCTATTTTTAAAATATTTTGAAAAATTTTTAATATAAAATTTGTCCTTATTTATTGATTGAAATGTGTTTCAATCATATGTGTTTATACATGAGTGTATTAACCATTTGAATTTCTGTAATGTGTTTCAGAAATGTTGATAAGGACACCGATGATTCCTAAAACCCCGCATGGGATTGCTTTAAGAAATGCAAGAGTGCATTTTGTAAGCAACATGAGGATGCGAAGGAACATTCGAGCTGATGATATTGATGCTATAGTGCATTATATATTGACTATGCATGAACAAATGCAAGAGTGCATTTTGATAGGAGGTTTAAGCTTAGGAAGGGATGACAGAACTAAAATCAAAGCATTGGTTAACTCTTTTGAGTATCATCCTGTCCTGAGGGAGCTTTTGGAAACTACTTGGTACATAGGACATAGAGTTTATAAAAAAATCTATCATCCATTTTTTGGCTAGAGTTGCCAACAGAGGAGTGTTGAGGAGCAACATTCCATCTGTGATGAAATTGAGAAGCAGACGTAAAGTGTATCGTCCATGGCTTCATCAGCAAACTTATGAGTTCCCTTTTGAGTTAATGAATTTTGTCAAAGAATCAATCCCAGTGTCTATGAATGTCTTGAGGAGATCTAGTTTTCTAGACTAGTTGACATGAGTGTCAATTAGAGTTAGCATTTATTTTTATATGATTTGTGTTTCCTATTATTATTATTTGACATGTGTGTCTTATTTGAGAATTATTGGATTTATTTATTGGTTGAATGAATGAGTTTATTTGTTATGGCATTTAATTATTTTTTAAATAAATGTGTTTATTTTAAAATGTTAATTGCCCTGTGTAAGCACTCTGTCCCGAGGCGGTCTGGATCAGAGATTACCCGATGAGGAATCAACGTCCGAGTCCATTCAAATGGTTGAGATTCGGAGGTTTTGGGTCCCCTGCTTCACGAGAAATGTGTTCTTTTCAGTCTTCGTAGGAAAGAGGGAGGAAATGGGGAATTTTTGGGTCAAAAAGATGTATTTTCTCCACCGGCGGTCTGCCGGTCTGTCAATGGCAAGACCGTCGCTTCGGGTCACAGCTGGCCTATGATATTTTTCGACGCCCGTCGGAGGGACTGATCTTCCAGTGCACGCGACCTGATTTCCCGGAGCATGCAATCTCTCTGACGCCCGTCGGTGAGATCTGCAGGCCCGTCGGTTGAATCCTTGTGTCAGTAGGATTAAACCGATGCCCGTCTGTGGAACCGACGCCCGTCGGTTGCCCTTAGTCTATAAAAACTTTCATTTCCCACCTAGAAAGGGGTTGGAGAAATTTCAAAAGGGAAAACTCTGTCAAAATCAACACTTATTTTCTCTCTCCTCCAGCAAATACAAATTTCAAGAAATCTCTTTTATTTTTAAGAATCAAACCATTAAAAAGGAGCTAAATCTAATTAGTTTTCCTAAGGTTTTGATTCCAAACTTCATTTTTTTGAAGGATCAAGAAGGAAACAATCTATTTTTCTTATTTTTGATCTTTCATTTTGTATTCTCGTGGAGCGTGCGGGACTCTAATCAACATCAAAATCCAACCAAAATATTATCTGAGGGTAAATATTCCGGACTTCTTCACCTTATTACTTCATCTTCATTTTTATTCTCATTTTTTAGCTTTTCGCTTTCATCTTTCTTTATTTTGATCCTTTTCATCTTGTTTGGTGGTAAAAATCGGTTTTTGCTTTAAAAATTAGTTTTGCTGTCGTTTTATTTGGAGATAGCGGTGACCAACGGGTCATCTGTTTCACCGACGCCCGTCGGTCACCCCACCCACAGACGCCCTCTCTCGAGTGAGCGATGGGGCACGTCGGTCATCTTGACTGACGCCTGTCGGTCACTCGACAGTGGCCGTCCCTGGGTTCTGTCTCCACATTTTTAAACCATTTTTTTTCTCTCTCAATTCTTAGAGCTTTATTTATATTGCGCTTTTTGTATATTAATACTCATTAACTCTTTGTGAGCATATATGTTTTTCTTGGACCGTTCTGATCTCGAAGGGAAATCTACCATGCTCGGAGGATTTCGACCGGTTTAATTTTCTATTCCCTTTAATTATTTCATCCATTTGTTTATTTATTGATTATTTTATGTACAGGAACGTACCGTTTTGTATCTCGCTGAATATAAAAATCGATAAATGTTTTATATTTAATAAAGAGGGATTCTTCATAAATTAAAGGACCCAATGTCCTACTTATCATCCAATGAAAAATTTCCACAATAAAAACATCATTTTTTATAATAAATGCATGCGAGGACCAAAGTCCTCAAAATAAATAATCTCCCGTCTTATGTATGTATTGTACATTTATAAATGGGAGTTGTATTCCGCTCCTAGTGTTATTGTATTTTTTGATTTAATATTCCTTTATTTATCTATTGCTTTAATATGTGAGTAAAGTGTGCTTTTAATTTAATTGCAACGTATGGAAAGAGAGCGAATTGATGACCTTAAAATTTAATCATAAACTAATCAAGGTAGAAATAGATGAGAAGTCCCGAACCCAACTCTGGTCTTTGGGCTCAAAGAGGTGAGTGGTCTATCCGATCACTCATTGCAACCTCCAAGACACCTCTTGTGTCATGAGACTTAGACGTTAATCCTAGACTCCTTTGTGAGAGAGGTCTACCCTCCAAGACCCTTTTGGTTGGCCCAAAATGGATAATAAGCGCAGTCTTAGGCTCTCCGAGGCGAGAGAAACTTTCCCAATGTTCTATTGGGTGGCGACTCCATGAAACCTCCATGTTGCCCAAAATAGACACACTCGCAATTCATTGCAAGTTGCCAATGGATCCTCAATTGCCCGATCGCCCTAGAGCGGGCGGTCAGAGGGGCGACCGCGGGGGTCCGGCGTGCATCACAGTGGGGACTCCACTGGGGACTTTATGGTTTGAGACTTCGATTTGAAAATACCTCGTTTAACATTTATGATTAAAGTTTAATTCATAAAATTTGCTTTCTTTCAAAATTTGCATTTACATCCCATTTTAGCCTTAGAATATGTTAGATTGGTCCCTTCTTAGCCTCGGTGCATTCCCGAAGCACAACCCTACGTTCACTCAATGTAGGGAAGTGTTAAGGATAATCACCAGCCCAAGTTTCATACCTTTTGGTCTATAAAATGATGACCCGATCGGTCATTATGCTTGTGATGAGCTAGACCCATCGGCAGGGATCATGCTTGGGTAGCCTTAAAGAAACATCTCCATCAACCAAAGCTCATGTAATGGCAATAGATACTCTCCCTAGGTGATATGAACCGTAATATCATGCTTGCTGTATGGGTAATTATGTATTGGGTGAATCCAGGTGTCTTGCTTAGTAACCTAGCCAAAGGCTTCCATGCCTCGGTAGGGCCATGTTGATATATTTGGGATGTCTAAATACATGATGATCATTATCCATGCGCGTGTACATTAGCATAGGAGTGTTATGCTGCCGGCTTTTCGCCGCGCACCATCCATATCCTTTGGGTTCCCAGTTGACCCGAGGATTAATCCCGCCTAGGAAAGAGACTGTACAACCACGTGTGTGGGAGCAATAAGGGCGGAAGGACCTATTTGCTTGCATATGATTTGTGGATGTTGCATATCACGGCCATACATTTCATTTGCATTTTATGCATCATTCGAACACCTTGTCTATGCAGCCATCATAGATCTGCCCAAGTGGACGAGAGGACCGACCGAATGACTGATCAGAGATTTTATATTTGAGCTGCAAGAAAGAGAGAATCTTCTAGAAACCCATTTAGAAACCAGTGGTACCGTATCAGAGATGGCAAACTCAGCAAGGGAAAATGATGCTACCAGGGCTCTGATTGCGGAAGAAGTGGGTAGAAGGTTTGAGGAGTTCGAAGGCCGTATGATGAATATGTTAGCTACAATGGCTCAACAGCCCGCTCCGCAAAATCCTCCTCCTCCCATAAGACAGAATGAGCGGGAAGAGGAAAGAGTAAAAAGACAGGAGGAACTGATTCGACCACCACCTATAGATCTGAGATCAGTGGCTTCCGGGGTCCAGAGAAGGAGACAAGCTCCGAGGTTAGAAGATGACCGGGAGAATGAAGATGACAAAATGAGCGTTGTATCAGAAAGGGGGAAGGCACCCCAGACCGAGGAGTTCATCTGGAAGAAGATGGAAGAGAAGTTTGAGGCTATGGCTCATATGTTGGGTAGAGGTCAAGGGATGAACCCAGAAGATAAGGAGCTGGAGGGAGATGACCCAATCCCGTACAAGTTCAAGATGCCTGATGTTCCTAAGTTTGACGGCACTTCTGACCCGACCGCCCATGTAAAGCAGTATTCCTTGATCATGAAAGGGACTACCTTGTCCAAGAGGCAGAAAGTGGAGTACTTTTGCTTGAGCCTAACTGGGCCCACCATAGATTGGTACCATAGCCTCGATTGCCGAACCAAAGAGGATTGGGATATGCTCACAGAGGAGTTTTTAAGGCAGTACGACTGCAACACAAGGATGGAGGTGACCCTCAAGGATTTGGAGTTGCTTCAGCAAAAGGTCGAGGAATCCTTCCATGATTACCTAACCCGCTGGCGGAGTAGAGTAATGGAGATGAGGAGAAAACTAGACACTCAAGACCAGATCCATTTGTTCATCAAGAATGCGAGCCCGTACTTGAAAGAAGGTTTGAAGATGAAGGGTCTAAAAGACTGGGAGTCTTTGAAGGACATAGCTATAGAAGCGGAAGGGGAATACTTAGTCCGAAAGGTGAGCAATGACAATTATGCCAAGAGAGCTAATGCCTGTCAAGGGGCGAGTAGGCCAGCTGGTCCCAATGGTAGCACCAGAAAAAAAGGTTGAGGTGTCTACTACTGACGCAACTACCCCAAGGAAGTTTTCAAACTTAGGAAGACCACTGTCTTGGGTTTTAAGAAGGTTGATGAAAGAAGGGAAGTTACAGCCATTGCCTCCCGAGCCTGTTATGACGCAAGGGGCCCTGGGGCATAAAGATAATGAGTACTGTGCCTTTCATCAGCATACGGGCCATTTAACGGATAATTGTAAAGCGCTGAGGCACTTTCCTTCCTTCATTAACCTTCCTAAAACCCAAGACGGTGGTCTTCCCAAGTTCGAAAACTTCCTCGGGGCCTGGATGTCAGTAGCGGACACCTCAACAGATCTTCTGGTGCTGCTATTGGGACCAGTTGGCCTACTGGTTCCCTGACCGGTGTTGGTCCTTTTTGCAAAACTATCATTGCTAGCTTTCCGGGCCAAGAATTCTCCCTCCGCCTCAATGGCTAGTCTTTTAGAGACTCCCAATCCTTCAGCCCTTTCATCTTCAAACCATCCTTCAAATACGGGCTCGCATTCTTGATAAACAGGCGGATCTGGTCTTGGGTTTCTGGCTTTCTTCGCATTTCCATTAGCCTGTTCCGCTAGCGGGTGAGATAGTCGTGAAAAGATTCCCCGGCCTTCTACTGGAGCAATTCAAGGTCCTTAAGAGTCACCTCCATCCTGGTGTTGCAATCGTATTGCCTCAAGAACTCCTCTGTGAGTAGATCCCAATCTTCCTTAGTTCGACGATCGAGGCTATGATATTAGTCGATGGCAGGGCCAGTCAGACTCAAACAAAAGTACTCCACCTTCTGCCTCTTAGACAAAGTGGCCCCTTTCATGACCAGAGAGTACTGCTTCACATGGGCAGTCGGGTCAGAGGTACCGTCAAATTTTGGCACATCAGGCATCTTGAAATTGTAAAGAATCGGATCTTCTCCCTCCAATTTTTTGTCATCCGGGTTCATCCCCTGACCTATACTCAGCATACGGGCCATGGCTTCAAACCTCTCTTCCATCTTCTTCAGAACGAACTCATCAGTTTGGGGTGCCTCCCTCTCTCAGATACAATACTCATTTTGTCGTCCTCGTCATCCCTGTCATCATCTATCCTCAGCGTCGGTCTTATCCTCTGACCTCCCGAAGCTACTGACCTCAGCTCTATTAGTGGCGGCCGAATAGGCTCCTCTTGTCTCTCAGCTCTTTCCTTTTCTCACTCATTTTGTCTCATGGGAGGAGGAGGTGTTGGATTCTACGGAGCATTCTGTTGTGCCAAAGCAGTTAGCATGTTCATCATTTTGTCCTCAAACTCTTCAAACCGTCGGCCCACTTCTTCTGCAATCATTGCCCTGGTGGCGTCATTACCCCTAGGTGAGTTTGCCATCTCAGATACGGTACAGCTGACTTTCAGTCAGATCTCTGGAAGGCCTTCTCTATCTAGCAGTTCAGATGCAGGAACTCGGATCAACCGTCTGGTAGGCGCTCTAGTCCACCTAGGCAGATCTATGATGGCTACAGGACAAGGCATTATATGTGATGTATGGAATGCAGATGCAATGCATGATCATGATATGCAACACTCACAAAACACAAGCAAGCAGGTAGGTCCTTCCGCCCTTATTTCTCCCACACACGTGGTCGTGCGGTCTCTTTCCTAGGAGGGATTAGCCCAAGGGTCAGCGGGGGACCCAATGGACGCACATGGTGCACGGCGAAAAACCGGCAGCATGACACTCCTGCGCTAATGTACAAGCGAATGGATAATGATCATCATGTATTTAGACATTCCAAAAATTTTGACATGGCCCTACCGGGGCATGAAAGCCTTTGGCTAGGTTACCAAGCAAGACATCTGGACTCACCCAATACATAAGGATACATACAGCAAGCATGGAATTACGGTTCATATCACCTATGGAAAGTAGCTACGGCCATTACATGAGCTTTAGACCAGGGAGATGTTACTTTAGGGCTACCCAAGCATGATCCCTGCAGACGGGTCTAGCTCATCACGAGCATAACAACCGATCGGGTCATCATTTGATATACCATTAGGTACGAAGCTTGGGCTGGTGATTATCCTTAACACTTCCCCACATTGAATGAACGTAGGGTTGTGCTTCGGGAATGCACCGAGGTTAAGAAGGGACCAATCTAGCATATTCTAAGGCTCTAATGGGATGTAAATGAAAATTTGAAAGAAAGGGAATTTATGAATTAAAATTTAATCATAAATGTTAAGCAAGGTATTTTCAAATCGAAGTCTCGAACCATAGTCCCCAGTGGAGTCGCCACTGTGACGCGCGCCGGACCCCGCGGCTGCCCCTCTGACCGCCCGCTTGAGGGCGATCGGGCATTTAAGGGTCCGTTGGCAACTTGTAAAGATATTTACAAGTGCGTCTATTTTTGGCAACAAGGAGGTTTCATGGAGTCGCCACCCAATAGAACATTGGGAAAGTTTCTCTCACCTCGGAGAGCCTAAGACTGCGCTTAGTATCCATTTTGGGCCAACCAAAGGGGTCTTGGAGGGTAAACCTCTCGCCCGAAGCAGCCTAGGATTAACGTCAAAGTCTCGTGACACAAGAGGGGTCTTGGAGGTCATAGTTCCAATGAGTTATCGGATAGACCTCTCTCCTCTTTAAGCCCAAAGACCAGAGCTGGGTTCGGGACTTCTCATCTATTTCTACCTTGATTATTTTATGATCAAATTTTAATTTTCATTAATTCGCTCTCTCTCCACACGATGCAATTGAATCATAGCGCATTTATTCATATTGGAAAGCGGTAAATGAACAAGTAAATAATGAAAGAGATGAATTACAATAACACAAGGAGCGCAATACAACTCCCTTTTATAAATGTGCGATACATACACAAATCGGGGCATTGCTTATTCTGAGGACTTTGGTCCTCGCATGCATCATTATTAAAATGGATATTTTTATTGTGAGAATTTTATTGGGTAAAAATAGGACATTGGGTCCTAGATTTTATGAAGAATTCAGTTTATTAAATATAAAATGTTTGGCCAATTTTTACATTAGCGAGAAATACAACAATTTTGTCATATACAGGATAAACAATAAATAAATACATAAAATAAAGAGAGAGGAGGATAGGGAACTAAACCAGGCGAACTTTCCACATACGGGAGAACTCCCTCAGGCTCCAGCCGGTCCAAGAAACAGAAACATTCTCACAAAACAAGCCAAAAGGATGTCAAAATACAAAAGAAGAACTTATAAACATAAAAGTTTGAGTGAATAGAAAATGAAAAAGAAAAATATTTGAAAATGTGGGATAGAACCCACCGACGGGCTATGCTGAATGACCGGCGGGCGTCGATCAAGGTGACCAATACAACTCGTCGCTCACTCGAAGGGAGCCGTCTGTGGGGGTGACCGACGGTCTATGCTTAAAGGTGACCGACGGGCATCGGTCACAGCAGATGACCCGTCGGTCACCACTGTCCCAAAAAAACAGAAGCTTTTCAAAAGGCAAAAAGACCAATTTTACACAGATTCAAGAAGAATAGAAACAAGAAATAAAAATGGACAAGAGCAAAGATAATATTGAAAATGAAGGTAAAAAAAGGGACAGAAAAGGGTCCGGAATATTTACCCTCAGAACAACCTTTTGGTTGGATTCCTTGTTGTTATCTGACTTCCCGCACGCTCCACGAGAAAGTCCGAACAAAAGACCAAGTGTTGAAGATAGAGTGTGTCCTCAACAAGTCGACGAAAATTGAATTTTGGAAATCAAAAACCCGTAAAAAACCTCTTTTATTTGAAGACTTGGTTCTTGAATTAGTTAGATTTTTTAGAAATGTGTTTGTTGGAAGAGAGAGAAAATACGCATGAATTTTGGCAGAGTTTCCCCTATTTTTGCAAATTTTCCAACCCCCTTTTATGAGAAAATTCAAAGCTTTTATAGGCCAGGGATGACTGACGGGCGTTTGTGGGTTCACCGACGGGCGTCGGAAGAATTCTACTGACATAAGGATTCATCCGACGGCCCTGCAACTTGACCGACGGGCATGCCATATCGACCGACGGGCGTCCGAATAATCCTTCTGACACAAGGATTCATCCGACGGCCCTGCCATTTTGACAGACGGGCGTCGAAAGAATCCTTATGACATAAGGATTTATCTGATGGTCCTGCCCCTGACAGACGGGCTGGGCCCCTGACCGACGGGCTGGCCGTCCGTCGAGGAAAACATACTTTTTTGGACTTTAAAAACTCCCCGTTTTCTCCCCTTCTGCCTATGAAAGGTAAAAAGACTCGTTTCTCGTGGAGCATGGGACTAAAGTCTCCGAATCCAAACCGTTTGTACAGGCTTGGATACCGATTTCATCATAGGGTAATCTCTGGTCCGGACCGCTCCGGGACACGGTGCTTACAGGTGCTTTGGCGCATCGCAACCTTATGCTTCTGTATGGTGTTTTATATGCGCATTATTTAAAATGTGAGACATGCGCTCCTTTAAGGGAAGGAAAGAACACCATAACGCATGTTTTATACCGTGTGTGCTTAAATGACCAAAGGGATGGGAATTTAATAATATTAATCTCAACTTTCCCTATTATGAGACCCTATTTATATTTAGAACCTTAGAACCCTTAACTTATCCCTGAAATATAGCTCAATGTGGCTAGCTTAGTTAGTTTCCAAGAGGTCTGGAGAAAAATTTAGGCCTGGCCGATCTAACTAGAAAAGCGAGTTGAATCATGATGGATGGCATATAGTAAGAGGGGAAGATAACCTTTTGATCACATTTATAAGAATTCGTGGTTCACCGACATGTCTATTATCGTTTCTATAAGTAGAACATAATAGTGAACACAAATGATGTTTTATGAGATCATGAGTTAAAATAGTGATTGTGAGAAGGTAATCTAGGGTTAAGCATATGAGGAATAAAAAGGATCGCCTTTTTCGAGAAGCTATATATCCCTAACAGGTGTATAGCAATAGTGCTCTCGAGGTATGCTGGTCACACAATCTATGGGCCAGTATAACTGTAGATTATACAAGGAATGTGTTCCGTCATGTGCGAGTGGGAGATGAAAGAGTTGGGATACACCCATGACTCTTTATTGATTGATGTCCAATCCAGATTAAATTGAGTTATTTAATCTGAATTAAATTACTAAAACCTATCTCAGGAAGGATTCTGTGTTAGACTAGGGATCAAATTCTAGCCTTTAGGACCTCTATAAATAGAGGTGAGGTCCTCAAAATTTGGTAACGAGAAAGCGTATACGCCGCAAGGCTGCTCATTCCCACTCACGATTTATTGTGTTAATCTTACAGGGGCTCTTAGATTGTGATCTAGCTGCTCTTATCCCGAGTGGGCAATAGCCAGACCGGTGACCAATAAAAGGAGATACTTGTATCGCTTCCACAACGAGATTTATGCGCTACAACAAGTAGGTATCAATCATTTTATTGTTACCTCGATTAATTTCTTCTTTTATTTTCCTTTCAATTATTATTATTATTATTATTATTATTATTATTATTATTATTATTATTATTATTATTATTATTATTTATTTTCTATCTTCCTTTATACTTATTACATTACTCATTATTTTTATCATTTACACTATGCTTTTTATTTAGTTACATACCTATTAAATTAATTAGGTATAATTATATAATATTGAACTTACTTAGTCAAAATATTTATACTATCGATATTGTTATCATTATAATTTATGACATTTACTTCTAATTACCTAATCCTTTTAGTATATATAACAAAATTTATTGTTGTTATCATTATTAACATTTATATTAACCTTAAGGACATTCACTATTTCTGTCATATTATACGTCTAATTTACATTTTACTAATATAGTTTTGTAACTTGTTCCATAATTCATTTCCATTCTTTAATTTATATTTCATTATTCCTACTTAATGTCATTTGTATGTCTACAATATGTGTATATGTCATATTATTATAATATTATTTATCATAATGATAGAAAAATAGTTTCTGTTAATACTAGTTTAATCATTGTTATTATTTTCCTTTATTGTTAACACTTATACTTTTACTAGCATTTTACACACCTGTAGTAATTTCGCTTCCCTTTTAATTCCACATATATTGCCTTAATTCCTTGGATTCAATTTATTTACAATTTTGTTCTTTATTTATCTAGACTTATTCCTATATCATTTCTTAATTACAATTTTACATTTAAAACATTCATAATTATCTATTTATTAAATCATACATACATTAACATGAATACATTTAAATAAGCAGTAGTCATAAATAGTTTGAGTATTTAATTTAGCATATTTTTGTAATTATTCATTCTTTATTCTAATTTAATCTTTATCTCCATTCAATCAATTACATTCAATTTACATAACTTACGCCCTACATTAACTTATTTATGTTAATTATTATCAATGCTATTATTATATTTTATCAACCATTGAAATCGTTATGTCCACATTATACTTATTAATTACATTTACTAATTAATCTTTTTATCTAATTTGCAATTTAACTCTTCCTTAATATTATTATTGATAGATTATAAATTAGTCCTTTAACTTTACTCAATTTATAGTTTTATCCTCCAATTTACTCATAATTACATTTATGCCATTACTTAACTATTCTTCACATTTAACTAATTATCAGACTTATAAAATTTCTATTTAATCCCTATTTATAATTTCTATGCCAAATTACCTTTTTTAATCTTTATACTATAAATATTTTACCTAGCTTAACATTAGTCAATTTTATATCTTTATAGATATATCTAATTTACTTATTATAATATTTTATACTTAAATTTATTCTATGAATATCATTATTTATTAGTTAAATATTTCATTACCACTTAGTTACACTATTAATTCTTACATTATCATTTAATTACATTTTAGCCATTTAGTTAACATTATTATCATAAATTTATATTTTAATCCTTAAAATTTCTTTGATTTACACTACCGCCCTCCAGTTTTATTTATTTACAATAATGCCACTAATTAATTTTATTTTCATAATAATCTCATTTGTTTATCTTACAAATTACCGTTTAGTCCTTCAATTATTATCATGTCACTAATTAGTCATTTTTACTTTTATTTCATTACTTACACATAAAATTATTATTTTGTCTATAAATCTAATTCTTATATCGATTTACATTATTACCTTTCCCATCTCATTTATTTATAATAATATCATTAAATGATCTTGTTTCTACAATTAATTCATTATTTAACTTACAAATTACCATATAATTCTTAAAATATTATTTTCACATCAAATTACATTTTTAGTCCATATACAATAATCAATTTATTTATTTTACCAATTTATTTCATATTTTCTCTTATTTAACCTTATTAACTACTAAATTTACAAGTTTACCATTAAATCCCTAAATCTTTTTAATTTCATACAATTAAGTCCTTTATCATTCTATTTCCCATTTACTCAATTTAATTTATTTTTACCATTTTACCCCTACTATCAATCCAATAGAAATCTTCGAACTGGATACATGAGACGTGGACCCCAAAGATCCACAACATTTTAGAGTGGCCCCGAAGGACCACTCATATATTTACATTTTAACACTCATTCATTTAGTAGACCGTCATTTGCCTATTAAAGTGAGTCGTCATGACTCACACCGTGGTATGGTTTCCCTATGACTAGCCAACTATATCCTAAGATACATTTGACTACCAGACTTATAACATCCTTATACTATACATACACAATAATTTGTTCACTTCTGCGCACTTACCTTGATTATAATATATTGACTTACATCCTAGTTATGAAAATACGGGTAAATTTTTTTTTCATCTATCACTTAACTATCGATTCTAGATATTGCAAAACACTTAACTTAAATTCACTTTGTCGATTGACTTATAACTTTCTAAAAATACTATTCATTTGTTTAAAATTTGGCAGCATAACGACTTATAATGTTGACTACCCAAACCTACAAATCAAATAATTCCACAGCCCATGCAGGGGCACAATAATAATAATGTTTCCAACAATTCATAAATAGTCCAAAAAGCATTCACCCATCCAATATCCGGGGTTTATATACATGCCAAAAACTCAACCTTAAATATTCACAAATTCTTATACATAACAAGGTTAAATAAACAAAATAACCATTAATTAAAATCCTTCATGATGTGCTTCCAAAACTGAGGTATGCTTGCCCACTCTTATGGCATACCTACATGCAATCAATACAAACTATATGCTTAGCACTAATTTTAATGACTCAAAGAGTACCCTAGTAGGAATTATAGTGCTAATTACTGAATAATTATGAGTTTATGAGTAAAAGAGGATGTAATTGAAAAGAGAATATAAGTTAATAAAGAAAAGAATTTAATTGAGGGACTAAGGGAGTTGGCCAAAGGATTAAGTGGGAAGTTTGCATTGAGTTGGACAAGTGGCAAAGGCTTGATAAGTGGCTTGATGGGAGCTTGCCACTTAAGCTTCTACATGTAATAAATAGGGGTAAGTGGAGTAAAATCTACCCCGACTCATTACATGTGATCCACCAGGCCATCTCTTCTTCTTTCTTAGTTTTCTTGGTTCCTCATTTCTTCTGGTTTTTCTTTCTTCTTCGTTGGATTTGATTTCAAGATTTAAGTTTGGATTGGTTTGAAGAGATTTAGAAATAGAGTGAAAGGGGTAAGTGTGGTTAGATGTTCTAGTATCTTCTTCTTCTTCTTCTTCTTCTTCTTCTTCTAATTCTAATTCTATTCTTGATTTAAAGTTGTTTGAGTATTAGATTAAGTGTATATCTTTGGATGGTTTTGTGCAAAAAGCTATTGACAAGAGAAGAGACAAGGATAAAGACAAGGTTTGAGCAAGAAGAGAAGTGATCAATCTTCATTTTGAGGTTTGGGATCGTTTGTGATTTCTTTTTAGTTGCATATTTGTTGAGTTGAGATTGTACTTGATTTTTTGTTGGATGCATGTTAATTAGTTGGGAATTTGTGAGCTTTCATATAGTTCAACAACTCTTTTAGTTGTTAAAATTGCATGTGGTCACGAATGATGAGTTGGATGTTGTTTCTTTGCCAACCTAAAGTTGTATAAAGTTGATTATTGCATGATAATTATATGTTAGTTACAAGAAATTTATACGAAAGTTATTTATATGAGAGTACTTGTTTGAAGGCCTCTTTTAGTTGGATTTAATGTTTGAATGCTGTTATAAGTCATGCATGTGATTACAATAAAGTTTGTGTGAAGTATGTACAAGAGAGTTGTGAAGCTTGGAGTTTAAACACTGAGTTTAGCTTTTATCGCGAGCGCGATAAAGGTCACCATGGGTGAGGTTTGCCTTGTCGTGCCTTATTTCAAGCATGAGTTCCATCGTGGGTGCAACGCGAGTGCGATATTGTCTGTGAGTGCGACAATAGTATGTCTAGGATTCTATCGTGAATTGGACAAGGGTCGCGAGCGTGACATTGCTCAGAGTTTTGAATACAAGTCTTTTGTCTTTATTTGTGTGTGATATTGCATTGGGTTATGTATAAGTAAGCATAGTAAGGCTTAAATATGATAACATAAATGAATATATAGATCATATGCTTCATGTTTTGGTATGTTAAATTTATACTACTAGTCATAAATGATAAATGAATGTATATGTAGGCCCATGGTTTACTTATTTAATACATGAATTAAGCTTGATGTATGATGATCTAAATAGATACTTGTGTACGTGTAAATCATATGGTAGGGAATAAAGTTTATATGTTAAGCCTAAAGGATTCATAATAATGGATAAATAAGCATACTTATAAAGGATTAGAGTGCAGCTGCCAGTGTGACACCGTTTGCGTCTAGATGTCAGATACCTTGGGGTATGCTGATGTTGAGTTAGGTCTCTAGATGTTTGATACTATTTGTCAGTATCTACTGTACCCGTATACACCATTGATGTGAATTCGGGCTATTCTATTCATTATTTATGCCTATACAAGTGATGCAGTGATATGTATATATGTATTGATTATGTATTAAAAGTAGTGACATGTTATCGCTTATATTATGGTAATGTGTACAAAATCTGGAGTTTTGTGCATGTTCCAAAAAATGTATATGATAGTGGCATATTGATGTATTTAATTGTACATTTATATGAATAGACATGAAGCAGTAATATTTTATCACTTATAGTTTGTGGTGTGCTTTAAGCCAGGGATTATGTTTATTTTAAGGTGATTGAATATAATGAAGGTATGTTGATATGTTTAATGTATAAATATGACTATATGAAGGAATTATAGGTTATATGCATGAAGAGTTATATGCTAATGAATGATAGTATGCGTTAAGCATGATTATCTTTGTTATGTACATTGTGTGATCTTTGTGACTTCGTTAGAGGTTTACTGCATTTGTTTATCCCCACTAAGCATTATCGCTTAGCATAGGTGTTTTCCATGTAGGTTGGAGGTTCGATTATAGAAGTAGAGCATCTGTTGGCAACTAGGAGCTGGTGAGGTGTTAATTTTGTTTATAATAGAGTTTCTTTTTGTATTGTCTAGAGTTGTGATATTGTGAAAGGGAAATTTTGTATATGAAGTGTACAAGTTTAGAAGAATGATATTGTGCTAGTGGAACAATGATATCTTGTATTTTCAATATTTTAAAGTTGGAATACAAGTATGTTTTGTTAAACTATGTTTCTTTCAGCTTATAAGTATGTTATTCCACTATAGTATATGTAAGAATGCATATGTGTGTGTGTGATGACCTCCGTATCCTCCCATGGGGTATTGGGGCACTACATTAATAATGCCCAATGGTAGTTACTAATCCAAGAATTTCCATTACAATTCTTTACATGCACACATGATTATATAAATAATAATAATTCTAATATTTATTAATCTTTCCACTTATTAGTAAGCTTATTTATTCCAATTACCCATTTAATTTAGTTATTTAATCACTTGATAGCTAAATACTTATATACCATCACAATTTCATTTAAGTCCCTAACTTTTATCAAAATTATGACTTTGTCTCTATTCGTCACTTATTTACTAAAATTCCATTATTTACTCTTATTATTTCTCACTTAAATCATTGTTTAACTGGCAAATTTCACTTTGGTCCTCCAATTTAACATTCACACTCTAAATTACATTTTAATCCCTATAATTTGAATTATTTACTCTATTATTATTTACTTATATCTTTTTTACCTAATTATCACTTATTTCCTCCTTTTTGTGCAAAATTACCATTTTACCCCTAAACTCTACATTGACTGCAATTTAGTCCCTTTTCACTTACATTCTCAAACATCACTATTTTAATCATTTCAACTTTATTTTTACCATATTAGCCCTAGTATAAATCCAGCAGAAAATCTTTGAGTTGGATACGCAGGATGTGGACTCTAAAGATTAACTACACTAAAGAGTGATCCCAAAGGAACCACTCATCACTGTCACTTCATTTACTATTCACTTTTACACTATAAATCGAGATAGATTATCATTAGCCTATCATTTGTATGTTCTTATAAATCAGACCGTGACATAGGGTCCCTATAGCTAGCCAACTATATCCTTAACTAGATTTCACTACCAGACTACTACTAAAGGCCAATAAAATCAAATTTACAATCTGTACAATATGCAATATCAATACACACCTTTCGGCTATCACTTGCATTTCACCTTTAAATTTTCATCTTTTGTGTAAATCACTTCCAATTCAGTTAATTAACGATTTTAACACTAATATATCATAATGTACAAATTAATTCATACATACCAACATTTTTCGCTTTTACATAATAGGCCATCACCCTAAATCTTATTCAATTTATTTCTAATAATTCCAATTAAATTAATATACACTCAATTATTATCGAAAGTTCATTTTATGGCAATACACTTGACAAATTATCAAATTACCCTAAGTTACACTAAGAATATTCGTTCGGCCCAAGCATGAACAACTCATTAAATTTATTTTTCTTTCCTTTAATCACTCAATTTGTTAGTTTACATGTTATACATTATTAATGTACCAATTACATGCTTAAAACATCAAAGCATTTTAAGAATTACCCTAAGTACCAATTTAACCATGATTACCATCAACACATTTTCTTTCCATTTTAAGCATCTTAATAATTAATCTTAACCTCCTTAAGCATGGTTATCAAGTTATATTCAATTATTCTTGCATTTTTCACACACTTTACACTAAGACATAACCTAAATCATTGCACATTAAGTGGAAATAAAGGGATTTTATAACCACAAATCTCAAATCTTCAATTTAAACCTCTCAAACTTCCTTATCTTTGCCTTAGCTCCTTGAGGAACCTTCCTCAACTTGAACCCCCTAAGGTGGCCGAATATACACAAGGAAATTTCATCAAGGCCATGCTTCCACTTTACAATATAGTCTCATAAATATGGTCTACATACTCTAATTTACCTATTAGAACCTTTAAACAAAATTAAAATCATCAATCCTCTTACCTCAAAATTATGCCCTAACTTTGCTCCTATGAAAAATTTCACTTCTACCACTCAAAATGAACTCTAGACGCTACTAAAAAATGATAGGGAGGTTGGATTTTATTTGGGAGGCCATGATTTTGGGAGAGAATTGAAGAAGAAGGAAGAAAAATAGAGAAAGAGACAGAGGAGGAACTTCGGCCTTGAAGGAGGAAGGGGAGCTACTGGAATTTTGATGATTTATCTAGAGAAATCTATAAATGAGGGCTTTATTTAAGTGGGTTATTAGGCTAGGCTTGTGATAACTTCAATATAGTGCTTAGTTTTCATAGTGTTTTATTGTGATTTTTGGGTGTTTAGTTGTATTTAATGTTATGTTATGTTTCTTTTATGTTAATTTTCTTAATCTTAGCCAAATTGAAGTTTTGATTCATTTTAGAAAGCATTTTGATTTTAATTTCGTGCCTTTGTAGATTTTTGCTCAAGAGGTCACGGTCACAATGAATTGGTTGTGACCGTGACATAAGGAGATTGCAAGCAGAATGAAAGTCGCATGGGTCACGGTCACAATAAAAATGGTTGTGACCGTGACATAATTATCAAGTGGGCAGAATGCAAAGGTTGAAGACCTCACGGTGGCAACCAAACTTCATTGTCACCGTGACATGTCAATTTAGCAAGGCAGAATCAAAAGTGAAGGTTGGTCACGGTAGCAACCAAATTCATTACCACCGTGACCTAGCGTTTTCCCTTGTACTGATCGGATTCTTCCCGATAGCTCACGGTGGCAACCAAATCCATTGCCACCGTGACCCCTCTGGAAATATAAATTCGTAGCTTTCTATTTGGCTAGGGTTCCGAAAATTTTAAGTTTAGTTTTGTTCTTTATTTTGCGGCTAAGTTTTTTCGAAGTTACTATTCTATTCTAAACTCTTAGTTTTCAATTAGTTCTTTGGTTTTCAATTAGTGATGGAGAGTAATTTTCATTAGTTTCATAGTTTAATTTTAAGAGTTTATTAGTTCTGAGTTTTTCCAGAAGTTTTAGTTTTCTTTTCTCCATTGAAGATCTGAAGAAGAGGATTGAAGGACGAGCGATTCAACCGGGATTTTCTTAATGAATTTCAGGGGTTATTCTTTCTTTTATTCTTTTGATTTTGTAATGGATTATGAGTAGTCATTTAGTTGTTTGGGGGATCTCTGAATCTCCTACACCTATGATGTGAATGATGAATATCTTTTGAGTTTATGTAAGAAAGATTGGTTTATTTTGTTGGTTCTTATTGATTATTTATGGAATTCAGTTTTTCAGCTCAATTTCCAGATGTGATGAATGATTTATTTCATATGTTTATGTTGGTTATTGAATTTGTTAATTTGATGCCATGAATGTATTTTATTCTCAGAATTTTATATCATGTTTGCTGTGGTGTTTAGACTGCTCCGGAATGGGAATCTAAATGGACGGAATTTTATGATTTAAGGTTTGAGTGATGAGTGAAATAATTAGGTTTTGGGATGTTTGACTCCGGAATGGGAAAACAAACCGAACCTAGGATTTTAGACCTGTGATTAGGCTAGTTGTATGACTTGCTCCGGAATGGGACGTTATGCAATTAGAATAGCTTGCTCCGGAATGGGACGCTTGGGTTAAGAGGGTTATCCCGATTTCTTTCATATAAGATTCTTAGATTGATTTTATTCATATTTGGGTAAGGGGTGGATGAGTGAACTTGAACAACGCTTTTATAATTTGATATATTTTCTTGTTTTCATTTATTTTTATCTTTGCTAGATTTACTGTCATCTTAATTTGTTATTGCTTAATCATTACAGTAGTCGATTAATTTCATATGTTCTAGTTTCGTAATAATTCAATCATTGCAATAAATTGGAATTCTTTAGCATACATTGGATTTTCATCACTTGCGCACACAGTCCCTTGGGTACGATAACTCGGAGTCTTAATTTTACTCCATTATATTACTTGTCGATTCAGTGCACTTGCTGAGGTCGCGTCAAGTTTTTGGCGCCTTTGCCGGCGACTGGCGTTTATTTAAGTTTTGATTATTACTTGTGTGTGTTTTAATTTTTTTATTTTATTTTATTTTATCTTATTTTTATTTATTTTTTATTCTTTTCAGGTGGTTGTTGAAGGTGCATGAGCAGATTGAGACAGGAACAAATTGCACCCTACGATCCTGAAATTGAGAGGACTTTACACCAACGAATAAGAGCCAACATAAATAATAATATTGAAGAAAATCCTCTTCCTATTAGTGAAGCTCCTCACGAGAACGCACAAGTGCCGAGGGCACAAAATGAAAATCTGGGAAATTATAGAGAAGAGGTCCCGAGACAGAGGACAATAAGGGACTATGCAGTACCAAGATGGAATGAAGATAATAGGACAATTGTGCTGCCAAGGGGAGTGCAATTTGAACTTAAACCAGCCACCATCGGTATGGTATAGCGAAATCAGTTTTCAGGTTCAGATGTCGAAGATCCTGCACAACATTTGGACATTTTCTTAGAGATCAGTGATACGGTTTAAATTCCTGGAGTGCCATCTGACGCGGTAAGATTAAAGTTGTTCCCTTTTACATTGACTGGAAAAGCTCGTGAATGGCTGCAAATGCTACCTAGACAGTCAATTAGATCATGGGATCAGTTGCAAGAAAAATTTTTTATGAGATTCTTCCCTCCCACAAAGACTGCGAACATCAGAAATAGTATATTAGGCTTTAGTCAGATTAGTGAGGAGCCCTTTCATGAAGCATGGGAAAGGTTTAGAAGATTGTTGAGAAGCTGTCCACACCATGAGATAGCAATTTACCATTTGATGACCACCTTTTATTCTGGGGTTACACAACAGACAAGATCCTTATTAGATGCTTCATCAGGAGGGTCATTTATGAATAGGTTACCAGAGGAAGCTTTTCAATTACTGGATGAAATGGCAGCTAATGATGCTCAATGGTCTAATCCTAGGATAGTTCCGAGAAGACAGGGGATACATGTTGTGGATGAGGTATCGATGCTGAAGGCATAGATGGAGTCTATGAGGAAGGAGATGAGTAGTTTGAAAGTGCAGAATGTAGCTGCTGTGGGCCAAGAGAGTGGATGGTATGAACAGGAGCAAAGCGGGCAAGAAAGTGGAGGAGCAATAGGTGATGTCAATGCTGTGGGAGATTTCAGAAGGAATGACCCTTACAGTAACACGTATAACCCGGGATGGAGAAATCATCCAAATTTCTCCTGGAAAGATGGAAATCCAAATGCTTCATCCTCTAATCCGTAAGTAAGAGCTCCCTTCAACCAAAACATCCATCAAAACCACGGGCAGCCATATCAACCACCATTTCCACCTCCTCAGAACCAAGGGCAGCAGTATCACCCACCGGGTTATCAACCCAGGCCACCCGTTCAAGAGAGAAAGCCAAATCTGGAAGACATGTTGGCTACATTCATTAACAGTCAACAGCAGTTTATGAATAACCAACAGCAATTCATGGTAAATCAAGAGTCTAGATGGAAGTCTCAAGAGCAGTGGAACTGGAACCAGGATGCCTCCATAAGAAATTTGGAGACTCAAGTGGGACAGCTTGCAAATTCTATGTCCCAGAGGCAACCAGGAACATTTCCTTCAAATATAGACCGAAATCCAAAAGAGGAGGCTAAGGCAATTATACTGAGGAGTGGTAAGGAAGTGGAACCGAGAAAGGATCAAGGTAAAAATCTTTTATCAGAAAAGGAGGAGCCGACACGGACGGTAAGTAACTCTAACTCTAAGTTAGAAGTTAATGAAAATGCTCCTAAAAGTGACAAGGGAAAGAGTATAGTGAATCCTAAGATAGAGGATCTTGATATTAATAAACTGCCATTTCCTGCTATTGCTAGACAGGAAAAGAAAAATGAGCAAAAAGCTAGGTTTCTAGAGATGTTTAAGAAACTGTACATAAATTTACCATTTGCTGAAGCTTTAGCTCATATGCCTAACTATGCTAAATTCATGAAAGAACTCTGTTCTAATAAAAAGAAATTAGAAGGGCATGAAACTGTACAGCTAACAGAAAATTGCAGTGCTATTATTATGAACAAGATTCCTGAGAAACTGGAAGATCCAGGTAGCTTTACTCTTCCTTGTGCTACTGGTGAAGATTTTTATGGTAATGCTTTATGTGATCTGGGTGCAAGCATAACCTTAATGCCTTATTTGATATGCAGGAAGCTGAATCTTGGAGAGCTTAGGGAGACAGGAATGCGACTTCAACTAGCAGATAGGTCCGTGAGGAGACCAAAGGGAGTGATTGAGGATCTGCTAGTGAAAGTGGGGAAATTTATTTTTCCAGTGGACTTTGTGGTAATGGAGATGGAAGAAGACCACAAGGTGCCATTAATTGTGGGGAGGCCATTTTTAAATACTGCCAAGGCGTTGATCGATGTTAATGGTCAAACGGTTACCCTAAGGTTTAATGGTGAGGAGTTCGTGGTAGATATGAACAAGGCTGAAAAATACCCATCTGGTGATGTGAAAGAGTCTATATATTTTATGGATGTAATAGATGATTGTGTGGAGGAAGTGCAAGAAAAAGAATTGGGAGCAGATTCAGAAAATAAGTGTCTGTTACATTCAGTGGAGGGCGAAGAATGTGAAGAAGAGATGAGGGGACAAGATATAGCAAGTGTGGAGATAGAAGACAACAAGGAGAAAATTGATCCTAAAGAGGGGGATTCAAATTCTGAACTTAAACCTCTTCCCTCTCACTTGAAATATGTGTTTTTAGAAAATGAGAGTAAACCAGTAATCATTTCTTCTTTGTTGTCAGGTGCAGAAGAGACGATGCTGCTAGAGGTGCTGAAAAAGCACAAGGGAGCCATTGGCTGGAAGACCTCAGATTTGAAGGGGATTGACCCAAGCTACTGTACACATAGGATCCCAATGGAGGAGGAGTGCAAGCTGGTAGCTCAGCCTCAACGGCGACTCAATCCAGTCATGCAAGAGGTAGTAAAGAATGAGGTACTTAAACTCCTAGACTCAGGTATTATCTACCCTATCTCTGACAGTAAGTGGGTAAGCCCTGTGCAATGTGTGCCTAAAAAGGGGGGAATCACAGTGGTAAAGTGTAACACCCCAAAACCACCCCAGTAGTTTGACCATGTCCGTGTCTGTATGTGTGTATTTTTATGTGTTACATGTATGTGTTAATTTGGATTAGTTATTTAATTTGTGTGTGTGTGTAGTAGTAATATGAGAAGAGGAGATAGGTTAATATATGATTTAATGTATGGGAGTAAGGTGTGAGCAAGGGATAGATTAGTGTGTATAGAAGAGTATGGGAGTAGGGTGTATTATGGGGCAAGTGTCTTATGGGGAGAATGACATGTGGCATAAAGGATAAGTTAGCATTTAATGGGTTTGGTGAGAGAGAGAGAGAACAGCCATTCCTTTTTGTTTCCCGTTCTTCTTCCCTCCTTCACGTTATTCCCTTCACTTCTTCTTTCTTCTTCTTCTTTGTTCTTTCTTTTCTTGGCCCGATCTTGCTCCCTCTCATTTCCTTGAGTAGCTTGGGTTATTTAGTTTGTGATTTTTGAAGCTCAAAGGTGAGTAGGGGTTATTGATGTTTTAGATTCTTCTTCTTCCTCTTCTCTAGGTTTTATATAATTATATATATTGATGTGTGGGTTATTTTAGAATTGATCTTGGCTGTTGCGGGTTTGTGGTTCAGAGGAGTCTCCTAAGCGGGCGAAAGGGAAAGAAATTGCTAGCGGGAGCGGAGCTCACGAATAGGAGCAAAGGAAAGAAGGTTTGGGAACATTTGT
Organism: Excoecaria cochinchinensis; assembly: GCA_947683425.1. Taxonomy (NCBI): domain Eukaryota; kingdom Viridiplantae; phylum Streptophyta; class Magnoliopsida; order Malpighiales; family Euphorbiaceae; genus Excoecaria; species Excoecaria cochinchinensis. The sequence continues at coordinate 3,260,902 of CANTUQ010000129.1, forward strand.
TTCATATATGTATTTGTGATTTGAATTGGATTTTTGGCACTTTTAGCTTCGATTGGAGTTATGAATTGAATATGTATAGCTAAAATTGAAATTAGCATGATATGTGATGCTAGAGAATGAATATTGTTGAAGAATTTGCAAGAAATCATGTGGATCATTGTAATTGTGTTAGATGTACTGTTTTGGAATTTCTTGGAATTGGGCATGCATTTGGCTTGATTTAATTAGGATAAATGAGGATAAAGCTGAGTTTTTAATTATGTTGTGAGTTGTAGATGCTTGTATTGCTTAATTTGAAGTTTAGAATCCATTTTGGAAGTTTGGATGTGATTTTTATGTGATTTCTGTAGAAATTGGGCGTAATAGCTGAAAACCCGTATCTGTCGCGATCGCGACACTGTCGCGAGCGCGACAGAGCGCTGAGGTTTCAGCCCTCGCGCCAGTGCGAGAGGTGTCGCGCCAAGGAAATCGAAGGAGCTCTCTGTCGCGAGCGCGACAGAGTGTTCGATCTCCGAGTGTGGGCAAGGCTCTATTCTCTCGCGAGCGCGACAGAGAGCAGCACCTACGTTCTCTCGCAAGCACGAGGTCACTCGCGATCGCAAGATGAGGCGGGGAGGTGTGTTTTGGCTTCTGTCGCGAGCGCGACAGGCGTAACTTCCAAACTTGATTTCTTCTCCTTTTTGCTTAAAGACTTGATTTCTTTTGCTTGCACTCTTTTATTTAAAGCCTTGAATACCTATTTAAATGAATAATATGTATGTTAATTTGACAAGATTTCGTATAACCTGCTAATGTCGGATAAGTGGATAGTTAGGCATGCCTAATAGAGTTATGTGCCGCTGCAGCTATGTGTACGATTTTGGACCCTGATCAGGTCCCCCGATCGGATCCTCACGATCCTTCTGTTTGAATCTTTCTTAAGATTCTATGTGAAACAGTTTGGAATAAAAATTAAAAGAATGTTTGATACCTTCGTGTATCTATGTGTTTATCATATGGAACCGATACTCTCTAGTATCTATATGTACTCGTTATCCACTCATTATGATTAAGCAGGTGCTATTGTGTCTTTGTACAAGAAACTTGGATGATAATACAAATATTTGAATTAACTATGTATGATCTTATGTTTCTAATTGTATCCTTATCATGTGCTTTCTGTTATCGTCACTGTGAGTGGCGGTCATGCATTTTGTGTTTCCCCACTAAGCGATTTCGCTTAGCACGGGTGTTTATCCGTGCAGGTGTGGAAGATTTTGATAGCATGGTCTGGGCGTGTCGCATCGGGAAGGCCAACGCACTTAGAGATCAGAAGTTTTATAGCATAGGCTTTCCTTTCTTTTGTATCGAATATAATGTTTTGTTAACTCTCGGAATAGTGTACTTTGGGGCTTTTGTATATTATTCTTTTTGTAATCTATTGTAATATGTAAAGACCTCTTTTATGTATATTAATAAAAGTATTCATTTTGTTCAGTATCACTCTTCTCTCTTTCAAAGTTTTTTTAATTATCTCGGATATGTCCCTCTATTTATGTGATGTTTATATGTTTAACCTAGTGGGGTGTGACACTCCTACCTATCTTGGATTCTTCTTCCTCTAATCCGAGTAGAAGTCTCCATGGTATAGGTTGGGGTGTGACATTAGGTGGTATAAGAGCTATTGGTTTAGATGTTACTGGGTCTTAGCGTGTTAGTTAGTCTGCTAGAGTTGTGTTAGCCTGATGCGCATTGCGTTATGTTTTGTAGTTATGGAATCCGCTCATGGATCGCTTGAGGGGTCAGCGGAAAGTGCGAATCCCCAAGAGCAAGATCCCTCAGTTTCTGGTCCGGCTCAACCTCCTAGGGGACGACCTGAGGTGCCTATGGGACCGTTGGAGGCGATGCTTCAGAATATGACAAGGGTACTTGAAAGGGTAACAGCACCAAGTGCTCCTATTGAGAAGTTAAGAAAGCATGGTGCAGAGGATTTCTTTGGTACTGGCATAGATGAATCTAATAAGGCAGAGATGTGGATAGAGAAGACGTCCAGAGTACTTAGGGAGATTAGATGTCCACCAGAACAAGAAGTGGAGTGTGCATTGTCTTTGTTACAAGGCTCTGCTTATGATTGGTGGAGGCTAGTAGTTAGTCAACCGCAGGTTCCTGAACCGATTACATGGGAATTTTTCGAGAGTGAATTCCAGAACCGGTATGTAGCTAAAGCATATAAAGAGGCCAAGTGGGCGCAGTTTCTAACTCTCAAGCAAAGAACAATGTCTGTGGCCGAGTATGAAATTGAGTTCAACAAGCTTAGTAAATATGCACCGCCAAGGGTTCTCACAGATGAGTTCAGATGTCAGCATTTTGAATCAGGCTTGAATGAGTCTTTGAAGCTGATGTTAATCTCTTTGATGTCGGCTCCGAATGCGAAGTATTATCAGTTGGTTCAAGCAGCCTTGAGGGCAGAACGTTCTGAGAATATTCTGAGAGAGAAAGCTCAAAGAAGGAAGTTTGCAAGAGGTGGCTCTTCGTCAGGCAAGAGGCCGAGGGAATCGTAAGGAAACTTTGCTGATGAGTCTGTAGCCAGTCCGGCCCCTAGAGGGAGAAGACATGGTTCTTCCAGGGGAGCGGGCACAGGTGGAGGAGATAGCACTCCCCGATGTACTCATTGCAATAAACAACATTGGGGTGAGTGTCGATGGTTAACTGGAGGTTGTTTCAGATGTGGTTCTACGGACCATTTGCTTGCGAATTATCCGAGTCGGTATGGAGATCCATTGGGACAGCAGGAAATTAGTCGAGCTGGATCCAATGTACCCCAAGGAAGCCGTAATCGGGGAAGAGGTAGGGGTCGTGGTGGACGGCCTCGAGAGAGAGAACCCTCAGAATCAGTTGATTGCCCTATCCCGACCACTGGAAGGGCCTATGCTATGAAGGCCCGAGAGGAACAGAATGCTCCCGAAGTGATTGCCGGTAAGTTCTCTTTGCTTGATTCTGAAGTTTATGTTTTGATTGACCCGGGCTCTACCCATTCTTATGTTTGTTCTGGTAAGTTATGGGATAAATTGGGAAATGAGGCGAAGATGGAATATGATATTTGTGTATCTAGTCCATTGGGTCAGAGTGTTACGGTTAACCGGGTGTGGCAGAAATGTTCCTTAAAGATTCAGGGTACAGAATTTAAGGTGGATTTGATCTGCTTGCCGTTTCATGAGTTTGATATTATTCTGGGAATGGATTGGTTGGATAAGCACAGGGCGGTAGTGGACTGTCATAGGAAGGTAATGGTTTTAAAGGGTAAAGATCAAGTACCTGTTGTTGTGAAGGGAATTGGAAGCAGTTCTCTGGATAACGTAGTATCAGCTATGAAAGCCAGAAGATTTATCCGGAAGGGTTGTGAAGCGTTTCTGGCTGTAGTTTTGGATTCTCGGAGAGCGCAAGTTAAGATTCAAGACATCCCTATTGTAAGAGATTTTGTAGATGTCTTTCCGAAAGAATTACCGGGATTACCTCCCGAAAGAGAGGTTGAACTGTCAGTAGAAATTGTCCCAGGTACAGCTCCGATTTCTAAGGCTCCTTACCGAATGGCTCCAGTGGAACTGAAGGAATTGAAGAGTCAGTTACAGGAGTTGTTGGATAAAGGGTTCATCCGGCCCAGTGTGTCACCGTGGGGCGCTCCAGTGCTGTTTGTCAAGAAGAAGGATGGAACCCTACGGATGTGCATTGATTATCGACAGCTTAATAAAGTGACTCTCAAGAATAAGTATCCACTGCCAAGGATTGAAGACCTTTTTGATCAGTTGAGAGGAGCTGGGGTATTCTCTAAGATAGACTTGAGATCAGGCTATTACCAGTTGAGGGTTAAAGAAGCAGATGTGGCGAAGACGGCTTTTCGGACGCGTTATGGTCATTACGAATGTCTAGTGATGCCTTTTGGTTTGACCAACGCGCCTGCAGCCTTTATGGATCTGATGAACCGAGTTTTCCGACCATATCTGGACAAGTTTGTCGTGGTATATATTGACGACATTTTGGTATACTCCAGAAACCGAAAAGAACATAAGGAACATCTTAGGCTAGTATTACAAATGTTAAGAGATCATCAACTGTATGCGAAACTCAGTAAGTGTGAGTTTTGGTTGAAAGAAGTAGCTTTTCTTGGACATGTGGTATCAGCAGAGGGTGTACGTGTTGATCCAAGTAAAATTGAAGCAATTGTGAATTGGATGCCTCCGAAGAGTGTGCCTGAGGTGAGAAGTTTTATGGGTTTAGCAGGGTATTATCGACGTTTCGTTCAAGGGTTTTCAGTATTAGCTTCTCCTTTGACCAGGCTACTTCGAAAGGATGTTAAGTTTGTATGGACTGAGAAGTGTCAAGCCAGTTTTGATCGTTTAAAAGAGTTATTGGTTAAAGCTCCTGTGCTCACACAGCCGGTTTCGGGTAAAGAGTACACTATGTACAGTGATGCTTCGGGAGTTGGCTTAGGTTGTGTTCTGATGCACGGGGATAAAGTTATAGCCTATGCATCGAGACAGTTGAAGCCTCATGAGCGGAACTACCCGACTCACGATTTAGAGTTAGCAGCGGTAGTGTTTGCGCTTAAAGTATGGCGGCACTACTTATATGGGGAGACGTGTAGAATTTTTACCGATCATAAGAGTCTCAAGTATTTGTTAACTGAGAAGGAGTTGAATTTGAGGCAACGGAGATGGTTAGAACTCTTCAAGGATTATGATTGTATTATTGACTACCATCCAGGTAAAGCTAATGTAGTGGCAGATGCTCTCATTAGAAAGTCTATGTCTGCGTTACTAGCTAGCCGAGGTAGATGGAGATTGGATTCTGAAGGTGCTTTGATTGCTCGACTTATAGTTAAGCCAAGTTTGAGATCGAAAATTGCAAAGGTCCAGTTAGATGACCATGTGCTACAGCGTGTTTGTCAAGCAGTGAAAGAGGGCAAGCGGACTGAGTATTTGATAGACAGTGAAGGAGTACTTAGGCACGGTAATCGGTTATGTGTACCTAATGTGGGTGAGTTAAGGAAAAAGCTGTTGCAAGAAGCTCACTCATCAGTCTTTACTATGCATCCTGGTGGGGACAAAATGTATCAAGATCTGAAATAATTTTAATTGTGGCCAGGAATGAAAAGAGATATAACAGAATTTGTTTCAAGGTGTCTCATCTATCAGCAAGTGAAAACCGAGCATCAAGTTCCATCGGGATTGCTTCATCCCTTACCCATTCCTCAAGGGAAGTGGGATGACATCACGATGGATTTTGTATATGGCTTACCTATGACTCAGCGTAAGCACGATTCAGTATGGGTTATAGTGGATCGATTGTCGAAGTCTGCACATTTTCTACCGGTGAGATTGGATTATTCGATGGACAAGTTGGCAGAACTTTATGTAGATGAAATAGTCCGATTGCATGGAATTCCGTTATCCATTGTATCATACCGAGACCCGCGTTTTACATCCAAGTTTTGGAAAGAGCTTCAAGCGGCTTTGGGAACTCGGTTAAATTTCAGCACCGCTTTTCATCCGCAAATCGATGGTCAATCAGAGAGGGTCATTCAAGTTTTGGAAGATATGCTACGGGGTTGTGCTTTAGAGTTCTCGGAAAGCTGGGATCGATATGTGTCTTTGATAGAATTCGCGTATAATAACAGCTATCAGGTGAGCATTGGTATGGCTCCTTACGAAGCACTGTATGGTCGAAAATGTAGAACACCGGTATGTTGGACTGAATTGTCAGAAAAGGCTATGATAGGTCCGAATATAGTACGGGATACCGAAGAGAAAATAAGGGTTGTGCAACAGAACTTGAAAGCAGCTAAGGACCGACAACACTCTTATGCTAATCTGAAGCGCAGAGATATTCAGTATGAAGTAGGTGATAAAGTTTTCTTAAAAGTGTCACCTTGGCGAAAGGTTCTCCGTTTTGGAAAGAAAGGCAAGTTAAGTCCACGCTTTATTGGGCCATATGAGATCCTAAGAAAAGTAGGTCCAGTAGCGTATCAGTTAGCTTTGCCTATGGAATTAGCTAGACTACATGATGTTTTCCATGTATCTATGCTTCGGAGATATCGGTCTGATCCTTCGCATGTGTTACCAGTACAAGATATTCGGATTCAACCAGACTTTTCGTATAATGAAGAACCGAAAAGGATTTTGGATAAGCAAATCAGACAGCTCCGGAATAAGCAGATACCTTTGGTTAAGGTCTTATGGCAACATCACGGTATTGAATAAGCTACATGGGAACCAGAGGAAGCTATGAGATTGCAATACCCTCAATTATTCGAAGAAGGTAAGAATTTCGAGGACGAGATTCTGTTAAGTGGGGGAGTATTGTAACACCCCAAAACCACACCAGTAGTTTGAGCTTGTCCGTGTCTGTATGTGTGTATTTTTATGTGTTACATGTATGTGTTAATTTGGATTAGTTATTTAATTTGTTTGTGTGTGTGTAGTAGTATGAGAAGAGGAGATAGGTTAATATATGATTTAATGTATGGGAGTAAGGTGTGAGCAAGGGATAGATTAGTGTGTATAGAAGAGTATGGGAGTAGGGTGTATTATGGGGCAAGTGTCTTATGGGGAGAATGACATGTGGCATAAAGGATAAGTTAGCATTTAATGGGTTTGGTGAGAGAGAGAGAGAACAGCCATTCCTTTTTGTTTCCCGTTCTTCTTCCCTCCTTCACGTTATTCCCTTCACTTCTTCTTTCTTCTTCTTCTTTGTTCTTTCTTTTCTTGGCCCGATCTTGCTCCCTCTCATTTCCTTGAGTAGCTTGGGTTATTTAGTTTGTGATTTTTGAGGCTCAAAGGTGAGTAGGGGTTATTGATGTTTTAGATTCTTCTTCTTCCTCTTCTCTAGGTTTTATATAATTATATATATTGATGTGTGGGTTGTTATAGAATTGATCTTGGCTGTTGCGGGTTTGTGGTTCAGAGGAGTCTCCTAGGCGGGCGAAAGGGAAAGAAATCTCTAGCGGGAGCGGAGCTCACGAATAGGAGCAAAGGAAAGAAGGTTTGGGAACATTTGTTTCATATATGTATTTGTGATTTGAATTGGATTTTTGGCACTTTTAGCTTCGATTGGAGTTACGAATTGAATATGTATAGCTAAAATTGAAATTAGCATGATATGTGATGCTAAAGAATGAATATTGTTGAAGAAATTGCAAGAAATCATGTGGTCATTGTAATTGTGTTAGATGTACTGTTTTGGAATTTCTTGGAATTGGGCATGCATTTGGCTTGATTTAATTAAGATAAATGAGGATAAAGCTGAGTTTTTAATTATGTTGTGAGTTGTAGATGCTTGTATTGCTTAATGTGAAGTTTAGAATCCATTTTGGAAGTTTGGATGTGATTTTTATGTGATTTCTGCAGAAATTGGGCGTAAGAGCTGAAAAACCCGTATCTGTCGCGATCGCGACACTGTCGCGAGCGCGACAGAGCGCGGAGGTTTCAGCCCTTGCGCCGGCGCGAGAGGTGTCGTGCCAAGGAAATCGAAGGAGCTCTCTGTCGCGAGCATGACAACTGTCGCGAGCGCGACAGAGTTTTCGATCTCCGAGTGTGGGCAAGGCTCTATTCTGTCGCGAGCGCGACAACCCTCGCGAGTGCGACAGAGAACAGCACCTACGTTCTCTCGCAAGCATGAGGTCACACGCGATCGTTAGACGAGGCGGGGAGGTGTGTTTTGGCTTCTGTCGCGAGCGCGACACGCGTAACTTCCAAACTTGATTTCTTCTCCTTTTTGCTTAATGACTTGATTTCTTTTGCATGCACTCTTTTATTTAAAGCCTTGAATACCTATTTAAATGAATAATATGTATGTTAATTTGACAAGATTTCGTATAACCTGCTAATGTCGGATAAGTGGATAGTTAGGCATGCCTAATAAAGCTATGTGCCGCTGCAGCTATGTGTACGATTTTGGACCCTGATCAGGTCCCCCGATCGGATCCTCGCGATCCTTCTGTTTGAATCTTTCTTAAGATTCTATGTGAAACAGTTTGGAATAAAAATAAAAAGAATGTTTGATACCTTCGTGTATCTATGTGTTTATCATATGGAACCGATACTCTCAAGTATCTATATGTACTCGTTATCCACTCATTGTGATTAAGCAGGTGCTATTGTGTCTTTGTACAAGAAACTTGGATGATAATACAAATATTTGAATTAACTATGTATGATCTTATGTTTCTAATTGTGTCCTTATCATGTGCTTTCTGTTATCGTCACTGTGAGTGGCGGTCATGCATTTTGTGTTTCCCCACTAAGCGATTTCGCTTAGCACGGGTGTTTATCCGTGCAGGTGTGGAAGATTTTGATAGCATGGTCTGGGCGTGTCGCATCGGGAAGGCCAACGCACTTAGAGATCAGAAGTTTTATAGCATAGGCTTTCCTTTCTTTTGTATCGAATATAATGTTTTGTTAGCTCTCGGAATAGTGTACTTTGGGGCTTTTGTATATTGTTCTTTTTGTAATCTATTGTAATATGTAAAGACCTCTTTTATGTATATTAATAAAAGTATTCATTTTGATCAGTATCACTCTTCTCTCTTTCAAAGTTTTTTTAATTATCTCGGATATGTCCCTCTATTTATGTGATGTTTATATGTTTAACCTAGTGGGGTGTGACACTCCTACCTATCTTGGATTCTTCTTCCTCTAATCCGAGTAGAAGTCTCCATGGTATAGGTTGGGGTGTGACATAAAGAATGAACTAGATGAGTTAATTCCAACTCGTACAGTTACGGGTTGGAGAGTCTGCATTGATTTCAGGCGGTTAAATAATGCCACTAGGAAGGACCATTTCCCTTTGCCTTTTATTGACCAAATGTTAGAGAGGTTAGCGGGTAATAGGTTTTACTATTTTTTAGATGGGTATTCGAGATATATGCAGATTCCAATAGACCCTGAGGATCAGGAGAAAACGACCTTTACCTGCCCATATGGCACATTTGCATATAGGATAATGCCTTTTGGGTTATGTAATGCACCGGCTACGTTTCAGCGGTGTATGATGGCCATTTTCCATGATTTTATAGAAAAATTTATGGAAGTATTCATGAATGATTTCACCATATATGGGGTTGATTTTGAGAGCTGTTTACAGCATCTTGATCTAGTACTAGGGAGGTGTGAAAAGACTAACCTGGTATTGAATTGGGAAAAATGCCATTTTATGGTGAGAGAGGGCATAGTGCTAGGACATAAAATTTCAGAGAAAGGGATAGAGGTAGATAAGGCCAAAGTTGAAGTAATTGAAAAATTACCACCTCCGACAAATGTTAAGGGCATAAGAAGTTTTTTAGGACATGCGGGGTTTTACAGGCGTTTTATTAAAGATTTTTCAAAAATTGCAAAACCCTTGTCTAATTTACTTATGAAAGATGCTCCTTTTGTTTTTTATAGTGCATGTATGTTAGCCTTTGAAACTTTAAAGAAACGACTTATTTCAGCTCCGGTGATTATATCTCCGGATTGGAATTTGCCGTTCGAACTAATGTGTGATGCTAGTGACTTTGCAATAGGGGCAGTGATTGGACAACGAAGAGATAAGATTTTTTATGCCATATATTATGCTAGTCACACTTTGACAAGAGCACAGATAAATTATACCACCACAGAGAAAGAACTTCTAGCGATAGTGTATGCGTTTGAAAAGTTCAGGCCGTATTTGCTGGGTGCAAAAGTGGTGGTGTGGTCGGATCATGCAGCCTTGAGGCATTTATTCGCAAAGAAGAAATCAAAACCGAGGCTGATTCGATGGGTGCTTTTATTGCAGGAATTCGATTTGCAAATTAAGGATAAGAAGGGCGCTGAGAATTTTGTGGCAGATCATCTGTCCATATTGGAAAATGATTGTATTGAAAAAGGGGAAATTTTAGATTTATTTCCCGATGAGCATATTTGTGCTGTATTTTTCTGTGAAAATTCTGTCCCTTGGTTTGCTAATATCGCTAATTTTCTTGCAGGGGGCTTTATGCCAAAGGATTTTTCATGGCAGCAAAAGAAGAAATTGCATGCAGATGCGAGACACTACATATGGGATGATCCCTACCTTTTCAAATTATGCGCTGACCAAGTGTTAAGACGGTGCATCTCCGATGCGGAGACCAGTGCAATCATCACAGCTTGTCACAGTGGAGAAGCTGGTGGACATCATGGGCCGAATAGAACGGTAATGAAAATTCTGTCTTCTGGTTTTTATTGGCCAACAATGTTTAAAGATGTCCAATTTTATGTGAAAAGTTGTGATAGATGCCAAAGGGTAGGAAACATATCCAAGCGTGATGAGATGCCCTTAACTAATGTGCTTGAGGTTGAATTATTCGATGTTTGGGGAATAGATTTCATGGGACCTTTTCCAGTTTCATACGGGTTTGAATATATTCTGGTAGCAGTGGATTATGTTAGTAAATGGGTCGAAGCTGTAGCTACCAGGACTTGTGATGTAAGAATTGTGTTAGAATTTTTAAGAAAGAATATTTTTACCCGTTATGGAGCTCCTAGAGCCATTATAAGCGATGGTGGTAAACATTTTGTTAATCACCAATTCAATGCTTTATTAAAGAAATTTGGCGTTAGGCATAAAGTCACGACCCCATATCATGCTCAGGCTAATGGTCAAGTGGAAGTGTCAAATAGGGAATTAAAGACCATTTTAGAAAAGATGGTAAATTCCTCTAGGAAAGATTGGTACCTTAAGTTAGATGATGCTTTATGGGCCTATAGGACAGCATTCAAGACACCGATAGGGATGTCTCCCTTTAGGCTGGTTTATGGGAAGTCCTGTCACCTCCCAGTGGAATTAGAGCATAAAGCCTATTGGGCTACCAAATTTCTAAATTTTGACCTTGAGAATGCAGGAAAGTGCAGGTCTTTGCAGCTGAATGAACTTGAGGAGCACCGATTCTGGGCTTATGATCATGCCATGAAATATAAAGACATCACCAAGAAGCAGCATGATCGGAAGTTAATAAGGAAGGAATTTGTGCCTGGGATGCATGTACTTCTTTATGACAGTAGGTTGCGATTATTCCCTGGGAAGTTGAAGTCAAGGTGGAAGGGACCATATCAAATAGTGGTTGTGGACAAGTTTGGAGTGGTAACGCTGAAACACCCGAGGGGTGAGACAGAATTCAAGGTCAATGGACATCGTGTGAAGCCTTATTTTACATCTCCGTTTGATAATGCTTCCACAATTGTCACTCTTGCGGATCCTTGACGGGTTTTAAAAGTCCAGCTGCGGACTTGTTAATTGCAGAACTATTTCTCTATTTTGTTCTTTTTGATGTTAATTAGTTTCTCTTTTATGTAGTTAATTTTATTTAGTTGTACCACATTTTGTGTGTAGAAGAGAAATTTTGTTTGTGTTGGAGGAGTTCAAATGTATTTGTAGCTGGAAGTTAAGCATTTGATAAATTTACTTTTGAAGTATGCAGGTGGTCACGGTGGCAATGGATTTGGTTACCACCGTGACCAATAAAGGATGCATTCTGGAATTTGTCTACTGAACATGTCACGGTGACAAGATATTGGTTGTCACCGTGACCCCTTAAGGTACACTTCTGGATTGGAAAATTGAATATGTCACGGTGACAATGGTTTTCATTGTGACCGTGACATACGGGTAAATTACCTTCTGTTTTCAAAATTGAACATGTCACGGTGACAATGAAATTCATTGTGACCGTGACATGTGCATGTTTCGCTTCTGTTTTCAGAGAGTGGTATGTCACGGTCGCAACGACATTGGTTGCCACCGTGACATATTGGCGGTTTGATTCTGGATACAATTTTTAAGTATGTCACGGTGACAACCATTTGGTTACCACCGTGACCCAGCAAAAAATTTTAAAACTTAAATATTCCAGTTTCGTTCTTTTCTTTCTCACTCTCTCCTGCATAACTTAATCTCCTGCTCTCGAATTGTTTTCCTCTCTCGAGCACTCCATTCTTTGTGACTTCACTGCAAGTAAGTTTCTCTTCTCTTCTATTTCAAGTTGATTGTATTCCTTTTATTTTACTTTCTGTTCTAACTTTATGTTGTTTTTTTTTTCCATTGTTGCGTATTCCCTGATCCTGAAAATTTTTGTATTTGGGGTTAGTCTCTAAGGGTTATTCTCTTACTTGAGGATCACAATCTCGTGTGAAACCCTTTTCCCTACCTTCCCTTTTTCTATTAATTTATGTGAATGTTCAAATTGAGGGGCGATCAACGGTTTAGGGCTTTATCTGGGTATTGAATGGTTGATGTTTTGACTTGAATTCTTGGATTGCATTGGGAGTTATTCATCTTTACTTTCTTGTTCTGATGTCAATTTGTTGTGATTGCAATTTTGAGGTTCAATTTCTGACTGTGATTGTTCTTCTCAATGAGTTTACATGCTGCACACCAACTGTTTGATAAAATGTCTCTATGAATGGATTTACAGAATTAGCCACATTGTTGTTACCATTTGGAATGCTGAATTAAAAGACCATCATGCTTACTGACTTTTATAAGGGTGATGCACTTTTACACTTGTTAGTAACTTGCTATCATGTGGCTAAATCCATGTGTCTTTGTGAGTAGAGTTTATAATAATTGCATTGTTGGGATGAATTTTTGCATGTTGTATTTGATTTTGGCACATTGCTTCTTTATGTAGTGGCTCCCAAAAGAAAGAGTACAGCATCTGCTTCTGGCTCGACCAGCCAACCACCAAGTCAAGATTCCGTGGACATTTCAAAGGTCTCGAAGTGGGTACCAGTACCAAAGAGAGTGCCATATGCTCTATTCACGAAATGCACTTACGTCCCCACCACCTATCTGGATTTTGACTTGCTGCAGAAGCTCGGGATCAAAAATCAAGTGCAGCACCTAATTGCGAACATCGGGTGGGAACGGGTCTTCTCAATCCAAGAGAAAGTCTACCCGAACTTGACCAGAGATTTCATATCCACAGTCACTTGTACACCTGGTCGCAACCTGGCCCAGGATCCAGGTAAAGTCTCATTTTGGTTAGAGGGCACGCAGCATAACATGTCTTTTCATGAATTTTCAGAAATTTTGGGTTTTCCACCACGCGCCCACGATGCTTTCGACGACTATGACAAAGACACTGCTTGGGCTACCATTAGAGACCCAGCCACTGCCACCATGTATGTCTCGGGGAAGACAAAGGCCAATCATTTGGCTGATCACATATTGCGAATCATCCACCGTTTCTTCCCCATGTCTCTTCTAAGCCATGTAGATTCCGCAGGTCAGGTAAACCTGCCCGAAGCCCTTTTTCTTGCTTGCATGGTAAGGGGTGTTTGGATCAATGGTGCTACCCATTTCTGGCACAAATTAGAAGAAATGCAGTGGCACCCGAAGAAGGTCAGGAAAGTAGCGCTGGGGGGTTTTGTGACTTTGCTGGCAAAGCGGGTTCATCATGACTTTGGCAGGGGAAAAATTCTATCATCGATTTCAGTCATTGATGATAAGATGCTGCGAAATATGAAAGTGATAGTCAAGGATGCCACCACCGCAGATGGATACCGGTTGTCTACCAGAGATGAATATCTGCAGGGGGTGGAGCGGGGTTTAGGCAGACTGCCACAGGAGGCGGGTGAAGAGGCTGAACCACAGGATCCCCCTGCACAAGCACCGCATCAGTTTGGGCAAGTGCAATATGACTCTCTGATGGAGCGGATGGATAGTATTTCCGCTACCAAGACTGAGCTCCAATCTCAGATGGAGCAAGTGCTCTATGGCCTGGCGTCTTTGACCTCCAGATTTGATGCACACTTTCCACCACCACCACCACCATCCGATCTATGATCAGGGAGAACTCTTATCTTTTGTTTTGACTTTTGTTTATTTTATTTTTATTTTTCTTTTTGATATGTAATATTATTGCTTGCTGGGGACAGCAAGTTTTTATGTGGGGGGTAGGAGACATTAATTTCGCATTATATATGTAATTAACAGCCATTCCATTGATGTATGATGCATGGTTAGTTCTGTTTTAGTTTTTTTTTTCTCACTTTACTGCTGTTGCCTAAATATCTTTATCTCAGCTTAGCTTAACCTCAGTTATTCCCATTGTAAATGTTTTGAACTTTAATTGGAGAATAGTCTATCTTAAAAACTGATCTTGGCAAACGAGTAGTGGGAAGTTTTAGAAGCAAATTGAATCTCAATCGGTCATATATCTTGTGATTTCCAATCTTTTATGCACTATAGGCTTGTTTGTAAAAATTTGAAAAAATCTGGTGCGTAAGAGTTTTTGAGTGAAGGAATGGTAGGATAATTAGAACCTTCCTCATCACCCTTCGAAACATGATAACAACTTAAATAAGTTTAGGACATGATTAAGGCAATCTGTTCTTTGATAGCCACTTTTAAATAGCTTTAGACCCACCCGTTTATGTTATTTCCATTGCTAGCCCCGTTGAGCTGATTTAGTATGCTAAAAGCGTACTACGAAATTTTCTTGTTACACTATTATTTTACCATTTAGCCTAAATGCCTTTGCCTACCCGTTTCTAAGGATTGGCCACTCTAGGATTGGGTTGGAATATCATTGAAAGTTGAATAAGAGTATCTATTGTTGAAATAGTGGAAGTGTGAGAAGAATTGTTGAATTTTGTGGGCATTATTTAGTATGGTGTTAAACTTTCCCTCATTAGAAAAAAATGGGTATAAGAAATTCTAGACTTTGGGTAACCCAGAAAAAAAAAAAGAGAAAGAAAAATAATGAAAAATAAAAAAAAAAAAAGAAAGAAAAATAATGATGAAAAAAAAAAGAAAAAAAAATATATATATATGAAAGTTCCATGAGTTTTATCGTTTCTTTTAGTCAATTTTGATTATTGAATATCGAAAAATTCAAGTGTGGGGTACCTTTGAGTAGAAAAAGATATACTCATATTCACGGAATTGGGTTTAAAAGTGAATTAAAAGGGAGGTTCATCACTTTGTTGTTGTTTAATTCAATGCATATTATATATGGGGAAGTTTATACAATCTTGGAAATTATAGGTGAATTGAAGGTAGGATCTGGACAATCATGTTCAGTTTTGGTTAGTCGAATTTTAGGTAGAGTGGCAAATTCTTTGTTTGAATTCTTTGACTCTTCTTGTTAGCCAATACCGTAACCTAACATTACACCCCTGGAATAAGTCCTTTTGATTCTATTCTTGGTTTGAGTTGTTTAAGTGGAGATGACCCTTGTGGTTCCGGTGCTAAAGGAGAGGCGTATGATTATCCTGAGTTTTAAGCGCGAAACCTATATGTAAATTCATTTGCATATTTAAGTTCTTTGCTCAATTACTGGAATGCATTGGTTGTTTTGTTTTGAAAAGAGAAAATTGGTTTTGAGCCTAGCACACACACATGTGAAATTACTTGATATAAATTGATTTGAGGATCTGTAACTAAGACCCCTCTGCTCGGTACTATGACTGTTGTTAAGTTTTCATATTCTGAGTTAGAGTTTGAAATTTCAGGAATTTGGATAATTCATTTACTCGAGGACGAGCAAAGTCTAAGTGTGGGGTATTTTGATAACTTCAATATAGTGCTTAGTTTTCATAGTGTTTTATTGTGATTTTTGGGTCTTTAGTTGTGTTTAATGTTATGTTGTGGTTCTTTTATGTTAATTTTGTTAATCTTAGCCAAATTGAAGTTTTGATTCATTTTAGAAAGCATTTTGATTTTAATTTCGTGCCTTTGTAGATTTTTTCTCAAGAGGTCACGGTCACAATGAATTGGTTGTGACCGTGACATAAGGAGATTGCAAGCAGAATGAAAGTCGCATGGGTCACGGTCACAATGAAAATGGTTGTGACCGTGACATAATTATCAAGTGGGCAGAATGAATAGGTTGAAGACCTCACGGTGGCAACCAAACTTCATTGTCACCGTGACATGTCAATTTAGCAAGGCAGAATCAAAAGTGAAGGTTGGTCACGGTAGCAACCAAATTCATTTCCACCGTGACCTAGCATTTTCCCTTGTGCCGGTCAGATTCTTCCCGATAGCTCACGGTGGCAACCAAATCCATTGCCACCGTGACCCCTCTGGAAATATAAATTCGTAGCTTTCTATTTAGCTAGGGTTCCGAAAATTTTAAGTTTAGTTTTGTTCTTTGTTTTGTGGCTAAGTTTTTTCGAAGTTACTATTCTGTTCTAAACTCTTAGTTTTCAATTAGTTCTTTGGTTTTCAATTAGTGATGGAGAGTAATTTTCATTAGTTTCATAGTTTAATTTCAAGAGTTTATTAGTTCTGAGTTTTTCCAGAAGTTTTAGTTTTCTTTTCTCCATTGAAGATCTGAAGAAGAGGATTGAAGGACGAGCGATTCAACCGGGATTTTCTCAATGAATTTCAAGGGTTATTCTTTCTTTTATTCTTTTGATTTTGTAATGGATTGTGAGTAGTCATTTAGTTGTTTGGGGGATCTCTGAATCTCCTACACCTATGATGTGAATGATGAATATCTTTTGAGTTTATGTAAGAAAGATTGGTTTATTTTGCTGGTTCTTATTGATTATTTATGGAATTCAGTTTTTCAGCTCAATTTCTAGATGTGATGAATGATTTATTTCATATGTTTATGTTGGTTATTGAATTTGTTAATTGGATGCCATGAATGTATTTTATTCTCAGAATTTTATATCATGTTTGCTGTGGTGTTTAGACTGCTCCGGAATGGGAATCTAAATGGACAGAATTTTATGATTTAAGGTTTGAGTGATGAGTGAAATAATTAGGTTTTGGGATGTTTGACTCCGGAATGGGAAAGCAAATCGAACCTAGGATTTTAGACTCGTGATTAGGCTAGTTGTAACACCCCAACCCATACGTAGGCGATACCATCCGCAAGGGAGTAGGAAGCCGTACTAGTAGGTGTGTTACCGAACAGAAGCACTACAAAGCATATAAAAATACGGAAGAATTTCAAATTTAAAGAGAGGAAGCTGAACGTACATATTATGCCAAGGCGCATACACTAAGAGAAAACATACACACATGCATACTTATAATCATACAACAGAAACCTAGTAAGAAAGATACATAAGTGTGTAAATATTTACATAGCTTACAATATTACATCAGAATTTTTACCTATTATTACATATACATATTACACAGATATACAAAAATCCCAAATTACAAAAGCCGAACAAGATACAAAACTTCTAGCTTCTATGTGGCCGACTCTGCAGATGCGCGACTCGAACAAAAGCAAACCCGCCACCTGCACGGGGAAAAGAACCCGTGCTAAGCGATAACGCTTAGTGGGGAGAATATACAAAAATATAGACGGCCATTCACAACGGTCGCCCAAGTATAACACATACACAATAGCGAATGCATCAAGTCCTAATAGATAATTATACATGCTTTATACAATAGCCACGCATTCAGATGTTCCTAACTGCGGTCATATACTCATATGATTAACACACCCAATTATCATGCCAAGAACGTAAACACATGCTAATATAACGAAATTACTAAGATAGCTAACAATAAGGAATTATATAGCATCGTATTAAATTTGTCACGTATGCTAGTTCAAGATCACATTCATAAGTATGCAAATCAGTATACTTAACCTTAATAACTAACAATACATATTCATATTAATATACATATACTTTAACCGTCGTATTCAGTAATTCAAACTCGCCTTCATATACATGTTAATTTATCATATTACTATACAGAAATGTAGTGTCAACATTATATGCCACACCGACTTCAATCACACATACTATATACAAGATCATTTACAGATAAGGCCAAAGGTACAATATGCAGGTTAGAGTTACATTAAGCCCACTCAGAGATTTGTAAGCACATTCACATCTCCCAAAATCATACTCATACTGATATCACATTCTTATATTCATAACTGGTTCATATGACCAAAATCTTACACATTTAGATATCATATTCTCATATTCTTATTAGATAAAGCAAACGAAATACCTGCTGACTCAAAATAGTGAATAACGAGTAACAAACTGTACCTTACGGGTACAAATCGCAAAGTACTGTTACTTTCCATATTTCAAAAGCATTTCCCAAAACAGGACCTTAAACAAGATCCATACACATACACATAATAGGGTTCGCGAGGAACCAATCGGGGACCTGATCAGGGTCCAAATCGTTCAAAGGGGCGCTGCAGCTACACATACAGACTCTATTAGGCATGCCTAACTATCCACTAGACTGACTCTCGCAGGTCATGCATCATACAAATCATATTTCAAATCACATAATTTATATCATTGTACATAATCAGCAATAGGTGAGACATATGAATAAGTTCATAAAGTCAATCATGCATCATACAATTTACACTTAAGCATAACATAATGATCTTAGAGAAAGATCATCAATATAGATATGCATAATACATTCAATTATATTAACATACTTCATAAAATAGTCAAAGAATAAACCTAGAGGCATCACAAGTTCGGAATTCAAACATTGGAATCACCAAAGAAAACTCATTCAACACAACACATCTGTCGCGCTCGCGACAGAGACCATAGTCTCTTCACTGCGCGCGCGCGATGGACTTCGCGATCGCGGGAAGGAGAGAAGGGCCCAGCTCTGTCGCGCTGGTGATGTTATCGCGATCGCGACAGAGGGCAAGCATTGTTATCGCGGGGTCGCGACAAGTTGCGTGCTCACGATAGCACAGGCCAACAATGTGCTCTGTCGTGCTCGCGACGGTTGTCGCGCTCGCGACAGAGAGCAGACAAGCTATTGCTATCGCGGGCTCGCGACAGCGTCGCGTACTTGCGATGGAACAGCATCAAAATCACCGGTCTCTGTTGCGCTCGCGACAGTGTCACGATCGCGACAGAGTCATGATTCCGAAAATCTGCAGAATCCTGCAGGATCTTTCCTTCCTCAAACTCATCCACAGCACACAAAACATAACCAAAGGTCTCTTACCTCATCTCCAGCAAGCCACACATCATTGACATCATAAACACAACATTCGTATCAAGAATTTTAATAAAACATGCCACTAACAATATCCATTTACACAATCTATAATAACAACATTATTCATCAATCATCTCAATCGCACCCACGTTAAATGCATTCATACATATGGTATATCATGCTTAGGTTACTCATGAGACAAACACATATTAATCCTAATCCTTAACAAAGTTATATCTACTATTATTTACTAGCTAAATCACCAATCTTAAACATACTCCTAAGTTTTTCCCAACGATAATTACTTATATAGCCAATTAATTACCCTAAATATGCATAATAACTGATGGGAAAGATACGAGATTGATCCGGGTCAATCCTAGACTCAAAAATAGAGAATAAAAGGCTCAAAACATGTCTTTCTGTCGCGAGGTCGCGACCCTTGCCGCGCTCGCGACAGAAGCTCGCCTCAGCTACCATAACAGACTGCTTTTTACTACAAATTATTGTTGTGAAAACCGACCTCTAAACCTCATTTGTAGGAAAAGTTGTCTTCTTAACAAATGTGTCCCTACGTCTTAACTTTCGAATGGAATAAGTTTCAGGTCAATTTGACATCTATAACTCCAGATATGAACTCCACAACCCATACTGGTCAAATAATCCGACACAAAAAGAAACACTACGGTATTATCAAAAATTCAGGGTCTTAGAGCAATAATTTTCCCAAGGCTATTTATACGACTTTTAAAGGAACAGAAGGCATAGTTCTAATGGCTCAAGAATCAAATGTTTTGGAGATCTAAAACTCTAGTTATGACAAAAACAGTGCACAGGGGTCAATTGAGAACTGAACAGAGTTACCCAATCATGCATTTCACTTTCAATTCTCACATACCTTCAAGTTAATCATCATCATGCATTACTAATACATTTACCCAAACAAATACATACATAAGACTCATATCAAAACATTCAAAGGTAGAAATCAAACTTCCAACCTCTTGTTGCACAATTAGTTGCTCCCTTCAAGCTTTAATCTTCTCTTTTCCTTTACTTTGCTTCTTCTTATCACCAATCACTTGCACAAACAAAAACCAGAAAATTATTCTTAATCCATATCCTAGATCCCACATCAAAAGTAAACCTAGAAGGAGAATAAGATCAAAGCATAAATAACTAAACCCTAACCACTTACCTCTTCAATCATACTTCCCAAACTCCACCAAATCAATTCTAACTCACTCAAAACCAAATGATTGAGCAAGGAAAGGGAAGAAAAGGAAAAGAAATGGAGAATAGGGAAGATGAAAGGGCAAAAACGTGGACTTCCTCCTCCCTACACTTAGTCTTCTTTTCACACTAAATGCACACCTACCCAACTCCACTTGTCCACTTCCTATAGGTCCACATGATTCACTTTGACTTCTCAATTCAAGTCACCATACACATACACACACTAAATCACTTCTCATAAAAATATCCTACATCTTTAGTTCCATACCCATAATCCACTTGATAATTATTTCTTTTATGCAAATATCTCCAAGGCACCATGCTCATAAATCACTCAATGAAATCTCTTAACCCATTAACATCCTACTACCATACGCTACTATCACACCATAATAATTCCTTTAATTATTTTATTTAATTAATTTCTTAGCAACTAAAGCCTTATTATCCATATTACTCATGCATAAATTACCGAAATACCCTTCACTTAACCGACTTAGTTTGCCGATTCCAACTAGGCCCGATTTGGGGTGTTACACTAGTTGTATGACTTGCTCCGGAATGGGATGTTATGCAATTAGAATAGCTTGCTCCGGAATGGGATGCTTGGGTTAAGAGGGTTATCCCGATTTCTTTCATATAAGATTCTTAGATTGATTTTATTCATATTTGGGTAAGGGGTGGATGAGTGAACTTGAACAACGCTTTTATAATTTGATATATTTTCTTGTTTTCATTTATTTTTTTATCTTTGCTAGTTTTACTGTTATCTTAATTTGTTATTGCTTAATCATTACAGTAGTCGATTAATTTCATATGTTCTAGTTTCGTAATAATTCAATCATTGCAATAATTGGGAATTCTTTAGCATACATTGGATTTTCATTACTTGCACACACAGTCCCTTGGGTACGATAACTCGGAGTCTTAATTTTACTCCATTATATTACTTGTCAATTCAGTACACTTGCTGAGGTCGCGTCAGCTTGATCTATTTAAGTTAGGCCAACCCAATCCAAGCCCATTTATATTTTTATGCTATTTTCCAACCCAAAAATAATTTCCAACACTTCCTATAATTATTTCATCCCAAAATCAGTCCTCTAATTTATAAAATATATAATTTAGCCTACACATAAAAGTTTAGCTCAATCGGAGTCCATTTTCCTGTCCGGTTCAATTTAATCAGTTTGATTCATCAATTTTCAGTATTACCGTAAAATTTAGTTTTCACTGTAAAAAATTTAGAAATATTATCTAGAGTTCTTCCATTCCTTTCAAACAATTTTTGGAGTTCATTTGCTATTTGTAAAAATGCAGTCAAACCTTGGTCAACTCTACACTACTTATAACGGGCCGAGATTTTTCTTATTTTTATCTTTTTGGGACCTATTTGACCTCATTTTCACTCTAAATTTCATCGTTAGAATACATATCACTTTTATTTTCCTATGGTTAAATAAAATAATTTTCAGTTTCGGGTCCCCGAGAGGTCACCCATCAGTGGCCCCTCTAGGGCCCTCTCATTTAACCTTTTTATTCTACTATATTTTAGGGCACAATCACTGTTATTTGCACTCGATATTCCCACTATAGACTCTACATATTTCACTGATTACGGCTAACCCGGTATTCAAGATATTGTAATTCTCCCGTACTTTAATAAAAATTTTATCCTTGAAATTTTACTAATAGTGAAAAACTATGGGTATTGCTGTTGCATTATCACTTCTAGTTCTCACATTGCTTCTTCGACATTATGATGTTTCCATAGCACTCTAACCAGTGGAATTTGTTTGTTTCTTATCTATTGGATCTCTCTTGCTAAAATTTTCATTGGTACCTCTTCATAGGTCATGTCAAGCTAAATCTGAATCTCTCCTGACTTAATCGCATGGCATGTGTCTGATCAATATCTACACAACATTGATACATGGAAGACATCATGAATCTTTTCCAATGCCTGTGGTAACTTCAACCTATAGGCCACTGGTCCCACTCGCTGTATGATTTCATATGACCCAATGAATCTCGGATTGAGTTTGCTCTTCTTCCCAAATCTCATAAATTTTTTCCTTTACGACACTTTCAGAAATACTTTTTCCCCCACTTGAAACTCTATGTTCCTTCTCTTCAGGTCAGCATATGATTTTTATTTGTCCACAACTTCCTTCAATCTATCCTTGATCACATGTACCTTTTCTTCCGTTTCTCGAATCAAATCTGACCCCACAAATTTGTTTTCACTCAACTCGGTCTAACATAAGGGAGTTCAGCACTTCCTGCTATACAATGCTTCATAAGGGGCCAGCTTAATGCCGGACTGATAGCTATTATTGTAAGCAAACTCATCTAGTGGCAAATACTTCTCCCAAGTACTCTCAAACTCAAGGACACAACATCTCAACATGTCCTTAAGTATTACCAGTTCAGATTGTCCATGTGTCTAAGGGTGGAAAGCCGTACTGAAGTGTATCCTTATACATAAAGCTTCCTGTAGCTTCTTCTCGAACAGAGAAGTAAACCTCAAGTCCCTATCAAAAATAATAGAAGATGGCACTCCATGAAGCCTCACAATTTCATTTATATAGATTTATGCCAACCTAGTTAAAGAGTAGTCCATTCTGATAAATAGGAAATGAGAAATTTAGTGAGCCTATCAATCGCTACCCAAATAGCATCATACTTCCTTTGGGTGAGTGCCAATCCTATCACAAAGTTGATAGTCACCCTATCCCATTTTCATTCAGGTATTGTTATAGGATGGAGTAACCCAGATGGAACCTGGTGTTTTGCCTTCACTTACTGGCATATCAGACACTTACCCACAAATTCTGTAACTTCTTGTTCCATGTCTGGCCACCAATAATACATTTTCAAATCCTAGTACATCTTATTGCCACCAGGGTGCATTGCATAGCTATTATAATGGGCTTCAGTCAAAATATTTTTCTTCAGATTTGCTTGATCAGGCACACATAACCTCTACTTATAGTATAGATTGCCATCAGAATCTGGGGAATAATCCCCACCATTACCATCTCTCACTCAGTTCATCACAGTAGATAAAAGGTTATCTTAATTCTGAGTGGCTTTCACTTACTGCACAAAATTAGGTTTAACTTGTATTTCTGCTATTAATGCCTCATTATTTGATATACCCAACTTCACATTCATATCCCTCATCATTGCCATAAACTTCCTACTGAGAGCATCAGCCACAACATTTGCTTTCCCCAAGTGATAATCGATGAAGCATTCGTAGTCCTTAATGATTTCAAGCTATATCCTCTATCTAAGGTTAAGCTCCCTCTGAGTAAGCAAATACTTCAAGCTCTTATGATCAGTAAAGATGTAGCACTTCTCACCATATAGATAATGTCTCCATATCTTCAAAGCAAATGCAATAGTTGCCAGCTCAAGATCTTGAGTAGGATAGTTCTTTTCAAGATTCTTAAGTTGTTGTGAGGCATAAGCAATCACCTTGCCTTCCTGCATTAAAACACAGCCTAACCCATTTTTGGAGGCATCACTATAGATTGTAAAATCTTTACCCTGTTCAGGTTGAATCAACACTAGAGCTTCAGTTAACATATTCTTAAGTTTCTCAAAACTATCTTCACATTTATTGGTCCACTCAAACTTAACTTTCTTCTGTAACAGTCAGGTTAAAGGTGCTACAATAGTTGAGAAACCCTTAGCAAACCTTTTGTAGTAACCTACCAAACTCAAGAAACATCTAATTTCTGTGACATTTTTGGGTGTTCGCCACTGCAACATTTCCTCAATCTTCTTAGGATCTACTTTGATTCCCTCTGCTGACACCACATGTCCTAAAAAGGATACTTCATTCAGCCAAAAGTCACACTTGTTGAACTTAGCATACAAGTTTTTCTCCCTTAGTATCTACAAAATAATTCGCAAATGGTAATCATGCTCTTTCGGAGTCTTAGAATACATCAGAATATCATCAATGAAGACCACCACAAACTTGTCCAGGTATGGGTTAAAAATCCTATTCATTAAGTCGATGAAAGCAGTCGATGCATTTGTAAGCCCAAAAGGCATAACCAGGAACTCATAGTTTCTATATCTAATAAGGAAAGCAGTTTTAGGCACATCAACTTCCTTTATCTTCAATTAATGATAGCCAAATCTCAGATCAATTTTTGAGAACAAGCCTGCACATTTTAACGGGTCAAACAAATCATCTGTCCGTGGGAGGGGATACTTGTTCTTGATAGTCACTTTATTCAGCTATCAATAATCAATACACAACCATAATGTCCCATTCTTCATCCTCACGAACAATACCGGTGCTCCCCATGGTGCTTTTTCAAGCAATTCTTGCAATTGGGCTTTCAACTCTTTCAATTATGCTGGTGCAATTCTATACGGAGCAATAGAAATAGGTGCAGTGCCTGGAGCTATATCAACAGTGAACTCAATCTCCCTATCAAGTGGCAAGCTTGGAAGTTCTTTAGGAAAAACATCTTGAAATTCACAAATAATACGCACATTTGTCACTTTAGGATCTTCCCTTTTTGCTTCCATTGCATAACATAAGTAGGCAATACATCCCTTCCTAAGTAGCCTGTTTACAGCAGTAGCTAATATTATATCAGAAAGAAAATATGTCCTAGTGAGAGCAATAATTTGGTGATGACTCCATCCATGCACATCTACGATGTGGACCCCCTCCCTATCTGAATAAGCCCAATAATATCTCATGGCTGATATTAAGTTATGTCCTAGTAGCTGTGACGCGCACCGGACCCCGCGGCCGCCCCTCTGACCGCCCGCTTGAGGGCGATCGGGCAATTGAGGATCCGTTGGCAACTTGTAAAGATATTTACAAGTGCGTCTATTTTGGGCAACTAGGAGGTATCATGGAGTCGCCACCCAATAGAACATTGGGAAAGTTTCTCTCGCCTCGGTGAGCCTAAGACTGCGCTTAGTATCCATTTTGGGCCAACTAGAGGGGACTTGGAGGGTAAACCTCTCACCATAAGGAGCCTAGGATTAACGTCAAAGTCTCGTGACACAGGAGGTGTCTTGGAGGGTGAACCTCTCGCCTCTTTGAGCCCAAAGACCAGAGATAGGTTCGGGACTTCTCATTTATTCGTACTTTGATTAATTTTACAATTATGTTTTGAATTTATTATTTCACCATCTTTCCATACGATGCAATCAATTAAAGGCGCAATCATTCATTTAAAAGCGGAAATAAAATGGCATTAAAGCATAAATAAAATTACAATAATACTAAGGGCAGAATACAACCCTCATTGCAAAAAGTACAAATCATGCATAAATCGGGATGTTCATTTAGATGGGAACGTTGGTTCCGGACTACTTATTATTAAAAGGATATAAGATTATTGAATAAATTTAAATCTTTGTTTGAGATGAAAATGAGGACATTGGTCCAGTTTTATCAACCAATATTTTATTTGGTAGAAAACATTTGTGTGGTGGTTCTTTTTAAGAGCGGTCGAAAATCGTTTTATTATTACAGACCACAAATACATAAAATAAAATAAAATAGTGATTACATATTTACGAATAAAGAAATAAATTACTTGTCTCGACTGTGCTCCTCGAACGAGTCACATACTGCTCGCGGTGACATTAATAAAAGGAAATAATGTTAATCAACAATAATTATATCAATGATGATGAAAAACAACAATAATAAAATATAAAATGATATAAATAATAATATGAACCAAATAATAATAATGATACTAATATATTGACAATAACAATAATCATAAAATGCATTAAACATAAATGATAATATTAAGAATAATAAATAATGTAGTATTAATATGACAATAATAATAAGCAAATAATAATATTATCATAACAATCATAATATCAACAATATAATAATATTCACACAACAATGACAATAATATAATCTCAATATTAATTATAAACAATAATAATAACAAATAATATTAAATAAATATAATGATAATAGTAAATATTAATTAATAATAAACATAAATAAATAACAATAACAATAACAATAAAATTAACACCTCCATAACAATAATCAATAATAACATTAATATAAATATTAACATAAATTAAATAATACTAAAAATAAATACTAATAACAAATAATATTTACATTTAGCAATAACACTAATAATAAACAAATAATAATTAAATAACAATCATCATATATTAATAATAATAATATTAATAATAATAAATATTAATAATATTAATAATAACATTAATAATAAAAAACAGAAAATAAATAAATGTATTTATATATAAATAATATTAATAACAATAATAAAACATAAATTAAATAATATATATATATATATAAAATAATATAAATTAAGGGAAAGGGAGGCTCACCGTCACCGGAGGGTCGCCGGAGCTGGGGTGACCGTCACCTCCACCACCAGATCGGAGCCCAGGTCACCGGAGGAGGAGCGGGTGGCTTCACGCGCCGGAAGGTGGTCTACCGTCGCCGGAAAACGCCACGGAAGGTCTCGGTTCTCTTCCTCCACGTGCCACCCTGCAGGACGCCGATGGTGGAAAGGCGGGCACCGGAAGCTTCGGTCTGCGGCGGCGGTTCTGATGGTGGGGCGCGTGCCGCCTTATGAGGCGGCGTTTGGCCGAAGGAGGCGGTGGCGTGTGACTCCCGTTCCCTAACGACAAACTAGCTCAGCTAATCTTAGTTAGAGAAGGTTGCACACACACCCAAAACACATGCGGAAACTGAATAATAAAATTTCATCACACACTATTTTAATTCATGCATCACATGCCAACTACTATTAGTCACACGCCTTAGCTATTCACATGACACACATACATGTGGGAGGTTACATCCGTGATTACTACATTATTACATGCCTTTACATATTCAAAATACATATTAACCATATAAAACTTATACAAAAGTCCCAAATAACAAGCCCCCAAACCTACACTATATACTTCCTATTGTTGACCGTACCAAAATGCGGGGGACGTCCTTCAGTCACCTCTCGTCCGTACCTGCACGGATTAGAGTAAATCCATGCTAAGTGATAACGCTTAGTGGGGAACTCATACATATAGCATATAATTTATCACACATCAGAATCATCATACATAACATGCTAATAATCATGCCAGATTAACAATTACTATATTCAATCATAAGGCATCAATTACTTATTCACATTTCCATACTTCCTTGTATCACAATCACTTCTGTTTATATTTAATTAACTTTTAGCCGATTAACCAATTAGCCTTTCTGCCACTTTGCCTGCAATTCAATGACACGGATAACGGGTATCGCATCGGTATCTCTCAGATACCAATAATCTCATCGAGACTACTTTTTCACATTAGCACCTTCTGGTGCTTCTTATCACATTAGTACCTTCTGGTACCTTTCATCATTCCACATATAACACAATATAGTAAGGATATTCGCATTGTGATTCCCATGGAATCAGACACATTTAACGCATGGGGCTGCAGCACTTGACCCTATAGGCATGCCTAACTATCCACTACTTGACTCGCAGGCTTAAGTTGTTAAACACTTATTTAGTTCACTTTTCACTTTACACATTTGTATTAGCACACAGCCATACATTTCATTTGCATATTCAATATACTTTCAAATTCAGTCTTCACATTTAATATTCACATAACTTATCCCATTCAGAAGTCATCATAGTTGTATGCATTTGTAGATCACTTAACACATATACATTACTTACTCATGCTGTCCTTCATTTCAGCTTAAAGCCATGCCATTTGAATGACCAAACACATTAGGATTATATTGCCAAAACAGGGTGGGTCACGGTCACAATGGATTTCATTGTCACCGTGACATATTGAAGTCCAAAACAGAATGCAAATTGGGGACATGTCACGGTCACAACCAATTTCATTGTCACCGTGATGTGTTCCCAACTCTCGGCAGAATGCTACCTGAGGGTATGTCACGGTCACAATGAATCTCATTGTCACCGTGACATATTCTCATTTGCAAAACAGAATGCCTTCCTGGGTAGGTCCCGGTCACAATGGATTCCATTGTCACCGTGACATACCAAATTCCTCTAGGCAGAATTGAACTCAGCATATGTCACGGTCACAATCAATTTCATTGTTACCGTGACCTATGCAAAAATACCAAAACACAGCTGTGTTTACGCCTAGACCTCAAATCTCATTCTTATTTGTTTGGCAATCAACCCAAATACAACAACCACACAATCAATAACACATACCTGATTTTCCCTTCCTGTTTGGCATTCAATAATAGTACAAATCATAATCACTTTCAAGCACTCTATCACAATCATATTGCTACTATAATCATACAATTTAGCATCACATAATTCATGCTCAACCTTCAATTTCACATATCATGCAATTCAGTTCAAAACCCTATTTAACCAACACTAATCACATATTCATACAATTAGGGTTTGTTCCCAAACCTCGTCGCCTTAGCTCCTAATTACGACGGACGCTCGGTTCGCCGATTACAGCCTTTCCCTTATCTCTCTTCACTTCTTCAGCTAGCAAAACCAGTTCAAATTCCAGAATTGAGCACAATCCATCAATCCTCATTCCAAACTAAATCAAAACCAAGAAGAAGAGTAGAAGATGAGAATATGCACACAAAATCACTTACCTTAAGGTCTTAACACTTAATTCTTGTTCCAATTAGCTACATGCACACATCCACTTAAACCACTCTCATCCTTACTCATGGAAACAAGAAGAAAGCCAAAGCCAAATGCAGAAAATGAAGAATGAGGCCAACACACACTCACCTCTCACTTCACTAGGCAAATGCATGCAAAGAAGGAGGTGGCAAAACCTTACAAAGCCACACGGAATCCACTTCAGAAAACCTGCCTCCACTTACCAATTTCTTACTTTATTTTATTCCTAATTAACCCTCCATTAACTAGTTAATCAGCCTTTAACTCATGCTTAGCACAAACATTCATAATTACCATTTAACCCCTTAACTATACTGCTTTCTTTCAATTAAGTCCAATCCTACACATTCAATCCACTCACTCACATGCCAAATTAGGTTAATTCTCTTAGGGTACAAATCCGGCCATGACAACTCTCCCCTCCTTAAAGAATTTCGTCCTCGAAATTCATACCTGAGTGAAATAGTTGTGGATGCTATTCTCGCATAGCCGCTTCTGGTTCCCAAGTTGCTTCTTCAACACCATGGTGCTACCAGAGTACTTTCACAAGTGGTATCTGCTTGTTCCGAAGTTGTATGACTTCTTTTGCTAAGATCACTATTGGCTTTTCATCATAAGTGAAATCTGACTGCACTTCCACTTCTGGTATAGATAGCACATGGGAATCATCTGACCTATATCTTCTTAACATAGACACATGGAACACATCATGTAGCTTAGCCAAAGTCGGAGGCAAAGCCAACCGATAAGCTACAAAACCTACTCTTTCAAGCACTTCATATGGCCCAATAAACCTTGGACTCAGCTTCCCCTTTTTACCAAATCGCAGTACCTTCCTCCAAGGAGACACTTTCAGAAACACTTTATCACCTACACTGAACTCAATATCTCTTCTCTTCAAATCAGCATACGACTTCTGTCTGTCACTTGCTGCCTTCAATCTTTGCTGTATGATTTTAGCTTTCTCTTCTGTATCACGAACCAAATCTGGCCCTATGACTCTGCTTTCATTCAATTCTGTCCAGCAAATCGGTGAACGACATTTCCTTCCATACAAAACTTCATACGGTGCCATACCAATACTGGTCTGATAACTGTTGTTATAAGCAAATTCCATAAGTGGAAGATACCTATCCCAACTCTTAGAGAAATCCAAAACACACGCTCGCATCAAATCTTCCAAAACCTGAATAATTCTTTCCGACTGTCCATCGGTTTGTGGATGGAAAGCAGTACTGAAATTCAATTTCGTACCCAACGCTGCCTGTAAACTCCTCCAAAATTTAGAAGTGAATCTGGGATCCCTATCAGAAACAATAGACAAAGGTATCCCATGCAATCGGACAATTTCCCTTACATACAATTCAGCCAACTTTTCCATAGAATAATCCATCCGAACAGGTATAAAGTGAGCTGATTTCGAAAACCTGTCCACAATAACCCATACTGCGTCTTGCTGTCTTGAGGTCAGAGGCAATCCAGTAACAAAATCCATCGTGATATTATCCCATTTCCATTGGGGAATAGGGAGTGGATGCAACATTCCCTGGGGCACTTGATGCTCCGCTTTAACTTGTTGACAGACACGACACTTAGACACATATTCCACTACATCCTTCTTCATCCCTGGCCACCAATACAACTGTTTCATATCTTGATACATCTTTTTTCCACCTGGATGCATAGTGAAAACTGTATTATGAGCCTCGTGCATCAATCTCTTTCTTAATTCTTTATCGTTGGCCACACACATTCTATTCTTATACAGCAGTATTCCATCTTCATTCACTGAATAGTCAGTCTTATCCATATCACCAACTGACTGCAGAACTTGTTGCAATCTCCCATCACTTCTCTGAGCAA
This sequence comes from Excoecaria cochinchinensis, assembly GCA_947683425.1. Lineage (NCBI taxonomy): Eukaryota > Viridiplantae > Streptophyta > Magnoliopsida > Malpighiales > Euphorbiaceae > Excoecaria > Excoecaria cochinchinensis. Next base: position 3,291,660 of record CANTUQ010000129.1, read on the forward strand.
CTATTAACTCATCTTTCAGAACCGGTCTTGCTTTCAACTGTGCTAATAAAGCTCCATCTGCAGAAAACCTCCACTCAATCCGCTTTAACTGTAATGCTGAAATTGACTTCCTACTCAAAGCATCGGCCACTACGTTAGCTTTTCCCGGATGATAATCCACAATACAATCATAATCTTTAAACAACTCGAGCCACCTTCGCTGTCTTAGATTCAGTTCCTTCTGTGTAAGCAGATATTTCAAACTCTTGTGATCCGTGTAAATTCTACACTTCTCACCATACAGGTAATGTCGCCAAATCTTTAAAGCAAACACTACTGCAGCCAATTCCAAATCATGAGTCGGATAATTCTGCTCATGCGGTTTCAATTGCCTTGACGCATACGCTATCACCTTCCCCTCTTGCATCAATACACAACCCAATCCGACACCTGAAGCATCGGTATACAATACATACTCTTTACCAGCCATAGGCTGTGTAAGAATCGGTGCTTCTACTAACATCTTCCTCAACCGATCGAAACTTGTTTGACATCTTCCAGACCACTCATATTTCACTCCTTTACGTAACAATCTTGTCAACGGTGAAGCTATTACTGAAAATCCTTTCACAAACCTTCTGTAGTATCCAGCCAACCCTAAGAAACTGCGAATCTCTAACACATTCTTAGGCGGTTTCCAATTCACAATTGCTTCTATCTTAGTTGGATCCACTTTAACTCCTTCAGATGAGATCACATGACCCAGAAATGATACCTCTTTGAGCCAGAACTCACACTTACTGAGTTTGGCATACAGCTGATGTTCTTGCAAAGTCCGAAGTACAACTCTCAAATGCTGTTCATATTCCTTTTCATTTCTTGAATATACCAAAATATCGTCTATGAACACAACCACAAACTGATCCAAGTACGGTCTGAACACCCGATTCATTAAATCCATGAATGCAGCTGGCGCATTGGTTAACCCGAATGGCATTACTAGAAATTCATAATGCCCATAACGAGTTCTAAACGCGGTCTTAGGTACATCTTCCTTCTTCACTTGCAACTGATAATACCCTGAACGCAAGTCAATCTTTGAGAATACCCCGGCTCCCCTTAACTAATCAAACAAGTCTTCAATTCGAGGTAAAGGATACCTATTCTTTACTGTTACTTTATTCAGCTGTCGATAATCGATGCACATTCTCATTGTACCATCTTTCTTTTTAACAAATAACACTGGTGCTCCCCAAGGAGAAACACTAGGTCTAATAAAACCCCTGTTCAGTAATTCTTGCAACTGCTCCTTCAATTCCTTCAACTCAGTTGGAGCCATTCTATAGGGTGCCTTAGATACCGGTACAGTTCCTGGTACCACGTCAATTGATAACTCAACTTCTCTTATTGGTGGTACACCGCTCAATTCTTCAGGAAACACGTCAGGAAACTCTCTGACTATTGGTATCTCTTGCATCTTTACCTGTTCTCTCTTACTATCTAATACCAGGGACAAATAAGCTTCACATCCTTTTCTCATACACCGACAGGCTTGCATAGCAGATATCACATTCACAAGAGGATTAGTGCACACTCCTCTCACTGTCGCTCTGTTACCCTTACCATCAGAGAGTATAACTATTTTCTTCTTACACTTAACATCCGCATCATACTTAGTTAACCAATCCATACCCAGAATCAAATCAAACTCATCAAACGGTAGTTCAATCAAATCCGCTGGAAACACACTACCTTGAACTTCTAATGCACAGTTTCGATACACTCTGTTCACATTAACATTACCTCCCAAAGGGCTAGACACACATATATCATATTTTAAACATTCAACTTTAGGCATCTTTTCACATATCTTTTTATCACATACATATGAATGAGTTGAACCAGGATCAATAAGTGCAAACATTTCCACACCACAAAGTAGAATAGTACCTGCTATCACCTCAGGCGCGTCCTGATCCTCTCGTGCCCTCATAGCATAAGCCCGCACTGGAGCCTCATCAGGTCTATCCACAATCTCAGAATCGACTGCACCTCTGGACTGACTACCTCTGCCACGTCCTCTTCCTCTTCCTCTATTCGTAGAAGGCAAGTTTGAACCACCCCTACTCTGCTCTTGTTGATTTCCTGACATCTCATAGGTATTCGGGCAATTAGCAATGAAATGCTCAGTGCTCCCACATCTATAACAAGCACCCGACACCCTCCAGCATTCTCCTTTATGCCTCTTACCACAATGAGGACACTCATGAACCTCACTTCTATTACCAGATGTTCCTCTTCCAGAACCAGATGCTGAGGGAGCACCTCGCTTCTTACCTCTCGCTGCAGAACTGAACCCTGATTCCGCAGGTGATGCCACATGAGAATCTCTTGATCTTTTCCCCGTCTGGGAACCACCTCTATTCGCATTCTTCCTTTGTCTCCATTCTCTTTGGGCTCCCAAAGTCCTTTCAGCTCTCAAAGCTGCTTGTACAATTTGATAGTAACTTATATTCTGCTCTGTTGTTAAAGAAATCAGCAAAGCTTTAATTTCCTCAATCAATCCATCCTCAAACTGTTGACATCGCAACACATCAGTTAACACACCTTTCGGCGCATATTTGCTTAAGCGACAGAATTCTGCTTCATACTCCGCCACTGTCATAGTCCTCTGTCTCAAACTCAAGAACTTCTTCCAATTTGCCTCTCGATGTGCTTTAGTAATATACTTGTTCTTGAATTCTTTTTCAAAGAACTCCCAGTTTAATGGTTCAGGAAGCATCGGATTCTGCTGGACCAGCTTCCACCAATCATATGCAGGACCTTGGAGTAATGACTCCACACATTCAACCCACTGATCTGGAGGACATCGTATCTCCTTAAGAATCCTTTCCACCTTCTCAATCCAGTACTCTGCTTTTTCTGACTCATCTAACCTTGTTCCATGAAATTCCTCCAAACCATGCTTCCTCAAAGATTCTATTGGGGCTCTTGGCGCCATCATACATTCTATCACTCTCGCCATATCTTGTGTCATTTTCATCATGCCTTCAATAGGCCCAAATGGAATCTCATTCCCATAGCCAACCGATCTAGACTGCCCAGACCCTGTCACCTCAGCTTCACGAGGATTCACACTTTCAGCAGATTCCTCACCGGTATGCCTTCCAGAATCCATCTTACTACACAGATTAAACAAGGACTTCCGCATTAGGTCAACAAACTATACACATCTTATCTACCCAATTCCCAGAAAAGACTCAACCTAGGCTCTGATACCACAACTTGTGCCCGTTCCCTAACGACAAACTAGCTCAGCTAATCTTAGTTAGAGAAGGTCGCACACAAACCCAGAACACATGCGGAAACTGAATAATAAAATTTCATCACACACTATTTTAATTCATGCATCACATGCCAACTACTATTAGTCACACGCCTTAGCTATTCACATGACACACATACATGTGGGAGGTTACATCCGTGATTACTACATTATTACATGCCTTTACATATTCAAAATACATATTAACCATATAAAACTTATACAAAAGTCCCAAATAACAAGCCCCCAAACCTACACTATATACTTCCTATTGTTGACCGTACCAAAATGCGGGGGACGTCCTTCAGTCACCTCTCGTCCGTACCTGCACGGATTAGAGTAAATCCATGCTAAGCGATAACGCTTAGTGGGGAACTCATACATATAGCATATAATTTATCACACATCAGAATCATCATACATAACATGCTAATAATCATGCCAGATTAACCATTACTATATTCAATCATAAGGCATCAATTACTTATTCACATTTCCATACTTCCTTGTATCACAATCACTTCTGTTTATATTTAATTAACTTTTAGCCGATTAACCAATTAGCCTTTCTGCCACTTTGCCTGCAATTCAATGACGCGGATAACGGGTATCGCATCGGTATCTCTCAGATACCAGTAATCTCATCGAGACTACTTTTTCACATTAGCACCTTCTGGTGCTTCTTATCACATTAGTACCTTCTGGTACCTTTCATCATTCCACATATAACACAATCCAGTAAGGATATTCGCATTGTGATTCCCATGGAATCAGACACATTTAACGCATGGGGCTGCAGCACTTGACCCTATAGGCATGCCTAACTATCCACTACTTGACTCGCAGGCTTAAGTTGTTAAACACTTATTCAGTTCACTTTTCACTTTACACATTTGTATTAGCACACAGCCATACATTTCATTTGCATATTCAATATACTTTCAAATTCAGTCTTCACATTTAATATTCACATAACTTATCCCATTCAGAAGTCATCATAGTTGTATGCATTTGTAGATCACTTAACACATATACATTACTTACTCATGCTGTCCTTCATTTCAGCTTAAAGCCATGCCATTTGAATGACCAAACACATTAGGATTATATTGCCAAAACAGGGTGGGTCACGGTCACAATGGATTTCATTGTCACCGTGACATATTGAAGTCCAAAACAGAATGCAAATTGGGGACATATCACGGTCACAACCAATTTCATTGTCACCGTGATGTGTTCCCAACTCTCGGCAGAATGCAACCTGAGGGTATGTCACGGTCACAATGAATCTCATTGTCACCGTGACATATTCTCATTTGCAAAACAGAATGCCTTCCTGGGTAGGTCCCGGTCACAATGGATTCCATTGTCACCGTGACATACCAAATTCCTCTAGGCAGAATTGAACTCAGCATATGTCACGGTCACAATCAATTTCATTGTTACCGTGACCTATGCAAAAATACCAAAACACAGCTGTGTTTACGCCTAGACCTCAAATCTCATTCTTATTTGTTTGGCAATCAACCCAAATACAACAACCACACAATCAATAACACATACCTGATTTTCCCTTCCTGTTTGGCATTCAATAATAGTACAAATCATAATCACTTTCAAGCACTCTATCACAATCATATTGCTACTATAATCATACAATTTAGCATCACATAATTCATGCTCAACCTTCAATTTCACATATCATGCAATTAAGTTCAAAACCCTATTTAACCAACACTAATCACATATTCATACAATTAGGGTTTGTTCCCAAACCTCGTCGCCTTAGCTCCTAATTACGACGGACGCTCGGTTCGCCGATTACAGCCTTTCCCTTATCTCTCTTCACTTCTTCAGCTAGCAAAACCAGTTCAAATTCCAGAATTGAGCACAATCCATCAATCCTCATTCCAAACTAAATCAAAACCAAGAAGAAGAGTAGAAGATGAGAATATGCACACAAAACCACTTACCTTAAGGTCTTAACACTTAATTCTTGTTCCAATTAGCTACATGCACACATCCACTTAAACCACTCTCATCCTTACTCACGGAAACAAGAAGAAAGCCAAAGCCAAATGCAGAAAATGAAGAATGAGGCCAACACACACTCACCTCTCACTTCACTAGGCAAATGCATGCAAAGAAGGAGGTGGCAAAACCTTACAAAGCCACACGGAATCCACTTCAGAAAACCTGCCTCCACTTACCAATTTCTTACTTTATTTTATTCCTAATTAACCCTCCATTAACTAGTTAATCAGCCTTTAACTCATGCTTAGCACAAACATTCATAATTACCATTTAACCCCTTAACTATACTGCTTTCTTTCAATTAAGTCCAATCCTACACATTCAATCCACTCACTCACATGCCAAATTAGGTTAATTCTCTTAGGGTACAAATCCGGCCATGACATGGCGCCTTTCTCTCTCCTCTTTCTTCTTTCCTCTCCGGCGTCGTGGGTCTGTGGGTTTACCTTTGTCCTTCGCCTCCTCTTTCTTATTTCTTTCTTCTTTTGATTTCCTTTTTCTTTTGCCTTGCTCTCTCTTATTTCTTTCTTCTTTTGATTTCTTTTTCTTTGGTCTTTCTGTGTTTGTTCTTGCTCTCTCTGTATCTTTCTTGCTCTCTATTTTTTCTTGGTCTTTCTGGGTTCCTCAGCCGAGAGAGCTCTCTCCCTCTCCTCTCAATTTTCTTTTTTTTTTTTTTTCTAATTTCCCTAGTTGCCGAAAGAGAGAGCCCCCCTAATTGCCCTTCATTCTTTTCTTTTTATACCCTAAAATTAGGGTTGGGTCAATTAATAATTTCCTCCATTTTTAATTTTTTAATTATTTTAACTTAATTCAAATAACACACATTATTTAATTTAAACATTACATATTAATTACATTACATATTTTACATCTTAATATAATTAATCTATTTAATATATAATATAATTTATCTAATTAATTAAACACTTTACATATTAACTAATTAATCTTTAATGTTTCATGCAATTTAATTATCTAATTAAACTTACAATATTAATAAATTAAATTAACCCAACATTAATAATTAATTTCTAATTTTACCTACCTACTCTATATTATATATATATATATATATATATATATATATATATATATATATATATATATATATATATATATATATATATATATATATATATATATATATTATTATTTTTTCAAAGGGAATTACTAAAGACCCAAAATCACTTTGGACATTAAACCCGACTCGGGACCCGGTGTCTACAGTTGCACCCAATTTTGGAGAAGCTAGTGTATAGGCACCTAGGTGAGCCAAAATTCAAAGAAGGAAGAGAGAGAATTACATACCTGGGGATGTCGGACCTTACCTTGTTGGCGCTAGTTTACCGGTCTCGTCTCGACCTGTTTCTGCTGGCCTCGTCTCGGCTCGCGCAGCTTTGGTGAGATGTAGTGCTCTCTAACTACAACCTCTATTTGTGGTCTGTTCTACCACGAGTGTTCCGCTAGCCTCGTCTCGGCCTGCATGGAGTTTGTGAGATGCAGCACTCTCTGACTGTAATCTTGATCTATTGTGTGTTCTACCACCAGCGTTCCACTAGCCTCGTCTCGACCTGCACGGAGTTTGTGAGATGTAGTGCTCTCTGACTACAACCTCGATGTGAAGAGCGGTGTTTCTCTAACCGCAGCTTCTGCTTCTGCTGGCCTCATCTCGGCTCGCGCAGTGTTGAGGAGATATAGCACTCTCTGACTACAAACTCGATATGAAGAGCAGTGTTTCTCTAACTGCAGCTTCGATTGGTGAGAAGCGATACTCTCTGACCACAGTCTCGAGGTTAAGAGTAGTATTCTCTAACTACAACTTTGATTGTTGAGAAGCGGTACTCTCTGACCACAGTCTCTGCTTGTTGGCATTCTCTGGCTAACCCCCATCCGGCTAGTATAAAGTCTGATCTGCTAACCTCCATTCGGCTAGTACGGTTTTCCGATCTGGTAACCTCCATTCGGCTGCAAGGTGTGTAGCACTCTCTGGCTGCCTCGTGAACTGTGAGATATAGCACTCTCTGGCTATAATCTTGATGTGAAGAGCAATGTTCTCTAACTGCAACTTCGATTTCTGCTGGCCTCGTCTCGGCTTGCGCAGGGTCGAGGAGATGTAGCACTCTTTGACTACAAATCCACTGTGAAGAGCATTGTTTCTCTAACTGCAACTTCTGTTTCTGCTGGCCTCATCTTGGCTTGCATAGGGTCGAGGAGATGTAGCACTCTCTGATTATAAATCCGCTGTGTAGAGCAGTGTTTCTCTAACTGCAACTTTGGTTTTTGCTGGCCTCGTCTCGGCTTGCGCAGGGTCGAGGAGATGTAGCACTCTCTGACTACAAATCCGCTGTGAAGAGCAGTGTTTCTCTAACTGTAACTTCGGTTTCTGCTGGGCTCGTCTCGGCTTGCGTAGGGTCGAGGAGATGTAGCACTCTCTGACTACAAATCCGCTGTGAAGAGCAGTGTTTCTCTAACTGCAACTTCAATTTCTACTGGCCTCGTCTCAGCTTGCGCAGAGTCGAGGAGATGTAGCACTCTCTGACTACAAATCCGCTGTGAAGAGCAGTGTTACTCTAACTACAACTTCGGTTTTTGCTGGCCTCATCTCAGCTTGTGCAGGGTCGAGGAGATGTAGCACTCTCTGACTACAAATCCGCTGTGAAGAGCAGTGTTTCTCTAACTGCAACTTCAGTTTCTGCTGACCTCATCTCGGCTTGCGCAGGGTCGACGAGATGTAGCACTCTCTAGCTACAAATCCGCTGTGAAGAGCAGTGTTTCTCTAACTGCAACTTCAATTTCTGCTGGCCTCGTCTCGGCTTGGGCAGGGTCGAGGAGATGTAGCACTCTTTGACTACAAATCCACTATGAAGAGCAGTGTTTCTCTAACTGCAACTTCGATATGAAGAGCAGTGTTCTCTAACTGCAGCTTCGGTTGTGATCTGCTCTATCGCTGATGTTTTTCTTGAACTTTCTTTTTTTCTGCAAAAAAGGAAAATGCAAATTTGTAGGGTAAATTATAAAAGAGACACGTACCTGTGGCAGTACCTGCCTATTGGGGTCATTGTAAGTTGACGCTCACTGGGAGACTTTGATGCTCACTGAGAGGTTTGATGCTCATTGAGAGACTTTGATGCTCACTGGGAGGCTTTGATGCTCCCTGAAAAGTCTAGAAAAGCGTCGTCTTGCTTCATGGACTCCGACCCATAATCTTCTGGGCCGTGTACATCTTTGCCCCCGGACTTGGGTTGACTTTGAGAATTGCCTCTTCGGAGGACTTAAAAACTACCTCTAAAGAGAATTTGAAAAGTTTGATTCCTCAGAGGACTTAAGGATTTTGCCTCCTAAGAGGATTTTGGGAAAAGTTAGCTTGTCTACGTGGGACTGATGTGTACTATCTAGTGTGCGTTAGACACCATGTATGCATAGAATGCATGTGAAGCCATGCATTTATGAAATGACATGCAAAGGACTATGATCCTGAAATGCTTATGCTTATGTTATATATGCAAATGGCTTATATCCATGTGGAAGATTATGGAACATGTGCTAAGAATCGTTATTCTAACATATTTGCAAATGATCATGAACGAGAAAGACATGCAAAAGTTCATGCATGAGAGATATATGCAAAGGGATTAACCATGCATGCAAATGATCATGCATGTGGTAAATAGTCATTCATCGGCATAGATGTAAAAAATCATATGTTATATACATGAAAGCTATGTAAGGAATTGGGTGTGTGCAATGTGTGCACATACAACTATGTGTATGAAACATATGTAGGAAAAATCATGTATATGTGTATTAAATGCATGCGAAAAATGTGGATGCAAGATGCTGGCAAAGGATATGCCCATAAAGAGCCACATGCGTCAAAAGCACTTACGAAATGTATTTGCTAAATCTCTTATGCCAAAAGACATGCACCAAGAATTGTACATGTAAAGCTATTCATTAAGAACATTTGCTACAATTATGTGTAAAAACATTTGCAAAAAGCATATGTATAAGGGATGTTGCTGAGAGTGTACGCGAAGTATCATTTTCATGGGTAGTGATAAGAAATACCCCAAGATTGTAAAATGAGTGCAACCTATTAGGTACCTCAAACTCGAGTTTCTAACTGCCTTTGAGCATATTGAATGAACCACATTCTCAACTGAGTCAATCTCAACAAAAGGATTCGGGGGCCATTCCCAATGAAATGCAAAAAGGTAAACACGTAAGTATCAATGTTTACTAAATCAGCATGTAAATACGAGGCATACCATGCAATCTCTGTGTGTATGTGCAAAAGGCCAAAACAAGATTTTTCATTTTTCAAAAGCAAATTCTAGATGCAATGTCGAGGGCAAGACTCAACTTGAATGCATAAATGCAGTCGTGGCTTCTCGCTTGAAGCTCAAGAAACACCATATGCCTCTTCCTATGTACCAAACCTTATTAGAAGGTCATCTCTGCTAATTAGATAAGGCCAAACCAAGAATCAAGAGGTCTTACTTTGGTTGTAACGTTAGGCTTAGGTAATTGGCTATCAAAGGAGGATCAGGTCGCTAGAGAAAAACAGCCGCAACATTCATTTGGATGATGGAATCATTTCAAGACTAATTGTATACTGTCTAGATACTCTTGAATTTGGACTTGGTAACACTCTGACTTATCAAGCTCAACATAACAATTTAGTCAAAAAGATAACCACCGAACTCGTCAAGGGGTACTATCTTGGGCCCTACCATTTTTCTTCTTTTTTTTCCATTTTTTCTTCAATTTCGATTTTTCTTTCCCTTTTTTTTCTCTTTTTTTTGTTTTTTTTTCTTTTTTCTTTTTTGTTTTTCTTTTTGCAAGCTCATGTCTCTAACTACACAAAAGGTTTATCGATGATTCAAACCCCTTTCCAGAAGTGTAGCCCAAAAATTATCCATAATTGAAAATTTTTCTCAAGGGGTAAACCCATCCTTATCAGGGTGATTATTGGTAGCTCAAAGAATTGTCAAAAATTGAGGCTCTTTTCCCCAAAGTGTAAATCCATTTTCATCGGGCAATTTTTGGTAACCCCAAAAAATTATCGGTGATTGAAATTTTCTTCTTGAAGTGTAAACCCCCTTTTATCGGAGCAAGTTTTGATAGCTCAAAAAAATGTCATAATGTACATCCATCCTTACTAGAGCGGCCATTCTTCTAAGGGGAAGCCAAAATCATTTTAGGCGAAGGGTAGTTTTAACGTGTGTAACAATAAAATCGGCACGCATTTAGCATACCAAAATAAAGGCTCAACGGGCTAGCAAGCGATTTTGAAATGAGGGTAGGAATTGGTCATTTAGAGAGCTATACAAAGAAATGGTGCCTAAATCATTTTCTAGATTCAGCCTTATCCAGGAGTCGCTTTGACGGGTAATCGGAAAGGTTCTAGTGCTCTTAGTGACTTTTCATCCAATCCCCTAATTACAACTAATTTTTTTTGTTTTCAAAAACGGGCCAAAAGTGCTTGAAATTTAGAAATCACATGGTATGGTCGAATATCTTCATGTAATCTAGCTCTTAAAGATCAAACATATCTACCCCTTACTTAATTCAAAGTGGAATGAAACACAGATTTCTAGAATTAAGATCAAATCCATTCAAAGTTGAGAACTAATTAGGCACAGTCAAACCTTGAATCAAAGGTACCGCAATAAGGTGTAAACATGCCAGCATTTTAGGGTATGGCTTAACACAAAAATTTTGATTCTATCGAAATGTATATACACAAAAATCATTTAAGCAAATAAAAAAAAATTTATCTTTTTTTTTTCTTTTTTTGTAAAAAAAAATATGTGCAAACTATGCATTAGAAATCATGTATATGGAATGGCGTATACAATAGTGTCGTGTATGCGCATAAGGAATTATATGTGCGAAACATGTGTAAAAACATTTTGTATAAAAATGCGTACATGAAATATGTGCAAAGATGTGTGAGTGTAAAATATTAACGAAAAATTATAAGTGAGTGTGAATGTGTGAACAATGCATGACAAATGACGTGCATGCATAAATTTGCAATGTACATGTATACGATGAAAGCATGAGTACAACCTATAGCACAGTATGGGGATGAATGTTCATGATATACGGTACATGTGAACATGGCATGATTTAGACAAGATACGAATACATGATGTAAGGTGAAGATGACCTAGCATGGTAATGTGCACCAATGAGTCGCGAGAAATGGCAAAACTCACATACATAAAAGTGCAAAATATATACAAATAATGCACATGAGATGGGACAAAAGTGGTTGCAAGAAATGAATAGGTTTACAAAACATGTGTATTTACATGGTATGCCTACAAAAACATGGTATGGTATATACAGTGACTAACATGCATGATGCAAGATTCATATGTGCATGGCATAACGCATGCATGATAATGCACATTCAAAATATGGCACGCAATGTGAAAGATGCAAGATGTCTGTAGTGCATGATATGTATAATGACCGACCTAATGATATATGCTAATATGTGTACTCTATGATATGCAGCGGTATGTGTGTGCCCTAGCACACAATATTTATGCACATATGCAATGCGAGTATGTTGACATGTACATCCTATGATACATTATGAATGCATTATTTTGATTTGATTTTTTTTTATGCATGTCATGGTGGTAGATGCCTGTGTGTGCTATGATGCATGATGAAATCATAAGAGATATAACACAAGTAAGCTAAAGCATTCATCATATTAGTGAAATCAAAATGTCATTACTAAATAGTTCAAAAATAAAAAGAACATTCTAAACAGCTAATCAACTTCTGCTCCGGCCAACACAGCTACCGCGGCTGATGGTCTATCCTCATCCTTGAAAACCATTTTGCCTTTCCAGCTAGGCGGTTAGTCCATCTTATTCCTTCCCTCCCGCTTCTTTGGGTCGGAGATCTTTTTGTTATTAATCAAATCTTGGATAACGTGTCTTAAGGCTTTGCAATAATCTGTAGTATGCCCAGTGTGCTGGTGGTAGGCACAATACTCATCTTCCTTATGACCAGGTTGTCCTTGGCTTCTAGCAGGCCTAGTTGACAATGGCTGCAATACCCCCTCCTTTATCAACCTCTTAAGAACCCAAGACAATGATCTGCCCAAATTAGAAAAATGCCTTTGCCTCACTTCCGTCGTTGGTGTTCCTACCGTCTTTCCTTTTTCTGGGTCTGACACCAGTTCTTGGATGCGATCTTTCAGGTGACGACAGTAGTCCGTTCTATGCCCAGTGTATTGGTGATACTCACAATACCAGTATGTTCCGTGTCTAGGCGTTCCCTAACTTGGGGCAGGCCCAGCTGGCAAGGGTTGCAACTTCCCTTTCTTAACAAGACGGGTGAAGTGCCAAGACAATGGCTTACCCAAGACAGTGAGGTGGGATCGAGCTACTCCAGTGGCTGAAACTTCTGTAGCCTTGACATTCACCTTACTGTTGTCGAGACTTCCTAAGGTTTCACCTTTTCGAATATAAGTGACTGCAAGGTCCTCATCCTCTTCGGGCATAATGTTATGTTCTAAACTAGGCCTTCTATTTTGTCCTTGCTCATCTGGTGAATCCAGTGACCTCTCACCTTTGGTCCCAGAAGGAATGAGAGATACTGCAGTAGTCGCTGTATGAGCCTCCTCAGTAGTGGCTGGCTTCACTTGGTTAAGAGACGCTGCCATAAGCTGAGATTGGAGAACTAATGCCATGGCATCCATTCTTTCTTTAATGACAACCAATAATCTTTCTTCCAGCTCTTCAAATCTTCTATCCATCTCTTGGGCAATCAGGGCACGAGCCTCTTCATTCAGTTGTGAAGGGTCAGCCATTCCTAATACCTTTTGACACTCTAGTGAGGATATTAACTCTTTGTCAATCAATGTAAACTCTGACCGCTCTCCGATTGACTACTAGAATCTCTAAACCACCCAAGCACATGATCTACAGTGGCTGAAAAACAAAGGGTTAGAATGATGCATGAATAATGCGCAATGCATGATCATGTTGTGCAACAAATAATATATAGCGTCTGAAAGGGATTACAATGATACATTGAGACATATGAAAAACTATACACCGGATGATATGTACATGTAATAATTTTATGCACAGGAAGTGATGTATACATAAGGAGGAGATACAAAAAATTTATTTGTGTATGAATGATACATTGAAATTCGTGAAAAACTATACATAGGATGATATGTACATGTAATAATTTTATGCACAGAAAAAGATGTATATATATAGGGGAAATAATAAAAAAGTTATGTGTATGAATGACATGAATATACAATACATTAATAATAATCACATGCAAGCAATAAATCCTTACAACCTTATTGCCCCCACACACGAGGTCGTGCGGTCTCTGTCCTATGCGAGCTTGGCCCATAGATCAACCGGGGACCCGATGGACACGTATAGTGCGCGGTGAAAAATCAGCAGCGTAACAACTCTTACTTTAAAGCACATGCGCATGGATGTTTGGCCATCATATATTTAAACAATTCGATTAAATCAAGATGGGCCCACCGGGGCATGAAAGCCTTTGATGAAGACCATTTAATTTGATTGATTTCATTCAATATATTATGGCTCATATAGCAAGCACAGTATTATGGTACATTTCACCTAGTGGAAGTTTCTATTTCCATTACATGGGCTTTGGTCAAAAGGTGATGTTACTTTAGGGCTACCCAAGCATGGTCCCTGCCAACAAGCCTTGCTCATCACGAGCGTAACGACCGATTGGGTCACCATTTGATATACCTTTGAGGTACGAGGCTTGGGCTAGTGATTATCCTTAACACTTCCCTAAATTGAGTGAAAATAGGGTCGTGCTTCAGGAACGCATCGGGGCTAATAGAGGGACCAAACTAGCATATTCTAAAGCTCTAATGGGATGTAATGCAAATTTGAAAGAAGGTAAAATTTTTAAACTAAAACTTAACTATAAATTTTAATCAACGTACTTTCGAATCGAAGTCCCGAGTATTGTCCCCAGTGGAGTCGCCACTGTGACGCGCGCCGGACCCCGTTGCCGCCCCTTTAACTGCCCGCTTGAGGGCGATCGAGCAATTGAGGATCCGTTGGCAACTTGTAAAGACATTTACAAGTGCGTCTATTTTGGGCAACTAGGAGGTGTCATGGAGTCGCCACCCAATAGAACATTGGGAAAGTTTCTCTCGCCTCGGAGAGCCTAAGATTGCGCTTAGTATCCATTTTGGGCCAACCAGAGGGGTCTTGGAGGGTAAACCTCTCGCCCTAAGGAGCCTAGGATTAACGTCAAAGTCTCGTGATACAAGAGGTGTCTTGGAGGGTGAACCTCTCGCCTCTTTGAGCCCAAAGACCAGAGATAGGTTCGGGACTTCTCATTTATTCGTACTTTGATTAATTTTACAATTATGTTTTGAATTTATTATTTCACCATCTTTCCATACGATGCAATCAATTAAAGGCGCAATCATTGATTTAAAAGCGGAAATAAAATGGCATTAAAGCATAAATAAAATTACAATAATACTAAGGGCAGAATACAACCCTCATTGCAAAAAGTGCAAATCATGCATAAATCGGGATGTTCATTTAGATGGGAACGTTGGTTCCGGACTACTTATTATTAAAAGGATATAAGATTATTGAATAAATTTAAATCTTTGTTTGAGATGAAAATCAGGACATTGGTCCAGTTTTATCAACCAATATTTTATTTGGTAGAAAACATTTGTGTGGTGGTTCTTTTTAAGAGCAGTCGGAAATCGTTTTATTATTACAGACCACAAATACATAAAATAAAATAAAATAAAATAGTGATTACATATTTACGAATAAATAAATAAATTACTTATCTCGACTGTGCTCCTCGAACGAGTCACATACCGCTCGCGGTGACATTAATAAAAGGAAATAATGTTAATCAACAATAATTATATCAATGATGATGAAAAATAACAATAATAAAATATAAAATGATATAAATAATAATATGAACCAAATAATAATAATGATACTAATATATGGACAATAACAATAATCATAAAATGCATTAAACATAAATGATAATATTAAGAATAATAAATAATATGGTATTAATATGACAATAATAATAAGCAAATAATAATATTATCATAATAATCATAATATCAACAATATAATAATATTCACACAACAATAACAATAATATAATCTCAATATTAATAATAAACAATAATAATAACAAATAATATTAAATAAATATAATGATAATAGTAAATATTAATTAATAATAAACATAAATAAATAACAATAACAATAACAATAAAATTA
This sequence comes from Excoecaria cochinchinensis, assembly GCA_947683425.1. Lineage (NCBI taxonomy): Eukaryota > Viridiplantae > Streptophyta > Magnoliopsida > Malpighiales > Euphorbiaceae > Excoecaria > Excoecaria cochinchinensis. The sequence goes on from CANTUQ010000129.1 coordinate 3,307,317, forward strand.
ACACCTCCATAACAATAATCAATAATAACATTAATATAAATATTAACATAAATTAAATAATACTAAAAATAAATACTAATAACAAATAATATTTACATTTAGCAATAACACTAATAATAAACAAATAACAATTAAATAACAATCATCATATATTAATAATAATAATAATATTAATAATAATAAATATTAATAATATTAATAATAATAATATTAATAATAATAAATATTAATAATATTAATAATAATATTAATAATAAAAAACAGAAAATAAATAAATGTATTTATATATAAATAATATTAATATTAATAATAAAACATAAATTAAATAATATAGATATATATATATATATATATATATATATATATATATATATATATATATATATATATATATATATATATATATATATAAAATAATATAAATTAAGGGAAAGGGAGGCTCGCCGACTCCGGAGGGTCGCCGGAGCTGGGGTGACCGTCAACTCCACCACCAGATCGGAGCCCAGGTCACCAGAGGAGGAGCGGGTGGATTCACGCGCCGGAAGGTGGTCTACCGTCGCCGGAAAACGCCACGGAAGGTCTCGGTTCTCTTCCTCCACGTGCCACCCTGCAGGTCGCCGATGGTGGAACAGCGGGCACTAGAAGCTTCGGTCTGCGGCGGCGGTTCTGATGGTGGGGCGCGTGCCGCCTTATGAGGCGGCGTTTGGCCGGAGTAGGCAGTGGCGCCTTTCTCTCTCCTCTCTCCTCTTTCTTCTTTCCTCTCCGGCGTCGTGTGGGTTTACCTTGGTCCTTCTCCTCCTCTTTCTTATTTCTTTCTTCTTTTGATTTCCTTTTTCTTTTGCCTTGCTCTCTCTTATTTCTTTCTTCTTTTGATTTCTTTTTCTTTGGTCTTTCTGTGTTTGTTCTTGCTCTCTCTGTATCTTTCTTGCTCTCTATTTTTTCTTGGTCTTTCTGGGTTCCTCAGCCGAGAGAGCTCTCTCCCTCTCCTCTCAATTTTCTTTTTTTTTTTTTCTAATTTCCCTAGTTGCCGAAAGAGAGAGCCCCCCTAATTGCCCTTCATTCTTTTCTTTTTATACCCTAAAATTAGGGTTGGGTCAATTAATAATTTCCTCCATTTTTAATTTTTTAATTATTTTAACTTAATTCAAATAACACACATTAATTAATTTAAAGATTACATATTCATTAAACATTACATATTAATTACATTACATATTTTACATCTTAATATAATTAATCTGTTTAATATATCATATAATTTATCTAATTAATTAAACACTTTACATATTAACTAATTAATCTTTAATGTTTCATGCATTTTAATTATCTAATTAAACTTACAATATTAATAAATTAAATTAACCCAACATTAATAATTAATTTCTAATTTTACCTACCTACTCTATAATATATATATATATATATATATATATTATTTTTTCGGAGGGAATTACTAAGGACACAAAATCACTTTTGACATTAAACCCGACTCGGGACCCGGTGTCTACAGTAGCCATAACCTATAGAGCCAAAATCTCTGTGGCATTTATGCCTCCTAGACTCTCCATTCGTCCCAAGTAACTGCTGCTCAAGACCTTATGCATATACCTGTAGGCCTACGAGACCAATAATGGGTTCTTCACAGTGTTATGATCATAACGTACCCCTGGTAGGGTAATCATCCCCTAGTGCTGCGTCGTAACACTCCTGTCTATGGTCTGTACATAATCCCCAACTAGAAGGCCCATAGTAAGGGCAAACTGCTTGTGACTCGTGGAGTGCCTACCATATAACAACCAAAAATAGACCCTAATAGAATTAAAAGGATTTTTTCATTGGAATAAGGGTATTATTGTTATTGAACTAATAAGTATTTGATTAATTAAAAAAAGAATTAAAATTTTAAGAGAAAGATTATATAAAGTGACTAAAAGGAGTTTGAGCAAGGATTATGAGGAGCAAAGCCAAGATATTTGGATTGGACCAAAGGGAAGACAACACCTAAGCTAGGTGCTTAAGGGGCATTAAATGAAAGGAAGAAAAGAAAGCAAGGAAGAGAGAAGGGGAAAATCAGATTTCCCATTTTTGTTCCCTCTTCCCTGCGTCCCTTCTTCTTCTTTTCCTTCTCCTTCTTTCATTTGTTACTTTTAGCATCTCCTCTTGGTTGGATCTTCAAATTTTGAGTTGGATTAAGAAGTTAAGTGGCTCTTTCAAGGTAAGTGGAGTAGATATTTAGTTTCTTCTTCTTCTTATTTTGGGATATTGGGTTATTGTGATTTGGATTAAAAGTGGTTTGCTTGGTTTGATTGCAAGAATCTAAAGAGAGAAGGAAGAACAAAGGCAAAGAGAAGGTTGGGGTTTGATCAAGAGTTATTTAAGCTTCAATTTTGAAGGTTTGGGAGTTATGTGCTTTTGATGTGTTTTGTGATCTTTGTCTAATTCTGGAAATATTGAATTGTTAGATTTGTTTTCATGCATGTTAGGGTTGAGTTTTTGTGTATGTGTAGTTGAGACGAAAATGATTTTGATATATGATGCATGTATATGAATTTGGCTATATAAGAATGAGTTATATGTAAACACCGAGTCCTGAGTCAGCTTAGATCGGAGTTACCCAATGATGATAAATTGACTATTCACGGGCAAAGAGTTTGAAAGTGATGATTTCCTTGGCAAATTTGCATTTTAGAATAAAAAATAAAAAAATAATAAAAATATTTTAAAATTTAGTTTTAAAAAATGAAATTTGAAAATTTTAGTGTTTTTTAGCTATATTTAAAACAAAAATCGAAAATCGGCGATTGTGGGCGCGACAGCGCGCGCTCGCACAGGGCATTGCCCGCACGCGAGCGACGCTCTGCGCGTCTCTCGGGCTGGCGCACGTGCCATCTGCGCGACCGACGCCCGTCGGGCGCGCTGACCGGCGTCGATCGGCCTAGATCCGCTACAAATGGGTTTTTCCCCCTTTTTCCAATTTTTCTTCAATTTTCTTCATTCTTTCACCAATATTCCGGGTTTTTAAGGTTTTTCTTCCTTTTTTACACCCAAATTAAGGGAAATTAGCTAAAAATCCTATTTTCTTCCCCAATTAATTGTTTTTTCCATTTTTATTCATTTAAGTTGAAAATTTGAAAGGGAATTGGGGGGAATTCATTTTTACATCAAAAAATCATTATTTCTTCTTCTCTTATCCTCCAAGAATTCTCTCTTGACTTTTTTGACATATTTTTCTCCAAATAAAAATTCTTGGGTTAAAAAATACAATTTTTAATCTAGAATTTTTCTTGAGACAAATAAACTATTGTTTGTTCTTGTGATTTAGATTTTGAATCTATTGTAATTTTTGAGACAAAGAAATAATTTTTTGTTCTTGAAAATTGAATTTATTTTCTTCTCTTTAACAATTTTCATCAATAATTATTCTTGAGACAAATAAATCAATACTTTGTTCTTGAGAATTAATTATTTTCTTCTATTATTTTTTTAAGCAATTTTCTTTTGGAATAAAATTTCAATTATTTTATTTCAATTTTGTGAATCAAAGCAAGGAAAATCATCATATTCTTCATCAATCAAATTCGAAATCTGAGGGTAAACATTCTAGGCTTAATCTTTTAATTTTATTTTTCTTATTTATTTTTTCTTCATATTTAATTCTTAACGATGTAGATTTTTATATTATTGTGTTTTATTTATTTTAGGTGATTTTGTATATAGATTTAACATTTTTAATATTCTTTTTACTTTATTTTATTTAATTGTTCATTCTTCTTTTATTATTATTATTATTATTATTATTATTATTATTATCATTATTATTATTATTATTATCACAGTTTATGTTAACATGTTAATATGCTAATTTATTTGTTTCCATTATATTATTTAATTTATTTGTAATATATAATGCATATTTTATTTATTCTAATCTATTATTTATTATTTTATGTGTTTAATTGATTTTCTTGATTTAATTGCTAACATCAATTTTATTCGTGCTTGTTTTTGGTTTCAAATCCTTATTTTTCCTTGTTTGAGCATCCATGCAAGCGAAAGAGGAGATTCGGAGCATCCATGCAAGCGGAAGAGGAGACCAATGTCCTCATCCTTAATAAATACCTCGTTTTATGCATGATTTATATTTTATTTACAATGGGGGTTGTATTCCACCCCTAGTTTTGTTGTAATTTATTTTCTTGTACTTTGTTTTAATTATGCTTTCATTTACCGCTTTCCTTAGATGACCAACTTGCGCTCTAATTGTTGCACCAAAACGTTTGAGAAAAGAGATGAAAACTTAAATTTAAAACTCAATTTTAAGTTAATCAAGGTATGAATAAATGAGAAGTCCTGAACCATCTCTGGTCTTTGGTCTCAACGAGGCGAGAGGGCCATCTCAATATTCTATTGGGATGGGGCCTCCAATACACCTTCTTTTGTCCCGTAAAAAGGCTCAATTTGCGCAGCCCTAGGCACCATGAGGCGAGAGGGCCATCCTAATGTTTTATTAGGGTGGGGCCTCAAAGATACCTCTGGTTTGCCCAAGTGCGAGGCCGAGAGGGCCATCCTAATGTTAGGGTGGGGCCTCCAAGACACCTCCGGCTTGCCTATGATTGACATAGCGCTATCTTAGGCTCACTGAAGCTAGATGAACTTTTTCAATGTTCTATTGGGTGGCGACTCCATGAAACCTCCTTGTTGCACGAAATAGACGCCCTTACAATTTCACTTGCAAGTTTCCATAAACCTCATCTCGAAAGCCCCAAGAGCGGGCCTTCAAGGTCATCTACGGGGTTCGGCGTGCGTCACAGTGGTGACTCCGCTGGGGACATAAAAGACTTTGATTCGAAAGTACCTTGGTTAAAAATTTATAATTGAGTTTTAATTTAAAAATTTTATCCCTTTTCGAGAATTGCATATCATTTCATTAGAGCTTTAGAATTATGCTAGCTTTGTCCCTATTTTTAACCCCGGTGCATTACCAAAGCATGACCTTACGTTCACTCAATGTAGGGAAGTGTTAAGGATAATCACCAGCCCAAGCCTCGTACCATCATGGTATATCAAATGGAGACCCGATTGGTCATTATGCTCATGATGAGCTAGACCCATTGGTAGGGACCATGCTTGGGTAGCCCTAAAGTATCATCACCCTTGACCAAAGCTCATGTAATGGCAATAGATACTTCCCCTAGGTGACATGTACCTTAATACGATGCTTGCTATGTGGGCCATTATATATTGAACAAAATCAACCAAATTAAATTGTCTTTTATTAAAGGCTTTCATGCCCCAGTGAGCCCATCTTAATTTTGTTGAAATGTTTAAATACATAAAGGCTAAAACTCATACGTATGCGCATTAGTCAAGAGATGTTATGCTGCCGGTTTCCCACCGTTCACCATACACGTTCATTGGGTTCCCCGTTAACCCATGGATCAAGCCTACCTAGGAAAGAGACCGCATTACCTCGTGTGTGGGAGTAATAAGGTTGGAAGGATCTACTTGCTTGAATGTGATTGTAAATGTTGCATAACACACTATCATGCATTGTATATGTTATTCATGCATCATTCTAACAATTTAAATTTTTCGGCCTTCATAGATTCATCTAAGTGGACTAGAGGTTCCAACGGTCGGCTAGTAAGGAAAAATCTGCTCTTTGAGTTATCGAAACTAGTGTCTGACTGGGATTCTGAGTCATTATTATCAATCAGTGAATCCTCTCTTGAATCATCAATGGCAGAAGAAACTGGAGCTTTGACCACTCAAGACCTTGCTAGGAGACTAGAGGACTTTGAGCGAAGGATGCTAGATATGATGGGCGGCATGGCTGAACGGATTGCTCATCCTCCTGCTCCCCAGGCACCTACTGCTCCACAGCCACCTATCGCTCCATAACCACCGGCAGTCCCTCCTCGGGGGCAAGCCGAACCACCTGCTGGTGGGGAGGCTCCTCTCATTAGAGCTGCTGCCCGTCAACTTATTAATGAGCATAGAGCTATTGCACCCATCGAGCTAAGAAGGGAAAGGGTCCCCAACCCCAATGATGATTTTGTGATGGAAGAGGAAGATGACAAGCCAATAGTCCACCAAGCTGTGAGGCCCAGACCACCCAGGGTAGAGGATGAGGTTTTAAGAGGGATGAGATAGTAGATTAAGGCTATCACCCGTATGCTTTCAGCTGGAAAGGGGATCAATCCTGAGGACAGAGATCTGGGGGATGAAGAGTTGTTGCCCCAAAGGTTCAAGATGCCTGAGCTGCCGAAGTTTGATGGTACTTCAGACCCATCTGCGGACATCAAGCAGTATACCCTAGTGATGAAACGCACAGGGTCGAGCAAGAAGCAGAAGGTGGAAGATTTCTACCTAAGTCTGGTGGGTCCAGCAGTAGATTGGTATCACGGGCTGGATAGGAGGTCCAAGGAGGATTGGGACCTTTTGACTGAATAATTTATGAGGCAGTACGACTACAGCACCAGAATGGAGGTCACCCTGAAAGACTTCGAGCTCTTACAGCAAAGGAGCGATGAATCATTCCACGAATACCTCACTAGATGGAGGAATAGGGTTATGGAGATGAAGAAAAGCCTGACACCACTGACCAGATCAGATTATTTATCACGAACTCATGCCCTTACTTGAGGGATTTGCTCAGCTTTAAGGGGCTCAGAGATTGGTAGTCACTTAAGCATATTGATGTAGAGGTTGAGGCGATTTACCTAGAAAAGATAGCAAGCCAAAATAATTTTGCTGGGAAAGGCTATGGGAACCAGTCAGGATATCAATCAGGCGGTGCCAGGAGCAGTAATAGCAGAAATGGCAAGACAGCAGAAGTTTTAGCTACTGGAGTTAGGCAAGGTCAGAGATACTACTCTAACTTAGTCCGCTCTCTATCCTGGGTACTGGAGAGATTGATGAAAGAGGGCAACCTGCGACATTTAGCACCCAGACTAGCTATGAATCAAGGACAGCCAGGGCACAGAGAGGACCAGTACTGCGCCTACCATCAGCACACCGGACACTTGACAGATTACTGCCGGATGTTGAGGAACAAGATCCATGATCTTATTGACACCAATCAGATCTCGGATCCTAAGAAGAGAGAAAAGCAGAAGAAAGCAGGCTACAATACAGTTCCTCCACCTTGAATATGATCGGGTCCTCTTAATCCACTAGTGAGAGTGGGGGGAAAGATAGTTTCTTAGATGCTTGATTCCTTTGATTCCAAGAACTTTTTTATAGCAATATTTACAATGATCGGTTATTTCAATAAAATGACCAATTTTGTTTATTTGTATGATGTTTTTAATGATTTTATTTCCCATGATCATGATACATACATTTTGACATTAATTCAACTAATATGACTGCATCTATGGACGGTTAGCACGATCACGGCACTACCACTTCAATGCAAGATAACACGCCGACAACATGGCGATGACCACCACAACAGCATTACCCAGTTCGGAAAGATAGCTGCCTCAGGTACGTGTCTCTTTCCTTCTTTTCTTTGAGTTTAGGCTCACCTAGACACTAGTGTACTAGCTTCCCCTAAACTAGGGACAGCTGTAGACACCGGGTCCTGAGTTAACCTAGATAGGAGTTACCCAATTATGATAAATTGCCTATTCACAGGCAAAGAGTTTGAAAGTGATGATTTCCTTGTCAAATTTGCATTTTAGAATAAAAAATAAAAAAAATAATAAAAATATTTTAAAATTAGTTTTAAAAAATGAAGCTTGAAAATTTTAGTGTTTTTTAGTTATATTTAAAAAAAAAATCGGAAATCGGCGAGTGTCAGCTGCGCGACCGGCGAGCGTCGGTCGGCCCAGATCCGCCGCAAATGGGTTTTTTCCCCCTTTTTCCAATTTTTCTTCAATTTTCTTCATTCTTTCACCATTATTCCGGGTTTTTAAGGGTTTTCTTCCTTTTTTACACCCAAATTAAGGGAAATTAGCTAAAAATCCTAATTGTTTTTTCCATTTTTATTCATTTAAGTTGAAAATTTGAAAGGGAATTGGGGGAAATTCATTATACATCAAAAAATCATTATTTCTTCTTCTCGTCTCCTCCAATAATTCTCTTTTGATATTTTTTGACATCTTTTTCTCCAAATAAAAATTCTTGGATTAAAAAATACAATTTTTAATCTAGAATTTTTCTTGAGACAAAAAAACTATTGTTTGTTCTTGAGATTTGGATTTTGAATCAATTGTAATTTTTGAGATAAAGAAATAATTCTTTGTTTTTGGACATTGAATTTATTTTCTTCTCTTTAACAATTTTCATCAATAATTATTTTTGAGACAAAGAAATCAATACTTTGTTCTTGAGAATTAATTATTTTCTTCTATTATTTGTTTAAACAATTTTCTTTTGGAATAAAATTTCAATTATTTTATTTCTATTTTGTGAATCAAAGCAAGGAAAATCATCATATTCTTCATCAATCAAATCCGAAATCTGAGGGTAAACATTCTAGGCTTAATCCTTTAATTTTATTTTTCTTATTTATTTTTTGTTCATATTTAATTATTAACCATGTAGATTTTTATATCATTGTGTTTTATTTATTTTAGGTGATTTTGTATATAGATTTAACATTTTTAATATTCTTTTTACTTTATTTTATTTAATTGTTCATTCTTTTATTATTATTATTATTATTATTATTATTATTATTATTATTATTATTATTATTATTATTATAGTTTGTGTTAACATGTTAATATGCTAATTTATTTGTTTCCATTATATCATTTAATTTATTTGTCATACATGATGCATTTTTTATTTATTCTAATCTATTATTTATTATTTTATGTGTTTAATTGATTTTCTTGATTTAATTGCTAACATCAATTTTATTCGTGCTTGTTTTTGGTTTCAAATCCTTATTTTTCCTTGTTTGAGCATCCATACGAGCGAAAGAGGAGATTCGGAGATTGATCATTTTTATTGTTTTTAGCATTTTTCCTTTATTTGTATTTTAATTTATTTATCATGTAATTATTAATGGAATCCTTTATTTTATGCACGCTTAATTAAAAATCACACAAAAATATTTTTATAAATAAATTGTGTTTTTCTAATAAAATGGGAACAATGTCCTAGTTTTACACCCAAGTAAATTGTCACTTTAAAATTATTTTCTTTCGCTATGCATGCGACGACCAATGTCCTCATCCTTAATAAATATCCCGTTTTATGCATGATTTATATTTTATTTACAATGGGGGTTGTATTCCGCCCCTAGTTTTGTTGTAATTTATTTTCATGTACTTTATTTTAATTATGCTTTCATTTACCGCTTTCTTTGGATGAGCAACTTGCGCTCTAATTATTGCATCAAAACGTTTGAGAAAAGGGATGAAAACTTAAATTCAAAACTCAATTTTAACTTAATCAAGGTATGAATAAATGAGAAGTCCCGAACCATCTCTGGTCTTTGGGCTCAACGAGGCGAGAGGGCCATCTCAATATTCTATTGGGATGGGGCCTCCAAGACACCTCTTGTGTCCCGTAAAAAGGCTCAATTTGCAGAGCCCTAGGCGCCATGGGGCGAGAGGGCTATCCTAATGTTCTATTAGGGTGGAGCCTCCAAGATACCTCTAGTTTGCCCAAGTTCAAGGCCGCGAGAGGCATCCTAATGTTAAGGTGGGCCTCCAAGACACCTCCAGCTTGCCTATGATGGACATAGCTGTGCTGTCTTAGGCTCACTAAGTCTACACGAACTTTCCCAATGTTCTATTGGGTGGCGACTCTATGAAACCTCCTTGTTGCCCGAAATAGACGCCCTTTCAATTTCACTTGCAAGTTTCCATGAAACTCATCCCGAAAGCCCCAAGAGCGGGCCTTCGGGGCCATCCATGGGGTTCGACGCGTGTCACATTATGGGTTTGATGTTTTGATTGAGCATTTTTGCTAAATTGGTTCTACCTATAAGTGTTATTTTTTATATATATGATGGTAAAAATGAATAAAAGGTATATGTTAAGTGGATTGAAGTTATTGGTATGTTAATATGATTTTGGTTGAGTTTGGTTTTTAAAGCAAGTCAGTTTTTTGTAAAAATCTGGGTTTGGGAGGATTTACACGGTAGTAAGGGATCCCCATACCACCGTGTGATCACATTCTGGATTGGTGATTTTGTTGGTCTGTCGAGCCACACAACGGTAAGGATATTCTATACCATCGTGTAACTGCTCTCTGGACATGTTCAATTTCTTGGCTCGGCATGTTACACGGCGGTCAGGATTTGCTTGACCACCGTGGAAGATGTCTTACATGGCAGTAAGAATTTACCATACCGCCATGTAAACTCAGTTTTTCACAAATGTTTTCTTTTGAATCTCTTGCATGATTTCTCTCACATAAACCATATATGAACATGCATTTATTGAATCATTTCTTGTTAATTTAAAATAATATATGAACCTTATCCTTGGTCAAATGTTGAATTATAAAAATTGAGTTATGATAACTTTATTTGTAAATGTTGTTTTAAAATGAATCTTTTGCAAGGTTTCTCTATTATAAGTTGTATGTTCATGATTAATGAGGTCTATTTATGGTAAATCGATAAATATATGATTAATATGTCTATGCAATTGATTGTTAAATACATATACATGAAATATGCTTAAATTATACTCTATTGTATGGCAATGTTTTAGAGCATAGATAAGTTAGTTGTTTTGATCCTGATTAGTCATTTTAGTGGATACTAAGCATGCTTATTAAGGGTTAGACTTTGAGTGCAGCTACTATATGTTGACCCCATTCGGGTCTTATTAGTCGACCCTTTTTGGGTCCATATGATTCGAGACTCCAGTCTCCCTTTCTACCTTTGGGTACTTATAATTCAAGACTCATGTCTCTATATGCTTCCGATATTGTATCCTATCAGTATCAATAGTACCTGTATCCACTAGTTTAGTGAGTAATCAGGCTATTATATGCTTCTAATGATATGAAAATGGGTATATGCTACATGTTTATATACTTGAGATATGGGAAAATATGATGCAATAATTGTAGTTGGATATTGATTGTTAGAACTTTATACTCGTGAGTATGCATATGATGAAAAACTAATGTTCATATATATATGTATAAGTAAATGACATAATGTACAAGTAGAATATTGCTTACATGTTATGTTGCTTTGATAAGCTTGATGGTTGTTCTTATGATTATTTGTATATGAATATCTATGTATGTTTTATTCCTCCCCACGAAGCGTTATCACTTAGCTCAGGTGTTTTCCCGTGTAGGTGGCAGGTTGGAGGTTTTGTTTGGGCATCTGTAGGTCGGCTACTAGAAGTTTATAGATGAAGTCTTTTGTATTTTTTTGCTAATATTTTGTATATATATATATATATTTTGTACAAGGATTTTTGTTATTGGCAATGTAACTTTTGTAAAGGAATATTCAACATATGTATATAAAATGGTTTACAATTCTCTTTTGTAATATTTGTACCATTTTATTATATTATATCATGTTGTTGATCTCTTTTTGGTTTCAATGTTTTTTGTTTCCGTTATATGAATGTTTATTTGTGTTTGCGTGTGTAGCGCTTTGGTATCCTTTCAAAGGGGATATTGGGGGTGTTACAGTTTTTGGTATCAGAGCATAGGTTTAAATGGTTCAGGTCTATAGGATGATAGAGTGTATAGAGTTTATGCATGTGAGTCTATCTAGTGTAGTGGCCTAATGTAGATATCGTCTTGTGTAGTGTGTAGATGGAGTCTGATCCGAGTGAGAATGTGGGTGAGACGATAAGCAATGTGAATCTTATTGGGGTTAATCGACCTGCACCTGAGCATGCTCTAGCTGAGGGTCCTGGGTATGCCTATGGGGATCTGGAATTAGTACAAGGGTTATTACATTTGGTGGATAGACTCACAGCTCCCAAGGCTCCCTCTGAGCTTTTAAGGAAAAGAGGAGCAGAAGAGTTCAATGGAACCTCCTTGGACCAATCGGACATGGAGGAGTTTTGGTTAGAGAGAACAAATAGGATTCTAGAAGAGATAAGTTGCCCTCCGAATCAACGAGTTATTTGTGCTGTATCGCTTTTACAAGGATCGGCATATAATTGGTGGTAGCTTGTGCTTCGCAACCCTCAGAGACCGGCTGAGTTGACTTGGGAATTCTTCGTGCAAGAGTTTGAGAAGAAATATGTTACCAAGGCCTATTGAGAGGAAAAATGGAAGGAGTTTATTAGTTTGAGGCAAAGGAACATGTCAGTCAGTGACTATGAGAAAGAATTCAGTCCTTTAAGGAAGTATGTACCAAGTATATTATTGATTGAGGACTTCAAATGTCAGCATTTTGATGATGGCTTAAGAGAAGTGATTAGGGGTCCGTTGTGGGCTATGGAAGTTGTGCACCAAGTCGGGTATTACCAGTTAGTAGCAACAGCTATGAAGTTAGAAGAATTTAAAATAGTGAAGCAAAAGATAAAGTAGAAGAGGAAAGCACCGGATGGTGGAGTTATCAGTATTAAGAAGGTAGAGGTGTTCCTGATGGACAAGTGGCTAGAGGAGTGGCTCAAGTACCATCGAAGGTAGGAAGTGTGGTCCTGCCCTCTAGCAGGGGTAGTAGAGCACCGAAGTGTGAGCATTGCCAGAGGCAACATTAGGGTACATGCCAGAAGATTTTAGGAGCGTGCTTCAAGTGCGGTAGCATGGAACACCGGTTCGCCAATTATCTGAAACGGATAGAGACCAAGGATCAATAAGAAAATAGAGCTAGTGGTGATAGAGCTAGGGTACCAAGAGGTAGTAGAGGTAGAGGTAGAACCTATCAGGCACCATTTATAACTGTGGAGCAACCGGCTACCACTGGTGGTTACACGAGAGTATATGCGATCAAAAGAGAGGATGCAGAAGCACTAGAAGACCCTTCCAATAAGTCTTGATTTATTAAGTTTTCAAATAAGTTTTGTTTTGGGTAGTTGGGTTATAAGCTACTAGCGTGTAAATTTTAAGGACAAAATTTTTTAAGGGGGAGAGATTTGTAACAACCCAAAATAGACCCTAATAGAATTACAAGGATTTTTGTATTGGAATAAGGGTATTATTGTTTTTGGACTAATAAGTATTTGATTAATTGAAAGAAGAATTAAAATTTTAAGGGAAAGATTTTATTAATTCACAAAAAGGAGTTTGAGCAAGGATTATTTTCTGGTCCGGTAATTATTTATCAATATGATAATCTAATTTTTCAGTGTCACCGAAAATTAATTTTTTATTATCAAATGATTATACTCATTCATACGAGCGCGTCCATATTTTTAGATTTTTTTTTAAGTTTCGTAGCATCCTCTACGGTCCGATCAAACACTCAGTCAAACTAGTTACTATTCATACCAAATCCGTGACTTTTTCTTATTTTCGACTTTTGAGGCCATATTTGACATCAATTTCACTCCAAACTCACTGTAACTTATATTTTTCAATAATCAAATAAAATAATTTTCGATTACGATAGGTATTATTTATCCCGGTGTCACTATTCACTATCGGGAAAAATTATTTTCGGCTAACCCGGTAATGAGGCGATTACATATGTAATGGCCTAAATACCGGGCTAGTGGTAATTAGTGAAATTCGCACAGTATATAGTGTGAATCTCGTGTGAAAACAACAGTGATTGTAGCCTAAAGGACAATGGAGGAAAAAAATTGAATGTGCTCTGGCTAGGGAATCCCCTGATGGGTGACCTGTAACACCCTTACACCTGTAAATAATAAGGATACCAGATGTCATAATACTGCACTAATATGCACTATAACGTACTCGATAACTCTGTAGAAATTTTTTTTCATAATAAACACAACATATACATATACAAAAACTTAATAGCACACTAATATACAAATAACATACCCATACCATTGTTTCTCCCAACTGCAATTGTATACATGCTATGCCAAACCTTGTTGTCGATCATTTCTTTTGTATTTTCTATGCCTTTGGCCACATCTAAACTATCATAACCCGAGCGCATAATATTCTATGTACTGAGCATTAAAATGCCCAGTGGTGGATACATATTCTAAGTTTTCAATATTAATCCCATATATATATGCACACGTAATTATTTTCCTTTGTACTTAGCTAAGCATTTTTTTTAATATTCTAACTTAACAATTCACACAATTAATTTCATCAATCCTTTATAGTCTTTCATTCGATAGTCTTGTACTATAGTTTAATTCATTAAGGTCCTTTTGATAATCTTTCCATATTTAACTTTTACAATTTAGTCCCCTCTATATTACCACAGATACAAATTATCTTTCTATTGTACTTTTATTAATATTATCATCACTATTACATTGTTAGTTTATTTATTTCTTTGTTATTCTCTTATTGACCTATGTATAATCAAATTAATATTTTTTTCACTTCACTATTAGTCAATTTTCCCATTATACTTACATTTAAGTCTTAACTTTATCATATTATAGTCAATTACAATTAAATTTCTACTTAATTACTTATTTACAGTAACTTTATCATATTATTCTCTTACTGAACCGATAACATATGGGATGGATCTAATCGGTAGCGGCAAAGCATAGATATATGAAAAACATCATGCAGCATCGCTAATTCCATTGGCAAAGAAAACTTATGGGCAATAGGTTCGATCTTCTTAAAAATCTCGAAAGGTCCTATGAATCGGGGACTTACTCTACCTGTGACGTGCGCCGAACCCCGGATGGCCTCGAAAGCCTGCTTTAAGGGTTTATAAGAGAGGCTGATGGAATTTGAAAGAGATTGCAAGAGCGTTTATTTTAGGCAACAAGGAGGTTTCTTGGAATCGTTACCCAATAAATAATGAGAAAGGTCGTCTAGCCTCATTGAGCCTAAAATAATGCATCTGTGTCTATTTTGGGCAAGCCAGAGATATTTTGGAGTGCTCATCCCAATAGAACATTGAGATGGTACTCTAACATCATGGACAATGCAAATTGGGGACAGCCAGAGATATTTTGGAGACCCCCTAATAAGATATTGAGATGGTCCTCTAACCTCATTGAGCCTAAGACTAGAGATTGTTTGGGACTTCCCATTTATTCATACCTTGATTAAATTATAATTGAATTTTGAATTTAAGATTCCAATCCTTTTCTTATACAATTTTAAAGTAATGGTTAGAGCGCACGTCAATCACATAATGAAAGCGGTAAATAAAACAAGATTATAATGAAGTAAATAAGAATACAATAAATTATAACAAAACTAGGGGCAAAATACAACCCCCATTGTAAATAAAATATAAATTACATATAAAACGGGATATTTATCAAGGATGAGGACATTGGTTCTCACATGCATAGTTAAAGAAAATAATTTTAATTTGACAATTTATTTGGATGGAAAAACTAGGATATTGGTCCAATTTTATTAGAAAAACTCAATTTATTTATAAAGATATTTTTGTGTGATTTTTAATTAAACATGCATAAAATGAATGATTTCAGTACTAATTACATGCCAAATAAATTAAAAAGACAAATAAAGGAAAAATAATAAATGCAATAAAAAGAGATAAATTTCTGAATCTCCTCCTTCGTTCGTATGGATGCTCGAACAAAGAAAAACAAAGATTTGAAACCAAAAACAAGCACAAATAAAATTAATGTTAGTAATTGAATCATGAAAATTAATTTACCACATAAAATAATAAATAACAAATTAAAATAAAATAAAATGAGATGATATCAAAAGAATAACAAATGAATCAAAATGTTAATAAATCAAAATAAATGAAAAATGCATTATGAATGATAAATAAGTTAAATTACATGGTGGAAACTAATAACTCAACTTATTAATATATTCATAAAACATAAAGAATAATAATAATGAGAACAACAATGAAAATAATAATAATAATAATAATAATAATAATAATAATAATAATAATAATAATATTATTATTATTATTATTATTATTATTAACAACAATAATAATAAAATAATAAAAATGATAATAATAGTAATGATAAATAAAAGAAAAATGAATAGTCTCATGAATAAAAAAATGTAAAAAATTATTAAATTTCATATAAGATAATATAAAATAAATAAATATACACTAAATATAAAGATCTACATGATAATTAAATAAATATGAAAAAAAATTAATAAAAGAAAAATAAAAAATGAGGAATCGAGCCTAGAATATTTACCCTCAAAATTCATATTTGATGGAGGAAACAAATGATGATTAATTTCCTTGTTTTGTTTTACAAAATTAGAATTTTAAATAATAGAAATTGGAATTTAATTTTAAGAAATAAATTGCAAAAAAGATGAAATAAAATAAAAATTCTTAAGCACGAAAAATGAATTTCTTTGTCTAAAAAATGATTATTGATTAAAAAAATAATTTTTTTTGTAGAATAAATAAAAAACAATGAAAATTCTCAAGAACAAAGAATGATTTTTTTTTGTCTCAAGGAAAGTAATTGATAAAAAATAAATAAGAATCTGAAGAACAAAAAATCCTTTCTCTTTGTGTCAAGAAAAATTATCATTAAGAAATTAAAACTTTAAACTTTAAAACCTTTTTATTTTGAGGACAAAGC
The DNA here is from genome assembly GCA_947683425.1 of Excoecaria cochinchinensis. Taxonomy (NCBI): domain Eukaryota; kingdom Viridiplantae; phylum Streptophyta; class Magnoliopsida; order Malpighiales; family Euphorbiaceae; genus Excoecaria; species Excoecaria cochinchinensis. The sequence goes on from CANTUQ010000129.1 coordinate 3,323,933, forward strand.
CTACAAAAATGTAGAGATGAGAAGAAGAGAAAAAATAGAAGAAGAAAACCTAAAAATATGAATCCTCCTTATTTTTTTCCATTCTCTTTCATCTTTTTCTATTTATATGAAGAAAAAAAATGAAAATATAATTAATTAAAGAAGAAAACTTTAATTAATTCAAATATTATTTATCGATATTTAAAAATGAAAAAATCATGAAAAACCTTAAAAATGGGATAAAAAAATCAAATTTGGTGAAAAAATCCCGAAAAAATCAATTTTGGGCCAAAATCAGCATTTTCGGCAGAACTAGGGCGACTATGCCCATCGGTACACGCGACGGGCATTAACCAGAGCGCGCGCTCACCCAGACCGCAGCACGGCGCTCGTGTGTTGGCAACGCTCCACACGTTGCTTGCGCTGGCGCTCAGCGCGAGCAATGCACGCTGGCTCTCTGCGCGCTGCTCCTACGGGCTGCCACAGCGCGCCGACGTGGCCGATATCTAATTTTTTTTTTAATTCTAAATTCAACAAAAAAACACTATAATTTTCAAACTATATTTTTCAAATTTAATTTTTAATATATTTTTTATTATTTTTATTCTAACATGTAAATTTGACAAGAAAATCATCACTTTCAACCTTTTTGCCTGTGAACAAGCATCTTATCATCATTGGGTAACTCTGATCTGGGCTGCCTCAGGACTCAGTGTCTACAGTTGCCCCTAATTTTGGGAAAACTAGTGCACTAGTTCCTAGATGAGCAAAAATTCAAAGAAGGAAAGAGGTACGTACCTAAGGTAGCCCTTTACCTTCCGTGGTGTATTCAAGCTGGTGATCCCTCGCTGCTGAGTTATAGTGCATTTTACTACAACCCTTTGATGATTCTTTTTGCCACCTTAATTTTACTCTCAACCTGCACGATATCTGACTTCCACGAGATGTAATGTTATCTAACTGCAACCCAATTGCAATTTTTTCTATTGCATGTCCCCCGTTGGCCTCGTCTCGGCTCACATGGTGTCTGATTGTCTTAAGAAGTAGTGTTCTCTAACTACGACCCAATTGTGATTTGTTCTATCTCGTGTGTCCCACTGGCCTTTTCTTGGCTTGCAGGGTGTTTGAGTGATGTGAGATGCAGTGTTCTCTAACTACAACCCAATTGCAATTTTTTCTATCGCAAGTGTCCTGCTGGCCTCGTCTCGGCTTGCACGATATCTGAGTGATGCAATGTTCTATAACCACAACCCAATTGTGATTTGTTCTATCACAAGTGTCTCGCTGGCATTGTCTCGGCTTGCACGGTGTCTCCCTGCCAACCACTATCCAATCGACACGATGACTCATTTGTCGTTGACTATGCTATCACGTATCCTGAACCTATTTTCCTACAAAAAAGGGAAAAATAATTATGCAAGGTATATAAAAGAGATGCGTACCTATGGCAATACATTCCCGTCGAGGTTGATGTCAGACGGTGCCCCCTGAAGGTTGGTTGTTCCCTAGATAAGGATTTGTGGAATATGAACATCATCCCCTTGATTGCCTCGAGTCATTATCTAGACTACAATATGCGAATATCGTTGAATCTCATCGAGTCCTTATCTAGGCTATAAAGTGCAAACATTCTCTTGGATTGAAAAAATTTAGAATATTTAGAAAAACATAATGCTCCAAAGAGACTGGGAATGCCTTGGAAGAAGGACTTAAGGATAATGCTCTGAAGAGGCTAAGAATGACTCCTAAAAAGGACTTAAAGATAATGCTTCAAAGAGGCTGAGAATGCCTTTGAAAAAAGAACTTAAAGATAATGCTCCGAAGAGGCTGAGAATGCATCAGAAAAAGGACTTAAAGATAATGCTCTGAAGAGGCAGAGAATGAGTCAGAAAAAAGGACTCAAACATAATGCTCTGAAAAGAATGAGAATGCCTTTGAAAAAGGACTTAAACATAATGCTCAAAGAGGCTGAGAATGTCTTTGAAAAAGGATTTAAAGATAATGCTCCGAAGAGGTTGAGAACGCTTTTGAAAAAGGACTTAAAGATAATGCTCCGAAGAGGCTGAGAATGTCTTTGAAAAAGGACTTAAAGATAATGCTTTGAAGAGGCTGAGAAAGCCTTTCAAAAAGGACTTAAAGATAATACTATAAAGAGGCTAAGAACGCCTTTGAAAAAGGACTTAAAGATAATGCTCCGAAGAGGTTGAGAATACCTTTGAAAAAGGACTTAAAGATAATGCCCTGACGAGGCTAAGAATGCCTTTAAAAAAGGACATAAAGATAATGCTCCAAAGAGAAAGCCTCAAAAAAAGGACTTAAAGATAATACTGAGAATGCTCGAAAGAGACTTGAAATACCTTGAGGAAAGGATTTAATGCTTTGAAAATATTGAGAATGCTCGAAAGAGGCTTGGAATACCTTGAGAAAAGGACTTAAAATGCCTTGATAAAGGACTTAACATGCTACCGCATGATTTTAATTTGTGCATGCTTCTTCTTGACTTCATCTTGCCGAAACTATTCCTTGGTTTGGCCTTTTCCTATAAAGGTATTGGCGCAGGAGCGTGTACAAAAGATTTTGTGTGTGTGTGAAACATATACATAAGGCTATACATACAAAATATGCACAAAGGATTATGTATAAAAATTATGTGAACACAACTGTATGTGTAAAGGATTAAATGCATACGATATGCGCTCGTGATATGCATGCTAAACATGTGTAAAGAATTATGTGTTACATGTATAAAAACATTATGCACATGGGATGTGCTCGAAGAATTGCATATACGAGATATATACAAAGTTCATATGTGTGTGAATGCATATTGGGCATCGTGAAAGGCTATGCATGTGTAAAGTTATGCAAAGAGATATGCAAAATAGTGTACACGCGGGATGCACGTGATGTGGAAAAATGGATAGACAACATCCTAGGTGGTTTAGGACTCGTTGAGTGTACTACTTATACTGTTTGATGGCCTGTGACGCGTGCCTACCGGGCCGCCCCGAACCGCCCGCCCTCAGGGCAATCGAGATGAGGTTCATGAAAACTTGTAGGAAATTACAAGTGCATCTATTTTGGGCAACAAGGAGGTTTCTTGGAGTCGCCACCCAATAGAACATTCACTACAAGAAAACACACATTTCCCGAAGGAAATTGTGTAATTTTCATCGAGAAAATAAAATGCCGACGAAATCTTTTCCGTCGGCAATAAAGGCATAGGAAAGTTTCCCGACGGAATTTTTTCGTCGGGAAAATTTCCCGACGAAAATTCGACTTCCGTCGGGAACTTCCCGACGGAATAGTGTATTTTGTCGGGAATAATTACCGACGGAATACACTATTCCATCGGGAATTATTTCCCGACGGAAAGATCTTTCCGTCGAGAATTTTTTCCCGACGAAAATTGAACTTCCGTCAGGAATTATTTCCAGACGAAAATCTAAATTCGGTTGGGAATTATTTCCCAACGGAATACGCTATTCCATCGGGAAATTAAACAAATTTTCCACAATTATATTTTCATAATGCAAATTATAACTTGTAAAATTTTCATAATGCAAATTATAACCTGTAAAATTAATTGCAAAATAATGAGAAAATGAAGATAATATCTAAATTTTAATATCCAATAATAGTCGAATTTAATAATTGTACTAGTTATAAAGTTATAGTAATTATGTAATAACATAATATCCATGTCTAATACAAAATCATAACTAATTAAGCTGATGGCGGCGGCTGAGAAGTACGATCGGACTGCTGCGATGACACCATACCCTTCAAATTTGCCATCTTATTGCGCAGCTCAGATATGAAGTCGAGAGATTGCTGCCATCGAGTCTGTGACTGTTGCAATTCAGATCTCAGCTCATTTACAGTATTGTCAAGTTCATGGACTCGCCTGGATTCAGACCATCTATGTGATGTGGCAGTACTTGAACTTGAGGAATGCGAGTAACATGATTTGGCCAAAGAACCTAAGCCAAATATCCGTCCTCGCTGGTCTCTACCACCAGACACTTCACAATAGATTTGATTCGCATCGACATAATCAGAAGTTTGTGAGCGTTGCTGAATTGCATCTTGAACTTGTTCCTGTTGTAGGATAAATGTTTTACAATAAGTAACGATTAATAATAAGTAATATTTAAAATTTGTAAAATATAGTAACTTGGACATACATGTAAAACCCTTGACCGAGAATTGACGAACATTTGACCATCATGCTTGTTGGTGTGGGTGTGTAAAAATACCTCAGCATAGGTAGCCGGTCGACCCATCGATGCTCCTTGTAAACATAAAAAGAATTAAAGATGAACTATAATTTATTGACTATTCGTACAAGTTTTTACTTAAATTTCGGCAGAGTTTCCCCTATATTTGGAGCGTACCTCCTGTATACATAGACAAAAAAACACTTCAAATTTCGAGACTATGCTACAATCCAACATTCAATAACAAAGCAAACTCCTCACACAAGTAACATTCCCATCCTCCTCTATGGTAATGAGATAAAATTCAGACATCCAAACCATTAATTACATTGGTAAAAGTAATATTTTTTAATACTTACAAGTCTATCTGCATGTTCCCGATGCGACATCGATCCTCCAGTATGCAAGCATGAACTGAGTCCCTCAGGTCCTCCCCGTCTGTTACTAGAATTCTACTTTGAAATGGAAATGACTTCAGGGGTCATCCAATACTGTCTCCAATGTGCCCATACATCTTCGGTCATGTAGCGAGGTCGGACACCACCATTTTTTAACAAGCAAACTAAATCTCTGTAACGTGCCCGCGCACGAGTCTCCCACACAGAAGGCATGATATCGTCAAATGCCGAGTCCCAATAACATTTTTTCTTATGAGACAGACAGAACAAAAAATAAAATTTAAGCAAGTGTAAAATATAATTTGTTATGTAACAATATTTATCATAAATGTTTTACCTTGAATTCTTCGAAATAAAAATTCTTTGTTTCCTCTGACACATTCTTCCAGGCAAACCCATCGTATTCAATTATATTTTTGAAAGACGTTGTCATTATCCGTTAGCACTTTCCTGAAGGATTCAATCTAAGATACAACAATGTGAATAGCGTCAGTACAAGTAATAACTGTCATTGAAATCATAATGAAGTGAAATATTAATCACTTAGTCCTCAGCTGTGATGTTGATGTACATTCTTCCATCATCTCAAATTGAGCCAGGCGTAGGCTCTTCCGCTTGTTCTGTTCCTGACCCCTGAGGTGGCATGGATTCAGGGTGTGCCATAGGAGTGGAATTAGTGGAAGGAATGGTGGATGGTGCAACAGTTAGGATGGGCGGTGATGCGGCAGCCTCAGTGCTAGCATTGAGCCCATGCGATGGGGATCCTCCATTCCCAGTACTGTCATCGCCATCATGCAACCTGAGACACGGAGGAATCGCTGTTCTCTTCTTTCGCTTAAACATTTTTCAACCTGCCATTATAAGGAAAATGCATATTGTCAGATAATAGAAAATAATTACATTATAATAAGCATATTAAATTAATATCCAAGTCAGTACAATATTAATTGGTCTCACATGATAAGCAAGTAGTTAAACAAATTGTATATCATAATAAATTTAAATATATTGAATATCTTTATAAAAAAAAGCATTGAATATGGTTGAACTATCGTGACTTTGTTAATTTCTGTATCAAATTATTGTAGAGTGGTTCCAGAAGAGTGGAAACCATATATATACACATGGTTCCTGTGATTATCGTATGAAAAAGCACATACGATATTGGAAAGTTTAATTAGCTGAAGTGTTTAGTAATTAAATTCTTTCAAGAATAAGAGGCGGGTTGGATTTTGACAATCTAACTCTAACCAACAAAAGTATAATTAGGTAGGTATCGAGACAGCAGATTAAGGTGAGTTGTGTTGGAAGTGATAAGAGGAGGTTTCTGGCATTTTATTGGTAGTTGAATTCATGTGGATCTGATTATCGAATTAATGCTATTCTTTACCATATATAAAATAAAAATAAAAAAGATTAGATCTTGAAACGTAGGAATGGTAGTTGAAATTAAAGAAACTGAATAGCAATGGCGACTGGTAGAAAATAACAAGATCTACCTGCACTGCATATGTTGATCTCATTTTCACATGTATTTTGTTATTGATAACCGGCAGTTAACAATATGGAGTGTTTGATAAAAAGTTACCGATACTTTATTATTTGATGCTCATATTCTAAATAAATTTAAATGTTTAATTTATTTTTTTTTTCAATAAGTATTACATTTTTCCTTAATATCTTGCATAACATATATAAAAATAAAACTATATTTTCTCATAACAATATAATTATCTCTTATATACATGTATATTTTTTTTATCAAATAAGAATAAATATATATATACAATAAAAATAAATTTCTGAAACAAAATGCTAATCTTATTATTTTATATATAATAATACTAACAACATTAAATTTGTCATTTTATTAATTAACCATAATCCTACTAATATTAATAACACTAACAATCATCTATTTTAACAAATGTTTAACATTCTAACAATAATTAACACTAATTAATTCATTGTATTTGTTAAAAATAACAAAATATTTAATTAACATAACTAATTTAAATTAATTCTAACAACAATGAACACTAATTAACAATTAATTTTTTCTTTAAATAATAGTTAATAATTCATAGTTAACAGTGTCTAATTAAGTTAAATAAATTAATAATAATAATAATAATTAAAAAAAAGGGAATAGGGGCAAATCGGCGTACCTGACGCTGTAGGAGAGGAGAGGAGGAGGAGGCAGAGGAGGGAGGACGACGAGGCGGAGGAGGAGAGGAAGCCAACGTCGGAGCAGTGGCGGTCAACGGCGGCAGAGAAGAGAAGGCGCACGGAGGGAGGGAAGAAGAGGGAAGATCGGACGGGGAAAAAAGAGAGAAGGGAGGGAAGAGAGGAGGAGGAGGAGGAGGGGAGGGGACCGGCGATCGGAGGGGAGGGGCGGTCATCGACGGCGAGAGGGCAGGGGAGCCGACACCGGAGGGCAGAGTGAGGGGAGAGGGAGGAGAGAGAAAGGATCGGGGGGGGGGGAAGGGATTAAATCTGGATTTAATTCAGATTTCCCAACGGAATGAGTTTCCATCGCTAAAAATAGCGACGAAAATTGCATTCCATCGGTAATTAGCAGCAGAATAGTACTTCCGTCGCTAAAAGTATTTTAGTTTTTAAATTTATTTTTTTTTCGCAACGAACTTAGATATACGTCGCTAACTATAGCGACGGTTTCTAACTTCGTCGCCAATTATAGCAATGGATTAAAATTCCGTCGCTAAACGTAAATTAATTTTTTTTTAACGACGGATTTATATATCCGTCGCTAATTTCTGTCACAATTTCTGGAGGGAAGGTTTGGCGCCTCGCGATGGACGCTATTGTCCTTCGCTATTTTATTGACGAAATTAATTTTTCGTCGCTATTTAGCGATGAAAATTAATTCTGTCGCTATTTAGCGACGGTTTCGAGTCCGTCGGTAAAAATCCGTCGGTATTAACACTTTTTCTTGTAGTGATTGGGAAAGGTCGTCTAGCCTCAGTTAGCATAAGACAGCGCTGCTATGTCCATCATAGGCAAGCCGGAGGTGTCTTGGAGGTTTCCACCCTAATGATAGAGTGGTCCTCTAGCCTCACGCTTGGGCAAACCAGAGGTGTCTTGGAGGTATCCACCTTAATAGAACATTAAGATGGCCCTCTCGCCTCGTGGTGCCTAGGACTGTGCAAGTTTGAGCCTTTTTACGGGTCACAAGAGGTGTCTTGGAGGTTTTCACCCCAACAAAATGCCGAGGTGGCCCTCTCGCCTCGTTGAGCCCAAAGATCAGAAAAGGTTCGGGACTTCCCATTTATTCATGCCTTGGTTAGGTTTATTGTTGAGCTTTAAATTTATCGTTTCATCCATTTTCTCATTCAATTCGGTGCAGTTTAATTAAAGCGCAAATCATCCATTTAAGGAAAGCGGTAAATAAAGCATAATTAAAGTAAAGTGTATGAAAATAAGTACAACAAAACGAGGGGCGGAATACAACCCCCATTGTAAATAAAATACAAATCATACATAAATCGGGATATTGATTAAGAATGAGGACATTGATCCTCGCATACATACTTTAAAAACGTGTTAAAGGCGATGGTTTATTTGGGTATGAAAAAGTAGGACATTGGTCCCATCTTTATTTAGGAAAAAAATGCCAAATTAATTAATAGAAATATTTTTGTGATTTTCTTTTTAGCGTGCCTAAAATAAATAATTTTATTAAGGATTACATGGCAAAATAAATGAAAAAGCCAAATAAATGAAATATTACAAATAAGGCTGATAGGAAATTATACACATATAACTAATTGCGGAACATTATAAATTATACCTACCTCTTGTAGCGCAGAAACTCGTTGCGGAAGCGTCTACCAAGATCCCGTTTGTTTTTGGTCACTGGTCCGGCTTTTATCCACTCGAGATAAGAGCAACTTGTTCACAATCTAAATGCCCCTGAAAATTAAGACAGAAAACTGTGAGTGGGAACGAGCAGCCTTGCGGCGTATACGTTTTCTCGTTACCAAATTATGAGGACCTCACCTCTATTTATAGAGGTCCTAAAAACTAGAGTCCTAACTCTAGTTTAATTCAGACTCTTTCTGAGATAGGATTTGGTAATTTTAATCAAATTAAATAACTCAATTTAATATGGATTGGAACTCAATCCATTATAGAGTCATGGGCATACCCAAACTCTATCAAAGGCAATTAAATATCTAACCCAAACGAGCCTTCCGGATCTCCTCGGGTGCTCGCAAAAATGCCCAAGAGGGAAAATGTGATGTGAAATAAAAATAAAACACAAATAAATGATATTAGTAATTGAATCAATCAAACAATAATAAATGAATGACAAATTAAAATAAAACAAGGTGATGTGAAAGAATGATAATTGAATTAAAATGTTAACAAATCAAAATAAATGAAAATATAAATTAAATGATAAAAGAATTAAATGATTTAACTGGAATAAATAAAACAAGTTAATGAGTTAATATGTAAAAATATGAACATGATAATAATAATGATGAATAATGAAAATAAATAATGGCAATGATAAAAGAATGATAAAAAATGAATATCAAAGTAATGATAGCAATTAAATGAATGACATGGTTAATCAATATAATCACAATTAATATAAAACATTTACATGGTAAAAATATCAATTAAAATGAATTTATTTAATTACATGTTAAAAATAATGATGAATTATAGTAAAATAAATTAATTACATGTTAAAAATAATAAACAATTAATATTTACATGAATAAGAATAAAATATTATATGAACATATTAAATAAAACAAATACAAAATAAATAAAATACATAAATAAATGAAGATAATAAAAATATACATGAATAAATTAAATATGAACAAAAATAATAAAAGAGGGAAGATTGAGCCCAGAATGTTTACCCTCAGAGTTTCGGATTCGATGAAGGTAAAAATGATATTGATTTCCTTATTCTTGATTTGCAAGATTAGAATTGAAATATGAAAATGTTGGAATTTTATTCTAAGAAAAAAGATTAAAAAATAATAAAAAATTCTTTAAGAACAAAGAATTAATTTTTTTGCCTAAATAAGTACTATTGATCAAAAAAGGATTTTTATTGATTAAAAAATGAAAAATGATCCCAAGAACAAACAATTATTTGTTTGTCTTAAGAAATAAAACATAAAAAAATCTTATTTTTAGAAAACCAAATGAAAATTTTGATTTTGATAACAAATAATTATTTTGTTTGTCTCAAAATTAACTTTTCATCAAAAAGAGATTCAAAAGAAAATCAATGGAGAAAAATTTTTTGAACAAAAATAAAAGGTTAAAAAAGAATTTTGAGAACAAATAATTGTTGTGTTTGTCTCAAACATTAAACCAAACAACAAAACTCCTTCTAAATATATGTTTGGAAGAAATTATGTTGGAAAAAGAATGAAAGATGAACTCTATTTTTGTTCTTTTTGGTGGAAAAAAAAATATGAAATTTTTAGAGAGAAATTGAGAGGAAAAAGAAGAGAAAACCTAAAAAATAAATCCTAAAAAATTCCCCTCCTTTCTCTTTCCATCTTTATCTTATTATATGAAGAAAATAGAAAATAAAATTAATAAAAAAAATCCAATTAAATGAGATCTTATTTAATTTGAATTTTAAAAAAGGAAAAAAACCTTTAAAAACCAAAAAAATGGGATAAAAAACTGATTTTTGGGTGAAAAATCGGAAAAAAAAAAAATCATTTTGGGGCCAAAAAGGCCAATTTCGACAACCGGTGCTACGGACGCCCGTCAGTGCACCCGATGGGCGCCCGTAGTGCACGCTGGGCGAGAGCGCTCGCCCAACGTGCACGCGATGTCGCCTCGCACGCGATGCACAATAGCGTTGCGTGCTAGTGCGCCCGCGCGCTGCCGCGCGACTGACACTCCGAAAATATATATATTTTTATTTAAATTAAACTAAAAATATTTTAATTTCTAAGCCCCATTTTTCAAATCTAATTTTCAAAATATTTTTTATTTTTTTCACTCTAAAATGCAAATTTAACCAGGAAATCATCACTTTCAACCTTTTTGCCTATGATAAGGCATCTTATCATCATTGGGTAACTCTGGTCTGGGCTGCCTCAGGACCCGGTGTCTACAGTTGCCCCCAATTTTGGGAAAATTAGTACACTAGTGCCTAGATGAGCCAAAATTCAGAGAAGAAGGAAAGAGATGCGTACCTGAGGAGCCCTTACCTTTTTTACCGTGTGCAATGTTGCGACTTATTGCCGTTGAGCTGTTGTGCTATCTGACTGTGGCTCATTTGCAATCTTTTCTTTCGCATTGTCCCGCTCGCCTTCGATCGGCTTGCACGACATCTGTGAGACGCGGTGTCCTCTAACCACAATCCCATTGCGATCTGTTCTATCGTGTGTGCCCTGCTGTCCTCGTCTCGGCATGCACGATGGCTGATCTGTCTCGCTGGCCTCATCTCGGCTTGCACGGTGTAAGGTGAAGTGTTGTCTAACTACATCCTTTGTTGCGATTTGTTCTATCGCTGTAACCCGTTAACCTCATCTCGGTCTGCACGGCGGCCGGTCTGTCCCGCTAGCCTCATCTCGGCCTGCGCGGTGTGAGGTGAAGTGTTGTCTAACTGCATCCTCTGTTGCGATCTGTTCTATCGCTGTCCCCCGCTAACCTCATCTCGATCTGGATGGCGGCTGGTATGTCCCGCTAGCCTCATCTCGGCCTGCACGGTGTGAGGTACAGTGTCTCTAACTCCAACCTCTGTTGCGATCTGTTCTACCACCGGTGCCCTGCTAACCTCATCTCGGTTTGCACGGTGGCTAGTCTGTCTCGCTCGCCTCGTCTCGGCCTGCACGGTTGTGACGCGCTCGAACCCCACTCGCCATCTGGATGGCCCTCGGGGGTTCGCTTTTAGGACCCGAAGGTCGGATGGAGGTTCGTTAAAACTCGTGAAAGCTGGTAGCTTCGCAATGGACTGGAATTTATCCAAATCGATTGTTGGCAATCAACTTACGAGAGCATTTATTGGGTACCATAAGGCAGGTATCACGGAGTAGCCACCCGATAGAACTCCAGAAATAAATCTAGCCTTATGAGGCCCAAAACCAGAGAGAGTTCGGGACCTCACTCTTATTCATACCTTTGGTTAATTTTGTGTAAATGAATTTTTAGGGTCAATTATTTTATCCCTCTTCTCACACGATTATGCCATAATTATAAAGCACATTAATATAAAGCAATAAATAAATAAAATGATAAATAAAATATAATTACAATTATCCAAATATAAAAGTGATAAAAAATACATACATAAATCGGGCTATTCATTGAGACGGAAGCATTGGTTCCTAATTACTTATTTTATAAAAAGCTTAGAATTCTCAAATCGATTTAAACCTTTGCTTTGGGGTGAAAACCAGGACATTGGTCCAGTTTTATTAGCAAATTTCATTTTGGTAGAAAATGTTTGTGTGATGGTTCTTTTAAGCGCGGTAGAAAATCTTTTATTCATACAGACCACAAGCGAATTAAAAATAATAAAATAATAATTACATATTTCGAATGATAAATAAATCCTAATCTACTCATCCCGACCATGCTCCGCCTAACTCCGTGAGCGAGTCACATGCCACTCGCATCGTGGTAAAGACAGAAAACAATATTGGTTAATAATGAATAAATAAATAATTAAATGAATAAATAAATAAACAAATAAATAATTGAATAAAGTAAATTGGGAAAAATAATTAAAGTTAATAATGGATTAAATTAAATTAAATGATGAATAAATGAATAAATAGATATATAATTAAATAAATAATTGAATGAAATAAATTGAGAGGATTAATGAATGTAAAACACAATGGCAATTATAATAATCAAATGCAATAAAAATGATAATGCTAATAATAATACCGTAAGATGATGATGATGATTCAATAAACAAAAAATGATAGTAATGATAAAAAATAATGATAACAATAGTAACAAAATAATAATAATAATAATAATAATAATAATAATAATAATAATAATAATAATAATAATAATAATAATAATATAAAATAAAAATAAAAGATAATAATATTAATGATAATAATAATAGCAATAATGTAAAGTAATAATAATAACATGAATAAAAAAGGTAATGATGATGATAACAGCAATAATAATATTAAAATAATAACAACAAAACACAACGATAATTAATAATAACTAAATATACCCAATAATAATAATGATAATAATAATAATAAATAATGTGAAAAAAACATAAATAAAATAATATTAATAACAAAAATACTAATAATAAATAAATGATAATGATAATCGTAAGTAGACATAATAACAATAATACAAACTAATATTAAATAATAATAAAAAACAGAATAATTAATAATAATAAGAATAATAATAAGAATAATAATAATAATAATACTAATAATAATAATAATAATAATAAAAATAAAAATAATAATGACATTAGAATGATAATAACCAAACACAATAAATAATAATAACTAAATATATACAATAGCAATAGCAAACATAATAATAATAACAATAATCATAAATTAAATAACATCAATAACAAAAATAACAATATAATACAATAACATTAACAATGATAAATCAAATAATAATAATAATAATAATAATAATAATAATAATAATAATAATAATAATAATAGCACAACACAATAACACTATTAATAAACAAATCAACTAATAACAATAATAATAAAATAAAAAATTAAATAATAATAATAATAATAATAATAATAATAATAGTAATGTAAACTGATTAATTAATTAATAATAATAATAATACTAAAGACAGAATAACACTAATAATAAATTAATAAATAATAATAATAATAACACTACTAACAATACTATAACATCAATAATAATAATAACAAATAATCACAAAATACAATAACCAATAACAAATAAATACAATAATGAATATAATAATAAATAAATAATATTAATAACAATAAAATCAATATAACTCAATAATACTAATAATAGATAAATAAAAACAACAACAATAATAATAATAATAATAATAATAATAAACAGAAAATAAATAAATGTATGATAATAATAATAATAATAATAATAATAATAATAATAATAATAATAATAAATATACAAAATATTAAATAATAGTAAATAAATATAATAAATAAATAAATATATAAATATATAATAATAATATTAATAATATTAATAATTAAATAAAATATAAAGGAGATAGGAACTTACCTTGTCGGAGCCGCCGTCGGAGGGGGGTGGCCGACACAGCCGTCACTGGAAGTGAGATCGGGACACCGGGATTGCGGCGGCGGTAGTCACGCGCCGGAAGAATAACTGGCTCGCCGAAAAACGCCACGAAGCGTCGCCGGACTTCTTCTTTGACGCGCCTTGCTGCCAGCGGTCGGTGGAGGAACAGCGGCCATAGGGAGCTTCGTCCGGGCCTGCTCTCCACGGTGGCGGGGCGCGTGCGGCGGTTGACAGCCGTGGCTGGCCGGCGGAGGCACCGCCTCCCACTCCCTTTTTTCCTTCTTTTTCCGCTCTGGCGCCTCTAGTCTGCGTTTTCCGTGTCCCTTTCTCCTCAGTTTCCTTATTTCTTTGGTCCCTTGGTCTCTCTTTCTATTTTCTTTTGATTTCTTTGTTTTTGCTCTCACTTTCTTTTGCTTTCTCTTCTCTTTTCCATTTCTTTTGCCCTCTCTTTTCTTCTTATTTTGCTTTCCTTTTGCTTGCTCTCTGTATGTTTTTCTTTTCTTTTCTTTTTCAGCCGAGAACCTTGCTCTCTCTTGTTCTTTCCTTTTTTATTTTTCTTTTCCTTTCAATTTCTTCAATCCAGCCGAGAGAGCCTCCCCTTTTCATCTCCTCATCATATTCTTTTTATACCCAAGAATTAGGGTTAAGGTCATCTAAATAATTCCCTCCGTTTTATTATTATTTTTTTATTATTTTAACTAATTTACACACTTTTAATTTACTTAAACTAAACACATATATTAATTAATTAAACATTACTAATTAAACACGCTATATTTTCCTACCTTCTTAATTTAATTAATCTACTTAAATTACGACATCTATTTTATCTAATTAAACCCCACATTTATTTTCTCTTTTTTTTTCAACTTTAATTATCCTAAAATATTAACTAATTAATCAACTAATCTTAATTATTAATTTATCTTACAATATCAACTAATTAAATTAACCTAATCTTAATTTTCGATTTATCTAATTAAATTAACCTAATCCTAATTTTTTTTTATTTTTAATTTTACCTACATATTTTATGTATTTATTATTTTTTTTTTGAGGAATTTATCAAGGTCCAAAAATTGCCAATGCAATTTTAAAAATTCAACTCCGGACACGGGGTCTACAGTTGCCCCAAATTTTGGAGAAGTTAGTGCCTAGGCACCTAGGTGAGCCAAAATTCAAAAAAGAAAGGCCAAAATTCAGAGAGGAAAAGGAAAAAAAAGAGGTGCAGAGGCACGTACCTGAGGAAATGACGCTCTGAACCGGATGAAGTTGGAGCCGTTGCCGACGTGTTAGCCCCTGTCGTTTTTTGGGCATATAACCTGTGCGGTGTCTAGCCCATTGTTCGGTGTTTAACCTCCCTCATTTCAGCATCTAACTTGTGCGGTGCCTAGCCTCAGCCGGGTCGGTGTTTAACCTGAGTGCGGTGTCTAACCTTCCTCGTTTTGGCATCTAATTTGTGCGGTGTCTAGCCTCAGTCGGGTCGGTGTTTAATCTTTTGGAGTTTCCTTTTAAGAGGACTTTGAAGGAGTGACTGCCCCTTGAGAGGTGTTGGGTTGATTTGCCCCCGGAGAGGACTTGGGTTGATTTGCCCCCGGAGAGGACTTGGGTTGATTGATTGCACCGAATCGCTACCAAGATTCAAAGTGCGAATGTTCTGATATTGCACTGAATCGCTACCAAGATTCAAAGTGCTTGCACCGAATCGCTACCAAGATTCAAAGTGCAAAAGTTATGAGGTTGCACTGAATCGCTACCAGGATTCAAAGTGCTTGCACTGAATCGCAACCAAGATTTAAAATGCAAAAGCGTTGAGATATCACTGAGCTGTTATCTAAGCTACAAAGTGATTGCACCGAATCGCTACCAAGATTCAAAGTGCGGAAGTTTTGAAATTACACTGAATCGCTACCAAGATTCAAAGTGTTTGCACCGAATCGCTACCAAGATTCAAGGTGCGGAAGTTCTGAAATTACACTCAATCGCTACCAAGATTCAAAGTGTTTGCACCGAATCGCTACCAAGATTCAAGGTGCGGAAGTTCTGAAATTACACTAAATCGCTACCAAGATTCAAAGTGTTTGCACCGAATCGCTACCAAGATTCAAAGGTGTGGAAGTTCTGAAATTACACTGAATCGCTACCAAGATTCAAAGTGTTTGCACCGAATCGCTACCAAGATTCAAGGTGCGGAAGTTCTGAAATTACACTGAATCGCTAGCAAGATTCAAAGTGTTTGCACCGAATCGCTACCAGGATTCAAAGGTGCGGAAGTTCTGAAATTACACTAAATCGCTACCAAGATTCAAAGTGTTTGCACTGAATCGCTACCAAGATTCAAGGTGCGGAAGTTCTGAAATTACACTGAATCGCTACCAAGATTCAAAGTGTTTGCACCGAATCGCTACCAAGATTCAAAGGTGCGAAAGTTCTGAAATTACACTGAATCGCTACCAAGATTCAAAGTGTTTGCACCGAATCGCTGCCAATATTCAAGGTGCGGAAGTTCTGAAATTACACTGAATCGCTACCAAGATCCAAAGTGTTTGCACCGAATTGCTACAAAGATTCAAGGTGCGAAAGTTCTGAAATTACACTGAATCGCTACCAAGATTCAAAGTGTTTGCACCGAATCGCTACCAAGATTCAAAGGTGCGGAAGTTCTGAAATTACATTGAATCGCTACCAAGATTCAAAGTGTTTGCACCGAATCGCTACCAAGATTCAAGGTGCAGAAGTTCTGAAATTACACTGAATCGCTACCAAGATTCAAAGTGTTTGCACCGAATCGCTACCAAGATTCAAGGTGCGGAAGTGTTGCGCCGAGTCTGCTCCAGACTTACAAAATGCGAGGGTTGCTCTTCTGAGCTGCACCGAGTCTGCTCCAGACTTACAAAGTGCGGATGGTGATGCGCCGAGTCTGCTCCAGACTTACAAAACGTGAGGGTTGCTCTCCTGAGCTGCACCGAGTCTGCTCCAGACTTACAAAGTGCGGATGGTGATGCGTCGAGTCTGCTCCAGACTTACAAAACGCGAGGTTTGCTCTCCTGAGCTGCACTGAGTCTGCTCCAGACTTACAAAGTGCGGATGGTGATGCGCCGAGTCTGCTCCAGACTTACAAAATGCGAGGGTTGCTCTCCTGAGCTGCACCGAGTCTGCTCCAGACTTACAAAGTGCGGATGGTGATGCGCTGAGTCTGCTCTAGACTTTCAAAATGCGAGAGTTGCTCTCCTGAGCTGCACCAAGTCTGCTCCAGACTTACAAAGTGCGGATGTTCTGAAATTTTCCCCCTCAGAGGACTTTGAAGGTCGTGCCTCCTTAGAGGACTTAAGAATTCTGCCTCCTCAGAGGACTTGAGAAATATCGACATGCGAAGTCATGAGGTTGAGATTGATGTACATCATCTAGTAGACACAGGACACTGTGTATGCATGAAATGCATATAAAAAGCCATGTATGCATGGAATGCATGTGAAAAGCCATGTATGTATGAGATGGCATGCTATGCATGTATGAAATCTAAGAGTTATGCATGTATGGAATGACACGCGATGTTATGCATGTGTGAAATCTAAGAGTTATGCATGTATGGAATGACACGCGATGTTATGCATGTATGAAATCTAAGAGTTATGCATATATAGAATGACACGCGATGTTATGCATTCGTGAAATTTAATTGTGTAGTGTGTGTAGAAATATAATATGCATGCAGAGAATTATGTACATGACATATATGCCACAAATGACCATGAATGAGAAATACATGTAAAAGATCAAGCATAAAATATGTGCAAGGGAATTATGAATGCGAAATATATACAAATGATCGTACCTGTGAGGGTAGAGATGCAAAAGATCAAGCATAAAATATATGCAAGGGGATTATGAACATGAAATATATACCAGGGATCCTACCTGTGAGGGTAAAGAGTCATTCACCGGCATAGACGTGAAGAATAGGTGGGTGGGAGTCATTATATACATGAAGGCTACGTGAAGAATTGGATGTGTGTGATGTGTGTATGGATAACTATGCATATGAAACAAATGCAGAAAAAATCACGTATACATGTACAAAATGTGTGCAAATGATGTGCATGTGAGATGCATGCAAAAGATATGCCCATGAAATGCGCAAAAATAAGTGATTATGAAAAATAAATCTTAGAGAGGCACGTATACGAAAGAATCTATGAAATATGCTCGCTAAAAATTTTATGCCGAAAGACATGCACCAAGAATTATACATGTAAGACTATTTATAAGGATTTCTTGTCACACCCCATAAGTGGCCTAATTGGAATTAGTGATTTTAATTGGACAATTAAAGGTAATTGGGTAATTTATACAAGGAAAGAGGATTTAATTGCTAGATGGGATTTAATTAGAATGCAGATTTTATTCAGGTGAGTAAAAAGAAATTAATAGGGACCTATTAGAGTTATGAGGATCAAATTGTAAAAGAGAGGAATTAGTGGGATTGTGACTTTTGTGCATGTGTGCCATGTGGAAGGAGGATGTGCACGTGGAGAGGGAAAGGAAAAGTCTGAGAAAATTTAGTTAGTTGGAAAACAAAGAACTGAAAAAGGTTTTCTCTTTCTTTTCTGGTTCTCTCTCACGCGAAGCACATTCTGCCTTTTCTTCATTTTTCTGTTCTTTCTATTATCTGCATGTGAGTATTGCTGTTGAGGAACTAGGGTTTGGTTTGGAAAAGAAGCTACAGAAGGTAAGAGGCTATGGTTTCGGGTGGTTCTTCTTCTCATTTGAGTTACTTTGAGATTCTGTTTTTGGATTTTTGACTGTGGTTTTAATCTGTTTGCAAGCTCCTGAGGATAAAAGGAAGGAGAAGGGAAAGGGCAAGGTTGTGGATTGAAGAGGATACAGTGGACATTTTGGGATTTCATACAGGTTTGGGAGTGTTTCTGTCCATCCTCATTTTGGGTCCTGTTTTGATGTTTAAGGTTGTTGTTAAATTATGTTTTTGATATATAGAGTAATGCATGAGTAAAGTAGAGTTGTGTATTTGATTTGTAGCAGTAAGTGACGATGATATGTATGTGAAACGTGAGATATTTGCATGAACGTAAGAGAGGAAACTTCTGGGTTTAAGTCTCTGTAAATGCAATTCTGATTGTTTATCAATTTGAATGATTTGATTGATTGTTGCTGTAAATATGCTCTGGAGGCCTGAAGGTACGTGGTTGCATGATTATCGCATGAAAACTGGTTTTAGGCAAGAAAGGAATTTGGATTTTTAATTGCACTCTGTTTTTCATAGTTTTTCTGGATTCTTTTTACGATTTCTGGAAAATTGGATATTTGGAGAAGATGAAGAAGTGTGAGAAGAAGGTCACGCGACGTGACTGGTGGTCACGCCGTGACCCCCTTCTCGGTTGAAGGTCACAAGGCGCGAAGCAGCTTCACGCCGTGACTCCTTCTTTGCTGAAGGTCACGTGGCGTGAAGCAGCATCACGCCGTGACTTTCGCCCTTTTCCTGCGCGACTTCTCCCTCTCCTCTTGCAGGCGTCACGCGACGTGACTGGTGGTCACGCCGTGACTGCCTGCTGTTCTCGCTTGGCGCTCGCGTGAAGCCTGCGTCACGAGATTGTCTGGCGCTCGCGTGAAGCTGGAGTCACGGCGTGACTGGAGGTCACGACGTAACCAGCCTCTACCTATGCCCAGTTTTTCTAAAGTAAAGTGTTATCTGATTTCATGGGTTTTTGCATTACATGACAAATGTTTGGATTTAAAATTTGATTTGCATTTAATAATTGTATAATATTGGGTTTTAAATACATGATTAATAATTTATTTGACATGGATTAATTCAATGTGAGCTATATGTCCTTATTACCTTCAGTATTGATATTTATATGTTTATATGTTTCTGAATTTGATTATTATACAAGTATACATGATTTATAAGCTAGTATTTAATAAAATTCTCATGATTTGATATATGAATTGTTGAGTTGTATCATTTAAGCCTGTATAAGTCATAGTAGTGGATAAGTAAGCGCTTACTTAGGTCAGAGTGTGTGTGCAGCTGCTATATGATAAAAATGTTATATGCGGGTCCGTTTGGATACTTGTTTCGACCATGTTTGGTCTATATGGAAATAAAGCGAGACCTTTGTCTCTATATGAAAATTACATGTTTGAGACTCATGTCTCTATATGCTTGGGATACTGTGTTCTATCAGTATCCAAATGACCGTATCCACTTCTTAGGTTTATACCAGACTAATCAGGCTACGTGTTTATATGTGTATATGTATTGTATAGGTTGAGATGTTTATTAACAAGATTAAATGGATATGATGCATATGAATTCCTGTATAACTTGATGATATGCACCTTGTATATTGATTATAGTATTGTTGCACAAATGTTATATGTATATTGTTATTTTGTTTTGTTCCTCCCCACTAAGCGTTATCGCTTAGCACGGGCTCTTTTCCCGTGCAGGTGGCGAGTGCAGTTCAGAGTCGGATATCTGCAGGTCGGCCACTAGGAGTCTTTTGGATGAAGTTGTTTTATTTTTGAAGTCTTTCGCTGTAATTACTTTTGTATATGGCTTGTAATTAGCAAAATGAATCTTTTGTAAAGGAACAAGTATTCTTTTTGTATATGTATTTGCTTACGAAGCCCTTTTTGTAAAACGATACTGATATGTATATGTATATGTTAAAGGTTTTTCTATAAACAATTTAAAAGTTTCTTTACATATTATCTTTTGTTTTATTTTATTAGCATGTATTTGGATTGGTTTATATGTTTGCCCGCGTGGCACTCCGGTATCCTTCTAACGGGGATGGCGGGGTGTTACATTTCTACTACAGTTACGTGCAAAAACATTTGTAGAAAACATATGTACAAAGAATGTTGATAGAAATAGATGCAAAGTATCACTTTCACGAGCAGCGATAAGAAGTACCCCAAGATTGTAAAATGAGTGCAACCTATCAGGTATCCCAAACTCAAGTTTTCTATCTGCCTTTAAAAGTACTGAATAAACCACATTCTCAACTGATTCAATCCCAGCAGAAGAATTCAGGAGTCATTCCCAATGAAGTGCAAGGAAGCAAACATGTAAACATCAATGTTTACTAAATCAACATGTAAATACAAGGCATACCATACAATCTCTGTGTGTATGTGCAAAAGGCCAAAGCAGAATTTTTTTAAAGCAAATTCTAGACGCAATTTTGGAGACGAGAAGAGACTCGAATGCACTAATGCACTCATGGCTTCTTGCTTGAAGCTCAAGAAACACCATACGCCTCTTCCTACGTACCAAACCTTATTAGAAGGTCATCTCCGCTAATTAGATAAGGCCGAACCAAGAATCAAGAGGTCTTACTTTGGTTGTAACGTTAGGCTTAGGTAATTGGCTATCAAAGGAGGATTATGTCGCTAGAGAAAAATGGCCGCAACGTTAATTCGACGAATGAAAGCACCATTCTCAGCCCCAATTATATACTGTCCAGATACTCTTGAATTTGGATTTGGTAACACTTTAGTTCGTCGAGCTTAATATAACCATTAAGCTAAAAAAGATAATTACTGAACTCATTAAGAGGAATTATCCTAAACTCTATTTTTTTTCTTTTTTTTTTATTTTTTCTTTTTTTCTTTCTCTTTTTTTTTTGTTGTTTTTTTTTTTTCACAAGCTCATGTCCCTAATTACATAAAAAAGTTTATCGATGATTTAGATCCCTTTCCCAAAGTATAAGCTCATACCCATCAGGGCAATTTTTGGGCAACTCAAAAAATTATCAATGATTGAAATTCTCTTCTCGAAGTTGCGATCTATCCTTATCAAGGTGACTTTTAGGTAACCCACAAAATTATCAATAATTGAGATTCTCTTCTCGAAGTGCAGACCCATCCTTATCAGGGTGATTTTTTTGTAAGCCACAGAATTATCAGTGATTGAAATTTCCCTTCTCGAAGTGCAGACCCGTCTTTATAAGGGTGATTTTTGATAGCCCAAAAATTGTCAATGATTGAAAACCTTTTCTCGAAGTGTAAATCCATTCTTACCAGGACGACTTTTGACGGCTCAAAGAATTGTCAAAGATTGAAGCTCTTCATAATGTACATCCATCCTTACTAGAGCGGCCATTATTCTAAGGGTAAGCCAAAATTATTTTAGGCGAAAGATAGTTTTTAATGTGTGTAACAACAAAACTGGTACGCATTTAGCATGCCAAAATAAAGGCTCAATGGGGTAGCAAGCGATTGCAAAATAAAGGTAGAAAATGGTCATTTAGAGAGCTATACAAAGAAATGGTTGCCTAAATCATTTTCCAGATTCAACCTTATCCAGGAGTCGCTTTGACGGGTAATCGGAAAGGTTCTAGTGCTCTTAGTGAGTTTTCATCCAATCCCCTAATTGCAACTAGTTTTTTTCAGTTTATTTTCAAAACGGGCCAACGGTGCTCTGAACTTAAAAATTACATGGTATGGCCAAATATTCTCAAGTGATCCAGCTCTCAAAGATCAAACATATCTACCCTTTGCTTAATTCAAAATGAAATGAAACGTAGATTTCTAAAAACTGAGATCAAAGTCATTCATAGTTGAGAACCACTTAGGCAGAATCAAATTTCAAATCAAAGATACCTTAATAAGGTGCAACATGTCAGCGTTTTAGGGTACAACTTAGCACAAAAATTTTTAACTCTATCAAAATGTATATGTACAAAAATCATGCAAGCCAATAAAGAAGATTTTTTTTTTGTTTTTTTTTCTTCGTAAAATATGTGCAAGCTATGCATCAAAAATCATGTACAAGGAAAGATGCACGCAATGGTGTCATGCATACCAGTAATGCATGAAAGGAACTATATGCGCAAAACATGCATAAAAACATACTATATAAATATGCATACATGAAATATGTGCAATGACGTGTTTGCATGAAATATCTATAAGAAACTATAAATGATTGTGAGTGCATAAACAATGCATGACAAATGATGTGCGTTATACATGTGAACAGTAAGGTATGAGTACAAGATATGGCACTATGTGAGAATGAATGTTTATGATACATAACGTATATGCACACGGCATGATTTAGACATAAAAGGAATACATATGCGATGTAAGATGAAGATAATCTAGCATGATAATGTGCACTAATGAGTAGTGAGGAATGGCAAAACTCAAAAAATGCAAAATATATACAAATTATGCACATGACTTGGAACTCCATATACGAATGATTATGTACTATGAGTGGAGTATGTGTGCAACATGAGATATGCAATGAAAGTGTCTGCAAGAAATAAATAGCGTTCACAAAGTACGTGTATTTATATGGTATGAGCATGCAAGACATGCATTGGTATATACAATGACTAACATACATGATGAAGAACTTATATGTACATGGCATAATTCATGTATGATAGTAAATGTTCATGATATGGCATACAATGTGAAAAATGCAAGATATTTTCTGTGTATAATGACTGACCCAATGCTATATGCTAATGCAACTGTATGCGTATGCTCCAGCACACAATGTTTATATATATATGCAATGTGAGCCTACTGATATGTACATATTATGACACATGATGAGTGCATTCTTTTTATTTTTATTTTCTTTTTTTTATGGTGGTAGTACATCCACATGTGCTATGATGCATGTCAACATGTATGTTCAGTGGTGTATGTTATATGTACAGGTTATGGTGCATGATGGATGTCATAAAAAATGTTAATATATATGTATTGCGATAAGCATTGCTATGTACATGCGAGACAAATACATGTTACGTTCATATTTACAAATAATGATACAAGCAATTTTATATACAAAGTGCATAGATTCTATTATTGTACATGAGAAAAAATGCACATGCCTTTTTTACTATTGTTCATGAAAGAAAAAATGCACGAGCACAAATGCACATACAAGAAGAAATTTCCTCCCAATCGTTTCTCTCTCACACAGGAGGTCGTGCGGTCTCTTTCCTAGGTGGGCTTGACCCATGGATCAACGGGGAACCCAATGGGTGCGTAAAGCATGCTGCGACGCGCAAACTCTCATTAATATAAACGCATGCAGATGAATTTTGGCTATCGTGTATTTAAACAATCCAAATAAACCGAAACACGCCCCTCGGGGTATGAAAATCTTTAAGGAGTGAACATCTAAATTTATTTGGATTTGTCCAATACACGATAACCCACTCCACAAGCAACGTATTATGGCGCATGCCCCCTAGGGGAAGTATCTATTGCCATTACATGAATTTTGGTCAAAGGTAATGATATTTTAGGGCTACCCAAGCATGATCCCTGCCAACGGGTCTAGCTCGTCATGAACATAGCGACCAATCGGGTCATCATTTAATATACCATGATGGTACGAGGCCTGAGCTGGTGATTATCCCGAACACTCCCCCACATTAAGTGAACGTAAGGTCGTGTTTTGGGAATGCACCGAGGTTAAGAAAAGGGCCAAACTAGCATAATTCTAAAGCTCTAGCATGATGCAATGCAACTTTCGAAAAGGGATAAAATTTCTTGATCCTAAATTTATTTACATTAAATTAACCAAAAGTACTTTCGGAGCAGAGTCTCATGATCATCATTTAATATACCATGATGGTACGAGGCCTGAGCTGGTGATTATCCCGAACACTCCCCCACATTAAGTGAACGTAAGGTCGTGTTTTGGGAATGCACCGAGGTTAAGAAAAGGGCCAAACTAGCATAATTCTAAAGCTCTAGCATGATGCAATGCAACTTTCGAAAAGGGATAAAATTTCTTGATCCTAAATTTATTTACATTAAATTAACCAAAAGTACTTTCGGAGCAGAGTCTCATGATATCCCCAGCAGAGTCACCACTGTGACGCGCTCGAACCCCACTCGTGATCCGGATGGCCCTCGAGGGTCCGCTTTTAGGACCCGAAGGTCGGATGGAGGTTCGTTAAAACTCGTGAAAGCTGGTCGCTTGGCAATGGACTGGAATTTATCCAAATCGATTGTTGGCAATCAACTTACGAGAGCGTTTATTGGGTACCATAAGGCAGGTATCACGGAGTCGCCACCCGATAGAACTCAGGAAATAAATCTAGCCTTATGAGGCCCAAAACCAGAGAGAGTTCGGGACCTCACTCTTATTCATACCTTTGGTTAATTTTGTGTAAATAAATTTTTAGGGTCAATTATTTTATCCCTCTTCTCACACGATTATGCCATAATTATATAGCACATTAATATAAAGCAATAAATAAATAAAACGATAAATAAAATATAATTACAATTATCCAAATATAAAAGTGATAAAAAATACATACATAAATCGGGCTATTCATTGAGACAGAAGCATTGGTTCCTAATTACTTATTTTATAAAAAGCTTAGAATTCTCAAATCGATTTAAACCTTTGCTTTGGGTGAAAACCAGGACATTTGTCCAGTTTTATTAGCAAATTTCATTTTGGTAGAAAATGTTTGTGTGATGCTTCTTTTAACCGCAGTAGAAAATCTTTTATTAATACAGACCACAAGCGAATTAAAAATAATAAAATAATAATTACATATTTCGAATGATAAATAAATCCTAATCTACTCATCCCGACCATGCTCCGCCTAACTCCGTGAGCGAGTCACATGCCACTCGCATTGTGGTAAAGACAGAAAACAATATTGGTTAATAATGAATAAATAAATAATTAAATGAATAAATAAATAAACAAATAAATAATTGAATAAAGTAAATTGGAAAAATAATTAAAGTTAATAATGGATTAAATTAAATTAAATGATAAATAAATGAATAAATAGATAAATAATTAAATAAATAATTGAATGAAATAAATTGAGAGGATTAATGAATGTAAAACACAATGGCAATTATAATAATCAAATGCAATAAAAATGATAATGCTAATAATAATACCGTAAGATGATGATGATGATTAAATAAACAAAAAATGATAGTAATGATAAAAAATAATGATAACAATAGTAATAAAATAATAATAATAATAATAATAATAATAATAATAATAAAAGATAAT
Source organism: Excoecaria cochinchinensis (assembly GCA_947683425.1). Taxonomy (NCBI): domain Eukaryota; kingdom Viridiplantae; phylum Streptophyta; class Magnoliopsida; order Malpighiales; family Euphorbiaceae; genus Excoecaria; species Excoecaria cochinchinensis. The sequence goes on from CANTUQ010000129.1 coordinate 3,349,864, forward strand.
AATATTAATGATAATAATAATAGCAATAATGTAAAGTAATAATAATAACATGAATAAAAAAGGTAATGATGATGATAACAACAATAATAATATTAAAATAATAACAACAAAACACAACGATAATTAATAATAACTAAATATACCCAATAATAATAATGATAATAATAATAATAATAAATAATGTGAAATAAACATAAATTAAATAATATTAATAACAAAAATACTAATAATAAATAAATGATAATGATAATAGTAAGTAGACATAATAACAATAATACAAACTAATATTAATTAATAATAAAAAACAGAATAATTAATAATAATAATAATAATAATAATAATAATGACATTAGAATGATAATAACCAAACACAATAAATAATAAAAACTAAATATATACAATAGCAATAGCAAACATAATAATAATAACAATAATCATAAATTAAATAACATTAATAACAAAAATAACAATATAATACAATAACATTAACAATGATAAATCAAATAATAATAATAATAATAATAATAGCACAACACAATAACACTATTAATAAACAAATCAACTAATAACAATAATAATAAAACAAAAAATTAAATAATAATAATAATAATAATGTAAACTAATTAATTAATTAATAATAATAATAATACTAAAGACAGAATAACACTAATAATAAATTAATAAATAATAATAATAATAATAACACTACTAACAATACTATAACATCAATAATAATAATAACAAATAATCACAAAATACAATAACCAATAACAAATAAATACAATAATGAATATAATAATAAATAAATAATATTAATAACAATAAAATCAATATAACTCAATAATACTAATAATAGATAAATAAAAATAATAATAATAATAATAATAATAATAATAATAATAATAATAATAATAATAATAATAATAAACAGAAAATAAATAAATGTATGATAATAATAATAATAATAATAATAATAATAATAAATAATATACAAAATATTAAATAATAGTAAATAAATATAATAATAATAATAATAATAATAATAATAAATAAATAAATAAATATATAATAATAATATTAATAATATTAATAATTAAATAAAATATAAAGGAGATAGGAACTTACCTCGTCGGAGCCGCCGTCGGAGGGGAGTGGCCGACACAGCCGTCACCGGAAGTGAGATCGGGACACCGGGAGTGCGGCGGCGGTAGTCACGCGCCGGAAGAACAACTGGCTCGCCGAAAAATGCCATGAAGCGTCGCCGGACTACTTCTTTGACGCGCCTTGCTGCCGGCGGTCGGTGGCGGGACGGCGGCCATAGGGAGCTTCGTCCGGGGCTGCTCTCCACGGTGGCGGGGCGTGTGCGGCGGTTGATCGCCGTGGCTGGCCGGCGGAGGCACCGCCTCCCACTCCCTTTTTTCCTTCTTTTTCCGCTCCGGCGCCTCTGGTCTGCGTTTTTCGTGTCCCTTTCTCATCTGTTTCCTTATTTCTTTGGTCCCTTGGTCTCTCTTTCTATTTTCTTTTGATTTCTTTGTTTTTGCTCTCACTTTCTTTTGCTTTCTCTTCTCTTTTCCATTTCTTTTGCCCTCTCTTTTCTTCTTATTTTGCTTTCCTTTTGCTTGCTCTCTGTATGTTTTTCTTTTCTTTTATTTTTCAGCCGAGACTCTTGCTCTCTCTTGTTCTTTCTTTTTTTATTTTTCTTTTCCTTTGAATTTCTTCAATCCAGCCGAGAGAGCCTCCCCTTTTCATCTGCTCATCATATTCTTTTTATACCCTAGAATTAGGGTTAAGGTCATCTAAATAATTCCCTCCGTTTTATTATTTTTTTTTTATTATTTTAACTAATTTACACACTTTTAATTTTCTTAAACTAAACACATATATTAATTAATTAAACATTACTAATTAAACACTCTATATTTTCTTACCTTCTTAATTTAATTAATCTACTTAAATTATGACATTTATTTTATCTAATTAAACCCCACATTTATTTTCTCTTTTTTTTTCAACTTTAATTATCCTAAAATATTAACTAATTAATCAACTAATCTTAATTATTAATTTATCTTACAATATCAACTAATTAAATTAACCTAATCTTAATTTTTGATTTATCTAATTAAATTAACCTAATCCTAATTTTTTTTATTTTTTATTTTACCTACATATTTTATGTATTTATTATTAATTTTTTTTTAAGGAATTTATCAAGGACCCAAAATTGCCATTGCCATTTTAAAAATTCGACTCCGGACCCGGTGTCTACAACGGTGTGAGGTGCAATGTCTCTAACTCCAACCTCTGTTGTGATCTGTTCTACCGCTGGTACCCCGCTAACCTCGTCTCGGTCTGCACGGTGGCTAGTCTGTCCCGCTGGCCTCGTCTCGACCTGCACGGTGTGAGGTGTAGTGTCTTTAACTCCAACCTCTGTTGCGGTCTGTTCTACCACTTGTACCCCGCTAACCTCGTCTCGGTCTGCACGATGGCTAGTCTGTCCCACTGGCCTCGTCTCGGCCTACACGGTGTGAGGTGCGGTGTCTCTAACTCCAACCTTTGTTGCGATCTGTTCTATCGCTGTACCCCGCTAACCTCATATTGGTCTGCACGACGGCCGGTCTATCCTGCTAGCCTCATCTCGGCCTGCACGGTGACTAGTTTGTCCTGCTGGCCTCGTCTCGGCCTACACAGTGTGAGGTGCAGTGTCTCTAACTCCAACCTCTGTTGCGATCTGTTCTATCGCTGGTGCCCTGCTAGTCTCGTCCCGGCCTGCACGGTGTCTGTGAGATGCAGTACTCTCTGACTACAACCTCTGTTTGCGATCTGTTCTATAGCTGGTGTTTATCTTGAATCTCTTCTTTTTTTCCTGTAAAAAGGGAAAAGCAAATATGCAGGGTATATAAAAGAGATGTATACCTGTGGCAGTACATGCCTGTTGGGGGCGTTTTCTGGTGTGTGCCCCCTGAAGGATGGTTAGTTGTTCCCTAGACCAATTCTTCTATCATCTCCATTGGGGTCTCTTTGTTGGGAAGACCTGTGTGTCTCTTAAGAGGGCTCTGTGCTAGCAAGGAGATTTTGAAAATATGTGCTCACTGAGAGGCTTGAATGCTCACTGAGAGATTTTGATGCTCACTGAGAGACTTTGATGCTCACAGAGAGACTTTGATTTCGAGCCTCCAAAGAGGAAAAAAAGGTTTGAGCCTCCTCAGAGGAAAATTATATTTGAGCCTCTTAAGCGGAAATTATATATGAGGTTTTGGTTGTTTGCCCGCAGGCGGATAGATTTCCCTATCTTTGGCAATTTTTCTGTTTTTGTTTTGGGATTTTCTTTCTTGGAATTTTTACATTTTGGATGCATTTGAACTTTTACAGTATATTGGATTTTCAAGGCCTTGAAAATATATGCTTCTTTTTGTTTTGTTCCGTCGTTTTGTCATTTTTTCTTTGTGTTATTTTTCGTTTGAGAGTTTGTATCCTTGTACATTTATTTTGTTTGAGAATTTGTACATTTGAATTTGGCTTTGATACACATATTATGTGATATGTGTGAGCGTACATCTTATGGTAGAGAAACTTACCTGATTGCCCTCGGCCTGGTGTGCATGAATAGGCTCGCTTTTCTGGATAGTGCCCGATAATGTTGAGCTGAACTCAACTTTTGGATCATCTTTAAGCATGAGGTCTATTCGGACCCCTCATCTGAGCCATGCACATATACAAAACATTGTGCGCGTGTATGGAATCAAGTATGTGCAATATACATACATTTGAATCTGGATTTTGTACGCTTTGTGTGAGGTGTGTGAGTATACATCTTATGACAGAGAAACTTACCTGTTCGCTCCCGGCATGGTGTGCATGGAGAGACTTATTCTTTTCCCTCTTGGGAGTATATCCTTCAGATTCTTCCCTTGTGAGGACTTCATCTTGATTATTGTGTGATGTGTACAAGCATACATCTCATGGTACAGAAACTTACCTTGCTGCTCTTGGCATGGTGCGCATGAGTAGGCTTGCTCATTTAAATGTCTTTCCAGGACCAGATCCTTGAGATTCTATTCTCGTGAGGGCGTTATCTTGATCCGATTGTTTGGCGTGGATGAGCACCGATGTAGAGCTGAAGCTGTACCCCGGCCCACTCTTGCGTCTGATTGCCTCTGACTAAAGTATGTGTGGGTAGTCCGGGTTCTCAACAGATCTTCTTTTCCATAGATTTGTGTGACTTCGAATTGCCCTGAGCATGGTGTGTCCGGATAGGCTTGCTCTTCTGGGCATTCCACCTCTGTACGTATTCATCTGATTTTATGCTGGATATAGTCGCCGATAATGTTGAGCTGAATCCGTCCTTTGGACCATCCTTGCTCATGAGGTCTATTCGAACCTTCCCTTCTGAGTCATGTACACAGCAATGTATACAAAAGATTGTGTGTGTGTAGGGAATTATGTGTGTGAAATATATGCATAAAGCTATATACAGGAAACACGAGCAAAGGATTATTGTACAAGAATTGTGTGTGCATATCTATACGTTTAAAAGACTGAATGCACGTGACATGCATGTGATATGCAAAAAAGAATAGACCACATCCCAAGTGGTTAAGGGATTCGTTGAGGGTACTGCTCGGCTGCCCACATTGTCTGATGCTCCCAAGGATGTAGAAAGGCATTGTCTTGGCTTTATGGACTCTGACCCATAATCTTTTCAAGGAGAACTGACCCGTACGTATCTTTACCCCCCGATCACTGAGCATTTTGCCCCCAGGACTCTGAATCAAAATCTGCATTATGCACTACATGCCTAAAGGAATTTTATTTGGAGTAATGCTGCCTTATCGCTCCAGGCTTCAAAAGTCATTGTTTTAAAGGTAATGCGTCCCTTGTGGATTTTCACACTAGCTTTTATTAGCGGGAAATGCGTCCCTTTAGGGATTTTCACATAACCCTGTGCCTGATTTTTGCCTGGAATGGGCCCAACCCACTCCAGTGGCTTTTATTTATTTTCATGTTTTGAAGGACAGACTGTTTGTTCCCAAGTTTTCACCCTGCCCTTTGGCCTAACTTTTGCTTAGAGAGCCAGTCACGGTTTTCATCTCTAACGGCCTTATTTTTTTTTAGACTCTCTTGCCCTTCAGGTACGGCTGTAAGAAAAGTTAAAGCTACAATCAGAGCCCCTTCCTACGGTAATAACAGTTATTCTCTGAGGTATTTCTCTCTAAGCATCAGTTGCATTCCTTTGGCTTTCTGGATGAATGTGTTGCCAGATTAGGTGAGGTAGCGAAAGAGGATCGGGTTCTTTAGGGCTTCATGCGGCTGCCTTTTTACCTTACCTACTCATTGTTCTCAATAATTCAGAGGTAATAACGATGCAATGAGACGTTCCCTATCTTTATAAGGTGTATCCTTTATCTTCGGCTCTTACCTCGGAACATCACGTCCTCTAGGCGAGCTGTCGGCAAAGACTATTATGCCATCTATCGGGGATTGTTCTTTCACTCCCACAAATGCATTCAAGAGGTAGGTGATTAGTCTTGTAGTTGATAATAGAACTCATCGACTTAGACATCTGGACGGTTAGAGTAGTAGCAGAGCGTAGTCATTTAGATTTCATGCATTCAGCAATGAACAACATTTCTCTTTTTATAAATGAACTAGAAAATAATGAACACATGTATTTGCAAAGATTGGGTACATTTCAGTATGATTTCTCTATACATGATTATTATCTAACATCAATTCAAAATGCATAACTACATCTAATCTCAGAGTAGATCTTGTAAGCATCAAACTCCTGTCTCCAAGCTGCCATCTCGGGTTTTTTTGATTGGACATTTTCTCTCAAGCCTCTAATTTTTGCCCAGGTTGCCTTTTTTCGGTTTTCACCCTGATGAGACGCCCATTTTTAGCAAGGCCGCCTTTTTTCGGTTTTTGACCCTTGGGGCTTTTATTCTCTTCTTTTGATTTTTAAGTCTTTAGCCATGGACCCTCTTGAGTTCGTCGACGTTGATCGGTTCTTGAATCAATCTTCATCGCTGCTTGTTGCTGCTGTCCTAGATACAATCTCTGAAAAACAAGGGGTCCTCTCACGTTAGCCTAAACCTATCCCGTATGCCCGGAACACCTGGTCTCATTTGCTTGATAATTGAATCTCCCTCTTTCATCAGATGTTTTCTGGCCGTCTTTCCAAATGATCAAACAGAACATTTTTTGATCGATCTGATCGTGGAGATAATCCTATGACTTGTCCTTGTCTGACTTGTTCAATTTCTACTGCCGTTGCTGTGCCCTATCGGCTTCCCAAATCTGGGTTGTCATGAATGTTCTTAAAGATTTGAGCTCTAGTTTGATCGGCCATACTGTTTCTGCCCTATGTATTGAGAACTGGGCGGTGACTCTCGTAGAGGTTCCGATGGCGGTTCTCTAGCTTCAAAGTGTAAAAGGCCATTTCTCTGCCCAGTCCTTATTGTTTTGAACTATCTTGATCAAGATCTTCTTTGTTAGCCACCTCTGTTGCCCCATTAGTTTGAGGGCAATATAGAGAGGACTTGTGGCCTATAATACCACACGTCTGGAGCAACTCCCTAGCCATAACCATAAGATGTCTTTCTGTCCTTGAACTCTGTACGGTGCGGGAGACCATCTTGACATGACCCTGTCCATTGAGGCTGTAGGGCCCACCTCCCCTATGATGTCTATTTCTAAGCTTGAGCAACTTATATCCATTGCAAGTTGATATAATTCTTGTGGTCCTTTTCGAAAGTCAAGAAAAATGGCAAAGTATGGGCACGTGTAGATCAGCGGGATTTGAACAAAGCTTGCCCCCCATGATGGTTTTCCAATCATATTGATTCTTTTCCTTCTCTCCTTTTTGTATTTTATTTTTCTCTTTTATTTTTCTTTGTTCTTTTTTTTGTTCTTTTTTTCCTTTTGTTTTTTTTTTCTGTTCTTTTTTCGAGGATAAGCTTTGTTCAAATCCTAATAGTTTACACATACACGTACTCCTCATCTCTTCTCGATTGTGTACAACATTGACCAATCACGACTGGCATTGAACTTTGACTAGAAAATTTGGTTTCATTTTCACTTATGGATTCCTCTTTTTAACCTTTTCTGCCCCTTCCAGCTTTAATCTTCTGAGCTTCTGCACGGCTGGTTTATGATTGTGGTGTGTTTGAACGATGTGCCTAGTGATTCCACGGTCAACTCTTAACGTGTCTTCATATGTCCAGGCAAAGACCTTTTTTATATTTTGTTGAATTTCTCTCAAGTTTTTATCTCTCTTCAGGAGTTATAACAGATGCTATCAAGATTTTCTTTGGGTTCTCCAAAGTTCTGAGATTAAATGGAGTAAAATCAATTGAATCAATATCAAATATGAATGAGTCATGATCATGATTATGCATAGTGAAATCATAAGAAATACCACACATGTAAGCAAAAGCGTTCATCTAATTAATGAAACTAGAATGTCATTATTAAATAGTTCAAAAATAAAAAGAACATTCTAAATAGCTAATCATTTTTCGTTCTTGCCAACGCAAATTGCTTGAAAATCTTCTGATATCTCAGGATCCCCTTCTCTGGACCGTGTCCCCAAGATTGGTGATAATTGTTCTATCTTTTTCTCTTCTTCCTCGGATCTGGAATCCGATCAGTGTCAACCCATTTTTGTATGCACTCCCTCAGAGCGCGGCAATAATCAGTTTTATGCCCTGTGCGCTGATGATATGCATAATACCAATCTGCTCTATGTCCTGGCCTTCCTTGGCTCGTGTATGGCCTTGGCGATAGTGGTTGCAATCTCACTTCTTTGGTGAAATGCTCAAGATACCAGGATAATGGTTTAACTAAGTTGGAATCACAGTGCACAGCTGTCTCAGTGACCGATGCTTCAGCCCTCTCGTCACCATCGTTCTCGTTATCATTGCTAGAGCCCCCTTTAAACTCTGTACTGCCATAACCATAGTTGGCGATAATTGCCTTCCGTGCTAAATGCTCCCCTTCTGCCTCGATGGCTATATCTTGAAGGGATTCCCAATCTTTTAATCCCTTTAACTTGAGTGCCTCCTTCAAATATGATCTGGCATTTTTGATAAATAACCTAATCTGATCTGGGGTATTAGGCTTTCTCCTCATCTCCATTACCCGGTTCCTCCATCGGGTTAGGTACTTATGGAATGATTCTCCCAACTTCTGTTGAAGTAGCTCTAGATCCTTCAAAGTGACCTTCATTCTCGTGCTGCAGTTGTACTGCTTGAGAAACTCCTCCGTCAGTAGATCCCAATCTTCTTTAGTTTTTCTGTCGAGTCCATGATACCAGTCCACCGCAGGACCTGTTAAACTCAAGCAAAAGTACTCTATCTTCTGCCTCTTTGTCAACGTAGTACCCTTCAATACCAGGGAGTACTGCTTGATGTGTGAGGTGGGGTCCGATGTACCGTCAAACTTCGGAACATCGGGTAATTTGAAATTCGGAGGGGCTAGATCCTCTCCCTCCAGCTCCTTATCCTCAAGGTTCATCCTTTTTCCCATCATCAGCATCCGGGATATCACCTGGAACTTTTACTCCATCTTCTTCCATATGTCCTCCTCTGTCTAAAGTGCCTTACCTCCTACCACTATGGGTTCTTCATATTCATCCTCTATATAATCATTTTCTAGCCTATGGGGGGCTCCTCTTCTTTGGCCCGCAGATGTGGTAGCCCTCAAATCCACTGGTGGTGGACGAACCTCCTCAAGTGGGTCCTTTCTGTCCTCCTCCTGTTCATTCTGACCTCCAGGAGGAGCAGTCAAGTTCTGTACAGTAGGCTGGGCCATTATCGCCATTATGGCCATCATTCTGTTCTCAAATTCTTCGAGCCGTCTGCCCACTTCTTCGGCAATCATGGCTTGTGTTGTATCTCCCTCTCTCGATGAATTGGCCATTTCTGATGTTTTTTTGAATGCCTGTTAATTGCTCTTTGACTTTGATTCTAGTTGCTCAATATAAACCCTCCGATAATGCAGCTGTCGGAACCCTAACCAACTAGGAAAGTGGTCTTTGATGGCTGAAAGATTAAAGAGTTAGAATGATGCATGAATAATATGTAATGCATGATCGTGCTGTACAACAAATGGTATACAATGGCTAAAAGAGATTACAATGATACATGTGAAACATGTGAAAAATTATACACAGGATGATATGTACATATAATACTTATATGCAAAGAATAAAATGTATACATAGGGAGAAAATAAAAAATTTTATTTGTGCATGACTGACATGAATATGCAATGCATCATCCACAACCACATACAAGTAAATAGATCATTCCAACCTTATTACCGGGTTGATTTCACTGATGGTCATCGAAGTTGATTTCACTGATGGTCATCAAAGTTATACCAAAATTATGCAAAAGTAACTAAATAATTTTTTCTTTCAAAAAAGTCATTGAACTTAAAACCATTATACATAAAAGTCATTATGAACGGATTTCGATGTTGACCCTCGTTGACTCTTACCGGAAAATCTAGCCGGAATCTGTTCATAATGACTTTTGTGTATAATGGTTTTAAGTTCAATAACTTTTTTGAAAAAAAAAATTATTTAGTTACTTTTGCGTAATTTTGGTATAAGTTCGATTACCATCAGTGAAATTATTTTAAGTTCGCGTGTGCACATAAGCTGTCAGCTAGATTTTCCGGTGAGCATCAACACCGAAATCCGTTCATAATGACTTTTATGTATAATTGTTTTAAGTTCAATGACTTTTTTGAAAGAAAAAATTATTTAGTTACTTTTGCGTAATTTTGGTATAAGTTCGATGACTATCAGTGAAATTAACCCCCTTATTGCCCCCACACATGAGGTTGTGCGATCTCTGTCTTAGGTGGGCTTGATACATGGGTTAACAGGGAACCCGATGGACGCGCATGGTGCTTAGTGGAAAACCGGCAGCATAACCTCTCTTAGCTAATGTGCATACGTATGGGTTTTGACCATTGTGTATTTAGACAGTCCGAATAAGTTGACCTGAGCCTATTGGGGCATGGAAGCCTTTGATTAGGTGACCAGTCAAATTATCTGGGTTTGTCCAATACATAATGATCCATACAGCAAGCATAGTATTAAGGTTCATACCACTTAGGGGAAGTGACTATTTCCATTACATGAGCTTTAGTCAAAAGCGATGATACTTTAGGGCTACCCAAGCATGGTCCCTGCCAATGGGTCTAGCTCATCACGAGCGTAAGGACTGATCGGGTCTCCATTTGATATACCATGATGGTACGAGGCTTGGGCTGGTGATTATCCTTAACACTTCCCTACATTGAGTGAACGTAGGGTTATGCTTCGGGAACGCACCGGGGTTGAAAGAGGGACCAAACTAGCATAGATCTAAGGCTCTAATGAGATGCAATGCAGTTTTGGAAAAGGATGAAATTTTTCAATAAAAACATATGGTTAGAAGCATGATTTGGCTAAGAGTGATATTTGAATTGCATTGAGAAGACTTGAAAATTCATGTGAGGTGTGGGCTAGAAAGCACAATTGTGCATTGGTAGAACACAGCTGTGTTTTGGCTATTTTGCATAGGTCACGGTGACAACCAAATTGATTGTCACCGTGAGGTATGCAAGTTGCATTATATTTTGAGAGCTTGAACTATGTCATAGTCATAACCAAATTGGTTATCACCATGAGGTACCTCTATTTTGCATATTGAATAATGAGACTTGGCCAAATGTTGTATACATGTGTGAACAGTAATCCAATCAAATTGTACATCATTTTTTGAGGACTATCATATGCTAAACATTATGGCTAAGCAAGATGAAGTGTGTGAGACAAGTATATGGATTGCTTATTAAGTCATGTGTATATGTATTTCTTTATAAATTAATGCGTAATATTATGTATTGGTGTGGCATGGAATTATACCTGTATATTAACATCATTAAGATCTATGACATGATTATGAGCTATATGAAGGTGTATAATCATGTGAGATTGTGAATGAAGAGTGTGTGAACACATTTGTATATGTGCAAGCGTATGTGATCTATTATGTGTAAATTGAATCACACGTGATTATGTGAACAATGTAAATTATAACTGAATTACAGATAACCGGAAATAATAATTAGCCTGCGAGTCAAGTAGTGGATAGGTAGGCATGCCTATAGGGTCTAAAAGTGCGGCCGATAGCGTCTAATTCCTTTGGGAATCTTATAACTGTTAGAATCCTATTGGGTTCACTGATTATTGCTGTACCTGTGGGTGCTGATTGCGAATATGTATCTTTGGATGCAAAATGGTTGTGGTACACTCGAGTACTGATTGCGATACCCATTATCCGCGCTATTGAATTGCAGGCAAGGCTAACGATAATAATGTGACCATATAAGAATGATATTAAATGATAATGTGAATGAGATGTGTTAAGATTTGTCTTGAGATGCGTTTATGTGAATGTGATTCTTCAGTATGAGTATATATATATATGTGAAATCAAGATGTGTGGATGTCATAACAATATTATGTGCATGCTGTTGTGTGTTAACAAGGCATGATTGTAGAAGCATTTTTAAAGTCTATATCTGTTAAGTATAGCAAAGCAATGATGAATGTAAACACATAAATGTTTGCATATACTGAATGTGAAGCCTGAAAATTAATATGTGCCTCAAAAAATTTACATGCTATGAAATATATGTGTATATATATTATATTGTTCCCCACTATGTGTTATCGCTTAACACTGGTTTTTCTTAATCCGTGTAGGTTTTGAAGCGAGGAGATTTGAAGGACAGTCCTGCATTGGCAAGGGTCAACACACTAGGGTTGCTGATAGCATTGGTTTTTTGGTAGACTTGTGTTGTGTTTCTTTTTATTGTGTAATTATTATTTTGGATAGCATAAAGTGTGTAATATATTAAGTAACTGAGCCTGTAATAGTTAAGCTTGTATAAGTGTGTGTGTAACACCCCTTACCCACGTATAGCATACCGTATAATAACACAGGCAGTACGCGACGATGAGTAAGGAATGCTACACGAATAACATGCAGGAAACCATAGTACAAGCAGAATTATTTTTTTTCATGCCACATAATCATACGCATAACACAAAAGACATTCATATAACGTGTATTACCTTCCTCATGAAGTCTTATTACATCTCAAACATCTGGTACAATACAATTAAGAAAATACATTACAAAATATAGACTATACTTTCTAACACTAATACTACTACTATAGACTTGGTGGCCAAACTGCGGCGGATTGTCCTCGGCGACACGACTAACTCCAAACCTGCATGGATAAACACCCATGCTAAGCACAAGGCTTAGTGGGGAAAAACACATAGTATAGGCGACCATTCACAATTGCCGTCAAACACCACGAATAATTAACCAACATCAAATCACTTAACATATATATACACAGATGGTCATAGATAGCATGTTTTAATCATAAGCATTTTTAAACTTAAAAAGGGGTGATAGTTTTACTTGATACGTGCTTTTTATGTTTCATTATTCATATATCGCCTGTCATACATGTCAATTTATTCAGCCTATAAACAGTTCTCTAAATACGATAACTCTCACACATCAAATGGATCTTGAGTAAACTATTAATACTTTACTTCATGTTCAAAACATATAAATGTATTCCAAATGTATATAATCACTTTCGTTTAATTACTTCATTTAAATTGTTGCATCACCTTCGTGAAATTAACACATGCTAATATTAAAAAAGAGCATAATCAAAGCTGAAGCATATGAACTTTTAAAGATGTTATCCCATTTTCGCATAAGGATCCCACAGGATCCAAAACACATAGGTGCACTGAGCACAAATTCATGCCGTAAATATATATAAGTCACAGCGTACAGTGTGATCACATTCTCATTGAGTGCATAATCTCATACAAATCTTCACACATCTTTATCAATTCACACTTATTGTTCAATGCACATTCTTATATTCATTTAATGCCTGCTAAGTCGAAAGGGTGGATAATGAGTACACATAGATACCCGAGGGTATCGATATCATCACAAAACACATAGATACTCGAAGGCATCAAAACATTCTTTTCATTTTTGTTCCAAAAACATTTTTCACATGGAATCTTAGGCAAGATTCGAACAGAAGGATCGCGAGGATCCAATCGGGGGACCTGATCAGGGTCCAGAATCGTACACATGGCTGCAGCTACACATAACTCTATTAGGCATGCCTAACTATCCACGACTCGACTAAGGCAGGCGAACGCATATTGGTTCCATTTAATAGGATTCATACCGTAATTTATTATCATTTTCAGGAATATCTGCTCTTATATAATCACATAATAATTTTATGCATGGTTTGTTCATAACTGAAAATGATGGTTTATTTGGAACATAACAACCCATAATCTTTAATCATGATCACATATTAATTCTCATATATGCACAACAATTTATTTCATTTATAATGGGCATAGTATATTGTATATTAATTTATACACCATGTCATATATAAATTACAAGTTAAATGCCATGTTATATATATCAATAAATATACATTCTCAGTATAGGCAAAAGTCGCGCTCGCGACCTGAGTCGCGATCACGACCAAACTGGATGGCCTCTATCGCGCTCGCGACAAGGGTCGCGCTCGCGACAGAGCTAAGCAATACACCCCTGTCCCTTTTCACTTGCATATAACTTCACGTAGAAACATACTTACTTTTATAATGTCCATAACTAATTTTCATAAACATTATCTTCCCTTGAATTCATGTATAAAACTCAAGAATTTTGACACGATATCTTAACCATTCAATTGATTAAGAATCATTCCGTAACTATACAGTCACATAAAAATCGTTAATGGCGCAACCAACTTCTATAAAGTCTTACACCTATATGCCACATTTATTCTTAACAATCACCAAAGCACCGATAGAGTTCAATTGATTCATTACCCTCCATGTTCGATTAAATTCCTATGCTTTGGTTTGGACTTAAAAGGAGGTTTTAAACTTCATATGTATCCCGAAGAATTGGGAATCCAAACCCGGTAACCCTATTAGTTCAGAATGTAAGATATGGAATTCCACTTCAATTTGCCTAATATAATATGAATTAGGTTTATAAAGAGCATACTCGAAGGTGTTCGATTCACTAACCTCGCAGTAATAAAGTCAATATTCTTATTTATAACCTTAAGCAATTATACTCCTAAGTAATAACCATTTATCTTCTCATTCCCAAACCTTAAACATATGATGAATATGTATCAAGAGGTCCCAAGGGAGTTTGGACGTATTTCGGAAGGGAAAACATTACAAAATACACATCTTAAAGAAGGGGGAAGAGGGTCAAGGGTTCCCACCAACTATGGAGCTCAAAAGAAGAGGAAAAGTCCTCTAGAATCAGTCTCTGTCGCGCTCGCGACATGGGTCGCGCTCGCGACAGAGGCTCTCCCCACTTGTTCAACAGAATCTAACCTATGAGACAGTTTTGCATCTCCAACTTTGTATCGCCTAAACGACCCACTAAGACTCATTTTTAGCCAAAATGTTCTTCTTAACAAATGTTCTTTAGGATGTTAGCTTTCAAATGCCACCTGTTTCAAATTAATTGGACATCTAAAACGCCAGATATAGCCTACGAAACATACACTGCTCCAGTGAACCCGTCTAAGCACAGACACCCCGGTTTTTACCATTTTCGAGGACCTTAGGGCCAGAATTAGGTTCCGGTTATTCAGAGACAATTTTAGATAAATGAAGTAGCTTTCAAATGGTACTAATTTCATATCATTTAGACATCTATATCTTGACTTATAAGCAAAACAAACACGAAAGGTCCAGAAAAAATCTGGACAGAGTATCCCCCAAAATTCAGATTCTCTAAACCCAAGCTAATCCACACAACCACATCAACACAACCAATCAAATTTTAAGCAAAATACACTTCAAAACAGAAACTCATTCATACACAAATCAATAAGTAAGAATTTACATCAAAGTATATAAATTTCCCAAACCTCAAACTCCTTTGCTCCATTAGCTTAAGGGTTGCACTTCCTTGCTCCCCTACTCTTCCACTCTCACAATCATCCAATTCCTCAAATAGACCATACCAAAATTTACGTTACCCATCACCCCAAAATTAGGAATTCAAAACCAAAGAGAAAGAACAAGAGAAGAGAGAGATAAATTAACATTACCATACCTTAATCATGCCTAGAAATTCACTTGATCCATCCAAACTCCTAGCAAGCCAAGTAAACAAAGAAAGCTAAAGAAGAAGAAGGAGGAAGACGTGGCTGTCCTCAAATTTCCAGCAAAAAAAATGGTTGGTCTCACTTCTTTCTTCCATATTAAATCCTAACTTATCCTCAATGCCATGTGGCACCATCCTATTGGCCAAGTTTAGATTTTTTTATGGCAATTCCCCTTTTGGTCCCTTAACTCCTTTTTAATCTTTCCTTGGTGTAATACATAATTATCATTCTTACATTAGCCCACAATTAAATCTTTACTCACTTCAAATAAGTCCCAAATTAATACTTTACAATTTTTAGAATCGGCGGCACTTGCCGAAACTTTTGCAATAATACCGAATTTGTCCTTTCGACACATCTAATGCCACAACTCACATATATTCGGCATATAAATGATCCATTCTCAAAATTTAGCCCTCATATTTATTTATTCCACTCAGTTAAAGCCATATATGTGAAATTACTAAAATACCCTTGGCTCTCTTTTTCTTATTTCTGATCATATCTTTTCCTCCTACTCAATCACTCCAACCATCACATCACACGATTTCGATCATCAAAATGCCCGAAAATATACAAATCCTTCTAGGGTACATTCGGGGTGTTACAGTGTGTGTGTAAGCATGAATGCATGAGCAAGCGTATGATGAGTATAGATGATCAACTGCATGTGAATGTGATAAAAGCAAAAATTTATTTGCACGGATTCTTTGTATGCTTTTGGACTATGTGTATGTACGGGTAAGTGATTACCGTATAACGACCATTCTCGACTCCATTAGCTGTGCTAGCTGTGTAATCGGGAACGGGCGTTACATAAACCTTCTCATTATAAGTAAATAACCTCTCCCAGCTACTATTTGCAATCAGTCGTTGAACTTCATCTCGTATTCCCAGCTTCCCAAGCAAGTCAAAATCCAAATAAGTGGTAGGAATATAAGAGCATTTAGAGAATTGCACATAAGCCGCCTTTTTGCTGCCTGGTACCCAACTCGATACTTTGGAAATGTCGACAGAAGGTTGGCTGGAGGAACTAGAGGCGATAGCTGAACTCTTTCTCTTAGGAGCCACTGCATGAAAACAAATGACCAAATTCAATAGCATTCTAAATGCATAAAATTGCAATGGCCCTAAATACCTAGCATCAATTATCAAGCTTATTCTAATCAAGCATAATCATTCTCACATGCTTATTTGATTCTATAAGAGATATATCAATTCAAAATAAGCTAGGAATGCTCAATGATAATAGATAACACAATTAAACACTAAGATAAATTAAATTCGATATGCCACCTTGACAGGAATTGCAACAATCTGGAAATATAGTTGTTGTGGCATTTTGTCAAACATCTAATACGTATTAATTATAACTTCTATAATTTTCAATCGTAGGCATCAGTCACAACCCAAATTTGAAATTGGAATTAAGAAAGTGTAGAACAACATAGTTAAAGCCTAACCAATTCTAATTACAGCCAAGAATTTGAGTAAAATCAATCAACCCAATTCACGACAAACACACATGACCTAACTTCCCAATCCACATTCGTTCATGGTTTCAATGTCAGAGATGTAAAATTGAGAATGGAAATAAGAATTGATAACAATCACAATACTAATTCAGTGCATAATGAGAAGAAAATTCTAAATGGTTGTAAAATTCAGACCTCAAAAGCATAGCCATGGAGAAGAACATGAATAGGGAAAAAGAAACGCAAAGAGAAAATAAATGAAAATGAAGAAAAATAAAGAGTAAAATTACTTACTTGTTGTAGATTCGTGGAAATCGTAGCATAAAAGGAAGAATTGAAGCACAAAAATAGTAAAGAAGAGCGAAAAGTGCAAACTTTGAGAGTGTAAAGTGAGGAAGAGTGAGAAATAAAACACGGAAGACTGAGAGTTTAAAACAGATTTTTGTGGGGGTCACAATGACAACGAAATGGTTGCCACCGTGACATACTCAAAATTTCTAATCCAGAATAGAACCGCCACATGGTCACGGTGACAACGAAATCGATAGCCACCGTGACATAACACAATTTGAAAACAGAATCTAAACTTCAACACGTCATGGTCACAATGAATTTCATTGCCACCGTGACATAATCCAAAATCAAAACAGAATGTAACTCTAACCTATGTCATGGTGACAACGAAATCCATCACCACCGTGATATGCTTATACTTCAAAACAAAATGTAAATTTCCATTTGGTCACGATGACAACCATATTCATTGTCACCGTGACATACCAAGATTTCCAATCAAGAATGGCATCCTCATCTGGTCATGGTGACAACTAGAAACCTTGCCACCGTGACCTCCTGCAAACTTGCAAAAATTTCATAAATCACTCAAAACTTCAAGCTACAACAACTTTGAAAAATCACCAACAAAAACACAGCTACATTAAGACCACAAACCACACAAATTGATAAAAACAAACACTACTAACAACATAAGAAAGATCAATAACAAAAAATAAACAAAGTTTGAGAAGAAGTTCTGCATTTAACAAGTCCGCAGCTGGACTTTTGGATACTATCAAGGGTCTGCGAGGGTGACAATCGTTTAAGCACTATTAAATATTGATTTAAAATATGGCTTCACGCGATGTCCATTTAGCTTGAAGTCGTTTTCAAATCACGGGTGTCTCATTGTCACCACTCCAAATTTGTCAGCTGCCACAACTTCATAAGGTCCCTTCTACCGCGATTTCAGCTTTCCAGGAAATAACTGCAGCCTGCTGTCATAGAGAAGCACTTTCAATGCAGGCACAAACTCCTTCCTCACCAACTTCCGATCATGCCACTTCTTGGTGTTGTCTTTGTATTTCATGGCATAATTGTATGTCCAAAATCGGAGCTCTTCTAGCTCATTCAGCTGCAAAGACCTGCACTTTCCTGAACTTTTGAGGTCAAAATTCAAAATTTTATGGCCCAGTAAGCCTTATGCTCTAGTTCCACCGGAAGGTGACAGGACTTCCCATAAACTAATCTAAAAGGAGACATCCCTATTGGTGTCTTAAATGCTGTCCTATAAGCCTACAGAGCTTCATTTAGCTTAAGAGACCAATCCTTCCTAGATGCATTGACTGTCTTTTCTAAAATGCCCTTCAATTCTCTATTGGATACTTCAACCTGTCCATTAGCTTGGGCATGATAAGGGGTAGTGACCTTATGCTTAACTCCAAATTTTTTCAATAAAGCTTTAAATTGGTGATTAACAAAGTGTTTACCACCATCGCTAGTAATGGCTCTAGGGGCTCCATAACGGGTGAATATATTCTTCCTCAAGAAATCTAGCACAACTTTAGCATCACAAGTTCTAGTGGCTATGGCTTCTACCCATTTGCTTACATAGTCGACTACCACTAAAATATACTCAAACCCATAGGAAACCGGGAAAGGCCCCATAAAGTCAATCCCCTATACATCAAACAGCTCTACCTCAAGCACATTGGTTAAGGGAATTTCATCCCTTCTAGAGATATTACCTACCGTTTGGCATCTATCACATGTTTGCACAAAAAACTGAACATCTTTAAACATAGTAGGCCAATAAAAACCAGAAGAAAGAATTTTTGATACCGTTCGATTCGGCCCATGATGTCCACTAGCTTCCCCGCTGTGACAAGCCTTGATGATTTCTCCCTTCTCTTCATCTAAAATGCGCCTTCTTAGCACTTGATCTGCTCACAGGCGAAATAAATAAGGGTCATCCCAAACATAGCGCTTCACATCAGCCTTTAGCTTCTTCGTCTGCTGCCATGTGAACTCCTTTGGCATAAATCCACCTGCAAGAAAATTAGCTATATTAGCAAACCAAGGTACAGAAATTTCACACATAAATAAAGCACAAATACACTCATCAGGGAATAAATCTAAAATTTCCCCTTTCTCGATGTGATCATTCTCCAATCTTGACAAATGATTCGGCACAAAGTTCTCCTCCCCCTTCTTATCCTTAATTTCCAAGTCAAATTCTTGTAAGAGGAGCACCCATCTAATCAATCTTGGTTTCGACTCCTTCTTAGCAAATAGATGCCTCACGGCTACATGGTCGGACCACACCACAATTTTTGCACCCAGTAAATATGGCCTGAACTTCTCGAAAGCATAAACAATTGCAAGAAGTTCCTTCTCAGTTGTGGTGTAGTTGACCTGAGCTCCCTTCAAGGTGTGACTCGCATAATAAACCACATGAAATACCTTCTCCCGTCTTTGTCCAAGCACTGCCCCTACTGTAAAATTACTAGCATCACACATTAATTCAAAAGGCAAATTCCAATCCGGAGATATAATCACCGGGGCTGAAATAAGCCTTTGTTTCAAAGTTTCAAAAGCCAGCATGCATTCACTATTAAACTCAAAAGGGGCATCTTTCATCAGCAAATTGGACAAGGGTTTAGCAATTTTCGAGAAATCTTTTATGAACCGGCGTAAAACTCTGCATGCCCTAAAAAACTCCTAATGCCCTTAACATTCGTTGGGGGTGGTAATTTTTCTATTACTTCCACCTTGGCCTTATCAACCTCTATCCCTTTCTCTGAAATTTTGTGCCCAAGCACAATGTATTCCCTTACCATAAAATGATATTTCTCCTAATTCAATACTAAGTTGGTTTTTTCACACCTCCCTAGCACCAAATCAAGATGCTCTAAATAGCTCTCAAAATTTCTCCCATAAATGGTGAAATCATCCATAAAAACCTCCATAAATTTCTCTATGAAGTCATGATAAATTGCCATCATACACCGCTAAAACGTAGCCGATGCATTACACAATCCAAAGGGCATTCTCCTATAAGCAAATGTGCCATAAAGGCAGGTAAAAGTCATTTTTTCCTGATCTTTAGGGGCTATGGGGATTGTAAATATCCCGAATACCCATCTAAAAAGCAATAAAACCTATTCCCTGCTAGCATCTCTAGCATTTGATCAATAAATGGCAATGGGAAATGATCTTTTCTAGTTGCATTGTTCAATCTCCTATAATCAATACACACTCTCCAACCCGTAACTGTACGAGTTGGAATAAGTTCATTTAACTCATTCTTTACCACTGTCATCCCCCCTTCTTAGGAACACATTGTACCGGGCTAACCCATCTACTATCAGAGATTGGATAAATAATACCTGAATCAAGGAGTTTGATTACCTCCTTTTTCACCACTTCTTGCATCGCCAGGTTGAGTCTCCTTTGAGGCTGAGCTACTGGTTTGTATTCTTCCTCCATCCGGATTCGGTGAGTGCAGTAGCTTGGGTCTATCCCCTTTAAGTTCGATGTCTCCCATCCAATAGCTTCCTTGTGCCTTTTCAGCACCTGAAGCAGCATCTTCTCTTGAAGACCTATCAGCAAAGAAGAAATAATTACCGGTTTTGTTTCATTTTCTAAAAACACATATTTTAAATGAGAAGGAAGGGGTTTAAGTTCAGAATTTGAATCCCCCTTTTTCAGATTAAGCTCTTCTTGCTGTGGTTCCGCCTCTCCACTTTCTTTCTCTACATATGCTATTACTTCTCCTCCTCCCTCTTCCAATTCTTCATCCTCCAATGAATGTATTAGACTCACATTCAATGGATCAACTAGCAACACATTTTCTTGAACTTCTTCTACACATTCATTTATTGTATCTACAAAATAAATAGATTCCTCCATATCACTCGATGGATATTTTTGAGCCTTATTCATGTCTACCACTAACTCCTCGTTATTGAACCTTAAGGTGACTGTTTGACCATGTACATCGATCAAAGCTTTCGCTGTATTCAAAAATGGCCTCCCCACAATAAGTGGTACCTTACAATCTTCTTCTATCTCCATTACCACAAAATCCATTGAGAAAACGAATTTTCCCACCTTTACTAACAAGTCCTCAATTACCCCCTTGGGTCTCCTCACCGACCTATCTACAAGTTGGAGTCTCATTCCCATCTCCTTGAGCTCCCCGAGATTAAGTTTCCTATAAATAGAATACGGCATCAAATTAATACTAGCACCTAGGTCACACAAAGCACTTCCATAAAAATTTTCACCAATTTCGCAAGGTAAAGTGAAACTACTTGGATCCTCCAACTTTTCAGGAATCTTGTTCATAATTATAACACTACTATTTTCTGTGAGCTGAACAGTTCCATGCCCTTCTAATTTCTTTTTATTTGAACATAATTCGTTCATAAATTTTGCATAGTTAGGCATGTGAGCTAAGGCTTCAGCAAATGGTAAATTAATGTGCAATTTCTTAAACATCTCTAAAAACCTAGCCAACTGTTCATTTTTCTTCTTTTTTTTCGAGCTACAGCAGGAAATGGTAACCTATTAATATCAAGATCCTCTACTCTGGGGTTCACTAGGCTCTTACCCTTATCAATTATAGGAGCATTTTCCTTTACTTCTAACCTAGAGTCAGAGTTACTTACCTTCCGTGTTGGCTCCTCCTTACGTGAAGATGGTGAAGAAGTTTTACCTTGGTCCTCTCTTTTTGCTACCTCCTTGCCACTTCTCAATGTAATCGCTTTTGCCTCTTCCTTGTGATTCCGATCCACATTTGAAGGAAAAGTTCCAGGTTGTCTATGAGACATAGAAGTTGCAAGTTGGCCCAATTGCGTTTCCAAATTCCTCATGGAAACATCTTGGTTCCGGTTCCATTGTTCTTGGGATTTCGACCTAGCTTCTTGGCTAACCATTTTGGCTGTTCATGAAGCTAGCTAACCTATCTTCAAGATTTGGATTTTTCTCTTGTACAGGTGGCCTTGGTTTATATCCCGGTGGGTGATATGATTGAGATTGTAACTGGTTTGAACACTGCCCTTGGTGGTGTGGTGGATAGGGGTTTTGGTAATGAGTGGATGTTTTAGGTTGGTATGACTTGTTGTGGTTATGATTGCTGCTTTGGTTGAAAGGGGCTCTTACTTGTGGTTGGGAAAAAGAAGCATTCTGATTTCCATCCTTCTAAGAGAAGTTTGGGTGACTCCTTCAAACTGGATTGTATGTATTGTTGTAGGGGTCGTTTCTTCGATAATCTCCTATTGCATTTACATCTCCCATTGCTCCACCCTCGTGACTATATTCCCCGCTTTCATACTGCCCACTCTCTTGAGAAATAGAGGCTACATTCCGAACTTTCAATCCACTCATCTCTTTCTGCATTGACTCTATCTGTGCATTCAGCATTAACACTTCATCCACATTATGTATCCCTTGCCTTTTCGAAACTGATCTTGGAGCAGCCCATTGAGCATCATTTGCTGCCATTTCATCTAGCAAATAGAAAGCTTCTTCCGGCAGCCTATTCATGAAAGAACCTCCCGATGATGCATCCAATAGTGACCTTGTCTGAGGTGTAACTGCAGAATAGAATATTATCATCAAATGATAAACAGTTATCTCATGGTGTGGATAACTTCTTAATAACCTCCTAAACCTCTCCCAAGCCTCATGAAAAGGCTCCTCATTCATATGGTTAAAACCCATAATACTGTTACGAATCTTTGCAGTCTTGGTAGGAGGGAAAAATCTCATTAGAAACTTCTCTTGCAACTAGTCCCATGACCTAATTGATTGGCTTGGCAACATCTGAAGCCATTCCCTCGCTTTTCCAATCAATGTGAAAGGAAATAATTTTAGTCCTACTGCATCGGATGTGACACTTGGAATTTGAACCGTGTCACTAACTTCCAAGAATATATCAAGGTGTCGTGCAGGATCTTCCAACTCTGAACCCAAAAATTGATTCCTCTGTACCATGGTGATGGTTGCTGGTTTAAGCTCAAATTGTGCTCCCCTAGGCAGCACAATTGTCCTATGATCTTCATTCCATCTCGGTACCGCATAGTCCCAAATCGTCCTCTGCCTAGGGACCTCTTCTCTATGTCTAATCGGAATTTCTTCCTGTGCCCTTGGCACTTGTTCATTCTCGGGAGGAAATTCATCAATAGGAGGATCTTCCATATTATTCTCTCTATTAGCTCTCCTATGTTGATGTAAAGTCCTCTCAATTTCAGGATCGTAGGGTACAATTTGCCCTTGTCTCAATTTGTTCATGTATTACGATCACCTGAAAAAGAATAAGTAAAAATACAAATAAGAAAAAGAAAACACATACAAATAACAAGCAAAACTTACAAACAATGCCAATCCTCGGCAATGGCGCCAAAAACTTGACACGATCTCAGCAAGTTTACTGAATCGGCAAGTAATACGGTGGAGTATAGTTAGGACCTCGAGTTATCGTACCCAAGGGATTGTGTGTGCAAGTTATGATGATTAAATTTATGCTAAAGAATTCCCAATTGTTTTGTGTGATGAGTTATCTATTTTCAAAAACAAAGGAATTAAACAGCTAAATATGCAAATAAAAATAATCAAATTAAACTGACAGCAAATTCTGGGTAAAAAGTAAATTGATAGCAAAAATTTAATAAGCAAAGAATTTGAAAAAAGACCGTTGCTTGGGTTCACTCATCCACCCCATTCCCAAATGTGAATTAAATTAATCTAAGAAACATATACAAATGAAATCGGGATAACCCTCTTATCCCAAGCATCCCATTCCGGAGCAAGCTACTCTAATTTCATGAGGTCGCATTCCGGACAATTAGCCTAAGCACGGTGTAGACACCGGGTCCCGAGTAGCCTTGATCAGGATTACCCAATGATGAAATTAAATGTGCCGATCTATAGGCAAAAAGAATAAAATTGGAAGTGACGATTTCCTTGTCGATTTGTTGTTTTAAAATTAAATAAAATGTATTTCAAAAATATTTTCAAAGTATTTTAAAAATTATTTTGTGATGAAAAAAGTGAGTTTTTAAATTGTTATATTTTACAGAAAATAAAAAAAAAATCGCTAGAGTGTCGGGCTGCGCGCAGGCGGAGCGCGCGCTGGGCGACGCGCAGCGCCGCGCGCGCGGTGCTCAGGCGCATGCTCACGGGAAGCCCATCGGGCGCGCCGACGGGGCGCCCCTCGCCCCTATGCACCCGTTTTCGCCCGTTTTGGTCTTTTTGGCCATAACTTCTTCATTTTAAATGCTTTTTAACTCATTTTTTTTGCATAATTCAATTCAAAAATCCTTTTATCTTCCAACCTAATAAATTCAATTGTTTTTTGTAGTTATTGAAATTAATTTCTCAATTAAAAAATTTGATTTTTGAGGGGAATAAAAAGGGTTTTTTAGTGAGAATTGAGGGGATTTTCTTTAGAACATATTTTTCTTCTTCTTTTTTCTTTCAAGAACAAATTCTCTCAATTTCTAAAGGAATTTCCAGCAATTCTTGAGATAAAAAATAACAATTTTTGTTCTTGAGAATTTTCTTATTTTCAATTAACAATTTTCTACTTTGAGACAAACAAATTAATTGTTTGTTCTTGAGTAAAATTCATCTTTCAATATTTTATTTTTTTAATCATATTCTTCAAATCAAGATAAGGAATTGGATCATCTACTTTCATTTATTCAAGATAAATTTGAGGGTAATTATTCTTGGCTCAATTTCTTAAATTAATTTTAATTTCATTCTTTTGTTTTTATTTAATTAGTTAATATGTAAATTCTTTTAGTTCTATCATTTTCTTCTTATTTTCTTATTCTTTTGATTTTATTTAATTAATCATCATGTAAATTCTTTTAGATCTATTATTTAATTGTTCATATTTCTTATTTTTTATTTAATTGTTCATACTATTATTTTTTGTTCTTATTTCTTCCTTAATTGTTCATGTTCAAATTATTGTCATCATTTTTATTCACAAATAGTATTAGTATTATCATTTAATATGTTTTAGCATAATTGGCTTATCTTATTTTCATTTTATTCTTCCATATTTTATTATTATTATTATTATTATTATTATTATTATTATTATTATTATTATTATTATTATTATTATTATTATTACCATGTGCTTATGTGATTGTCCATATTATTATTGGTATTATTATTTTCATGCCTTAAACATGCCATGTTGATTTTATTTCCTATTGTTCTTGCATGTTTATATGATTGTTCATCTTCTTTGATGTTGTTATTATTATTATTATTATTATTATTATTATTATTATTATTATTATTATTATTATTATTATTATTATTATTATTATTATTATTATTATTGTTATTATTATTATGATATTTGATTGTTCATATTCTTTGTTATTATTGTGTTATTATTATTGTAGTTATTACCTTCATTAGTATTATTATTATTATCCTTATTCTTGTTTTTTTTTATTATTACTACTATTATTTGTATTTCTTATGCATGCTGATTTTTATTATTACCTTTGCTTTTTATACATGTTGGATATTGTTGTTATTATTTTATGTTTTTACACATGCTGAATTTTATGTTTGTATTTTCTATTCATGTTTTTTGCATGTTGAGTTTTAGAATTATTATTTTATATTTGCTTATGCATGTTGGCTTTTATCAATATTATTAATATGTTTTATGCATGCTGATTTTTATTATTTCTTTTGCTTTTTATGCATGATTGGATGTTTTGATGTTATTTTGTGTTTTTATGCATGTTAAATTCTATCATCATTATTTTATGCTTTTTATGCATGTTAAATTTTATTAACACTATTTTATGTTTTTTTAGCATGTTGATTTTATTAATTTGTTAAATTGCATATTTTTATTATGTCATTTTAATTGGCTTGTCATACATGATGCAATTTTGTTTGCATTAATTTAATTATTTTCATGTTATATGTTTAATTCATTTTTTATTACTAACTTTATTTTCATTTGTTTTTATTTTCAATACTCATTTTTTATGTGTGAGTTTTTGCCAAGTGGGAGCCCATGAAGATTTGAAGATCCATTTGGGAGTTGATTTGTTAATTTTTTTATTATTTTCATTATTTTGCTTTCATTATTTTATTTTTTTAATATGTAATTTGTAATAAATTATTTTTATGCACGTTAATTAAAAAATCACAAAAATATTTCTATTAAACTAAATTGGGTTTTATTTAATAAAAATGGGACCAATGTCCTAGATTTTTCATCCAAAATAAATTATCACCTTAAAATTATTTTCTTTAATTATACATGAGAGGACCAATGTCCTCATTTTAATAAATAGCCCGATTTATGTATGAATTGTATTTTATTTACAAATGGGGGTTGTATTCCGCCCCTAGTTTTATTGTAATTTATTTTGTTTTCATTTATTTTATTTATCGCTTTTTATTATGTGTTTGACATGCGCGTTTAATTAAATTGCATGAAAATTGAATGAGAAATGGGATGAAATACTAAATTAAAAACTCAATTAAAAATTTAACCAAAGGTATGAATAAATAGGAAGTCCCGAACCTTCTCTGGTCTTTCGGCTCAACGAGGCGAGAGACCTATTTCAATGGGATCTCTAAGACACTTCTTGTGTCCCGTAAAAAGGTTATAACTTGCATAGTCCTAGGCTCCACGAGGCGAGAGGGCCCTCCTAATGTTCTATTAGGATGGGACCTCCAAGACCCCTCTGGCTTGTCCAAACTGGACATAGCAGCGTCGTCTTAGGCTCACTGAGGCGAGATGAACTTTCCCAATGTTTTATTGGGTGGCGACTCCATGAAATCTCCTTGTTGCCCAAAATAGACGCACTTGTAAATACCTTACAAGTTTTATGAACCTCTCCTGATCGCTCTAAAGAGGGCCTTCGGGAAGATACGGGGTTCGGTCCACGTCACAGTGGCGACTCTGCTGGGGAACTAAAAGAGACTTCCCTGTGAAAGTACCTTGGTTAAAATTTACAATTGAGTTTTAATTTAGAAATTTCATCCCTTTTCGAAATTGCATAGCATATCATTAGAGCCTTAGATTATGCTAGTTTGGTCCCTTTTCTAGCCCCAGTACGTTCCCGAAGCACGACCCTACATTCACTCAATGTGGGGAAGTGTTAAGGATAATCACCAACCCAAGCCTCGTACCTTATGGTATATCAAATGGTGACCCAATCGGTCATTATGCTCGTGATGAGCTAGACCCGTTGGCAGGGACCATGCTTGGGTAGCCCTAAAGTATCACTACCTTTTGACCAAAGCTCATATATTGGCAATAGATACTTCCACTAGGTGAAATGTACCATAATCCGGTGCTTGCTACGTGGGCCATCATATATTGAACAAAATCAGTTAAATTAAATGGTCTTTTATCAAAGGCTTTCATGCCCCGGTAGGCCCATCTTGATTTAATTGAGGTGTTTAAATACATAATGGCCAAGCACCCATATGTATATACATTAGATAGGAGAGGTTATGATGCCGGCTTTTCACCGTGCATTACACGCATCCAATGGGTTCCCTGATAACCCTTGGATAAGGCCCACCTAGGAAAGAGACCAATTGACCTTGTGTGCGGGAGTGATAAGGTTGTAGGGATCTATCTGCTTACATGTGGTTGTGGATGCTGCACAGCATGCTCATACATCGCGTGTCATTCATGTGTGTTAATGAAAAAACAAAAAATATGCATTTCATTTTTGTGTGTGTATATCCTTTTGTCTGCATATTATCCTTCACATTTTTCCATACATTGCATCGTATTATTGTAAACTTTTGATCTTTCACTCATCGAGGACCATCTGCACCAGCACGATCATACATTACATGCCATTTATGCATCATTCTAACCCCTTGGTTTTTTCAGCCACTATAGACCATTTACCTGGGAGGTTTTGGGGTCCCTGCAGTTGCTCGAGGGACAAATAAAGTTCAAATTGGTTGGTAGAGATCTAGTATCTTTATCAGAATATACACAGGCATTAGAAATGGTTGATCTATCACAACAGACTGAAGAGATCCGTGCCCTAATGGCCCAAGAGATAGATGAGAGATTTGAAGAGCTAGAGAAAAAGTTGTTGGCCGTGATTAAAGAGAGGATGGATGCCATGGCACTTGTTCTTCAAGCCCAATTCATGATGACTTCTATTAGCCAGGTTAACTCGACCCTGACTCAGAAGGCTCATGCAACGACGACCGTAATGTTCCCGTCTACTCCCGAGCCTAAGCACAAGGCCCCATTCGACTCACCAATCAAGCTACTGGGAAGAGCAAAGGGACTAGAGCCTTTATAGTTAATGGGCCTCCTCAGTCCCTCGAACACCGAAAGGAAGCTAACTAATCTTGAAGAAGAGATTGTGAAGTCCAAGCTTGTAACTACCCGGGCACCTCTCAATAAGACTATTACTGGCCTCGCAAGTCCAGGAGTTGGTTACTATGATAATAGCAGTGATACCTAAAGGGCAAGAAAAGTAACAGCAATTAAAGCGGATCAGAGGCACTACTCTAATTTTGGAAGATCATTGTCTTGGGTACTCAACAGATTGATGAAGGAAGGTAAGCTACAACCACTACCTTCTAAGCCCTCCAGAAACCAGGGACAACCCAATCACAAGGATGATCAGTATTGTGCCTTTCACCAGCACACTGGGCATGTGATGGACAATTATGTGAGGCTAAGGCATGAGATTCAAGATCTGATCGATAATAAACAGATTACTGATCCAGAGCGCCGTAAAAAATAGGGGAGGAAACCTTCTAGTGGATATGCTTTTCATATTTGAACTTTTTTCAGTTTCGATGTATGCGGTACTGTTTACATTAACTATATTAATGGCTTTTTATTTATGTTCTCATGATTTCATTATGCATGATCACAATCAAAAGTCATTTACATTTGATATTAACTTAATGAATACTCCTTCATGTAATCTTGAGATCTTGTAGCATCTGATATAACTCCTGAAGAGAGGAAAATTCTGAGAGCTGAAAATAAAAATAGAAAGTAATGGAAAAGAAAAACTAGATGCAATTAGGGGATTGGATGAAAACTCACTAAGAGCACTAGAACCTTTCTGATTACTCGTCAAAGCGACTGCTGGATAACGCTGAATCTAGAAAATGATTTAGGCACTATTTCTTTGTATAGCTCTCTAAATGACCATTTCCTACCCTCATTTCAAAATCGCTTGCTAGCCCGTTGAGCCTTTATTTTGGTATGCTAAATGCGTACCGATTTTATTGTTACACACATTAAAATTACCTTTTGCCTAAAATAATTTTGGCTTCCTCTTAGAAGAATGGCCGCTTTAGTAAGGATGGATGTACATTACGATATCCGCTTGAGCTATCCAAAAATTGCCCTAGGAAAGTGGGTTTAGACTTCTGAAAGAGATTTTTAATCATTGGTGATATTTGAGGCTTGACCATTAGCAATCCTTTGGGCCATCAAAAATTTGCCCCGATGAAAATGGGTCTACATTTCGAGAAGGGAATTTCAACCATTGATAATTTTGGTTTACCAAAAATCACCCTGATAAGGATGGATCTACCCTTTAGAAAACGAATTTGCGATCATCGATAATTTTTGGGCTACACTTCAGGAAAGGGGTTTTAAATCACCAATAAATCTTTTGGGTAATTAGAGACATAAATTTATGAAAAAAAAGGGAAAAAAAGAGGAAGAAAAAAAGACGAAGAGAAAAAAAAGAAAGAAGAAAAAAGAAGGAAAATAGTAAGGCCCAAGATAATACCCCTTGATGAGTTCAGTAGCTATCTTTCTTAGCTTAATTGTTACGTTGAGTTTGATAAGTCGGAGTATTACCGAGTCCAAATTTGAGAATTTATGGACAGCATGAAATTAGTTTGAAAATGATTCCATCATCCAAGTGAATGTTGCGGCCATTTTTCTCTAGAAACCTGATCCTCCTTTGATAGCCATCTACCTAAGCCTAACGTTACAACCAAAGTAAGACCTTTTGATTCTTAGCTCAGTCTTATCCAATTAGCGGAGATGACCTTTTAATAAGGTTTGGTACATAGGAAGAGGCATATGGTGTTTCTTGAGCTTCAAGTGAGAAGCCACAAGTGCATTTATGCATTTGAATTGAGTCTTGTCCCCAATGTTGCATCTAGAATCCGCATTAAAAAAAAATTAAGAGCAGAGAGAAAATTTTCAACCATGAAAATCCGAGAGAGCTGGTTGATAACAGGAGTTTGATGATTTTAAGATCCATCTCGAGATTAGATAGGGTCTTGTATTTTTGAGATTAATGCCAAATAATGATCATGTATGATGAAATCAGATTGGAACATATGCATTTATACAATAATATTTTACTGTAAGCAAAGCACTTTATCTTGCATACTCTAAATGGTTTAAGTTCCAACATGAAAAGCAGTGCATTATTTTTCTTCGAATATGTGCAATTTACTATAAGTGGTCCTCATTGCCATTTTAATCTTGATCCTTCAGTAGACTTGCCCCGACATCGGCTTCGAGCTATTCGTTAACCAAAATTAATACGACCATTATTCAAAAAGCCAAAGGAATTTTGGACAAAAAAAATAATAAAAAAAATCTTTAAAAAAAAAGGCCGTTAGAGATGAAAACCGTAACTGGCTCTCTAAGCAAAAGTTAGGCCAAAGGGCAGGGTGAAAACCTGGAAACAAGCAGTCTACCCTACAAAAAAAAAAGAGAAAAAGCCGCTGGATTGGGTTGGGTCCATTCCAGGCAAAAATTAGGCATAGGGTTATGTGAAAATCCCCCAAGGGACGCATTACCCACAAAGAAAAGCTAGTGTGAAAATCCACAAGGGACGCATTACCTTTAAAATAATGACTTCCGATGCCTTGACCAATAAGGCAGCATACTTCAGATGATCATCATTCAGCCAGATAAGGCGTGATTCGGGACATGAGTCAGAATCCCGGGCATTTGCTCATTGACCGGGGGGCAAAGATGCACATCTGACGGTTCTCTTTTAAGAGTTTACGGGTCAGGGTCCCTAAGCAAAGATGCCATTTTTAGTTCGTCAGGGGGCATGGTGGAGCGGCCAAGCCATATCCTCAATGGACCTTTAACCACCCAACATGGTGGAGCGGCCAAGCCATATCCTCAACGGATCCTTAACCACTTAGGACATGGTCTATCCATTTTAGCAAATATCTGCATATGGCCATTTACACTTGCATGCATAATCTCTTGCATAATGCATTTCATACCATTCTTTAGCAAATATCTGCATATGGCCATTTACACTTGCATGCACAATCTCTTGCATATATTCCTGTGCACACAACTTTGCAGGAAAGTCCAATTGAAGGCCACACACATAAAAGCTAGTCAAGGACGGCAATGTTAGCACTCACCCTTGCTGGACAATCAGGTTAAGATAGAATCTACGCCGGCAAATCTCCGAGACCTCTTAGGAGGCAATTCTCCGAGGTCTCTTAAGAGACAAATCTCTTTTTCTCTTGCACTTTTAGTAGTCTGTAGCAGACTCGGTGCAGTCCTCTAAGAGGGCATCTCTTGCACTTTTAGCAGTCTGTAGCAGACTCAGTGCAGTCCTCTAAGAGGGCATCCCTTGCACTTTTAGCAGTCTGTAGCAGATTCGGTTCAGTCCTCTAAGAGGGCATCCCTTGAACTTTTAGTAGTCTGTAGCAGACTCGGTGCAGTCCTCTAAGAGGGCATCTCTTGCGCTTTTAGCAGTCTGTAGCAGACTCGGTGCAGTCCTCTAAGAGGGCATCTCTTGCGCTTTTAGCAGTCTGTAGCAAACTCGGTGCAGTCCTCTAAGAGGGCATCCCTTGCGCTTTTAGCAGTCTGTAGCAGACTCGGTGCAGTCCTCTAAGAGGGCATCCCTTATGCTTTTAGCAGTCTGTAGCATACTCGGTGCAGTCCTCTAAGAGGGCATTTGTGACTCGCGCCGGATCCCCGCAGCCGCCCATGGGACCGCCCGCTTGAGGGCGATCGGGGCATTTGTCGGTCCGTTGACAGCTTGCAATAAATCGCAAGTGCGTCTATGTTAGGCAATAAGGAGGTTTCACGGAGTCGCCACCCAATAGAACATTGGGAAAGTTTCTCTCGCCTCGGAGAGCCTAAGATTGCGCTTAGTATCCATTTTGGTCCGGCCAGAGGGGTCTTGGAAGGTAAACCTCTCGCCCTATGGAGCCTAGGATTAACGCTAAAGTCTCGTGACACAAGAGGTGTCTTGGAGGGTAAACCTCTCGCCTCTTTGAGCTCAAAGACCAGAGCTGGGTTCGGGATTTCTCATCTATTTCTACCTCGATTATTTTATGATCAAATTTTAATTATCATTAGTTTGCTCTCTCTCCACATGAAGTAATTGATTAAAGGCGCATTTATTCATATTTGGAAAGCCGTAAACGTGCAAGTAAATAGTGAAAGCAATAAATTACAATAATACAAGGAGCGGAATACAACTCCCTTTTATAAATGTGCGATACATACACGAATCGGGGTATTATTTATTTTGAGGACTTTGGTCCTCACATGCATCATTATTAAAATTGGATGTTTTTATTGTGATGATTTTTATTGGATAAAAATAGGACATTGGGTCCTTGCGTTTATGAAAACCTCATCTTATTGAATATAAAACATTTGATCCATTTTTATACTTAACGAGATACAAAAGGAGTATATCCATGTACATAAAATAGTCAATGCATAAATAAATGAAGGAAATAACCAAGAAAGTTAGAAAACTAAACCGGATGAAATCCTCCAAGCATGGTAGATAGCCCCTCAAGCTCAGGATATTCCAAGAAAATCAGTATGAGCTCACAGAAAGTTAAATGATGTCAATATATATATAAACTCAACATAAATAAAGTCAAAAAAACTTGAAAGAGATAGAAGAGATTTGAAAACGTGAGAACAAGACCCAGCGATGGCCTTTCTTAGGTGACCGACGGGCGTCAGTTAAGTTGACCGACATGTCCATCTCTCACACAAGAGGAAGAGCGTTTGTGAGTGGGGTGACCGATGGGCGTCGGTGATGAAGATGACCCGTCGGTCACCACTGTCTCCGAAAAAAACAGTAAAAAAACTCTTTTTAAAGCCAAAAAGGGGTTTTATTAGAAAATGAGATGAAAAGAGTCAAAATAGAGGAAGATAATAGCAAAAAGTTAAAAGAACAACAAAATAAGGAGCAAAGATGAAATGATATGGAGAATGATTCCGGAATACTTACCCTCAGATAATCCTTTAATGATATTCTTGATGTTGATTAGAGCCTCGCGCGTTCCACGAGAAGCAAAATGAAGGATCGCAAAAAGGAAAATAGATTATTTCCTCCTCAAACCCCTCAAAAGATTGACTTTGGAATCAAAATTTAAAGAAAACTAATTAGTTTTAGTTCCTTTTTAATGATTTGATCCTCTAATTAAAAGAAATTCTTTGATGAATGTGTTTGCTGGAAGAGAGAGAAAATGTGCTTGAATTTTGGCTGAATTTCCCCTCTTGAAAATTTTTGGAACCCTTTTTAAGAGAAAATTCGAAGCTTTTATAGGCCAGGCACGATCGACGGGCGTCGGTGTATGGAGGCGGGCGTCAGAAGAATCCTTCTGACACAAGGATTCGTCCGACGGCCCTGCCATTTCCACTAATGGGCGTCGAAAAGGTTGCGTGCTCCGGGAAATCAGGCGGCGTGCTCAGAAGAGGCGGTGCATTCCGACGGGCGTCGAAAAATACAACAGGCCGTCTGTGACCCTAAGCGACGGGCTGGCCCTCACAGACGGGCTGGCCGTCTGTGGAGGAAAATATACCTTTTGACTCAAAAATTCCCTATTTTCTCCCCCTCTGCCTATGAAAGGTGAAAAGACTCGTTTCTCGTGGAGCACGGGACTAAAACCTCCAAATCCAAACCATTTATACAGGCTCGGATACTGATTTCATCATAGGGTAATCTCTGATCCAGACCGCTCCGGGACACGGTGCTTACAGTTGCCCCCAATTTTGGGGAAACTAGTGCACAAGCGCCTAGATAAGCCAAAACTAAGAGAAAGGACAGAAAGAAAGAAGGCGTAACTGCGACAGTTCTTACCTTCCGTGTCTTTTGCCGGGTAGACCTCGTCTCGGTCTGTTTGGTGATGCGAAGATACCCCTATCGGTCTCGTCTCGACATGTAGGTATTGGTGAGACGTAGCATTCTCTAGCCACTATCTCGATATGAAGAACGGTGTTTCTTCAACCGCCACTTCGATGTGAAGTTCCCTTGCTAACCCCCATCAGATCTGCAAGGTGCGTAGCGCTCTCTGGCTGCCGCATGAGCTGTGAGATGCGGCACTCTCTGGCTATAATCTCGATTTGGTGAAGAGCGGTGTTTTTCTAACCACAACTTCGATCTGAAGTTCCCTTACTAACCCCCATCCGATCTGCAAGGTGCGTAGCGCTCTCGGGCTGCCGCGTGAACTGTGAGATGTGGCACTCTCTGGCTACAATCTCGATTTAGTGAAGATCGGTGTTTTTATACCCACAGCTTCGATCTGAAGTTCCCTTGCTAACCCCCATCCGATCTGCAAGGTGCGTAGCGCTCTCTAGCTGCCGCGTGAACTGTGAGATGCAGCACTCTCTGGCTACAATCTTGATTTGGTAAAGAGCATATTTTTCTAACCACAGCTTCGATTTGAAGTTCCCTTGCTAACCCCCATCCGATCTGCAAGGTGCGTAGCGCTCTCTGGCTGCCGCGTGAACTGTGAGATGCGGCATTCTCTGGCTACAATCTTGATTTGGTGAAGAGCGGTGTTTTTCTAACCACAGCTTCGATCTGAAGTTCCCTTGCTAACCCCCATCTGATCTGCAAGGTGCGTAGCACTCTCTGGCTGCCGCGTGAACTGTGAGATGCGGCACTCTCTGGCTACAATCTCGATTTGGTGAAGAGCGGTGTTTTTCCAATAGCAGCTTCTGCTTCTGCTGGCCTCATCTCGGCTTGCGCAGGGTTGAAGAGAAGTAGCGCTCTCTGGCTACAAACTCGATGGGAAGAGCAGTGTTTCTCTAACTGCAACTTTTGCTACTGCTGGCCTCGTCTCGGCTTGCGCAGGGTTGAAGAGATGTAGCGCTCTCCGACTACAAACTCGATGTGAAGAGGGGGGGACCTTGCCAGGTTTCCTCGTTCCAAAAAAATAATGAATCTTAGGCGCCCTTGTTCGGACTTTTAATCGATGCTTATGCTCGGACCGATGTTTCCCTGTACCTGTGTGATAAAAGATTTTGTTAGTTCATGTTTGAGTTGTCATCTTTTAACCTGTCTATTAATGGCGTGATTTTGCTTTATCTGTTATGCCATGTTTCATTTATATTCTTTTTTATTGAGTTGTTATTCATCATCTTTCACCATTTTTTGGTTTTCCTCGTTTTGGAATATGAGTAAATGTGGAAGCATACATTTATCTGTGATATGAATGAATCATAAATACCCGCATAAATGTATAAATCTGAAAACAAAATTTTTTCACTAGAAATATCTATTTCGTACAATGTATATACAAAGTGTAAATGTACAAAAATATGACTCCCTGAATATCAGAGGGGTGTGTAGTTAGAGGGCTCATCGGGATCCTCATCATCTGATATGTGCACTGTCCCTGGAGGAGGTAGAGGCAGGGCTGGCCGTGCCAGAGGTGGAGGCTGAACCGTGGAGGGTCCTGCCCCAGCATCGCGGGTATGCCTGAATCGGATCTGAGCATAGCCATCCAAAAAAGGCTGGGTGCAAGTCCTCATGAACCCTCAGGTCTCTGATACTGTGCCTCCCAACTTCTTGAACGCCTGGCTCATCTGAATGGTCTGCTCGCTGGCGGCCTTCCTCATATGCTCTAGGCGCTGCTCTGTCTGCTCCCTAAACTCCCTCATGGTCTGAGACAAGGGTGGGAGGATCCCCTTTATCGCCTGGACCCGGGACCTCAGAGAGTCGAGTGACTCGTCGATCATCTATAGGGTCATATCAACCCTTTGAGACACCTGGTCCTGAGACGCCCTCAAATCATGAGCGAGCTGCTGCCTAAGCTTCCTCTGACCCTGGGAAACCTGCTCGATCAGCCTCGCCTGCTCATCTCTAGAAGCCTCTACGACCCGAGCCTGCTCATCTCTGAAAGCCTCTATAACCCGAGCCTGCTCCCGTGCCGTGTGCTCGATGTAGCCGGCCTGCTCCTGGGCTAACCGCTCTACCGACTTGGACTGCTCCTGAATAGCAGCCTGCTGGCGGTCTAACCTCTCATAAATAGCTCTGTCCCTCTCATCTTTTCGTCGCTCTAAGGCTGTGAACATGGACGCGAGGAGCTGAGAGAAGTCAGGCTATGCTGGCTGCTACTGTGGTGGCTCTGGCGGTGGTGCCGCGGAGGTGGATGCCCCTAGGTCGCCTCAAAAATATGGGTGATACCTCTCGGGGGGCCCGTGTGTAGTCCTCTGCACCCTGACACTCGGCGACGGGACAGGAGTCGGCGCTCTGGAAGCCGGTGAAGCGGCAAAGAGCTCATCCATCGTGAACTCCATATCGAAATCCAACGGGGTCCTAGGCTGCTCTTGCTGTGGTG
Organism: Excoecaria cochinchinensis; assembly: GCA_947683425.1. Lineage (NCBI taxonomy): Eukaryota > Viridiplantae > Streptophyta > Magnoliopsida > Malpighiales > Euphorbiaceae > Excoecaria > Excoecaria cochinchinensis. Next base: position 3,386,484 of record CANTUQ010000129.1, read on the forward strand.
GCGGTGGCACAGTCTGAGGCTGAGGCTCTGGCTCTGGGTGTGGAGGATGAGGCTGGGGCTCTGGCTGTGGAGGCTGCTACTCCGGCTGTGGAGGCTGCTGCTCCGGCTGTGGAGGCTGCTGCTCTGGCTGCTCCAGGTGGTCCGGATCTGGACCCAACGGTGGAAGTGAGAACATCCGCCGGGTCTCGTGAATGGACAGCACTCTGTAGGCCTCTGTCTGCCCTGATATCGGGGAGATCATCCCCATCTACACTGCCGCTGCGGCATCTACATGGATCCCCTCATCCAAGGGTCCTCTCAACCTGTTTGGGGTAACTCCCAACCTCAAAAGCAACCGGGTGATAACTCCTCCCACTATCACCACCGGTGTCAACCCTCTGCCAACTCTGGTCAAGTTAGCCAAGATCTCATGGCTAATGTTGAGGTGCTGGCCTGCCACCATAGCCCAAAGGCTCCAGATCTCGGCCGCGTTAAGCGACCCTGGATTACCAGCTCGACCAAGGTATGAACTGGATAGCACTCTGTGCAAATACCGGAGTGCCTGAGACACCAGTACGGTGCTCTTCGCTGTGTCATGATCATACAACACTCCCAGTAGGGCAATGGCTGCCCAGTGGGCGCATCTCACCGCTCGCCGTGGGATCTCGACCCCCTCCTCTATTGGGAGCCCCATGGCCTGTGCGAATCTCTGCCTGGTAATACTGTAATGGTCACCGTCGAACCAGAACTGGACCACCCCGGGCTCGGTATCTGACCTTTGAAAATCGCCATAGCGGAGGGTGGCTAGGACCTGGCGAGTAGCCTCTGGGAAAGTTTGGAAAGCGGGGTCAAGGAACTCTGTCCACCCGGTACCCTCGACAAGCATATCAAACTTTGGGGCCATCCCAAGGGCCTCTAGGAACGGCCGGGACACGAAGCAGCTAGCTCGAAGCTCTACCTGAGCCAACGCTCTATATCTCTGAGCTGACTCATCGTCCATCCAACTCGGAACTATGACCTCTGGCTGGGCCTGCGGTGCTCTGCGTCTAGGAGGCATCCGGTAAGAGAAAAAAATTAGATAGCAAAAATTTGACAAAACAGGTATTATTAGACTTACTTTCAAGGTGAAAGCCCATTCAGGCCTCACCAGAGCAATGGCGGCCCGAAAATGAGATAAAAAAAACTGATAATAAATAAAAAGGGGCAAACGTCTTGTCAAAGGAAGTCGCCCAACATGCTTCGCACATATCAAAACAAAAGAAACATGCAATTGGCATGGAAATATTTAAAGCGAATAAAAATGGGCTTCCCAGGCCCCAAGGCATGCATTATACACAAAAAAATTCAATTTAGAATAAAAAGTAAAAATTTGGGCAGCACCCCGGCAAGGGTGTGCCCAACCTCCTGCATAAAAAGGCATCAAACTAGGCCTCAGGCCTCAACAACAATATATGCACATAAATAGGACGCACCCCGGCAAGAGTGTGTCCCCAATCAACACAAGATAATGGCCCCAGGCCTCAACAACACCGAATAATGCGCTTAGAAAGCATAATCCTAAAGCAACAAAGTTATAGAAGAATTCTATTCTTATGTGATCATGCAAAAAATCAGATTAATTAGACCACAAAAAGTAATAAATGAATAAATAAATAAAGAAAATGGGCAGCATCCTCCCTAAATTTTTAAGGCATCTAAAGCATTCTAATCATTTCTAAGGTTAAAGGAAGAAGAAATGAAGAAAAAATAAATTGAATTAAAGAAATAAAAAAAGTAGTTATTTTACTTACTTGAAGTTGCGAAAAGTGTAGAAAATCGAAGAAATATGAATGTCTGAGCATCCGGTGAGTGGAGAACGCGAAAAAATGAAGAAATCGCAAGAAAAAATGAGAAAGAAGGCTTAAAATGCTAAAAAAACTGTTTTGGAGAGGAAGAGTGAAAGTGACACCGTCGTTGGTCCGTCTGTCACTCGCCCTTATATAAAGTTTCGTGACCGACGGGCTGGGCATCTGTAGGAGCGACCGACAGGCAGGCCGTCTGTCTCTCAATAAATACGAGTTAATGCGCGTGATGAATGCAATGATGACGTATGCATCTGCCAGGTGGATCTCTACCGACGGGCAGGCCGTCTCTTAGGAGAGGCGGGTAGGCCGTCGGTGACACCATCCTATAAATTCTTACAAAATTTTGCTCCTCTTGTGTCTCTTCATTTTCCAACATCTTGAGCCTTTTATTTTTCCTAGCATGTCTTCCTCTCTAGCCCAAAAAATGCACCGTATCTTAGATGACAAGCACACTTGGGAAGAAGGCGCCCTTTCCTCTCAGTCTGGGCTAAAATACCTATGTCGGGTCAAAGTTGATCAGAACCTTCTTCTGGCGGCGACCCACTTCTGGAACCCCCGGTTTCACGTCTTTCGGTTCACCTACCAGGAATTGTGCCCTTTGTCTGAAGAGCTAGCTGCTATTCTCGGAGCCTGGTTCCCTCCTTTAGCAAGAGCAGCCACCTCCCCATCTTACCAAGCAAAGACGGCGCCTCTTGCAAATATCTCAACGGGTTCTGCTTGGCTACTGCCTGAACTTTGTATGAGTGGAAGTAATGTCTCAGTTTCTTTGACGCCCAAATCACTGCGAGGCAGATTTTCTCTACTTCAGCATATTTTATCTCATAAGCCAGGAACTTCTTGCTAAGGTAATAAATTGCAAATTCCACCCTAAATTTATCCTCTTGAGCCATCATGGCGCCCACAGAACTGCCCTCTATCGCCAGATACAGAATAAGCGGTTTGATCGGTTGCGGTGGCCTAAGCACTGGCGGGTTCAATAGATATTCCCTGATGCTATCAAAGGCTTTCTGGCAGTCTCCGTTCCAGACCTCAGGTTGATTCTTTCTAAGCAGCTTAAAAATAGGCTCGTATATTGAAGTGAGCTTGGCAATAAATCGGCTGACGTACTGCAGCTTGCCCAGGAAGCTCCTTACATCCTTTTCCTTTTACGGCACGGGCATCTCTCTGATGGCCTTCAACTTGTCCGGGTCAATTTCTATTCCCTTCTGGCTGACGATGAGTCCCAATAGTTTTCCTGAAGTCACTCCGAAAATACACTTCTTGGGGTTAAGCCACAGATTGTACTTACCAATCCTGGTGAAGAACTTCTCTAGAGCTTCGAAGTGGCCCTCCCAGGTGGCTGATTTGACCATCATGTCATTGACATACACCTCCACCTCCTTGTGGATCAGGTCGCTTAGAATCTTGGTCGCCATCCTCTGGTATGTGGCCCCTGCATTTTTCAGGCCGAAAGGCATAACCCGGTAGGCGTAGGTCCCCCATTCTGTGATGAAAGCGGTTTTAACCCGGTCAGCTATTTTGTTCAGGATCTGGTTGTAGCCCACATAACCATCTCCGAAGCTGTACATCGCGCAGTTAGCGGCACTGTCTATCAACACATCGATATAGGGTAGTGGAAAATCATCTTTAGGGCAGGCCTTGTTCAGATCTCGATAATCCACACACACCCTGACCTTCCCATTCTTCTTCGCTACAGGGACCACATTTGCCAACCATGTAGGATACTGCACTTCAACAAGGAACTTGGCCTCAATCTGCTGCCGAATTTCCTCCTTGACCTTGTCTGCCCACTCTGGCCTGAGCCTTCTCAACTTCTGCTTCACAGGCTTATAGTCTGGATAGGTCGGGATAGCATGTTCTGCTACGTCTCGGTCGATTCCTGGCATGTCCTCATAGGTCCAGGCAAAGACTTTTTCATGTTTTCTTATTATTCTCTCAAAATTGTTTCTCTCATCAGGAGTTATATTTGATGCTATTAGAATTTCTTTCAGATTTTCCGAGGTTCCAAGATTAAAAGGTGTTGTATCAGTGGAATCGATGTCAAAAATTGATGAAATATGATCATGTTCATGCATGTTGAAATCATTGGAAACATCGCACAAGTAAGAGAAATCATTTGCCTTGTTAATAATATTATAATTGTCATTTACATCATAAAAAAGTTCTGGAATGAAAAGACAGTCTAAACTAGAGTCTTCTTCTGCCTCTCTACAGGTTGGTGCTACTGCAGCTTGTTCATTGGCTTCCTGATTCAGTAGAGGCCCTTCAGGTATATCTGAGGAAATCTTCAAATCCCCCATCTTCAGCTCTATTTCTGACATCTTCTCTTTCCCTTTCAGCCTGGCAGCTAACATATTCTCGGTGACAACCTCTTCAGGCTCGCATCTGTCCCAAGTGATGCACTGAGTCATGACCTCTTCATCCCAGAAGTTCTCAGCGGTCTTGATAAACCCGACATGCCAGTCAAATACGTCGTTAAAGATCTCAAATCTGGGGACAATCCTCCCCTTCACCCATTGCGGCTCATCTTCGCCAGTATAAGCGCACACTGAGGATGCTGGTACAAAGCTTTATGAAATACGAGGAATCTTATCTATCGTCTTCTTCTTGCCAAAACCGCCTCTGTACCCCAGACCCTTCCGGTTCTTCTGACCTCGACTGGTGATCGCAGTCTGCAGCCCTTGAGAGTTTCTACCCAAACCAGCCCCAGGGAGATAATGCATCTTTTTCATCATATTAACCACAGCTGGGTTATCCACCGACCCGTGCTCTCCTCTTATCATGGACACGTGGAAGCCACTAAATGGCTAATTAGCAATTTCAAGCGCTGAGACCTGATTCTCCCTGGCTGCCTTGATAGTCACCACCTCCCCTTCATGTGGGAACTTTATCATTTGATGCAGCGTGGATGGCACTTCTCCTAACTTATGAAACCAAGGTCTCTCGAGCAGGGCTGAGAAGTTAGTTGGAATGGGCAGAACCACAAATTCTACTTCCACCTCAATGGTTCTTGTCTTGACCAGGATCTTAAATGTTCCCGAGGCTTGCCTCCTTGAATTATCATAGGTTGTGATAGTCAGATCTGATCCACTGAGCTTATCCTCACTTAAACCAAAAGCCTGAAGAGCTATCAGAGGGCACACATTGATAGAAGACCCATCGTCCACCATAACGCAAGCGATGTGCTTATCGTTAATCTGTGCTTTGATGTACAGGGGTCGGTTATGATTGCGGCCTTCGACCGGTAGGTCGGCATCAGAAAAAACCAATCTCTCCTCCGATCCTCCCTTGACTAGACCCAAAAGCTCTGATGGGGAAATTGTGGTGGCAACAGTGGTCTCAACCAAAGCCTCTACTACCTTCTGCCTATGAGAAGGGGACTGTCTCAAGAGATCCCAGATGGATATTTGAGCTGCAGTCTTCTTCAACTGCTTAACAATCTGATTCTCCTCTGGCCCTTTTTTCGTTGGCGTCTGCGCTGGTTCCGGTACCCTCGTAATCTCAGGGACCACTCTCCCACTTCTTGTCACAGCCCCTATCTCTTCTTCATCCTCATCATATCTCCACAAATCAGGATTCATCTCTTCCTCCTCTTCGGCCTCTCCACCGCTCTCGCTGCTTGACCAATAATCAAGGGTCGCCACGACTGCTTTCTCCTCCCTATCCACGGAATGAACAACAACAATACTCTCGCTCCCATATAAATCTTGCAGCACGTACCACTCTGGCAAGCTAGATCCGATCATAAACACTGGTGGTGGCATGGCGTTATAACCAGGCTTCTTCTCAGATTCCCCCTTCTCAGGGTCAGAAATTTGCTTGCTATCAATCAGGTCTTGAATGGAGTGCCTCAGCGCCTTACACTTGTCTGTTAGATGGCCTGAGTGTTGATAAAACGCACAGAATTTATTATCCTTGTGCCCAGGCTTCCCTTGCGTCATAGCAGACCTAGGAGCTAAGGGCTGCAATTTCCCTTCCTTCATCAACCTCCTCAAGACCCAAGATAGTGGTCTTCTTAAGTTCAAAAACTTCCTCTGGGTAGTTGCTTCAATAGCAGACACCTCAACTGTTCTTCTAGTGCTACCACTAGGACCAGCTGGCCTACTGGTTCCTTGACCGGTATTAGCTCTCTTCGCAAAATTATCATTGTTAGCCTTCCGAGTCAAGAACTCTCCCTCCGCTTCAATGGCTATATCCTTGAGAGACTCCCAGTCCTTCAACCCTTTCATCTTCAAGCCATCCTTCAAGTACGGGCTTGCGTTCTTGATAAACAAACGGATCTGGTCCTGGGTGTCTGGCTTTCTCCGCATTTCCATTACTCGGTTTCGCCAGCGGGTGAGATAATCATGGAAAGATTCTTCGGCCTTTTGCTGGAGCAGTTCAAGATCTTTAAGAGTCACCTCCATCCTGGTGTTGCAATCATACTGTCTCAAGAACTCCTCCGTGAGCAGATCCCAGTCTTCTTTAGTCCAGTGATTGAGACTATGATACCAGTCGATGGCATGAGCAGTCAGACTCAGACAAAAATATTCCACCTTCTGCTTCTTGGACAACGTGGTCCCTTTCATGACCAGAGAGTATTGTTTCACATGAGCAGTTGGGTCAGAAGTACCATCAAATTTCGGCACGTCTGGCATCTTGAAGTTGTAAGGAATCGAGTCTTCTCCCTCCAATTCCTTGTCCTCTGGGTTCATCCCCTGACCCCTGCTCAGTATATGGGCCATGGCTTCAAACCTCTCTTCCATCTTTTTAAAAATGAAATCATCAGTCTGAGGTGACTTCCCTCTTTCAGATGCAATGCTCATCTTATCACCTTCGGTATCCCTACCATCATCAATCCTCAGTACAGGCCTCCTTCTCTGCTCTCCCAAAGCTACTGACCTCAGCTCTACTGGCGGCGGCAGAACGGGCTCTTCTCGTCTCTCAGCTCTCTCTTCCTCTGGCTCATTCTGTCTCACAGGAGGAGGAGGAGGATTCTGCGGAGCATTCTGTTGCACCAGAGCAGTCAACATATTCATCATTCTGCCCTAGAATTCCTCAAATCACCGGCCCACTTCTTCCGCGATCATGGCCCTGGTGGCGTCATCCCCCCTAGGCGAGTTTTCCATCTCAGTTACAGTACAACTGACTTCTGATAAGATTTCTGGTAGGCCCTCTCTATCTGACAGTTCAGAAACAGGAACTCAGATCAATCGTCTAGTAGGTGATCTAGTCCACCTGGGCAGATCTATGATGGCTGCAGGGACAAGGCGTTAGATATGATGCATGAAATGCAGGTGTAATGAATAGTCGTGATATGCGACATTCACAGAGCACAAGCAAGCAAGTAGGTCATTCCCCCCTTATTTCTCCCACACACGTGGTTGTGCAGTCTCTTTCCTAGGCGGGATTAGCCCAAGGGTCAACGAGGGACCCAATGGACATGCATGGTGCACGGCGAAAAACCGGCAGCATGACACTCCTATGCTAATGTACAAGCGGATGGATAATGATCGTCATGTATTTAGACGTTCCACAAATTTTGACATGGCCCTACCGGGGCATGAAAGCCTTTGGCTTGGTTACCAAGCGAGACATTTGGACTCACCTAATACATGAGGATCCATATAGCAAGCATGGAATTAGGGTTCATATCACCTGTGGGAAGTAGCTACGGCCATTACATGAGCTTTGGATAAGGGAGATGTTACTTTAGGGCTACCAAAGCATGATCCCTGCTGACAGGTCTAGCTCATCACGAGCATAACAACCGATCGGGTCATCATTTTGATATACCATTGAGGTACGAGGCTTGGGCTGGTGATTATCCTTAACACTTCCCCAAATTGAGTGAAAATGGGGTCGTGCTTCAGGAATGAACCGGGGCTAAAAGAGGGACCAAACTAGCATATTCTAAGGCTCTAATGAGATGCGAATGCAATTTTGAGAGAAAGCAAATTTATGAATTAAATTTTAACCATAAATGTTAAATGAGGTATTTTCAAATCGAAATCTCGAACCATATCGTCCCCAGTGGAGTCGCCACTGTGACGAGCGCCGGATCCCCGCGGCCGCCTATGAGACCGCTCGCTTGAGGGCGATCGGGGCATTTGTGGGTCTGTTGACAGCTTGCAATAAATCGCAAGTGCGTCTATGTTGGGCAACAAGGAGGTTTCATGGAGTCGCCACCTAATAGAACATTGGGAAAGTTTCTCTCGCCTTGGAGAGCCTAAGACTGCACTTAGTATCCATTTTGGGCCAGCCAGAGGAGTCTTGGAAGGTAAACCTCTCGCCCTAAGGAGCCTAGGATTGACGCTAAAGTCTCGTGACACAAGAGGTGTCTTGGAGGGTAAACCTCTCGCCTCTTTGAGCCCAAAGACCAGAGCTGGGTTCGGGATTTCTCATCTATTTCTACCTCGATTTTTTTATGATCAAATTTTAATTATCATTAATTCGCTCTCCCTCCACACGAAGTAATTGATTAAAGGCGTATTTATTCATATTTGGAAAGCCGTAAATGGGCAAGTAAATAGTGAAAGCAATAAAGTACAATAATACAAGGAGTGGAATACAACTCCCTTTTATAAATGTGCGATACATACACGAATCGGGGTATTATTTATTTTGAGGACTTTGGTCCTCGCATGCATCATTATTAAAATTGGATGTTTTTATTGTGATGATTTTTATTGGATAAAAATAGGACATTGGGTCCTTGCGTTTATGAAAACCTCATCTTATTGAATATAAAACATTTGATCCATTTTTATACTTAACGAGATACAAAAGGAGTATATTCATGTACATAAAATAGTCAATGAATAAATAAATGAAGGAAATAACCAAGAAAGTTAGAAAACTAAACCGGACGAAATCCTCCGAGCATGGTAGATAGCCCCTCAAGCTTAGGATATTCCAAGAAAATCAGTATGAGCTCACAGAAATTTAAATGATGCCAATATATATATAAACTCAATATAAATAAAGTCAAAAAACTTGAAAGAGATAGAAGAGATTTGAAAACATGAGAACAGGACCCAGCGACGGCCTTTCTTAGGTGACCGACGGGCGTCAGTCAAGTTGACCGACATGTCCGTCGCTCACTCAAGAGGAAGAGCGTCTGTGAGTGGGGTGACCGACGAGCGTCGGTGATGAAGATGACCCGTCGTTCACCACTGTCTCCGAAAAAAATAGTAAAAAAACTCTTTTTAAAGCCAAAAAGGGGTTTTATCACAAAATGAGATAAAAAGAGTCAAAATAGAGGAAGATAATAGCAAAAAGTTGAAAGAACAACAAAATAAGGAGCAAAGATGAAATAATATGGAGAATGAGTCCGGAATACTTACCCTCAGATAATCCTTTAATGATATTCTTGATGTTGATTAGAGCCCCGCGCGTTCCACGAGAAGCAAAATGAAGGATCGAAAAAAGGAAAATAGATTATTTCCTCCTCAAACCCCTCAAAAGATTGACTTTGGAATCAAAATTTAAAGAAAACTAATTAGTTTTAGTTCCTTTTTAATGATTTGATCCTCTAATTAAAAGAAATTCTTTGATGAATGTGTTTGCTGGAAGAGAGAGAAAATGTGCTTGAATTTTGGCAGAATTTCCCCTCTTGAAAATTTTTAGAACCCTTTTTAAGAGAAAATCCGAAGCTTTTATAGGCCAGGCATGACCGACGGGAGTCGGTGTATGGAGGCGGGCGTCGGAAGAATCCTTCTGACACAAGGATTCATCCGACGGCCCTGCCATTTCCACCGACGGGCGTCGGAAACGTTGCGTGCTCCGGGAAATCAGGTGGCGTGCCCGGAAGAGACGGTGCATTCCGACGGGCGTCGAAAAATACCACAGGCCGTCTGTGACCCTAAGCGACGGGCTAGCCCTCACAGACGGGCTGGCCGTCTGTGGAGGAAAATATACCTTTTGACTCAAAAATTCCCTGTTTTCTCCCCCTCTGCCTATGAAAGGTGAAAAGACTCGTTTCTCATGGAGCACGGGACTAAAACCTCCAAATCCAAACCATTTATACAGGCTCGGATATTGATTTCATCATAGGGTAATCTCTGATCCGGACCGCTCCGGGACACGGTGCTTATAGCATCCCTTGCGCTTTTAGCAGTCTGTAGCAGACTCGGTGCAGTCCTCTAAGAGGGCATCTCTTTCGCTTTTAGCAGTCTGTAGCAGACTCGGTGCAGTCCTCTAAGAGAGCATCTCTTGCGCTTTTAGCAGTCGGTAGCAGACTCGGTGTAGTCCTCTAAGAGGGCATCTCTTACACTTTTTGTAGTCTGTAGCAGACTCGGTGCAATCCTCCTTTTGCGTTTTTTGTAGCCCGGAGCAGGCTCGGCGCATCGTCATCTACGGATGGCAGCTGCACTTTTAGTAGTCCGTAGCAGACTCGGTGCAGTCCTCTCTTGCACTTTTGGTAGTCTGTAACAGACTCGGTGCAATCCTCCTTTTGCATTTTTTGTAGCCTGTAGCAGGCTCGGCGTATCGTCATCTATGGATGGCAGCTGCACTTTTGGTAGTCTGTAGCAGACTCGGTGCAATCCTCTTTTTGCACTTTTGGTAGTCTATAGCAGACTCGGTGCAATCCTCCTTTTGCGTTTTTTGTAGCCTGTAGCAGGCTCGGCGTATCGTCATCTACGGATGGCATCTGCACTTTTAGTAGTCTGTAACAGACTCGGTGCAATCCTCTTTTTGTATTTTTTGTAGTCTGTAGCAGACCCGGCGCATCACCGTCTTAGGATGGTTCCCTGGCACTTTGTAGTCTTGTCAGCGACTCAGTACAACTCAAGAGGATGAATCACAGCACTGTTCCCGAGGGAGCAGCTGGAAGGAGGAAGCCTCAGGTATGCGCTTCTTTCCTTTTTCTGAATTTTGGCTCACCTAGGCACCCACACACTAGCCTCCCTAAAATTGGGGGCAACTGTAGACACCGGGTCCCGAGTAGCCTTGATCAGGATTATCCAATGATGAAATTAAATGTGCCGATCTATAGGCAAAAAGAATGAAGTTGGAAGTGATGATTTCCTTGTCGATTTGTTGTTTTAAAATTAAATAAAAATGTATTTCAAAAATATTTTTAAAGTATTTTAAAAATTATTTTGTGATGAAAAAAGTGAGTTTTTAAATTATTATATTTTATAGAAAATAATAAAAAAAAATTCACGCAAGTGTCGGGCTGCGGCAGCGCTGGGCGCGCGTCGCAGCGCCCCAGCGTGCAAGCGGAGCGCGCGCTTGGCATTCTTGCACGCGCGGCGCGCGGGTGCGCGCTCACGGGAAGCCCGTCGCGCGCGCCGATGGGGCGCCCCTCGCCCCTGTGCGCCCGTTTGCGCCCGTTTTGGTCTTTTTGGCCATAACTTCTTCATTTTAAATGCTTTTTAACTCATTTTTTTTGCATAATTCAATTCAAAAATCCTTTTATCTTCCAACCCAATAAATTCAGTTGTTTTTTGTAGTTATGGAAATTAATTTCTCAATTAAAAAATCTGATTTTTGAGGGGAATAAAAAGGGTTTTTTATTGAGAATTGGGGGGATTTTCTTTAGAAAATATTTTTCTTCTTCTTTTTTCTTTCAAGAACAAATTCTCTCAATTTTTAAAGGAATTTCTAGCAATTCTTGAGACAAAAAAATAACAATTTTTGTTCTTGACAATTTTCTTATTTTCAATTAACAATTTTCTACTTTGAGACAAACAAATTAATTGTTTGTTCTTGAGTAAAATTCATCTTTCAATATTTTATTTTTCTAATCATATTCTTCAAATCAAGACAAGGAATTGTATCATCTACCTTCATTTCTTCAAGATAAATTTGAGGGTAATTATTCTTGGCTCAATTTCTTAAATTAATTTTAATTTCATTCTTTTGTTTTTATTTAATTAGTTAATATGTAAATTATTTTAGTTCTATCATTTTCTTCTTATTTTCTTATTCTTTTGATTTTATTTAATTAATCATCATGTAAATTCTTTTAGATATAATATTTAATTGTTCATATTTCTTATTTTTTATTTAATTGTTCATACTATTATTTTTTGTTCTTATTTCTTCTTTAATTGTCCATGTTCATATTATTGTCATCATTTTTATTCACAAATAGTATTAGTATTATCATTTAACATGTTTTAGCATAATTGGCTTATCTTATTTTCATTTTATTCTTCCATATTTTATTATTATTATTATTATTATTATTATTATTATTATTATTATTATTATTATTATTATTATTATTATTATTATTATTATTATTATTATTATTATTATTATTATTATTATTATTATTATTATTATTATTATTATTATTATTACCATGTGCTTATGTGATTGTCCATATTATTATTGGTATTATTATTTTCATGCCTTAAACATGCCATGTTGATTTTATTTCCTATTGTTCTTGCATGTTTATATGATTGTTCATCTTCTTTGATGTTGTTGTTATTATTATTATTATTATTATTATTATTATTATTATTATTATTATTATTATTATTATTATTATTATTATTATTTTATTGTTCATATTCTTTGTTATTATTGTGTTATTATTATTGTAGTTATTACCTTCATTAGTATTATTATTATTATTATCCTTATTCTTGTTTTTTTTTATTATTACTACTATTATTTGTATTTCTTATGCATGCTGATTTTTATTATTACCTTTGCTTTTTATACATGTTGGATATTGTTATTATTATTTTCTTTTTTTACACATGCTGAATTTTATGTTTGTATTTTCTATTCATGTTTTTTGCATGTTGTGTTTTATAATTATTATTTTATATTTGCTTATGCATGTTGGCTTTCATCAATATTATTAATATGTTTTATGCATGCTGATTTTTATTATTTCTTTTGCTTTTTATGCATGATTGGATGTTATTGATGTTATTTTGTGTTTTTATGCATGTTAAATTCTATCATCATTATTTTATGCTTTTTATGCATTTTAAATTTTATTAACACTATTTTATGTTTTTTTAGCATGTTGATTTTATTAATTTGTTAAATTGCATATTTTTATTATGTCATTTTAATTGGCTTGTCATACATGATGCAATTTTGTTTGCATTAATTTAATTATTTTCATGTTATATGTTTAATTCATTTTTTATTACTAACTTCATTTTCATTTGTTTTTATTTTCAATACTCATTTTTTATGTGTGAGTTTTTGCCAAATGGGAGCCCATGAAGATTTGAAGATCCATTTGGGAGTTGATTTGTTAATTTTTTTATTATTTTCATTATTTTGCTTTCATTATTTTATTTTTTTTAATATGTAATTTGTAATAAATTATTTTTATGCACGTTAATTAAAAAATTACAAAAATATTTCTATTAAACTAAATTTGGTTTTATTTAATAAAAATGGGACCAATGTCCTAGATTTTTCATCCAAAATAAATTATCACTTTAAAATTATTTTCTTTAATTATGCATGAGAGGACCAATGTCCTCATTTTAATAAATAGCCCGATTTATGTATGAATTGTATTTTATTTACAAACGGGGGTTGTATTCCACCCCTAGTTTTATTGTAATTTATTTTGTTTTCATTTATTTTATTTATCACTTTTTATTATGTGTTTGACATGCGCGTTTAATTAAATTGCGTGAAAATTGAATGAGAAATGGGATGAAATACTAGATTCAAAACTCACTTATAAACTTAACCAAAGGTATGAATAATGGGAAGTCCCGAACCTTCTCTGGTCTTTGGGCTCAACGAGGCGAGAGACCTATTTCAATGGGATCTCCAAGACACTTCTTGTGTCCCGTAAAAAGGGTTTAGCTTGCCTAGTCCTAGGCTCCACGAGGCGAGAGGGCCCTCCTAATGTTCTATTAGGATGGGACCTCCAAGACCCCTCTGACTTACCCAAAATGGACATAGCAGCGCCGTCTTAGGCTCACTGAGGCGAGATGAACTTTCCCAATGTTTTATTGGGTGGCGACTCCATGAAATCTCCTTGTTGCCCAAAATAAACGCACTTGTACATACCTTACAAGTTTTATGAACCTCTCCTGATCGCCCTAAAGCAGGCCTTCGGGAAGATACGGGGTTCGACGCGCGTCACACATGGGTCTAAAATCCTAAGTTCGGTTTGCTTTTCCATTCCGGAGCCAAACAACCAAAAACCTAATTATCTCACTCCCCACTCTAGTTTTAAACCATACAATCCTGTACATCTAGATTTCCATTCCGAGGTAGTCCAAATGATACAGCAAAAAATGATAGAAAAACTGAGTGTAACATTCATGGCATTCAATCCATACAAACTCAACAACCAACAAAGATACATGATACAAATCATTCTTCAAAGCTGGAAACTAACTCGAGAAAATAAATCCCATGAATTGACAATAAGAAATAATGAAATAAACAATTCATTCATATATTTAAAATCAAAAGATATTTAGAATTCACATCATGAGTAGGGGATTCAAAGATCCCCCAAAAAACTAAGAAACTACTAATGATCCATTACAAAATCAAAAGGAAAAAGGAAAGAATAAACCTAGAAATTCATTGAGGAAGAACTCCCGGTTGAATCCCACATTCTTCAATCTTCTTCTTTGAATCGTCGATGGAAAATAGCTCAAAACTATGGAGATCCGAATATAAATGCTATGTATTGAAATTGATCTATGCATTTTTAATATAATTCTCTCAATTTGTAATTTAAATATAAAGAAAAATATTGCAACCCTAAATTAAGAACAATGGAAAAGCTTAGAAAAATTTCAGATCTAAAAACCCTATTTGAAAATCTGCCCAAAATTGAACTCCCCCGCAGCCAAACAGCAATCTAGTATTTATAGATCCAGAGGGGTCACGGTGGCAATGAAGTGCTTGTCACTGTGAGGAACCATGGGTCAAGGTGGCAACCAAATGGTTGTCACCGTGAGGCTGTCGAAGGAACGAATCTGCCTGGATGCACATGAGGGGGTCACGGTGGCAACCAACTTTGTTGACACCGTGAGGTACTCGACTTCAGCTTCTGTCTTGGAATTTTCTATGTCACGGTGGCAATGAATTTTGTTGCCACCGTGATCTACTCTAGCCTTTGATTCTGTTTTGCAAGATTTCATGTCACGGTGATAACCAGAAGTGTTGCCACCGTGATGTACTTCCTCATTACAATCTGCTGGATGAAATTATATGTCACGGTCACAACCAAATTGGTTGTGACCGTGAGGTATGTATGACCAGACTTCTACTTTTGATAAATTCATATGTCACGGTCATAACCAATTTGGTTGTGACCGTGAGGTACCTAAAAATCCTGCAATCACAAATTCAAACTCTATTAAAATGCTACCCAAAGTGCATAAAAATCTAATTTAACTAAAATTGACAAAATTAACCAAAAGTAATCACAACACAACAATAAACACAAATAAAAACCCAAAAATCATATGAAAATACTAACAAAACTAAGTACTAAATTGAAGTTACCACACAACTATCCCACTCACATGCAGAATTTCCCACTCACTCCCTGGAAAAGTTCTCTTTAGTCCCTCAATTCTAATTCTTCTTCCAATAACTTATAATCCTTTCAATTAAGTCCTTGATCACTTAATAATTATTTTCAAACCAACTCTTTGGCACCTTTATTAATTAATTATGCCTTAAATCCTACCAGGGTATACTTTTGGTTGTTACATCTAATGCTCCTCAAGTTAGTCGAGGTAGAGGTAGCGGTGGAGGTCGAGGTGGTCGACCTAGAGAGGGAGCTCCATCAGAGTTGGTAGATCATCCTCAGATGGGGCCAGCTAAGGTATATGCTATGAGAGCTTAGGAAAAGCAAGATGCGCCAGATGTGATTGCCGGTAAGTTTCTACTCTGTGATACTGAGATGTATGCTCTGATAGATCCTGGTTCCACACACTCATATTTGTGCTCAAATAAGTTATTTGATAAGTTGCATGATATTGATCAGTTAGATTATGAGATTTATGTGACCAATCTATTAGGGCATATTGTCAATGTAAGTAGAGTGTTTAGGAATTGTCCCCTGTCGGTCCAAGGTGTAGAGTTCCCAGCAGATTTGATAGATTTACCTTTTCAAGAGTTTGATTTGATTTTGGGAATGGATTGGTTAAGTAAGCATCGAACAGTGGTCAATTTTCATAGGAAGACTATTGTGTTGCAAGTTAGAGATCAGTCTTCAGTTGTGGTTAAGGGTTTAGGCTCGGGTTCTTTGGGGAATGTAATTTCTGCTATGCAAGCTAAGAGGTTTATGAGAAAAGGTTGTGAGGCATTTTTAGCTGTAGTGTTGGATTTTAAGCACAGTCAGGTTAAGATTGAGGATATCCTAATGGTTAGAGAGTTTGAGGATGTGTTTCCTAGTGAGTTGCCTGGGTTACGTCCGGAGAGAGAAGTGGAGTTGTCCATAGAAATAGTGCTGGGTACTGCCCCTTTTTCTAAAGCACCTTATCAAATGGCTTCTGTAGAATTGAGGGAACTTAAAACTCAATTACAAGTGCTATTGGATAGAGTCTTTATTAGACCCAGCATATCTCCTTGGGGAGCTCCGATGTTGTTTGTAAAGAATAAGGATGCTATGTTAAGGTTGTGCATCGATTATCGGCAAATTAAAATGGTTACTTAAGTACCCATTGCCTAGGATTGAGGATTTGTTCAATCAGCTCAGAGGTGTAGGAATCTTTTCTAAGATTGATCTTCGGTCTGGGTATTATCAGCCTTAGGTTAAGGATGAAGACGTGGCTAAGACTGCATTTCAAATGCGATATAACCATTATGAGTTTTTTGTAATACCGTTTGGTTTGACCAATGCACCTGCGGCTTTTATGGATTTGATGAACAGAGTATTTAGTCCATATCTTGACCGATTTGTTATAGTATTTATTGATGACATCCTAGTTTAATCAAAAAATGAGAGTGAGCATGAAGAGCATCTTTAAATAGTGCTTCAGGTGTTGAGGGATCACCACTTGTTTGCCAAACTTAGCAAGTGTGACTTTTTGCTTAAAGAGGTGTCTTTCTTAGGTCATATTATTTTGGCTAAAGGTATTCAAGTTGATTCGGTTAAGATTGAGGCAATTGTGAATTGGAAGGTGACTAGGAATGCATCAGAAGTGAGAAGTTTCTTAGGTTTTACTGGGTATTATTGTCGGTTTATAAAGGGGTTTTCAGTCATTGCTACTCCTATGACTAGACTATTGAGAAAAGGGGTCAGATTTGAGTCGTCTGATAAGTGCCAGGCATGTTTTAAGCAGTTAAAGAGATTATTGATCGAAGCTCTTATACTTACTCAACCAATTTTGGGTAGGGAGTTTGTGATGTACAGTGACACTTCAGGAGTTGGGCTTGGCTGTATTTTGATGCAAGAGGGTAAGGTTATGGCTTATGCGACTCATCAGTTGAAGCCTTATGAGAAGAATTATTCAATGCATGATTTAGAGTTAGCAACTGTGATCTTTGCTTTGAAGATTTGGCGATATTATCTATATGGGAAAACGTATAGGATTTTCAAAGACCATAAAAGTTTGAAGTATCTCCTCAAGCAAAAGGAGTTGAATATGAGGCAATACCGTTGGTTGGAACTATTTAAGGATTATGATTGCATTTTGGAGTACCCTGCGGGCAAAGCCAATATTATTGTGGATGCTTTGAGTTAGAAGTCGATTTCGACCTTGTTATTGCAATGTTTCAAGTGGAGATTGGATTTGGATGGGGCTTTGGATACCCAATTGAAAGCTAAACCGTCTTTGAGGCAGTTGATTGTTGATGCCCAGAAAGATGATGTGAAGGTGCAGCAAGTATTGCAAGTGATTCAGAATGGTAAGCAATCTAAGTTTTTGATTTTGGGTGGGGTGCTTATGTATATGAATCGTTTGTGTGTGACCGAGAATGAGGAGTTAAAGAAGAAACTTTTGCTTGAGGCATACACTACAATCTTTACTATGCATCCCGGTAGTGAGAAGATGTATTGAGATCTGAAGTAGTTTTATTGGTGGTCTGGGATGAAGAAAGACATTGTGGAATTTATGGCTAGATGTCTGACTTATCAGTTGGTAAAGCCAGAGCATAAAGTTCCTATAGGACTGCTCAACCCTTTACCCATTCCTTAGTGGAAGTGGGACGACATCACTATAGATTTTGTATTAGGATTATCATTGACTCAGAGGAAGCATGATTCAGTTTGGGTCATTGTGGATCGACTTACCAACTCAGTGCATTTTCTACCAGTTAGGGTGGATTATTTGATGGATAAGCTAGCCGATATCTAAGTGGATAAGGTAGTCAAAATGCATGGTATCCCATTGTCGATAGTGTTAGATCGGGATCAAAAGTTCACATCAAAGTTCAGGAAAGAGTTGTAAGTGGCTCTAGGTACTCGGTTGAATTTCAGTACGGCATTTCATCTTCAGTTAGACAGTCAATCGGAATGGATTATACAGATTTTGAAGGATAGGCTCCGGGGTTTTGCATTAGAGTTGTTAGGTAGTTGGGATAAGTATGTGTTACTCAAGGAGTTTGCCTACAATAATAGTTATCAGTCGAGCATTGGAATATCACCGTTTGAAACTCTTTACGGTTGGCAATGTAAGACTCCGGTTTGTTGGACAGAATTGACTGAGCATGCTTTTATTAGTCCTGAGATGGTTAGGGATATAGAAGAGAAGATCCAAGTAGTTTAGCAAAATTTGAATGTTGCTAAGGATAGACAGAGATCCTATGCTAATTTGAAGAGGAAGGACATTCAGTTTGAGGTCAGAGATACGCTGTTTCTTAAGGTATCACTATGGAGGAAAGTGTTAAAATTTGGTAAATAGGGTAAGCTTAGTCCGAGATTTATCCAACCCTATGAAGCATTAGCTAAGGTTGGTTCTGTAGCCTACAAGTTGGCTTTACCAGTGGAATTGGCTAAGCTACATGATGTTTTCCATGTGTCTATGCTCCACTAATATAAATCGGATCCATTATATGTGTTGTTGGTTCAGGATATAAGGATTCAGCCTGATTATTCTTATGATGAGGAGCCGAAACCCATTTTAGCCAAAGAAGTTCGATAGTTGAGAAGCAAGCAAGTTCCTCTGGTTAAAGTGTTATGGTAGCATCACGGGATTGAAGAGGGGACTTGGGAACCAGAAACAACTGTGGTTTGACCGAGGTTTTACCTAGGGGTTATAATTTGTGAATGGGTCCCAATAGATGTAGAATGTGTGTAATAAGGTAATGGAAGTGGTTTCTATTAATTTTGACAGCTTTAGAGTTGAATTTTACGGTAGAACAAAAAGTGCGAATCGGATCGATATAAGTGAACCGGTGCCCAAATAGACTCCGATTGAGCTAAATATTTACAAGTGTCCTATTGTTGATGTTTTAAGATTAATGGAATTAGTTAAAATTGAAAATAAGGAGGGAAACATAGAGAGCTTTTAAAAAGTTTAAATGAACCGAAAAATCGAAATTTTTGTTTAAATTGGTCGGACTACCCCGGTTGGACTGGTTTGGTTTATTTATTTTTCCATCAATCATTCCCCAAATTTTCACTTCATAGATAATAGTCAGCCCCTCTACTATCATATTGAAGCAATTGGAGTCCTTTTTGAGCAAGGGAAATTGGAAAAATCAAGAGATCAAAGGTTAGGATAAGTTTAGACATTTATGTTTTAGGTGTTTTTAATTTGAATTATTAGTTCTTATAGGGGTTTTCAAGAGTGTTGATCATGATTATGAAGTTATTTTGCTAAAAAGAAGTGTGGATTTAATGTTATGGGCATGTTTATAATCGGCCATGGTAGGTTCTTTAGATAGGAGGAAAATTCTCAAGCTAAAGGGAAAGAGAAGCAATTCTAGAGTGATCTAAAGCTTGGAATTGAGGTTTGTGGTTAATAAATCTATACTTTTCCTTTAATTTATGTAGATTTTTAGTTTATGTTTAAGGTTAGGTATGTGGAAATGATGTGTTTAATTAAAACTAATGTCATATTCAAGATTAGTGGGCTAAATATAGTGCATAAATATAGTTAGAAAAAATTAAATTAATTTGGTATGGAAAACCTAATAGTGGTTGAATGGAATTCTTAAGGAAATCTAATGTTTTAATGGGTTTAATGCTAATAAATGATGTTTATAACATGTAGAATATGTATAATGCATGATTGAATTAATGAAGGATTTAAAAGAAATAATAATATGGGAATGTTAGTTTGGCCGAAATGGGATAATGTGGCATGAAATGGAATATAGAGTAATATATGGTATAATATTGATGTTTAAGTCATGTTTAACATGAAATGAGTGTGATTAAGTGTTAGAATAAAATTATAGTGCATGATATAAAAAATGACCATGTGGCAGAATGATAACTTTACTGGCATTTATGGGTATGTTGATAATTTATGTAATATGATGATATATGATGACTATACAATGATAGAAGCATGTGTATACAAATTGGCATGTGAAAATAGTAAGCGTGTCGAAATACACATTAGGACATAATGTGATATTAGTATGTATTTTAATGAATTATTGTCCTTAGTGATGTTCTGGTAGTGAAATCTAGTCCAGGATATATAGATGGCTAGCCATAGGGACTTCACACCGCGGTACGAGTCATAGCGACTCGATAGTGAGAGGCCAATGATGGCTTATCACATTGTACAGTGTGTAACAGTGATAGTGTAATGTAGTGTAGTGAGAAATGGTCCCATTGGGATTATTTTATAGTGAAGTGGATCTGTGGGATCCATGTTCCGCATATCCTGTCAGTAGATTTTCTATCGGGTTCATACTAGGGGCACACTGGTAAATAAATAATAAAAATGGTTAAAATATTTAAAATTGTGAAAATGAGTGAAAACATGACCAAAATGAAGTAAATAAAAACTTTAGGTGTAAAACGGTAATTTGGAGAGAAGTTGGTAAAAATTGGTAAAAATAAATTGGTAAAAATAGGTTAAAAATATAAATGGAAGGGTAAAATGGTAATTTTAATAAAATATGATGTTAAAATAGTAAAACAGTGAAAAAGTGATAAATTAGGGACGAAAATGTAATTTTGCCAAGTTATAAGTTAAAAAGGAGAAAAATGATGTAAAAAGGGTAAAATAGTAATTAAAAAAGTTAAAAAAGGGTAAAAGTGAAAAAATGGAAATAAATAAGGTTAATAGTGTAAATATTGAATAAATAAGGGTATTTTGGTAATTATATGTAAAATGGGGACATAAGAGTAATTAAAGTAAAAGAAAGGATATAATGAGTATTAATGTGTTTATGGGGATACAAATGTAATTAATAGAAAAGATGAGGACGTAAATGGAAATTAATGAGAAAATTAGGGATATGGATGGAATTAAGTAAAATGATTAGTGATTAAAGTGTAATTAATGAAAATTAAAGGATTAAGTGAGTAAATTGTATATGTATAGTTTAATTAAGTGAATAAATAATAATATGGTTAATTAGCAATTTAATGAGTGGAATTAAGTATATGAACATTAGGAGTAAATATGTAGAAAATAAGTATTTACATTATGTTAATTAAATAGGAATTTGTAGGAAATTTATAGATTGGTAACCAGCACTGGGCATTCTAATGCTCAGCACGTAGTTGTTTTTGACTGCGTGTAGGTACACGTTAGATGGAGCAGCATAGCTCAGTCTTTTTGGGGAGAGAGCAAGAAAAGCCGAAGTTGGTTTATTTTTGTGTATGTAATGGATATTGTTATGGCATGTATATACTTAAGCTAGTACTTGATTTTGGGTTATGTAATGATGTAATATATATATTATTTCGTGCGAATTATTATGACTGTGTGTTGATCTATTTGATGCGATATGGGTTGATATTGGATGATATTATTATTGTGCCCTTGCCGGGGCTGTGGTTCTTTGAAATTTGCAGGTTTAGTGCAAAATATAAGCTATTATACTGCCGAAATTTTTACTAAATGAACAGTAAATAAGACATTTATAGGTCCGTCAATAACTAAGTGATTTAGTGAAACTGTATAAGTGAGATATTGAGGGAATAGTTGGTTAAAAGATTAATTGGCATAATGGAATTGGTATTCGGTATAGGGAAAAAAATAAAATATGACCCGTAATTTCATTAAGTGATATTAAATTAATCATGGTAATCGTATAGTAGACCGAGTCGGTAGTATACGTATAGGGTATATGGGTGTTACATTTATTTTTGTATCAGAGCAAAGGTTTAGACGATTCTAAGATCAAAGTGGGCATCGATAAGTGATTATATATACATGCCAATGGAAGTAAATATTGTATTGTGGTACTAACGTATGCTTGCTCCTTGCTATAGTGTATTGATGGCATCGGATCGAAGCTATAGTGTCGGGGATGGTAAGAGTGGAGCCTCAGCCAGTGTGGGTCGAGCTGAGACTCCACGACAGCAGTCGACTCCATCAGCACCATCTCCCCTGCCGCAACCTGAATTCTTGACTATGATGGCAGATTATATTCGACATTATATTCACATGGAGATGGCACAGCAAAAGGCTCCAGTGCCAGTGCCACCTGCTACTCCAACACACAGACCGCTGATGCTGGAGCAGCTTAAAATGATGGGCATAGAGGATTTCTTTGGATGGGATCCATTGTCTCCTGAGAAACTAAAGGAGTGGCTATTTCGTATTAAGAGAATCTTCGAGATTTTGCGAAGTACACCAGAAGAGAAATTTGAGGGGATGGTATCTTTACTTCAAGGATTAGCATATTTTTGGTGGGACACTATCAAGAAACACACCTGAGCAGCTGAATTGGGAATATTTTATCGATCAATTTGAAAAGAAATATATTGGAGATGAGTATACTTCAATGCAGGATGCTTTCTGGAGACTTAGATAGGGAAACAAGATTGTAGTTGAGTATGAAATAGAATTTGAGAGGTTAAGTGTCTATCTTCATGATGTGCTGAGGACTAAGGATAGACTGATGGACAGATTCGAGAGGTGTCTCCACAACCGGATCAAGCAGATTGTTAGTGGACAGAGGCACACAGACTTGAGATCCCTTATAGCTGCAGCTATTAAAGTTGAGGCATCCAAAATAGATGAGGTAGAGAGATAGGCTCGATTTCAGCAGAAGAGAAAGCCGGGCCAGTCTAGTGGCATGGGTGGACAGAGTAAAAGATTTGGAGGGCCACCCCTATCTCAGAGTAGAGGATAAGCAGTATCGGCGCATGGACAGAAGAATTCAGCCGGCAGTGGCATTCCAGCTTCATCAATGGGGAGTGCATCTCGAGGAAGAGGTAAAGGAATGCCCCAGCAGTGTAACCATTGTGGTAGATCGCACCCTAAAGAGTGTAGATATTTATCAGTTGCTTGTTTTAAGTGTGGATCGTAGGAGCATTTGGTGAGGGATTGCCCTGATGCATTGCCACAGCCAGTTACATCACCAGCACTTGGTGTAGGTTACTCAGCACCTAGGGGGCGTGGTAGAGGGACAGCTTCGCACACAGCAGCTAGACCTCCACCACCAACATCTCAGGGACAGGGTCGCCCCTCAGGTCGAGCAAATGCAGTGAGGGCCGATGATCAAGAGGATGTGCCAGCCGTGATAGTAGCTAAATTTTCATTGTTTTTAGATTTAGTGTTTGCGTTAATTGATCTCGAGTCCACACATTCTTATATTAGCACAGATATTGCATGGGGTAATTGTAGACACCGGGTCCCAAGGCGGTCCAAGATCAAGATTACCCGATGATGAAAAGGATAATTGCCACAAGTAAAGGTGTCAAAAATCATGTTCTCCTTGTCAAAAACCTCTTTTATCCCTCTAAACAAATATTTGAAAATTTATTTGTGTATTATTCGCTTTTAAAACAAAAATGGCGGATCGGGTGAGCGAGTCGCTGGGGGCGACGTGAGCCCGAGCGCGCATCGCCGAGGGCGATGTGTGCCCGATTGGGCGCGCAAGTTGCCGAGGGCAGGGGGCACATGTCGCATCACGCATCGCGAGGCTCACACGCGGTCATCTTTTTGTTTTACTGCGTTTTCTGGTATGCATTTTCTAAATTTTGCAGTCCATTTTTCCCAGTTATTTTTGCGATTTCATGCAATTTTTGGGTAACTAAAAATGAAAGCATTCTTTGTCTCTTTCCATTTTTGGGCGAGACAGAAAATCAAAAGGAAGGCTTGTCTTTCATTTGAAGGGATCGGCATTTTTAACAATAAGAGAAGAAAACCTGCTTTTCTCTCAAGAAAAAGAAGAGTAGTAGAAGGTTTTCAAAGAAAAAAGGCTTTTAGATTTTTAAGGTTTTGATTTTTGTTCTTCTTCTGAGTTTTTTTTTTTTTCAAAAGGTTTTTTTAGTCGGGGGCTGCAATTTTGATTCAAGGAGAAAAACTGGGTTTTTCTCTCAAGCTTGGAGCAGCCGAGTGTTTTTAAAAGAGAAAATAAAATATATTCAGATTTCTTTTTACATCTGGTTTTTTCTTCTTCCTTATTTC
Source organism: Excoecaria cochinchinensis (assembly GCA_947683425.1). Taxonomy (NCBI): domain Eukaryota; kingdom Viridiplantae; phylum Streptophyta; class Magnoliopsida; order Malpighiales; family Euphorbiaceae; genus Excoecaria; species Excoecaria cochinchinensis. Next base: position 3,410,746 of record CANTUQ010000129.1, read on the forward strand.
TTTAAAAGACTTTTAAGTCGGGGATTTATTTCAAAACAAAGGGAAATTAATTTTCTTCGTTTTACATCATCCCCACCAAATATTCTTTCAACTTTTATCTGTTCAAACTTGGATTTTTCTCAAACGTTTTTGGTGTTTACTACCGGAAAACCGACAAGGGGAGCCGATCAAAACACCGTTTTTCACATCTATAATTTATGAGGGTAAACACTTGGAACCGTTCTCATTTATTTATTTTCTCTTGTATATTATTTACTGTTATTAATATTTTCTACCCCTTTGCTATTGATATCATATTTATTGTCTAACATTTTAATGTTGCTCTCCACTGTTAATGCTCTTGTATAGTTGTTTATTTAATCTTCTTGTGTTTTGCTCTAATTTGATTTTTGTGACTTTAACATTTTTATTTGCTATTGGCGTCAGCCTCCTTCTCCTTTGTTCTTGCTATTATGATTATGATTATTATTATGTTTGTTTGTGCTCCTGCTTGCGTTCATTTCCTATTATTGTTATTATCATTATTATTATTGTGTTTCATTGTTGTTATTATCATCATTAATATTATTATTATTATTATTATTATTATTATTATTATTATTATTATTATTATTATTATTATTATTATCATTATCATTATCATTATCATCATCATCATCATCATCATCATCATGGTTATGGTTGATATGTTTCTGTTGCCATTATTACCATTATTATTATTATTAGTCAACATGTTTACTACTACTATCAGTATTATCTCCATTATTTTTTATTGTGATTATTATCATCACTATTATATTCATTATTAATATGTTGCTGCATTATTATTATTGTTGTTGTTGTTGTTGCTATTTTTATTATTATTATTATTATTATTATTATTATTATTATTATTATTATTATTATTATTATTATTATTATTATTATTATTATTATTAAGTTAATATGTCGTATCTTTATTTCGTCTTTAGTTGCTTAATCCCTGGAATTATTACTAATTTTTAATATTATTTTCTGTCTGAGATTTAATTTTACTTGCATTGTGTGAGCATCTTCCTGACCACTTGGAAGGATCACAACGCGTAGAGGATCACGTCGGTTAGGTGAGACCTTTCTTATTTCCCTCCTTTTTGTTGTGCTTATTTGTAAATAATTATTTTATTTATGCATGCGTGAGATAAAAAAAATCACAAAAATATTTTTATAATTAAATCAGAATTTTTACTAATAAAATTGGGATCAATGTCCATTGTTTTAGCCAAGCAATGCAAAATGTCACAATAAAACGAAGAGTTCAATTTTCTCTAAAAATGGGATCACTCATCCCGATTTTTTTTCAAGCTAACAATCAAATAACTCTTCGACCCCTTTTCAAATAAGCACGAAGGAACCAATGTTCCTAAATCAAACAAATGCCCCGATTTATGTATGTTTTTCTTATGTTTGATTTTGTTTGATTGTTTTGAATTTAGATTCATTTTCTTTTGGGCACTTGTAATTAATTTTAGGGCAATATTATTTGATTTCCACTTGGGATTGTATTCCGTCCCAATTACCTTTTTACTCTTCTTTTGATGGGCTTGTATTCCGCCCCAATTTCCTTTGTAATTGTGTGCTTGACGTGTTTATCGCTTTCTTTTATTGCTTTATTTACCGCATTCTTTATTGCTTTCCTTTTATCGCTTTTGAATGTTTATAGTGCGCTTTCAATTAAATGCATCGATCGCGTGGGATAAGAGGTAGAATTTTAGGAATTTAAAAAATCATTTATAATTAACCAAAACATAAATAAGAGTGAAGTTCCGAACACCAATCTCTGGTCTAGACCAATAAGAGGTTAGATACCTTTCCCAATTTCTTGTAAATTGGGTGGCGATTCTAAAAAACCTCAAAGGTGCCTAAAGGGGCCGTGAGGCTAGATGGTCCTTCCCAATGTTCTATTGGAAAGGAGGCATCCAAGATGTCTCATGGTACCCAAGATCAAAAAGACGCAAACCAATCTCTCGAATCCTAAAAGCGAGTTCAACAAGGGCCTGTGCTAGGTTCGGCGTGCATCACAGTGGCGACTCCACTGGGGAACTATTTGTGACTTTGCTTTGAAAGTGTTTTGGTTAAAACGTATAATTGAGTTTTTAAAACTTAAAATTCCATCTCTTTTCGAAAATTTGCATTGCATTTTAGAGCCTTAGAGTTATGTTGGTTGGTCCTCTATTTACCTCGGTGCATTCCTAAAACACGACCCTACTTTCACTCATTATAGGGAAGGGTTAAGGATGATCACTAGCCCAAGCCTTGTACCATTAATGGTATATCAAATGGAGACTCGATTGGTTGTTATGCTCGTGATGAGCTAGACCCATTGACAGGGACCATGCTTGTGTAGACCTAAAATAACACCGACCTTGACCAAAACTCATCTAATGGCAATAGAAACTTCCACTAGGTAATATGCCCCTTAATACGATGCTTGCTATGTGGGCCCTTATATATTAAACAAATTCGAACATATTAACTGGGCACTTATCAAAGGCTTTCATGCCCCGGTGGGCTCATTTTAATCTATTTGAAGTCAAATATATAACGGCCAAAACCCATGTGCATGTGCTTTAAATTAAGAGTGTTATGTTACCGGGTGTTCACTGTGCACCATATGCGCCCATTGGGTTCCCTGTTGACCCATGAACGAAGCCCACCTAGGAAGAGACTATTCAACTCACGTGTGGGAGTTAGAAGGTTAGAAGGATCTACTTGTTCGTATGTGGTTGTGAACTGCTACATAACTCACGATCATGCATTGTACATGTCATCCATACATCATTCTAACCCCCTTTGTTTTTTAGCCATTATAGACTATTCACCTAAGAGGTTATGGGGTCCTCATAGTTGTCCAAAGAGCAAGCAAAATTTGAATTGGTTAGCAGAAATTTAGCATCTTTGCCGAAATATCCACAGGCATTGGGAATGGTTGGTCCTTCGCGATAGATTGAAGAGGCTCGTGTCTTAATTGCTCAGGAAGTAGGTGAAAGGTTTGAAAAGCTTGAAAAGAGGTTGTTGACCACAATTAAGGAAAGGTTGGATTCCATGGCACTAGTTCTTCAAGCTCAAATTACTGCAGCTACACTTAACCAGTTTGAGCTAGCCACAATAAAAAAGGATTATGCGACGATGGCTATAATATTTCCATCCACTCCCGAGCCTAGGGGCAAGGAACCACTCAACTCACCAATCGTGCAAGTGGAAAGAGAAAGAGGACTAGAGCCTTTACAGTCAATGGGCCCCCTCAGTCCCTCAAACACCAAAAGGAAACTAGCTAATCTTAAGGAAGAGATTATGAAGTCCAAGCTTACAGCAACCCAGGCACCTCTCAATAAGACCATTACTAGCCCCGCAAGTCTAGGAATTAGTTACTATGGTAATAGCAGAGGTACGAAAAGGATAGGGAAAGTACCAATGGTTGAGATGGCTCAGAGGTATTATTTTAATTTGGGCTGAACTTTGTCTTGGGTCCTGGAGGGGCTGATGAAGAAGGGGGTGTTACAGCCAATGCCTCCCAAGCCGGCTAAGACTTGGGGGCAGTTGTGACGCGCGCCGAACCCCGTAGGCCCCCGAAAACTCGCTTTATGGCGAACAGGAGAGGTTCATAAAACTTGTAAGGTATTTACAAGTGCGTCCATTTTGGGCAACAAGGAGATTTCATGGAGTCGCCACCCAATAAAACATTTAAAAATTTCGTCTTGCCTCAGTAAGTCTAAGACGGCGCTGCTATGTCCATTTTTGGCAAGACAGAAGGGTCTTGGAGGTGCCATCCTAATAGAACATTAGGAGGGCCCTCTCGCCTCGTGGAGCCTAGGACTATGCAAGTTAAAGCCTTTTTACGGGACACAAGAGGCGTCTTGGAGATCCCATCGAAATAGGTCTCTCGCCTCGTTGAGCCCAAAGACTAGAGAAGGTTCGGGACTTCCCATTTATTCATACCTTGATTAAGTTTATAATTGAGATTTGAATTTAGCGTTTCATCCCTTTTCTCATTCAATTTTAATGCAATTTAACTAAGCGCGCATGTCAAACACATAATAAAAGCGATAAATAAAATAAATGAAAGCAAAATAAATTACAATAAAACTAGGGGCGGAATACAACCCCCATGTGTAAATAAAATACAATTCATGCATAAGTCGGGCTATTTATTAAATTGAGGACATTGGTCCTCTCATGCATAATTAAAGAACATAATTTTAAAGTGATAATTTATTTTGGATGAAAAATCTAGGACATTAGTCCCATTTTTATTAAATAAAACCCAATTTAGTTTAATGGAAATATTTTTGTGATTTTTTTTAATTAACATGCATAAAAATAATTTAATACAAATTACGTATTAAAAAAAATAAAATAATGAAAGCAAAATAATGAAAATAATAAAAATTAAGAAATTAACTCCCAAATGGATCTTCAAATCTTCATGGGCTCCCACTTGGCAAAAACTCACACATAAAAATGAGTATTGAAAATAAAAGAAAAAAATAAATAAAAGCGAAGTTAGTAAAAAATTAATTAAACATATAACTTGAAAACAATTAAATTAAGGCAATCAAAATTACTTCAGATATGACAAGCCAATTAAAATGACATAATAGAAATATGCAATCTAATTAATTAACAATTTAACATGCATAGAAAAAATAACATGATAATAATAAAATTCAACATGCAAAAACAAACATAAAATAGTGATGATAGAATTTAACATGCATAAAAACACAAAATAACATCAATAACATCCAATCATGCATAAAAAGCAAAAAAAAAAAAGTAAAATCAGCATGCATAAAACATATTAATAATATTGATAAAAGCCAACATGCATAAGCAAACATAAAATAATAATTATAAAACTCAACATGCAAAAAAACATGAATAGAAAATACAAACATAAAATTCAGTATGTGTAAAAACATAAAATAATAACAACAATGTCCAACATGCATAAAAAGCAAAGGTAATAATAAAAATCAGCATGCATAAGAAATAACTAATAATAGTAATAATAAAATTAAACAAGAATAAAGATAATAATAATAATACTAATGATGGTAATAACTACAATAATAATAATACAATAATAACAAAGAATTTGAACAATCAATAATAATAATAATAATAATAATAATAATAATAATAATAATAATAATAATAATAATAATAATAATATATGAACAATTCAATTAAATATGGAAGAATACAATGAAAATAAGAAGATCCAATTATGATAAAACATGTTAAATGATGATACTAATACTATTTGAACAAAAAATGATGATAACAATATGAACATGAACAATAAATAAAAAAATAAGAATAAGAAACAATAATATGAACAATTAAATAATAGATCTAAAAGAATTCACATGATAATTAATTAAATGAAATCAAAGGAATAAGAAAATAGGAAGAAAATGATAGAAGTAAAAGAATTTACATGTTAAATAATTAATTGGAAACAAAAAAAATGAAATTAAAATTAAATTAAGAAATTGAGCCAATAATAATTACCCTCAAATTTATCTTGAACAAATGAAGGTAGATGATCCAATTCCTTGTCTTGATTTGAAGAATATGATTATAAAAATAAAATATTGAAAGATGAATTTTACTCAAGAACAAACAATTAATTTATTTGTCTTAAAGTAAAAAATTGTCAATTGAAAATAAGAAAATTCTCAAGAACAAAATTTGTTATTTTTTGTCTCAAGAATTGCTGGAAATTCCTTTAGAAATTGAGAGAATTTGTTCTTGAAAGAAAAAAGAAGAAGAAAAATATTTTCTAAAGAAAATCCCCCCCAATTCTCACTAAAAAACCCTTTTTGTTCCCCTCAAAATTCAGATTTTTTAATTGAGAAATTAATTCCCATAACTACAAAAAACAACTGAATTTATTGGGTTGGAAGATAAAAGGATTTTTGAATTGAATTATGCAAAAAAAAATGAGTTAAAAAGCATTTAAAATGAAGAAGTTATGGCCAAAAAGGCCAAAAAGACCAAAACGGGGCCGTTGGAGCGCCCGACGGCCTTCTCGTGCGCAGGCGCGCACGACAGGCAACCTATCAGCGCGTGCGTGGGCGAGCGCTGGGCGCTGCCGCGGTCGACACTCCGCGAATTTTTTTTCTATAATATATAATAATTTAAAAACTCACTTTTTTCATCACAAAATAATTTTTAAAATACTTTAAAAATATTTTTGAAATACATTTTTATTTAATTTTAAAACAATAAATCGACAAGGAAATCGTCACTTCCAACTCCATTCTTTTTGCCTATAGATCTGCACACATAATTTTATCATTGGGTAATCCTGATCAAGGCTACTCGGGACCCGATGTCTACAGTTGCTCCGAATTTTGGGGAGGCTAGTGTGTGGGTGCCTAGGTGAGCCAAAATTCAGAAAAAGGAAAGAAACGCGTAACTGAGGCTGCCTCCTTCCAGCTGCTCCCTCGGGAACAGTGCTGTGATTCATCCTCTTGAGTTGCACTGAGTCGCTGATAAGACTACAAAGTGCCAGGGAACCATCCTAAGACGGTGATGCGCCAGGTCTGCTATAGACAACAAAAAATGCAAGAAGAGGATTGCACCGAATTTGTTACAGACTACTAAAAGTGCAGATGCCATCCGTAGATGACGATGCGCCGAGCCTGCTACAGGCAACAAAAAACGCAAAAGGAGGATTGCACTGAGTCTGCTACAGACTACCAAAAGTGCAAAAATAGGACTGCATCGAGTCTGCTACAGACTACAAAAAGTGCAGCTGCCATCCGTAGATGACGATGCGCCGAGCCTGCTACAGGCTACAAAAAATGCAAAAGGAGGATTGCACCGAGTCTGTTACAGACTACCAAAAGTGCAAGAGAGGACTGCACCGGGTCTGCTACAGACTACTAAAAGTGCAGCTGCCATCCATAGATGACGATGCACCGAGCCTGCTACATGTTACAAAAAACGCAAAAGGAGGATTGCACCAAGTCTGCTACAGACTGTTAAAAGTGCAAGAGATGCCCTCTTAGAGGACTGCACCGAGTCGGCTACACACTGCTAAAAGCACAAGGGATGCCCTCTTAGAGGACTGCACCGAGTCTGCTACAGACTGCTAAAAGCGCAAGGGATGCCCTCTTAGAGGACTGCACCGAGTCTGCTAGACTGCTAAAAGTGCAAGGGATGCCATCTTAGAGGACTGCACCGAGTCTGCTACAGACTGCTAAAAGCGCAAGGGATGCCGTCTTAGAGGATTGCACCGAGTCTGCTACAGACTGCTAAAAGTGCAAGGGATGCCCTCTTAGAGGACTGCACCGAGTTTGCTGCAGACTGCTAAAAGTGCAAGGGATGCCCTCTTAGAGGATTGCACCGAGTCTGCTACAGACTACTAAAAGTGCAAGAGAAAGAGATTTGTCTCTTAAGAGACCTCGGAGAATTGCCTCCTAAGAGGTCTCGGAGATTTGCCGGCGTAGATTCTATCTTGACCTGATTGTCCAGCAAGGGTGAGTGCTAACATTGCCGTCCTTGACTAGCTTTTATGTGTGTGGCCTTCATTTGGACTTTCCTGCAAAGTTGTGTGCACAGGAATATATGCAAGAGATTGTGCATGCAAGAGTAAATGGCCACATGCAGATATTTGCTAAAGAATGGTATGAAATGCATTATGCAAGAGATTGTGCATGCAAGTGTAAATGGCCATATGCAGATATTTGCTAAAGATTGGTATGAAATGCATGCAAAAATGGATAGACCATGTCCTAAGTGGTTAAGGATCCGTTGAGGATATGGCTTGGCCGCTCCACCATGTTGGTTGGTTAAAGGTCCGATGAGGATATGGCTTGGCCGCTCCACCATGTTGGGTGGTTAAATGTCCGTTGAGGATATGGTTTGGCCGCTCCACCATGTTGGGTGGTTAAAGGTCCGTTGAGGATATGGCTTGGCCGCTCCACCATGTTGGGTGGTTAAAGGTCTGTTGAGGATATGGCTTGGCCGCTCCACCATGCCCCCTGAGGAACTAGAAATGGCATCTTTGCTTAGGGACCCTGACCCATATACTCTTCAAAGAGAACCGTCAGGTGTGCATCTTTGCCCCCCGGTCAATGAGCAAATGGCCGGGATTCTGACTCATGTCCTGAATCACGCCTTATCTGGCTGAAAGGAAGATCATCCGAAGTATGTTGCCTTATTGCTCCAGGCATCGGAAGTCATTGTTTTAAAGGTAATTCGTCCCTTGTGGATTTTCACACTAGCTTTTCTTTGTGGGTAATGCGTCCCTTGGGGATTTTCACATAACCCTATGACTTATTTTTGCCTAGAATGGACCCAACCCAATCTAGTGGCTTTTATTTTATTATTTTTTTTTGTAGGGCAGACTGCCTGTTTCCAGGTTTTCACCCTGCCCTTTGGCCTAACTTTTGCTTAGAGAGCCAGTTACGGTTTTCATCTCTAACGGCCTTTTTTTTAAGGACTAAAATCCTTTTCGGTTCTTGAATAATGGTCATATGGATTTTGTGCTGACAAATAGTTCGAAGCCGATGTCGGGGCAAGTCTGCTGAAGTATCAAGATGAAAATGGCAATGAGGACCACTTATAGTAAATTGCACATATGCAAAGAAAAAACAATGCGCTACTTTTTATATTGGAACTTAAACCATTTTGAGTATGCAAGATAAAGTGCTTTGCTTACATTAAAATATTATTGTATAAATGCATATGTTCCAATCTGATTTCATCATACATGATCATCATTTGGCATTAATCTCAAAAATACATGACCTTATCTAATCTCGAAATGGATCCTGAAATCATCAAACTCCTGTTATCAACCAGCTCTCTCGGATTTTCATGGTTGAAAATTTTCTCTCTGCTCTTAATTTTTGCCTGAATACTCTTTTCCTTTTTTCTTTCTCTAAGCACGTTGGGGACAAGACTCAACTCAAATGCATAAATGCATTCGTGGCTTCCCGCTTGAAGCTCAAAAAACACCATATGCCTCTTCCTACGTACCAAACCTTATTAAAAGGTCATCTCCGCTAATTGGATAAGACTGAACTAAGAATCAAAAGGTCTTACTTTGGTTGTAACGTTAGGCTTAGGTAGATGGCTATCAAAGGAGGATCAGGTTTCTAGAGAAAAATGGCCGCAACGTTCATTTGGATGATGGAATCATTTTCAAACTAATTTCATGCTGTCCAGAAATTCTCGAATTTGGACTCGGTAATACTCTGACTTATCAAACTCAACGTAACAATTAAGCTAAGAAAGATAGCTATTGAACTCATCAAGGGGTATTATCTTGGGCCCTACTATTTTCCTTCTTTTTTTTCTTTTTTCTTTTTTTCTACTGTTTTTTTCTTCTTTTTTTTTTCCTTCTCTTTTTTCTTCACAAATTTTTATCTCTAATTACCCAAAAGATTTATTGGTGATTTAAAACCCCTTTCCTGAAGTGTAGCCCAAAAATTATCGATAATCGCAAATTCATTTTCCAAAGGGTAGACCCATAACCCAAAATTATCAATGGTTGAAATTCCCTTCTCGAAATGTAGACCCATTTTCATCGGGGCAAATTTTTGATGGCCCAAAGGATTGCCAATGGTCAAGCCTCAAAGATCACCAATGATTAAAAATCTCTTTTAGAAGTGTAAACCCACTTTCCTAGGGTAATTTTTGGATAGCTCAAGCGGATATCGTAATGTGCATCCATCCTTATTAGAGCGGCCATTCTTCTAAGGGGAAGCCAAAATTATTTTAAGCGAAAGGTAGTTTTAATGTGTGTAACAATAAAATCGGTACGCATTTAGCATACCAAGATAAACGCTCAACGGGCTAGCAAGCGATTTTAAAATGAGGGTAGGAAATGGTCATTTAGAGAGCTATACAAATAAATAGTGCCTAAATCATTTTCTAGATCCAGCCTTATCCAGGAGTCGCTTTGACGGGTAATCAGAAAGGTTTTAGTGCTCTTAGTGAGTTTTCATCCAATCCCCTAATTGCATCTAGTTTTTCCTTTCCACTACTTTCTATTTTTATTTTCAGCTCTCAGAATTTTCCTCTCTTCAGGAGTTATATTAGATGCTACAAGATCTCGAGATTACATGAAGGAGTATTCATTAAGTTAATATCAAATGTAAATGACTTGTGATTGTGATCATGCATAATGAAATCATGAGCACATAAACAAAAAGCCATTAATATAATTAATGTAAACAGTACTGCATACATCGAAACTGAAAAAATAAATTCAAATATGAAAAGCATATCTACTAGAAGGTTTTCTCCTCTATTTCTTGCAGCGCTCTGGATCAGTAATCTATTTATTATCGATCAGGTCTTGAATCTCATGCCTTAGCCTCACACAATTGTCCGTCACATGCCTAGTGTGCTTGTGAAAGGCACAATACCGATCGTCCTTGTGATTGGGTTGTCCCTGGTTTCTGGCGGGCTTAGAAGGTAGTGGTTGTAGCTTACCTTCCTTCATTAATCTGTTGAGTACCTAAGACAATGATCTACCCAAATTAGAGTAGTGCCTCTGATCCGCTTTAATTGCTGATACTTTTGGATTAGAGTAGTGCCTCTGATCCGCTTTAATTGCTGATCTGCTATTATCATAGTAACCAACTCCTGGACTTGCGGGGCTAGCAATAGTCTTATTGAGAGGTGCCCGGGTAGTTGCAAGCTTGGACTTCACAATCTGTTCTTCAAGATCAGTTAGCTTCCTTTCCGTGTTCGAGGGACTGAGGAGGCCCATTGACTACAAAGGCTCTAGTCCTTTTGCTCTTCCCAGTAGCTTGATTGGTGAGTCGAATGGGACCTTGTGCCTAGGCTCGGGAGTGAACGAGAACATTACAGCCGTTGTTGCATGAGCCTTCTGAGTCGGGGTCAAGTTAACCTGGCTAATAGAAGTCATCATGAATTGGGCTTGAAGAACAAGTGCCATGGCATCCATCCTCTCCTTAATCACAGCCAACAACTTTTTTCCTAGCTCTTCAAATCTCTCATCTATCTCTTGGGCCATTAGGGCACGAACCTCTTCAATTTGTTGTGATGGATCATCCATTTCTAATGCCTGTGTATATTTTGATAAAGATACTAGATCTCTTCCAACCAATTTGAACTCTATTCGCCCCTCGAGCAACTGCGGGGACCCCAAAACCTCCCAGGTAAATGGTCTATAGTGGCTGAAAAAATCAAGGGGTTAGAATGATGCATGAATGGCATATAATGTATGACCGTGCTGGTGCAGATGGTCCTCGATGAGTGAAAGATCAATAGTTTACAATAATACGATGCAATGCATGGAAAAATGTGAAGGATAATATGCAGACAAAAGGATATACACACACAAAAATGAAATGCATATATTATTTTATTATTTGTATTAACATGCATGAATGACACGCGATGCATGAGCATGCTGTGCAGCATCCACAACCACATGCAAGCAGATAGATTCCTACAACCTTATCACTCCCGCACATGAGGTCTTATTCTCTTTCCTAGGTGGGATTGGCCCATGGCTCAACAGGGGACCCAATGGGCGCGTATGGTGCACGGTGGGAAACCGGCAGCATAACATCTACTATCTAATGTACATACGTATGGGTGTTTGGCCATTATATATTTAAACACCTCAATTAAATTAAGATGGGCCCACCGGGTCATGAAAGCCTTCGATGAAAGACCATTTAATTTAACTAATTTTATTCAATATATGATGGCCCAAATAGTAAGCACGGTATTACGGTACATTTCACCTAGTGGAAGTATCTATTGCCAATACATGAGCTTTGGTTAAAAGGTAGTGATACTTTAGGGCTACCCAAGCATGGTCCCTGCCAACGGGTCTAGCTCATTACGAGCAAAATGACCGATTGGGTCACCATTTGATATACTATAAGGTACGAGGCTTGGGCTGGTAATTATCCTTAACACTTCCCCACATTGAGTGAACGTAGGGTTGTGCTTCGAGAATGCACCGGGGCAAGAAAAGGGGGCAAACTAGCAAAATCTAAGGCTCTAGCATGGATGCAATGCAATTTTAAAAAGAGATGAAATTTCTAAATTAAAACTCAATTGTAAATTTTAGCTAAGGTACTTTCGAAGGGAAGTCTCACAGTGTTCCCCAGTGGAGTCGCCACTGTGATACGTGTCGAACCCCGTAGGCCCCCGAAACCCCGCTTTAGGGCGAACAGGAGAGGTTCATAAAACTTGTAAGGTATTTACAAGTGCGTCCATTTTGGGCAACAAGGAGATTTCATGGAGTCGCCGCCCAATAAAATATTGGAAAAGTTCGTCTCACCTCAGTGAGCCTAAGATGGCGTTGCAATGTCCATTTTGGGCAAGCCAGAAGGGTCTTGGAGGTCCCATCCTAATAGAACATTAGGAGGGCCCTCTCGCCTCATGGAGCCTAGGACTATGCAAGTTAAAGCCTTTTTACGGGACACAAGAGGTGTCTTGGAGATCCCATCGAAATAGGTCTCTCGCCTCGTTGAGCCCAAAGGCCAATAGAAGGTTCGGGACTTCCCATTTATTCATACCTTGATTAAGTTTATAATTGAGTTTTGAATTTAGCGTTTCATCCCTTTTCTCATTCAATTTTAATGCAATTTAACTAAGCGCGCATGTCAAACACATAATAAAAGCGATAAATAAAATAAATGAAAGCAAAATAAATTACAATAAAACTAGGGGCGGAATACAATCCCCATGTGTAAATAAAATACAATTCATGCATAAGTCGGGCTATTTATTAAATTGAGGACATTGGTGCTCTCATGCATAATTAAAGAAAATAATTTTAAAGTGATAATTTATTTTGGATGAAAAATCTAGGACATTGGTCCCATTTTTATTAAATAAAACCCAATTTAGTTTAATGGAAATATTTTTATGATTTTTTTTAATTAACGTGCATAAAAATAATTTATTACAAATTATATGTTAAAAAAATAAAATAATGAAAATAATAAAAAATAACAAATTAACTCCTAAATGGATCTTCAAATCTTCATGGGCTCCCACTTGGCAAAAACTCACACATAAAAATGAGTATTGAAAATAAAAGAAAAAAAGCAAATAAAAACGAAGTTAGTAAAAAATTAATTAAACATATAACTTGAAAACAATTAAATTAAGGCAATCAAAATTGCTTCATATATGACAAGCCAATTAAAATGACATAATAAAAATATGCAATCTAATTAATTAACAATTTAACATGCATAGAAAAAATAACATGATAATAATAAAATTCAACATGCAAAAACAAACATAAAATAGTGATGATAGAATTTAACATGCATAAAAACACAAAATAACATCAACAACATCCAATCATGCATAAAAAGCAAAAGAAATAATAAAAATCAGCATGCATAAAACATATTAATAATATTGATAAAAGCCAACATGCATAAGCAAACATAAAATAATAATTATAAAACTCAACATGCAAAAAAACATGAATAGAAAATACAAACATAAAATTCAGTATGTGTAAAAACATAAAATATTAACAACAATATCCAACATGTATAAAAAGCAAAGGTAATAATAAAAATCAGCATGCATAAGAAATAAATAATAATAGTAATAATAAAATTAAACAAGAATAAGGATAAAAATAATAATACTAATGATGGTAATAACTACAATAATAATAATACAATAATAACAAAGAATTTGAACAATCAATAATAATAATAATAATAATAATAATAATAATAATAATAATAATAATAATAATAATATATGAACAATTCAATTAAATATGGAAGAATACAATGAAAATAAGAAGATCCAATTATGCTAAAACATGTTAAATGATGATACTAATACTATTTGAACAAAAAATGATGATAACAATATGAACATGAACAATAAATAAAAAAATAAGAATAAGAAACAATAATATGAACAATTAAATAATAGATCTAAAAGAATTCACATGATAATTAATTAAATGAAATCAAAGGAATAAGAAAATAGGAAGAAAATAATAGAAGTAAAAGAATTTACATGTTAACTAATTAATTGGAAACAAAAAAAATGAAATTAAAATTAAATTAAGTAATTGAGCCAATAAAAATTACGCTCAAATTTATCTTGAAGAAATGAAGGTAGATGATCCAATTCCTTGTCTTGATTTGAAGAATATGATTATAAAAATAAAATATTGAAAGATGAATTTTACTCAAGAATAAACAATTAATTTATTTGTGTTAAAGTAAAAAATTGTCAATTGAAAATAAGAAAATTCTCAAGAACAAAAATTGTTATTTTTTGTCTCAAGAATTGCTGGAAATTCCTTTAGAAATTGAGAGAATTTGTTCTTGAAAGAAAAAAGAAGAAAAAAAATATTTTCTAAAGAAAATCCCTCCCAATTCTCACTAAAAAACCCTTTTTATTCCCCTCAAAATTCAGATTTTTTAAATGAGAAATTAATTCCCATAACTACAAAAAACAACTGAATTTATTGGGTTTGAAGATAAAAGGCTTTTTGAATTGAATTATGCAAAAAAAATGAGTTAAAAAGCATTTAAAATGAAGAAGTTATGGCCAAAATGGCCAAAAAGACCAAAACAGGCGAAAACATGCGCACAGGGGCGCGGGGCGCCCCGTCGGAGCTCCCGACGGCCTTCCCGCGCGCAGGCGCGCCCGACGGGCAACCCGTCTGCGCTCGTGCTCCGCCTGCGCGCCAGGGCGCTGCGGCGCACATCCAGCGCTGCCGCAGCCGACACTCCGCGAATTTTTTTTTTCTATAAAATATAATAATTTAAAAACTCACTTTTTTCATCACAAAATAAGTTTTAAAATACTTTTAAAATATTTTTGAAATACATTTTTATTTAATTTTAAAACAATAAATCGACAAGAAAATTGTCACTTCCAACTCCATTCTTTTTGCCTATAGATCGGCACACTTAATTTCATCATTGGGTAATCCTGATCAAGGCTACTCGGGACCCGGTGTCTACAGGTAGCCTGGGCATAAGAAAGACAATTACTGCACCTACCACCAGCACACTGGCCATATGATGGATAATTGTGCTAGGCTGAGGCATGAGATTCAAGATCTGATCGACAATAACTGGATCACAGATCCTGAATGCAGACAAGGTAGTCATGGGAGCCCAAGTCTTGTAGGTAGCGATGGAAAGAACTTTGGAGCCACAAGGGCCTCGACCTTCGGAATGACTCAAAGTTACTATGCCATGCTGAAAAAGCCCTTGTCCAAGCACTTCGCTCATTTTGTTAGCAAGGGGAAGATACGTCCATTGCCGGCCCAACCTGCCAGGAGCCAAGGGTGACCCAATCATTGTGCCTACCATCAGCATACCGGGCATGAGACTGATGGGTGCCGAATTCTGAGAAAGCAAGTTCTATACTTAATTGATGAAGAGCCGAGAGGTGAGGAGAATGGTTCCCAAAAGTGATAATAGACCGTCGACTATAGCATCCATGTTGGCAAGAAAGGAGGATGTTAGCTGTTTAGATGCTTTTCTTTATTTTTGAACTATTTAATGATGACATTTTAACTCTAATTTTTATGAAGTGAAATGGATGTTTTGTTGTTTATTTGTGTGATGTTTTTTGTGATTTCATTATGCATAATCATGGCACATTTATATTTAACATTGATTAAACTAATACCACTCCATTTAATCTCGAAACTTTGGAGAACCCAAAGAAAATCTTGATAGCATCTGTTATGACTGTTGAAGAGAGATTAAAATTGGAGAGAATAAAAAAAATGAAATAAAAAGTCTTTGCCTAAACCTATGAAGACATGTCAGGAGATGATTATGAAGCCGCCGAACACGCTATGCCAGTGTATCTCAATCACGGACAATTGAAGCAGAAGCTCAGAAGATTCGAGCCAAGAGAGACAGGAAAGGTAAAAAGGGGAATCCGTAAGTAGAACCAGGGCCAAAATTTTTGCTGAAGAGCAACGCTTGACTAGGTTGATCAACGACGTTCCTTATGGTTAAGAAGAAAAGTGTGCGTATGTGTAAACTAGCAGGATTTGGATGAAGTTTGTTAAAATAAAAATTGGGAAGCAAAAAAAAAAGAAAAAAAAAGAAAGAGCAAAAAAAAGAGAAAAAAAAAACAAAAATAAAAAAGAGAGAGAGAGAGAGAATTGATTATCAACATAAGGCAAGGGAAAGTTATCTGGGGTACAAGCCTTGTTCAGATCCCGTTGATCTACACATACCTGTATTTTGTCGTTCTTCTTAGCTACTAAAAAGGACCTAAAGACCGATTCATAAGCTATCCACCCAGTTCATCAGTGTGGAGGATGTACAGTGCGAGAGGTATTTCCGTATTATTGTTGTTCTTATTGGCTACTGAAGAGGACTTAAAGACTGATTCACAAGCTATCCACCTAGTTCATCAGTATAGAAGGTGTACAGTACAAGAGATATACCTGTATTTTGCCACTGAAAAGGACCTAAAGACTGATTCATGAGCTATCCTCGCGGTTCATCAGGATAGAGAATGTACAGTGCGAAAGGTGAGTTAATGACATACGGCTGAGGTGCTTAGACGAGAAGGAGGCCAAGAAGGTTATGGAGGAGACCCATGCTGGGGTCTGCAGTCGGAGCCCTTACAAGTGTCACGCTTTATTCCTCAATGCATGGGGCGAAAGCACTACCACCTGACAAAACGCGCCAAATCTCTAAGGGCAATCATGGAAGCGGCGGCTATAGCAGCTAAGCACGTCAGATAAGAACAGGACAGTCATGGAAGCATCAACAATAACAGCTAAATACTTTAAATGGAAACAGGTTGTGGGATTACTATCGCTATCAAATCTTTTAGAAAACACCTTATTCGATTATTTGGAAAGGGGGTCAGAAAACACTCACTAAAGAATGGAGATTTAATCTTCAGGCAAATGAGACCATATTTCCTAGACATACAAAGTAAATTTGGTCCGACATGGGAAGACCCATTTGTTCCTAAGAAAATCTCGTCCAAAGGGGCAACGGTTCTAATGGATAGCAACGAAGATAGGCTCAGATAACAGA
Organism: Excoecaria cochinchinensis; assembly: GCA_947683425.1. Classification (NCBI taxonomy): domain Eukaryota; kingdom Viridiplantae; phylum Streptophyta; class Magnoliopsida; order Malpighiales; family Euphorbiaceae; genus Excoecaria; species Excoecaria cochinchinensis. The sequence goes on from CANTUQ010000129.1 coordinate 3,427,803, forward strand.
TCAGCACCAACAGATCCAAGAAGGTGCACGGCTAAAGACTAAAAATCAAAAGAAGAGAATAAATGCCCCGCGGGTTGAAAACCGAAAAAAGCCAGCTGTGACGCGCGCTGAACCCCGATGGCCCTGAACAGCCTGCCTTTAGGGGCTTTCGGGGAGAGTGAGGTTCGCTGACAACTTGTAAGATATTTACAAGTGCATCTATTTTGGGCAACAAGGAGGTTTCATGGAGTCGCCACCCAATAGAACATTGGGAAAGTTCGTCTGGCCTCAGTGAGACTAAGACGGCGCATATTTCCATTTTGGGCAAGCCAAAGGGGTCTTGGAGGTAATCACCCCAATACAACACTGGGAATGACCCTCTAACCCTATGGAGCCTAGGATTTATTAAGTCGTTTGACACAAGAGGTGTCTTGGAGGTCTCGTTCCAATGAGTGATCGGATAGACCTCTCGCTTCGTTGAGCCCAAAGAGCAGAATTGGGTTCGGGACTTCTCATATATTTCTTCCTTGATTAATTTTACAATTAAATTTTGAGCTTATTAGTTCACTCTCTCTCCGCACGATGCAATTTAGATAAAGGTGCAATTATTCATGTCAAAAGCGTTAATAAATAAAGCATTATTAAAATAAAATATCCAAAAATAAGTTACAACAAAACTAGGGGCGGAATACAACCCCCATTGTAAATAAAGTATAGGACATGCATAAAACTGGATATTCATTTAGACGGGAACATTGGTTCCCGACCACTTATTTTATAAAAAAGTATCAAATTCTTGAATCGGTTTAAATCGTTTAGTTTAGGATAAAAACATGGACATTGGTCCAATTTTGTTAATAAAAATCCCATTTGGTAAAAAACATTTGTGATGGTTCTTTTAAGCGCGGTCAAAAGATCGTTTATTATTACAAACCACAAGCGAATAAAACAAGATAAAATAATAATTATATATTTTCAAAGAAGTGAATAAATCCTAACCTACTCACCTCGACCATACTTCTTGGACGAATCACATGCCACTCGTAGTTACGGTAAAGACGGAAAACAATATTGGTTAATAATAAATAAATAAACAATTGAACAAATAGATGAACAAATAAATAAATACTTGGGTAAATTAAATTGGGAAAAATAATTAGAGTTAAAAATGGATTAAATTAAATGATAAATAAATCGATAAATGAATAATTACAATTAATTAAACAAATGATTAATGAAATAAATTGATAGTTAATTTGATGTAATGAAAATAAAATAATAGAATGTAATTAATGGATATGAAATACAAATGACAATTATAATAATCAAATAAAAATAATAATGCTTACGATAATATCATAAAATAATAATACTAATATATATAAAATAAATAATATTAATAATAATAATAATAATAATAATAATGATAGTAATGCAAAATAATAATAACATGTACCAAATAATAATAATGATGATAATATACTAACAACAATAAAAATAATCACACAACAATAATAATATCAATAATAATTATAATATGAAATGAACATAAATTAATAACATTAATAACCATAAATAACCATAATAATGTAACACCGCAATTATAACTAACAATAATAATCACAACAATATTAACTTAACCATAATAATAATAATAATAATAATAATATTAAAATAATAACAAAACACAATAATAAATAACATCAACTAAATATATATACAATAATAATAATGATAATAGTAATAATATAAAAACAAAATAATAATAATAATAATAATAATAATAATAATAATAATAAAAATAATAATAATATAACTCAATAATACTAATAATAAATATATAAAATTAATAATAATAATATACAGAATAATAATAAATAATAAATATAATAATATTAATAATATTAATATTAATAAAATAATATAAAAAATAGCCCTTACCGGTTTTTCCTCGCTAGAGCCTCGCTGGAGCGGCCGTTGGTGACACCGTCGACACCGGAGCATAGATCGGAGTGCCGGGATCACGCTGCCGTCGGCCACGCGCCGAAAGACGGCACCATTTGGCCGGAGAACGCCTCGGAAGCTCACGGCTTCTTTCCTTTCGATCTTCCTCATGCTGGCGACTGCGACTGATCGGCGACCACCACCGGCTTCGTTCGGGTCTCCTCTTCACTCCGTCGGGGCGCGTGCGGCTGTTCGGCGCCGTGGCTGGCCGGCGGAGGCCTCACCTCCTTCCTCTCTCTTTTCTTCTTTTTCTCTTCTCTCCGGCGTCTTCGATTCCCGTGGCTGCTCCTCTCTTCTCTCCTCTTCTTTCTATTTTCCTTTGATTTTTTGGTCTTCTTTTTTTTTTGGTTCCTCACTGTCCCTTTTATCTTTTGCTCTCTCTTTTCTTATTTTCCTTTTCTTTCTCTTGGGTTGTTCCAGCCGACCTCTATTCTTGCTCTTTCCTTTCTCTCTTTATTTTTCTTTCTATTTTCTTTTCCTTGGTCTGCCGAGAGAGCCCGCTTTCCCTGTTCATTCCTTTCTTTTTATACCCACAATTAGGGTTTACCTAATAATTTCCTCCATTCTTCCATTTTTTAATTTTTTAATTTTAATTAATTTACTTAAACTAAAACACTAACTAATCAAACACTCTATTAATTAAATATCCTATATTTTTATACCTACTTAATCTAATTAATCTACTTAAATTATCACATTTAATTTATTTAGTTAAACCCTATATCTATTTTCTTTTTTTTCCAATTTTAATTATCCTAAAATATTAATTAATTAATTAATTTATCTTACAATATTAACTAATTAAATTAAACTAATCTTAATTTTTGATTTATCTAATTAAATTAACCTATTCTCATTTTTTTAAATTTTAATTTTATTTATTATTATTTTTTTTAGAGAAATTTAACAAGTACCCAAAATTGCCATCAAAATCTGACTCAGAACCTGGTGTCTACAGTTGCCCCCAATTTTGGAGAAGCTAGTGCATAGACACCTAGGTGAGGCAAAATTCAAAGGAGAAAGGCCAAAATTCAGAGAGGAAAAGAAAAAGAGATTGCAGAGAGATGTACCTGAGGAGGCGACGCTTGAACCGGATGAAGTTGGAGCTGTTGGGGTGGTTAACGTCTGTTCATCGACATGTTAACCCCTATCGTCTTTGGGCGTATAACCTTGCGGTGTCTAGCCCTCTGGAATGGTGTCCCTATTGGTCTCGTCTCAACCTATAAGGTGTTGGTGAGGTGCAGCGTTCTCTAGCTACAACCTCACTGCGAAGAGCAGTGTTCTCTAACTGCAGCTTCAATTGTGAGATGCGGTGTTCTCTAACCACAGTCTCGTTGCGAATAGCAGTGTTCTATAACTGCAACTTCAATTGGTGAGATGCAGTATTTTCTAACCACAGTACCGGTATGAATAGCAGTGTTCTCTAACTGCAAATTCAATTGGTGAGATGCGGCACTCTCTGACTACGGTCTCGGGGTGAAGAGCAGTGTTCTCTAACTGCAACTTCAATTGGTGAAGTTCCCTTGCTAATCCCCATCCGATCTGCAAGGTGTGTAGTACTCTCTGACTACAACATGAATTGTGAGATGCAGTGCTCTCTGACTACAGTCTCAAGGAGAAGAGCAGTGTTCTCTAACTACAACTTTAATTGGTGAAGTTCCCTTGCTAACCCCCATCTGATCTGCAAGGTGTGTAGTACTCTTTGACTACAACATGAACTATGAGATGCAGTACGCTCTGACTATAGTCTCCAGGTGAAGAGCAGTGTTCTCTAACTGCAACTTTAATTTGTGAAGTTCCCTTGATAACCCCCATCCGATCTGCAAGGTGCGTAGAACTCTCTGGCTGCCTCGTGAACTGTGAGATGTAGCACTCTCTGGCTACAATCCCGGTGTGAAGAGCATTGTTCACTAACTACAACTTTGATTTGTGAAGTTCCCTTGCTAACCCCCATCCAATTTGCAAGGTGCGTAGCACTCTCTGGTTGCCGCGTGAACTGTGAGATGTAGCACTCTCTGGCTGCCGCGTGAACTGTGAGATGTAGCACTCTCTGGCTACAATCCCGGTGTGAAGAGCAGTGTTCTCTAACTGCAACTTCGATTTGTGAAGTTCCCTTGCTAACCACCATCCGATCTGCAAGGTGCGTAGCACTCTCTGGCTGCCGTGTTAACTGTGAGATGTAGCACTCTTTGGCTACAATCCCAGTGTGAAGAGCAGTGTTCTCTAACTGCAACTTCGATTTGTGAAGTTCCCTTGCTAACCCCCATCTGATCTGCAAGGTGCGTAGCACTCTCTGGCTGCTGCATGAACTGTGAGATGTAGCACTCTCTGGCTGCAATCCCGGTGTGAAGAGCAGTGTTCTCTAACTGCAACTTCGATTTGTGAAGCCCCCTTGCTAACCCCCATCCGATCTGCAAGGTGCGTAGCACTCTCTGGCTGCCGCGTGAACTGTGAGATGTAGCACTCTTTGGCTACAATCTCGGTGTGAAGAGCAGTGTTCTCTAACTGCAACTTCGATTGGTGAAGTTCCCTTGCTAAGCCCCATCCGATCTGCAAGGTGAGTAGTACTCTCTGACTACAACATGAACTGTGAGATGTAGCACTCTCTGGCTACAATCCTGGTGTGAAGAGCAGTGTTCTCTAATTGCAACTTCGATTGGTGAAGTTCCCTTGCTAACCTCGATCCGATCTGCAAGGTGCGTAGTACTCTCTGACTACAACATGAACTGTGAGATGCAATGCTCTCTGACTACAGTCTCAAGGTGAAGAGCAGTGTTCTCTAACTGCAACTTCAATTGGAGAAGTTCCCTTGCTAACCCCCATCCGATCTGCAAGGTGTGTAGTACTCTCTGACTACAACATGAACTGTGAGATGCAGTGCTCTCTGACTACAATCTCGATTTGTGTTGGAATTTCCTTGCTAACCCCCATCCGATCTGCAAGGTGTGTAGTGCTTTTTGACTACACCATGGACTGTGAGATGCAGTGTCTCTGACTACAATCTCGATTTGTGTTGGAATTTCCTTGCTAACCCCCATCCGATCTGCAAGGTGTGTAGTGCTTTCTGACTACACCATGGACTATGAGATGCAGTGTCTCTGACTACAATCTCGATTTGTGTTGGAATTTCCTTGCTAACGCCCATTCGATCTGCAAGGCGTGTAGTGCTTTCGCTACACCATGGACTGTGAGATGCAGTTTCTCTGACTACAATCTCAATTGCGATCTGCTCTATCGCTGATGTTTATCTTGAACTTTCTTTTTTTTTTTTTTCTGATTGCCCCCTGGTATAGCATGGACAGGCTTGCTTTTCATGATAGTGTCTGACAATTGTTGAGCTGAACCCATCATCTGGATCACCTTTAAGCATGGGGTCTATTCGGACCTTTCCCCTGAGTCGCGTATATGGCAATGTATACAAAATGTTGTGTGTGTGTATGGGATTAAGTGTGTGAAATGTATGCATACGTTTGAATCCGAATTTTGTACACTTTGTGTGATGTTTGTGAGTGTACACCTTATGATAGAAAAACTTACCTGCTCGCCCCCGGTATGATGTGTATGAGTAGACTTGCTCTTTTGAGTGTTTTCGGGAGCGGGTCCGCGAGATTCTGTTCTCGTGAGGACTTCATCTTAATCTGCTTGTTTGGCGTCGCCGATGTAGAGTCAAAACTATGCGTCGGCCCACTTTTGTGTCTGATTGCCTCTGAATAAAGTATGCATGGATAGTCTGGCTTCTCAAATGACCTTCTTTTCTCCATATTTATGTGATTCCGGATTGTCCTGAGCACGATGTGTCCGGATAAACTTGTTCTTTCGGGCATTCCACCTTTGTACAAATGCACTTGACTTCATGCTGGATACAGTGGCCAATAGTGTCGAGCTAAACCCATTTCTTAGATCATCCTTGCTCATGAGGTCTATTCGGACCTTTCCTTCTAAGTACAACAGATTATGTGTGCTTATGGACTCATGTGTGTGAAATGTACATACATAAAGCTATATACACAAAACACGAGCAAAGGACTAATCTACAAAAATTGTGTGTGCAGAACTATAAGTGTAAGGGATTAAACACACGAGATATGCAGGAAGACATGCAAAAGATCTATGCATGTGAGATGCATATGAGATGCAAAAATGGATAGACCACATCCCAGGCGGTTAAAGGATTCCTTGAGGGTACTGGCTCGGCTGCTCTGATGCCCCTTGAAAAATCTAGAAAAGCGTCATATTGCTTCATGGACTCTGACCCACAATCTTCTGTCCCGTGTGCATCTTTGCCCCCGGACTTGGGTTGACTTGAGAATTGCCTCTTCAGAGGACTTGAGAATTACCTCTTCAGAGGACTTGGAAAGTTTGATTCCTCGGAGGACTTAAAGATTTTTCCTACTCAAAGGATTTTGGGAAAAGTCAGCTTGTCTATGTGGGACTGATGTATACTATCTAGTGTGCGTTGGACACCATGCATGCATGGAATGCATGTGGAAGGCTATGCTTTTATGAAATGACATGCAAAGGACTATGATCCTGAAATGCTCATGCATACGACATATATGCCAATGGCTCATATCCATGAGGAGGATCATGGAACATGTGCTAAGAATCATTATTCTAACATGTTTGCAAATGATCATGAACAAGAAAAAACAAGTAAAGGTTCAAGCATGATAAATATATACAAGGGGATTATGTATGCAGAGTATGTGCAAATGATCATACATGTGACCAGGATAAAGAGTCATTTATCGGCATAGATGTAAAGAATCGTATGCAAAGATAGGCAGAAATCATTATATACACGAAGGCTGTGTAAAGTAATGGGTGTGTGCGATGTGTGCACTTACAACTATGTATATGGAACACGTGTAGGAAGAATTATATACATGTATGTACTGAATGCATGCGAAAATTGTGGATGTGAGATGCAGGCAAAGGATATGCCCATAAAGAGCCATGTGTGTCAAAACGACTTATGAAATATATTCGCTAAAGCTCTTATGCCAAAAGACATGCACCAAGAATTCTATATGTGAAACTATTTTATGAGAATGTTTGCTACAGTTATGCGTAAAAACATTTGCAAAAAGCATATGTACAAAGAATATTGTTGGGAGTGTACGCGAAGTATCATTTTCATGGGTAGTGATAAGAAATAACCCAAGATTGTAAAATGAGTGCAATCTATTAGGTACCTCGAACTCGAGTTTCTATCTACCTTTGAGCATACTGAATGAACTACATTCTCAACTGATTCAATCTCAGCAAAAGAATTCGGGAGCCATTCCCAATGAAGGGCAAGAAGATAAATGTGTAGACATCAAGGTTTATTAAACCAACATGTAAATACGAGGCATACCACGCAACCTCTGTGTGTATGTGCAAAAGGCCAAAATAAGATTTTTAATTTTTCAAAAGCAAATTCTAGATGCAATGTCGAGGGCAAGACTCAACTCGAATGCAAAAATGCACTCATGACTTCTCGTTTGAAGCTCAAGAAACACCACATGCCTCTTCCTACATACCAAACATTATTAGAAGGTCATCTCCGCTAATTAGATAAGGCCAAACCAAGAATTAAGAGGTCTTACTTTGGTTGTAACGTTAGTCTCAGGTAGATGGTTATCAAAGGAGGATCAGGTCACTAGAGAAAAAAGGCCGCAGTGTTCATTCGGATGAAAGAATCATTTTCAATCTAATTACATACTGTCCAGACATTCTCGAATTTGGACTCGGTAATACTCTGATTTATCAAGCTCAACATAACAATTAAGCTAAGAAAGATAGCTACTGAATTCATCACGGGGTATTATCCTAAGTTTTACTTTTCTTTCTTTCTTCGTTTTTTTTCAATTTTTTTCTTTTCTTTTCTTTTTTTTTTATTTCATTGATTTTTTCTTCTTTTTTTTTTTTGTCTCTAATTGCACAAAAAGTTTATTGGTGATTTAAACCCCTTTCCTAAAGTATAGCCCAAAAATTATCAATGATTGAAATGTTTTTTTTCTCAAGGGGTAAACCCATCCTTATCAGGGTGATTTCTGGTAACCCAAAAATTATCAATGGTCGAGATTCTCTCCTCGAAGTGTAAACCCACATTCACCGGGGCAATTTTTAGTAACCCAAATAAAATTATCAATGATTGAAATTCTCTTCTCGAAGTGTAGACCCAATTTCACCGGGGCAATTCTGATAGCCCAAAGAAAAGTCATAATGTACATCCAACCTTACTAGAGCGGCCGTTCTTCTAAGGGGAAGCCAAAAAAATTTTAGGCGAAGGGTAGTTTTAATGTGTGTAACAATAAAATCGGTACGCATTTAGCACACCAAAATAAAGGCTCAATGGGCTAGCAAGCGATTGTAAAACGAGGGTAGGAAACGGTCGTTTAGAGAGCTATACAAAGATATGGTGCCTAAATCATTTTCTACATTCAGCCTTATCCAGGGGTCGCTTTGACGGGTAATCGGAAAGGTTCTAGTGCTCTTAGTGAGTTTTCATACAATCCCCTAATTGCAATTAATTTTTTTTAGTTTGTTTTCAAAATAGGCCAAAAGTGCTCGAAATTTAGAAATTACATGGTATGGTCAAGTATTTCCATGTGATCCAGCAATCAGAGACTGAACATATTTACCCTTTTGCTTAATTTAAAATGAAATGAAATGCAGATTTCTAAAAAACTGAGATCTAAGGTATCCATAGCTGAGAACTACTTAGGGGGAATCAAACTTCAAATCAAAGGTACCTTAATAAGGTGCAAACATGTCAGCGTTTTAAGATACAAATTAACACAAAAATTTTATCTTATCAAAATTTGTATGCACAAAAATCATGTAAGCCAACAAAGAATATATTTTTTTTTGCTTAAAATATGTGCAAACTACATGTTAGAAATCATATACAGGGAAAGATGCATGCAATGGCGTCATGCATATCAACAATGCGTGTGAAGGACTATATGCATAAAATATGTATAAAAATATATTGCATAAAAATATATACACAAAATATGTGCACAGATGTGTGCGTGTGAAATATGTATAAGAAATTATAACTGAGTGTGTAAACACTGCATGACAAGCGATATGTATGCACAAATTTGCGGCGTACAAAACATGACACAATATGAGGATGAATGTTCAGGACGTATAATACATGTGTACATGGCATGATAGTATTACGTATGTGATGTAAGATGATGATGTGATGTTAGATGGTGATGATCTAGCATGATAATGTGCACTAATGGGTCGTGAGAAATGGCAAAACTCACATACATAAAAGTGCGAAATATATACAAACAATACACATGACATTAGGTAAATATGGTTGCAAGAGACGAACGATGTTTACAAGGTATGTGTATTTATGTGGTTTGCATTTACAGAATGTGGCGTAGTATATATAGTGACTAACATGCATGATGCAGCATTCATATGTGCATGGCATGTCACATGCGTGATAATGCATGTTCATGATATGGCACACAATGTAAAAGGTGCAAGGTGTTTGTCGTGCATGATATGTATAATGACCGACCTAATGATATATGCTAATATGTGTACTCTATGATATGCAGCGATATGTGTATGCCCTAACACACAATGTTTATGCACATATGCAATGTGAGTATATTAATACGTACATCCTATGACACATTATGAATGTATTATTTTTGTTTGATATTATTATTATTTTTTTTATACATGTCATGGTGGTAGTATGTCTGGGTGTGATATGATGCATGTCAATACGTACCTTCGGGGACGTATGCCATATGTACTGTCTATGGTGCATGATGGATGTTATGGATGTCATAATGTTAGTGTGAGTCATGACAAGCACTGCTATGTATGTATATGCAAGACAAATACATGTTATGTTCATATTCACAAATTATGATATAAGCAATTTTATATACAGAGTGCACAGGTTCTATTATTGTATGGAAAGAATTATACATGAGACAAAATGCATGTGTTTTATTTACTACTATTGCTCATAAACTCATCAGTCAGAAGGTCCCAATCTTCCTTGGCTCTCCTATCCAGCCCATGATACCAGTCTACTGCCGGACCCACTAAACTGAGGCAGAAATACTCCACCTTTTGCTTCTTACATAGCCCCATGCCCTTCATCGCTCAGGTGTATTGTTTGATATGGGCAGAAGGGTCTGAAGTACCATTAGACTTCAGTAGCTCAGGCATTTTAAATCTCTGATGCAACAATTCCTCATCTCCCAAATCTCTATCATCGGGATTGATCCCTCTCCCAGCTGATAGCATACGAGTAATAGCCTCAATCTGCTGCCTCATTCCTCTCAGGGCCTCATCCTCCACTTTGGGTGCTCTACCCCTCACAGCTTGGTGGGCTGCTAACTCTTCAACCTCATCTTCCTCCACATAATCTTCATCAGGATTGTGGACCCTTGCCCTTCTTGGCTCAACAGGTGTATCAGCTTCATTCTCATTAACAGGTTGACGGGCAGGTACTCCAACGAAGGGAGCCTCCCCACCAACAGGCGGTTCGACTTGCCCCCGAGGAGGGACTGCCGATACTTGTGGAATAGGATGATGAGCAATCCTTTCAGCCATAGCGCCCATCATATCTAGCATTCTCCATTTAAAATCTTCTAGCCTTCTGGCAAGATCTTGAGTGGTCAAAGCCCCAGCCTCTTCTGCCATAGTGGATGATTCATTGGTTGTTGAGAGTGACTCAGAATCCCAACCAAGCACTACTTCTAGCAATCCAAAGGGCTAGTCCGTTCTTATTAGTCGACCGTCAGGACCTCTAATCCACTTAGATGAATCTATGATGGCGAAAAAATTCAAATTGTTAGAATGATGCATGGATGATAATATACAATGCATGATTGTGAATTATGCAGTATAAACAACTACATGCAAACAAGTAGAACCTTTCAACCTTATTGCCCCCACACACGAGGTCGTGTGTTCTCTTTTTTAGGCGGGGTTAACCCATGGGTGAACAGGGAACCCAATGGGCGCGTATGGTGCACGGTGAAAAATCGGCAGCATAAAACTCTTAAATTAAAGCACAGGCGCATTGGTTTTGGCCCTTATATATATGGACCTTTCAAACAGACTAAAATGAGCCCATCGGGGCAAGAAAGCCTTTGATGAGTGCCCCATTAATATGTTTGAATTGGTTTGATATATATGGGCCCACATAGAAAGCATTGTATTATGGAGCACGCTACCTAGTGGAAGCATCTATAGCCATTACATGAGCTTTAGTCATGGGTGGTATGACTTTAGGTCTACCCAAGCATGGTCCCTGCCAATGGGTCTAGCTCATCATGAGAGTAACAATCGATTGGGTCTCCATTTAATATACCAAATCGTACGAGACTTGGGCTGGTGATTATCCTTAACACTTCCCTACATTGAGTGAACGTAGGGTTGTGCTTCGGGAATGCACCGAGGTTTAGAAGGGACCAATCTAGCACAAACTAAGGCTCTAATGGGATGTAATGCAAATTTGAGAGAAAGCGAATTTATAAACTAAAACTTAATTGTAAATTTTTAATCAAGGTATTTTTAAATCAAAGTCTCGAACCAGTCCCCAGTGGAGTCGCCACTGTGACGCGCGTAGAACCCCGATGGCCCCGAACAGCCCGCCTTTAGGGGCTTTCGGGGAGAGTGAGGCTCGCTGACAACTTGTAAGATATTTACAAGTGCATTTATTTTGGGCAACAAGGAGGTTTCATGGAATCGCCACCCAATAGAACATTGGGAAAGTTTGTTTCGCCTCAGTGAGCCTAAGACGGTGCATATTTCCATTTTGGGCAAGCCAAAGGGGTCTTGGAGGTAATCACCCCAATACAACATTGGGAATGACCCTCTAACCCTATGGAGCCTAGGATTTATCAAGTCGTTTGACATAAGAGGTGTCTTGGAGGTCTCGTTCCAATGAGTGATCGGACAGACCTCTCGCCTCATTGATCCCAAAGAACAGAGTTAGATTCGAGACTTCTGATCTATTTCTACCTTGATTAATTTTACAATTAAATTTTGAGCTTATTAGTTCACTCTCTCTCCACACGATGCAATTTAGTTAAAGGCGCAATTATTCATGTCAAAAGCGTTACTAAATAAAGCATTATTAAAATAAAATATCCAAAAATAAGTTGCAACAAAACTAGGGGCGGAATACAACCCCCATTGTAAATAAAGTATGGGACATGCATAAAACTGGATATTCATTTAGACGGGAACATTGGTTCCTGACCACTTATTTTATAAAAAGTATGAAATTCTTGAATCGGTTTAAATCGTTTAGTTTAGGATAAAAACATGGACATTGGTCCAATTTTGTTAATAAAAATCCCATTTGGTAGAAAACATTTGTGATGGTTCTTTTAAGCGCGGTCAAAAGATCGTTTATTATTACAAACCACAAGCGAATAAAACAAGATAAAATAATAATTACTTATTTTCAAAGAAGTGAATAAATCCTAACCTACTCACCTCGACCATACTTCTTGGACAAATCACATGCCACTCATAGTTACGGTAAAGACGGAAAACAATATTGGTTAATAATAAATAAATAAACAATTGAACAAATAGATGAACAAATAAATAAATACTTGGGTAAAGTAAATTGGGAAAAATAATCAGAGTTAATAATGGATTAAATTAAATGATAAATAAATCGATAAATGAATAATTATAATTAATTAAACAAATGATTAATGAAATAAATTGTTAGTTAATTTGTGTAATGAAAATAAAATAATAGAATGTAATTAATGGATATGAAATATAAATGACAATTATAATAATCAAATAAAAATAATAATGCTTAAGATAATATCATAAAATAATAATACTAATATATATAAAATAAATAATAATAATAATAATAATAATAATAATAATAATAATAATAATAATAATAATAATAATAATAATAATAATAATAATAATAATAATAATAATAATAGCAATTATAGTAATGCAAAATAATAATAATAACATGTACTAAATAATAATAATGATGATAATATACTAACAACAATAAAAATAATCACACAAAAATAATAATATCAATAATAATTATAATATGAAATGAACGTAAATTAATAACATTAATAACCATAAATAACCATAATAATGTAACACCGCAATTATAACTAACAATAATAATCACAACAATATTAACTTAACCATAATAATAATAATAATATTAAAATAATAACAAAACACAATAATAAATAACATCAACTAAATATATATACAATAATAATAATGATAATAGTAATAATATAAAAACAAAATAATAATAGTAAATATAATAATAATAATAATAATAATAATAATAATAATAATAATAATAATAATAATAATAATAATATAACTCAATAATACTAATAATAAATATATAAAATTAATAATAATAATAATAATAATAATAATAATAATAATTTACAGAATAATAAATAATAATAAATAAATATAATAATAATAATAATATTATTAATATTAATAAAATAATATAAAAAATAGCCCTTACCGGTTTTTCCTCGCCGGAGCGGCCGTTGGTGACACCGTCGAAACCGGAGGATAGATCGGAGTCCCGGGATCACGCTGCCGTCGGCCACGCGCCGAAAGACAGTGCCATTTGGCCGGAGAATGTATCGGAAGCTCACGGCTTCTTTCCTCTCGATCTCCCTCACGCCGGCGATTGTGGCTGATCGCCGACCACCACCGATTTCGTCCGGGTCTCCTCTTCACTCCGGCGGGGCGCGTACGGCGGTTCGGCGCCGTGGCTGGTCGGCGGAGGCCTCGCCTCCTTCCTCTCTCTTTTCTTCTTTTTCTCTTCTCTCCGGCGTCTTCGGTTCCCGTGGCTGCTCCTCTCTTCTCTCCTCTTCTTTCTATTTCCCTTTTATTTTCCTTTGATTTTTTGGTCTTCTTTTTTTTTTTTTTTGGTTCCTCACTGTCCCTTTTATCTTTTGTTCTCTCTTTTCTTTTTTTCCTTTTCTTTCTATTGGGTTGTTCCAGCCGACCTCTGTTCTTGCTCTTTCCTTTCTCTATTTATTTTTCTTTCTATTTTCTTCTTTGTTTTCTTTTCCTTGGTCTGCCGAGAGAGCCCCCTTTCCCTGTTCATTCCTTTCTTTTTATACCCACAATTAGGGTTTACCTAATAATTTCCTCCATTCTTCCATTTTTTAATTTTTTAATTTTAATTAATTGACTTAAACTAAAACACTAACTAATCAAACACTCTATTAATTAAATATCCTATATTTTTATACCTACTTAATCTAATTAATCTACTTAAATTATCACATCTAATTTATTTAGTTAAACCCTATATTTATTTTCTTTTTTTTCCAATTTTAATTATCCTAAAATATTAATTAATTAATTAATTTATCTTACAATATTAACTAATTAAATTAAACTAATCTTAATTTTTGATTTATCTAATTAAATTAACCTAATCTCATTTTTTTAATTTTTAATTTTATTTATTATTTTTTTTGGAGGAATTTATCATGTACCCAAAATTGCCATCAAAATCTGACTCAGAACCCAGTGTCTACAGCAGCCTTGCTAAATTTGGGTGCCTCGTCCGGGTGAAAACTGAAAAAAGGCACTCTAGGCAAAAATTAGAGGCTTGAGAGAAAATATCCAATCAAGAAAACCCGAGAGGGCTGATTGGAAACAAGAGTCTGATGGGAAAGTTTAACGCAAAAGTTTCGGCAAGTGCGGCCAATTCTGAAAATTGAAAGGTATTAATTTAGGACTTGATTAAAGGGGATAAGGATTTAATTGTGGCCAATGTAAGAATTTTATTTAAGTGTTAGGTGAGTGTAAGATTAAAGGAGAAAATGTGGACTAAAGTAGGGACCAATAGGAAAGGGACAAGTTGTAACAACCCAAATTAGGCCTGGTTGGATTATGCATGGTAAGTAAGGAATTAAGGGCGAGTTGGTAATTTTGCTATGTGAATTAATTTTAAAGTTTGAGTGAAGGAAATAATCAAGTGGATTGTGTGTTTGGTGCCTTACATGAAAAAGTATTATATAAGAAATTATATGGTGTGAGTCAAGTTTGGTGCCATGGTTTGTTAGTCAAAAGTTGAGTTTAAGTGGTCCAATAGTAAAGTGACATGTGTGTGAGTTGTTGGGAGCATTAAATGTGATTTGAGGGAGTAGAGAGAGGGATGAAAGGAAGTGAAGCGTCCCGTGGAAGCCACTTGAAGCTGCTCTCTCCCTTCTCACGTCCTCTCTCTTCTCTTCTCTTCATTTTTTCTGCTCTCTCAAGTCTTGCATATGGGTGTTCTTCAATCTTTGAACTAGGGTTTGAGCTTTGAAGGATTCTAAGAGGTAAGTGGCTGTATTTGCTTTGGGTTTTCTTCTTCTTCTCCTTCTACGGGTTTGATTAGGTTTGTAAAGGTTATGTTCATGGGTTAATAAAATTATTGTATTGATTGGTTGCAAGAATCTGAAGAAAAGAGGAAAGATAAAGGGAAAAGAAAGGTTATGGCTTGAAGGAAGTGAAGTTTTGAGCTCCATTCCAGGTTTGTGAGCTTACTTGGTTATATGTTTGGGAGTTAATTGGAGTGTTCTGTCCCATCTCTTTTAGATCTTGAGTTTTGAGTTGAATGTTATAGTTAATTGTGTGTTTGTATTTAAAAAAATGCATGAGTAAAGTAGATTTTGTGTACATGTGATTGTAGTCTAGAAATGATGAAGATATGCATGTTAAAATGTGAGTTAGGAACATAGACATGTGAGATGAAATTCTTAGGTTTTTGAATCTCTGTAAATGTTATTTTCATGGGTGATAATGTCCTTTGATTGTGTTAAATGATGTGTGATTTGTGTTAGTAAAGTTGTAAATGAGTTTTGAGGCCAAGAAGGTAAGCTTTTACATGTTTTAACATGAAAAAATGGATTTAGGTAAGGTTGGGTTTTGTTGTCCTTCAAATTCCCATTTTCTGCATTTCTAAGGTTGAGGAAAACCGTCTCTGTCACGAGCGTGACATTTTCACGAGCGCGACAGAGTCTAGTTTTTCCTCCCTCTCGCGTTAGTTGCTGTTTATGCCTTGAGGGACACGACTCGGGTGTCGAGCACGAGTCGGACAAGTGAACACAACTCGTCCATACGAGCATTCCCCTGGCATTCTGGTAGCCTGTCTCGGATGAGGGAGCACGAGGAGGGAGAACACGAGTCGAAGGGAGGCATCCGACTCGTGTCCTCTAAGAATTTGTAGAACACGAGTTGGAGGGAATCCTCCGACCCGTGTCCTGAAGAGCCTAGCCGAGCATGAGTCATGCTGTTGCGTCCGACTCATGCTGGGCCTCTCTTCCGCGCAGCTCCTTTAGCTACTGTCGCGACCACGATTCCTAGTCGTGAGCGCAACAGTAGCCCCGTTCCGTTGCCTCTCCTGTCTCTTTAAAATGAGTTTTAAACTTATTTTACATGGGGTTTTTCATTACATGACACATGATTGGGTTTAATATGTATTTCATTTGATAATTGTACGTTCTTAATTAGATTTGTACATGATTTATATGTCTTCATCTTGATTAAATACACAAGTATGCATAAAATAACATGATTATACTTGATTTATCCTCTATTATACGATAATTGTCTTAGATCATAATTGAGCTGTCATTTGAGCCTGGTAGTCATAGTTAGTGGATAGATAAGCGCTTATCAAGGGTCAAGGTGTGAGTGCAGCTGCTATATGTTATCTTTTTACATGCGGACCCCGTTTGGGTAATATAAGATGTTTGAGGCCTCGGTCTCCGGTATACTTTCGAGTTTACATGATCATAAAATGTTTTGAGACTCATATCTCCATATGCTTGGGATACTGTGTCCTATCAGTATCAATAGTACCCATATCCACTAGTTAGCGAGTAATCAGGCTATTACTTGAGTATAGTACATACGATTGTTATATGAAGCTAATAGTTATATGAAAATGTATATATGTTACGTGTGTATGTATATATGATGTGACATGCTAAAATGTAATACTTGTTATAAGCATGAGTAGTATGTGTTTATATGCCTTTGTTAATATATATATATGTTTGTTTCATCTATATGTACATATATGTGTTGTTCTCCCCACTAAGCTTTATCGCTTAGCACGGGTTCTTTTCCTGTGTAGGTGGTGGATTCTTCGTGGAGTCAGACATCTGCAGGTCGGCCACTAGAAGTCTTTATGTGGATGGAGTTTTTGTTGTCTTCCACTGCATATTTTTTGTGTACATGGGAGCTGATTTTGGGAAATTTAACTTTTGTAAAAGATTATATTGTATAAGTATATTTACTTTTACAAGTCCCTTTTTGTAAAACTATATGATTATTTATATATGGATTTATTATCCTTGATTAAATGTACTTATTTCCTTATCATGTCTTGAGTCTATGTATGCATTTATGTGAGTTGTGCGCGTGACGCCCCGGCATCCCTCTATCGGGGGGGGGGGGGGGGGGTAACGGGGTGTTACATTTAGTGGTATCAGAGCATCGATTTAGTCGGTTCTGGTCCTATATGATTGGTTGAGTATAGAGTCTTTATATGAGAGTCTGTCTAGAGTCGTGGCCTAATGCAAATGTTGTTTTGTGTAGTGTCTAGATGGAGTTGGATCCAAGTGAGTTTATGGGCGACACGATGGAAAGTGTGAATCCGGTTGGATGTAATCCGGTCGGTCAAGATAGGCCTGCATGTGAGCGTGCACCAGTAGAAGGTCAGGGTTTTGATCCAGCATTGGTACAAGGTTTGCTACAAGTGCTGGACAGATTGATAGCTCCTAAAGCTTCTTCTGATCTTATAAGGACAAGGGGAGCAGAAGAATTCCATGGAACCTCTTTGGACGAATCGGATGTGGCAAAATTTTTGTTGAAGAGGACGGATCGAATTCTACAAGAGATAGCTTGCCCTCCGCAACAACAAGTTACTTGTGCTGTATCGCTTTTACAAGGATCAGCATATGATTGGTGGAACCTTGTGCTTCTCAATCCCCAGAGACTAGCTGAATTGACATGGGAGTTCTTTGTGAAAGAGTTTGAGCAGAAATATGTGACCAAGGCCTACCTGGAGGCAAAGTGGAATGAATTCATCAATTTGAAACAAAGGAACCTATTGGTCAGCGAGTACGAGAAAGAGTTTAGTTGATTGACCAAGTATGTGCCCCAACCGCTGTTGACAGAAGACTTTAAGTGCCAGCATTTTCAGGGAGGATTAAGAGAAGTCATTATAGGTCCATTATCAGCAATTGCGGTTATGCATCCGGTGGGATACTATCAGTTAGTGGCTGTAGCGATAAAGTTAGAAGAATCGAAATGGCAAAGTAAAGAATGGAACAGAAGAAAAGAGCATTTGATGGTGCAGTTGCTAGTAATAAGAAGTCTAAAGGAGCTCCGATTGAACAAGGAACTAGAAGGACTGATCAAGTGCATTCGGAAGTGGGTAGTGTACCACCGCTCGCGAGTAGAGGAAATAGACCACCGGAGTGTGAGCATTGCCGAAGGCACCATTGGGGTACTTGCCGCAAGATCACGGGTGCATGCTTTAAGTGTGGAAGCATGGAGCATCGGTTTGCTAATTGCCCCGATCGACAAGAGAACAAGAGCCAGCAAGAAAGTAAAGTGGGTGGAGGTAGATCGAATGCAAGTAGAAGCAACCAGGATGGAAATAGAGCTCCACAGGCGCCATCGGAAATCGTGTATCGGCCTAGGACTATGGGAGAGTATGCTCCAGTTAGAGTATATGCAATGATCAGAGAGGGTACTCCGGAAGCTGCAGGTCCTTCCGGTAAGTGTTCAAGTGTAACACCCCTTACCCATACTTAGGCGATCCCATCCGATGAGGAGTGAGATGTCGTATGAGTAAAGGTGCCACCACACAGATACAGAATACACATACATTCATACATAAACATCCATACCGAAATACAGGGTAATTTAAAACTTTATAAAACCATTCATGAAATAAGCTGATCATACATTAATATAATGGAAAACATTAC
Source organism: Excoecaria cochinchinensis (assembly GCA_947683425.1). Classification (NCBI taxonomy): domain Eukaryota; kingdom Viridiplantae; phylum Streptophyta; class Magnoliopsida; order Malpighiales; family Euphorbiaceae; genus Excoecaria; species Excoecaria cochinchinensis. Next base: position 3,446,804 of record CANTUQ010000129.1, read on the forward strand.
ATTACTGTTTGATCAACCCAAAGATACAAAAGATAATTACATCTCCAAAATTATACGTATGCATATGCGGAAGCTATTACAAAACTGATGTAAGAGAGTTCTATACAAAAAAAATCATCGAAATCCAAAATTAGGCCCTACACTAAAGACCCAACTGTGTTGACTCCGATGGCTGCGACCCTCCCAAGCGAACTCCTTCCGCATCTGCACGGGTAAACACACCGTGCTAAGCGATAAACGCTTAGTGAGGAAACACACATATAGCAAAGGACAACCATTCACAATGGTCGTCAAGGTAAACACATACAAATGGCATAATCAGAGATACGCATTAAGCAAGAGTATGAACATATGAACATGTAAACATATAGAGTCATACCTTTGATTAAGTACCACTGCCTTCATAACATCTCATTAATAAACATATTCGGATCACACAATCACATACTTAACAAAGCAATTCAAAATGACAAAGTGCCTGCTGACTCAAAGTAGTGGATAACGAGTGAACAAACAGGACTTTATGGGTACGAGCCGAATACAAATAGTACCTTATGGGTACGAATCGAAAGCCATTCTTTACTTTATCATTTGCAAAACATTTTATAAAGGGACCTTAAATAAGATCCGAACACAAAGGGGTTCGCGAGGAACCAAGTTGGGGACCTGATCGGGGTCCAAACTGAACGAAGGGCTGTAACTAAGAGACTCTATTAGGCATGCCTAACTATCCACTACACTGACTCTTGCAGGCTAAAATTATACAATCAACATCCGCATTTTAATTATAACAAATGAAGAATTCATATACTTTAAATAGATCAGTACATGCACAATTATGGCTCATATCAAGTGATATTGAATGCTAAAATCAATAATATAACATCTCTAAAACATGTGAAGAAAATAGGATTCTTTTGCAAAAATAGGGTAGGTCACGGTGGTAATCAAATTGGTTGCCACCGTGACATACCAAAGATCTTTGGCAGAATGCAAGTCTGGGGTACCTCACGGTGGTAACTAAATTAGGTTGCCACCATGACATACCTAGACCTCCGAAATAGAATGCATCAATGGGGTATCTCACGGTGGTAACTAAATAGGTTGCCACCGTAACATACCCACAGCCCAGAAGAGAAGATAAAGTCTGGACACCTCACGGTGGTGACCAGATTGGTTGCCACCATGACATGTTCAAACTCTGGGCAAAATGCATCTAGTTCATGCCTCACGGTGGCAACTAATTATGTTGCCACGGTGACCCACGCCCAGATGCGATTCCTGAAGGCAAAATTCCAGATTTTCAAGCCAAAAATCCCACAACTCTCACATCAAACAGCATATCCTCACTCCAATAACAAAATTAAACCATTCAAATATCATTAGATCATGCCATAAACGAATCCTGCTCATGAATTCAAAGAAACAACATCAATTTACACAATCAATTGCATCACTATTCACATCACATATCCATCAATCTCATAAATGATTCCAAAATTCACAATCAAGGTTTAATGGACAAAGAGAACCAAAACCCATAACATAATAACTAGTAAAGACATAAGAACATCAAAATTTCCAGAATTTCATTCAATTAAACATGCCAACTATTCAAATAGCACAAATTCCTAAACCTCAAAATTAGAAGCTCTATCACTTGGCTCCACTAGATCCAGCAACTTCCTTGCCTTTAGGATCTCTTGGAGGCTCAGCTAAGCAACAAACCATAAAAATACACAAACTCAAAACCCACACTTCAACCCAAAACCAGAAAAATGCAAGGGAAGAAGAAGAACTTGAACAAAAGCAAAACCAAAAGCATAAAGCCTACTAATCAAACACAAGGAGTAATTAATTCCCACCACACCAACTTGAATCCAAGCAAATCACTCAGAGAAGAGCAAAGAGGAAGACGAAGAGGGAAGGAGAAGGGAAAACGGGAAAATGGGTTTAGAAATATGAATTTCCCCTTTTCCTCTTTCTCTTTCCTTTCTTTTCTCCCCCTTTACACTTGTCAACATCTTAGTGGAGGGCATTAATCACTCACACACTAGATGCACATGTCACACACACACAATAAAACACTCTAATAATGCACCCTACACATGTATGAGCAACACACACAATGCACTATCATCTAATACACACACTATGATATGTTCACATGCATATAATCACAACTCCACTTATGCACACCTTATTTTTATATGCACACCCACACCGGAATAAAACAACAAAACATGCAATGTTCTCAAAATGCACATATGATATGCCAAACACATACAAATACACACTCACATATATGGCTCATTCGACTAGGGGGAAAACGGGGTGTGATAACTCTCCCCTACTAATAAGAATTTCGTCCTCAAAATTCTCACCTGAACTGAACAACTGTGGGTACTGAGCTCTCATCGACTCCTCTAGCTCCCATGTCGCCTCCTCGACTCCATGGTGATTCCACAAAACCTTTACCAAAGGAATCTGCTTACTTCTTAACTGCCTCACTTCCCGAGCTAGGATAGCTTTTGGTTCCTCATCGTAGGAGAAATCAGACTACACTTGAACCTCTTGAACCGACAAAACATGAGAAGGATCCGACCTATACCGACGAAGCATAGAAACGTGGAACACATCATTCAACTTGGACAACTCTATCGGTAAAGCCAATCTATAGGCTACCGGACCAACTTTTGCCAACACCTCATACGGACCAATAAAATGAGGACTAATCTTTCCTTTCTTTCCAAACCTAAGTACTTTTCTCCAAGGAAAAACTTTCAGGAAAACCTTGTCTCTGACTTCAAACTACACATCCTTTCTCTTCAAGTTGGCATAAGATCTCTGTCGATACTTGGCAGCCTTCAAATTCTGCTGCACAACTCTGATTTTCTCTTTTATATCTCTAACCAGATCTGGCCCAATCACTGACCTCTCGGATAACTCTGTCCAACAAACTGAGTCCTACACTGCCGTCCATACAAAGCCTCATAAGGAGCCATACCGACACTGAACTGATAGCTATTGTTGTAGGCAAATTCCATAAGCGATACATACTTGTCCCAACTACCCGGAAAGTCTAAAACACAAGCTCTTAACATGTCCTCCAAGATCTAAATCACTCACTCGGACTGACCGTCTGTCTGAGGATAAAATGCCGTACTGAAGTTCAACTTGGTACCCAAAGCTCGTTGCAACTCTTTCCAAAACTTAGATGTGAACCTTGGGTCCCGGTCTGAAATTATGGACAAAGGCACTCCATGCAACCGAACTATTTCATCCACATAGATACTGGCCAATCTATCCATCTGGTAATCAATCCTAATCGGCAAGAAGTGAGAGGATTTTGTGAGTCGATCCACAATAACCCAAACAGAATCATGCTTTTTCTGAGTCAAGGGCGAGTTGGTAGTTTTGGTATGTGAATTAATTTTAAAGTTTGAGTGAAGGAAATAATCAAGTGGATTGTGTGTGTGGTGCCTTGGATGAAAAAGTGTTATATAGGAAATTATATGGTGTGAGTCAAGTTTGGTGCCATGGTTTGTTAGTCAAAAGATGAGTTTAAGTGGTCTAATAGTAAACTGACATGTGTGTGAGTTGTTGGGAGCATTAAATGTGATTTGAGGGAGTAGAGAGAGGGATGAAAGGAAGTGAAGCTTCCCGTGGAAGTCACTTAAAGCTGCTCTCTCCCTTCTCACGTCCTCTCTCTTCTCTTCTCTTCTCTTTATTTTTTTTCTGCTCTCTCAAGTCTTGCATGTGGATGTTCTTCAATCTTTGGACTAGGGTTTGAGCTTTGAAGGATTCTAAGAGGTAAGTGGCTGTATTTGCTTTGGGTTTTCTTCTTCTTCTCCTTCTACGGGTTTGATTGGGTTTTTAAAGGTTATGTTCATGGGTTACTAGAATTATTGTTTTGATTGGTTGCAAGAATCTGAAGAAAAGAGGAAAGATAAAGGGAAAGGAAAGGTTGTGGCTTGAAGGAAGTGAAGTTTTGAGCTCCATCCCAGGTTTGGGAGCTTACTTGGTTATATATTTGGGAGTTAATTGGATTGTTCTGTCCCATCTCTTTTGGATCTTGAGTTTTGAGTTGAATGTTATAGTTAATTGTGTGTTTGTATTTAAAAAAATGCATGAGTAAAGTAGATTTTGTGTACATGTGATTGTAGTGGAGAAATGATGAAGATATGCATGTTAAAATGTGAGTTAGGAACATGGACATGTGAGATGAAATTCATGGGTTTTTGAATCTCTGTAAATGTTATTTTGATGGGTGATAATGTCCTTTGATTGTGTTAAATGATGTGTGATTTGTGTTAGTAAAGTTGTAAATAAGTTTTGAGGCCAAGAAGGTAAGCTTTTACATGTTTTAACATGAAAAAATGGATTTGGGTAAGGTTGGGTTTTATTGTCCTTCAAATTCCCGTTTTTTGCATTTTTAGGTTGAGGAAGACCGTCTCTGTCGCGAGCGCGATAGAGACTGGTTTTTCCTCCCTCTCGTGTGGGTTGCGATTTATGCCTTGAGGGACACGACTCGGATGGCCGAGCATGAGTCGGACAAGTGAACACGACTCGGCCATACGAGCGTGCCCCTAGCATTCTGGCAGCCTATCTTGAATGAGGGAGCACAATTCGTGCTCCCCTGGGAGGGAGAATACGAGTCGAAGGGAGGCATCCGACTCGTGTCCTCTAAGAATTTGTAGAACATGAGTTGGAGGAAATCCTCCGACCCGTGTCCTGAAGAGCCTGGCTGAGCACGAGTTGTGCTGTTGCGTCCGATTCGTGCTGGGCCTCTCTTCTGCACAGCTCCTTCAGCTACTGTCGCGACCGCGATTCCTAGTCGCGAGCGCGACAGTAGCCCCGCTTGGTTGCCTCTCCTGTCTCTTTAAAATTATTTTTAAACTTATTTTACATGGGGTACATGACACATGATTGGGTTTAATATGTATTTCATTTGAAAATTATATGTTCTTGATTAGATTTGTACATGATTTATATGTCTTCATCTTGATTAAATACACAAGTATTCATAAAATAACATGATTATACTTGATTTATCCTCTATTATACGATAATTGTCTTAGATCATGATTGAGCTGTCATTTGAGCCTGGTAGTCATAGTTAGTGGATAGATAAGCGCTTATCAAGGGTCAACGTGTAAGTGCAGCTGCTATATGTTATCTTTTTACATGCGGACCCCGTTTGGGTCATATAAGATGTTTGAGGCCCCGGTCTCCGGTATACTTTCGAGTATACATGGTCATAAAATGTTTTGAGACTCATGTCTCTATATACTTGGGATACTGTGTCCTATCAGTATCAATAGTACCCGTATCCACTAGTTAGCGAGTAATCAGGCTATTACTTAAGTTTAGTACATATGATTGTTATATGAAGCTAATAGTTATATGAAAATATGTATATATGATGTGACATGCTAAAATTTAATACTTGTTATAAGCATAAGTAGTATGTGTTTATATGCCTTTGTTAATATATATATATGTTTGTTTCATCTATATGTACATATATGTGTTGTTCTCCCCACTAAGCGTTATCGCTTAGCACGGGTTCTTTTCCCGTGTAGGTGGCGGATTGTTCGTGGATTCGGACATCTGCAGGTTGGCCACTAGAAGTCTTTATGTGGAGGAGTTTTTGTTGTGTCTTCCACTGTATAATTTTTTATGTACATGGGAGCCTGATTTTGGGAAATGTAACTTTTGTAAAAGATTATATTGTATAAGTATATTTACTTTTACAAATCCCTTTTAATAAAAGTATATGATTATTTATATATGGACTTACTATCCTTGATTAAATGTACTTATTTCCTTATCATGTCTTGAGTATATGTATGCGTTTATGTGAGTTGCGCGCGTGACGCCCCTGCATCCCTCTATCATTGGGGGGGGGGGGGGGGGTGGTAACGTGGTGTTACACAAGTGGCATTAGGGATAGGATTGAAGGGGTTGGACTAATAATTGAGAGAGAGAAGGTGAGAGAGAGAGAGCAGATTTCTGCTCATCCTTCTCTCCTCCCTCACATTCTCCCTTTCTCTTCATCTCTTCCTCTTCTTCTTCATCTCACGCCAGTCTCTCTCCCTTTCCTTGCAAGCCCAAGATGTGAGTAATGGAAATTGCGGCTCAAGTGCTTTTAATGAGAGATCTGAGATGGAAGGGTAAGTTATGGCTTCTAATCTCTGAAATTTCCTCTTTGTTCAATTAGAAATCTTAAGTAATATTCTAGGTTTTGATGAGGAAATTGGAGTAATGAAACGGTAGAAAGAGTATGGAAGCAAGAAATGCAACCATTTAAGCTAATGGAGCAAAGGATGTTCAGGATTGGGAAAATCTATTCATTTGATATATGTATATGTGCATATTGATATTTGGATATTTTGATGTTTATTTGTCAAATTGGGTTGCTTGTGTTAGTTTTGGTTGTGTGGATGGGTTTAATTTTAGAGAGTTTGAATTTTTTGGGTAAATTATGCACAGATTTCACTGGACCTTTAGTGTTTGTTTTAATTATAAGTCAAGCTATAGCTGTCCGAATACTATGAAACCAGTGCAATTTGAAAACTAATTCATTTATCTAAAATTATCTCTGAAATACCGGAATCCAATTATGGCTCTAAGATCCTTGAAAATGGTAAAAAACTGGGGTGTCTGTACTTAGACAGGTTCAAAGGAGCAGTGTAGGTTTTGGAGCTCATATCTGGAGTTATAGATGTCCAAGTGATCTGAAATATGTTTCATTTGAAAGATAACATCATAAGGAAAATTTATTAAGAAGGAAGTTTTGGCTAAAATGGAGGTTTAGAGGGTGGTTTAGGCAGTAAAAAGTCAGGGACGAGAAGCAGTCACGTTGGTCTGTTTTCGTAGGGCAAGTGGTGGAGGCTTCTGTCGCGAGTGCAACCCTTGTCATGAGTGCGACCCTTGTCGCGAGCGCGACAGAACCTGCTTATTGAAGGTGTTTTCTCTTATTTTAAGCCTTATGGTTGGTTTGAACCCTTGCCCCTCTTTACCCTTCTTTAGGATGTGTATTTTGTTATGTTTCCTCTTCTGAAATACACGCTAACTTCCTCGGAACCTCTCAAGATGTATTCATCATATGTTTAGAGTGTGGAAATGAGTAAATAAATGGCTATCACTTAGGGATACAAGTTTTTGAGGTTATAAACAGGAATATTGACTTAGTTACTTAAAAATTTTAATGAGTCGAACATTTTCGAGAATGTTCAATATTGACTGGATTTATGTTATGTTAGGCGATTTGAAGTGAAATTCTATAACTTGCATTTTGAACTAGTAGAATTATGGGGTTTGGATTCCCAACTCTTTGGGATACATAGGAAGTTTAGAACACTCTTCCAAGCCTAAACCAAAGTATAGAAACTTATTCGGGCATGAAAGATAATGTACCAATTGAGCTCTAGTAATGCCTTGGTATTTGTTAAAAATAAATGTGGCATGTATGCACAGATTTGTTAAAGATTGTTGAACCATTAATGATTCAAGTCTCAAGTAGACTTATTTATAATTTAGAATTTGTATGGGATATTAAGAATGAATTAAATGATTACTTTAAGTGTGTCATAAACTGAAATTGAAATGAACCTTTCGTATCTCAAACGGTCTTTATTTTACTGTCTAATTGCGGAATGATCCGTAATAAATTGAATAGTTTAAGATACTTGTGTTGAAGTTCTTGAGTTTAATGCATGAATTTAGGGTAAGTAATGTTAATGAAATTATTTATGGACATTATACGAGTAGGCATATTTTTATTTGAAGTTGTATTCAATTGGGAATCGACAGGAGTGTGATGCTTGGCTCTGTCACGAGCGCAACAGAGGCCATCTAGCTTTCTGTCGCGGTCGCGACTAAGGTCGCGAGCGCGACTCTTTCTATGCGATGAATGTATGTTGCCAAGCTATTTGGCAAGGGTTTTCACTTATGCTTTTCATATGACATGTTGTGTAAACTTGGATATATTATACCATATAATCTATAGTTAAAAGGAATGTTTAGGAATATGGTAAAAATTATGATGGGATTGTAATAAAAAGATTATGGTTTGTCATATGGTATATGAGTCATTGCTTTAGTTTATAAATGAATTGTGCGTGTGATTATTATGCGACTATAATAAAAGTATGCACGAATAAAAAGTATTAAAAATATCATGTACATCACTAAAAGAAACATATATGTGTTTAGCCTGCGTTAGTTGAATAAGTGGATAGTTAGGCATGCCTAATAGAGTTAGTGTTGCTGCAGCTAGTGCATGATTTGGATCTTGATCAGGTCCCCCTACTGGATCTTCGTGATCCCTGTGTACTGAAAAGGTAGTGGTGATACCTTCGGGTATCTATGAGTTATGAGAATAGTGTTGATACCTTCGGGTATCTATGAGTTATGAGAATAGTGTTGATACCTTTGGGTATCTATACATTACTCGTTATCCACCCATTTGACTTAGCAGGCATTAAACGAACATAATTGTGTGAATTGAACAATAAGTGTTAATTGATAAATGTATGTGAATATTTGTGTAAGATTATACAGGAGCACATTGTACGCTGTGACTTATATATATATCGCATGAGTTTGCGCTTTGCGCACCTATGTGTTTTGGATCCTGTAGGATCCTTATGCGAAAATGTGGTAACGTCTTTGAAAGCTTACATGGTCTAACTTTGGTTGTTTCCTTTTGAAATATTAATATGAGCTAATATCACAAAGGTAATGCAACAATTTGAAGTAAGTGATTAAATGAAAGTAACTATATGTATAGTATGCATCTATATACTGGAATATGAAGTTAGATTATTAGCGACTATTCATGTCTCTTTGATGTGTAAGAATTATTGTAGTTTGAGAACTGTTTATTGGCTGAATACAATGGTATGTGTGACTTAAGACATATGAATAATAAGACATGAAAGGCATGTATTGATTAAGATTGTTACCCTGCTTTACCTTATGAATGATTATAATTAAAATATTCTGTTTATGATCAATTTTATGTATTTATTAAATGATTTGATTTTGGATATTTATTGTGTGTGGTGACTGACGGCCATTGTGAATTGTCGTCCATACTATGTGCTTTCCCCCACTAAGCTTTATGCTTAGCATGGGTGTGTATTCATGCAGGTTTGAAGTTAGTCGTGTTGCCGTGGACAATCCGCAACAGTCTGGCCAACAAGTCCGTAATAGTATTTATTGTTTAGAGGTTTTAGATAATTATTATAATGTAATTCTATATTAGTATTGTATTAAGTGTTTGGGATGTAATAAAATGTGAATGAAGAGTGTAATGCCAAGTATATGAATGTCTTTTGTATTATGCGAATGTTTATGTTTGAAAAAAAAAATTATATAGTTCTGCTTGTATTATGGTGTCCTGCGTGTTATCGCGTGTAGCATTCCTCACTCATCATAGCGTACTGCCTATGTTACCTTACAGTATGCTATACGTGGGTAAGGGGTGTTACATTTAGTGGTATCTGGGCAACTAGGAGTTTAAATGGTGTCTGTATGGTTTAATATTGGCCAAAGCGGATATCCTTGTTCTGCATTGGTGTTAGAAATTGTAAGATTTGTACAAGTTAGGTGTAAAGTTAGAAAGTGTAGAGCTAATAGATCGCAATCTATCTATGTTAGATTGTTGTAGTTGGATGGTATGAAAGTTGTGCATTAGTAGTATTATAAGAAATATTGTTAAGGAATTTCTTTTTTTTTTTAGGGAATGTAGAGTAAGGACGTAAATGGTTTTGATTTGAGGATATTGGTGGCACTCTATGCGTCTGTCAGCCATCTTAGTTGAGATTATTTGAACATAAGCATGTGTCAGCATAGGGATGGGAAAGTATATTATCACTGCATAAATTGCATCTGCATCATTTACATACATAAATCATAATACATTCATTTCACTCACATCCCTCGTTCATATGTGACAAGCACTTGGATTTAACTCAATTAAAGATGGCTAACAGGCTGTCCTTTGAGTACACGATCGTTTAATGGGAGATATTAAGGAAATGTAAAGTGTAGGCTACCATTAGTTTAGAAAGTGAATAAGTAACTGATATGAAAGGATTATTCGCAGGTTGAGTATAGAGTGGTAACTACGAGAGTTATTAGGAAATGTATTGAATAAAGATAATAATTAGTGTAATTTGACAATTTGAAGTATTAAACATTAAGGCGATAAGATTCTACATGTATATGTAAGTAGATTACGTAAGAAGCCATGTATTGGATCCCAACCAATGATATGATTATAATTGTGTTATAGGTTAAGAATTGAGTAACGACTTGCGGAGATAAGGTTTACTTGATTTGATAAGACAGTCTGATGGGTTCGAATCCGACTTTGTTTAAGAATATTTTCCCACCATAAGAATACTGAAATGTGACACATGAAAGATGTAGTGAATAAGAAGTGATAAATTCTGACCAAATTGTATAAGTTATTTGATAGTGGAATGTTAATGCCTAAGTGTGGTAGTGATAAGTAATAAGATATAAGAATAATCCAATGATTGTGAATTTCGAGGACGAAATTCTTGTAGGAGGGAAGATTTGTAACACCCCGAAATGTACCCTAGAAGGATTTGTACATTTCTAGGGATTTTGAGGACCAAAACCGTATGATTTGATGGTCGGAGTGATTAAGCAGGAGAAAATATATGATTATAATTAAGAAAAAAGGAAGACAAGGGTAATTTGGTCATTTTGCATATATAGATTTAATTAAATCGAATAAATAACTATAAGGGCCAATTTATGATAATAGACTAGTAATATGCCATGTAATATTTCTGATGATGTAAGCGTTAAAATGCTTTTGTATTAAGTTAATCCTCGGTTTTGTTATTCGCCTTATGCTTCCGCTGATTGAAAGAGTGTATGCATGTGTGTATGTGCTTATGCTTCCACGTAGTGCTTGCGAGTGTGTGAGTTAATGCATGACCAACTTTTGCCCGCAAGGTAAGTTTTTAATTATTCCGCATTTGCGCATGTATGATTATGTATGAATGTATGCTTCTGCATAGTGTATGCATGCATGTATGTGAGTGAGCGTCAGTAGTGCTCTCCGGCGTCCTTCCAATGGGGACGTAGGGGGTGTTACAGCATACCTCAGACTTTTTGGGGAGCTAGCATTTCTACCATTTAAAGCTTCAAATGGTGTTATACCAATACTCACCTGATAACCATTATTGTAAGCAAACTGCATCAATGGAATATACTGGTCCCAACTTTTAGGAAAATCAAGCACACTGTAGACGACCTCACCGTCTATCGGGCTACCATAAGGTAGGATCATGGAGTCGCCACCCGATATAACATCGGGAAAGTAATTCTAACCTTATGAGGCCCAAAACCAGAGAGAGTTCGAGACCTCACTCTTATTCATACCTTTGGTTAATATTATGTGAATGGGTTTTTAAGATCAATTATTTTATCTCTTCTCTCACATGCAAATTATACAATAAAATTAAAGCGCATTAAAAGCACGTATAAAAAAGCAGTAAATAAAATATAATTACAATTATCTGAAAACAAATATGAAACCATAAAAGAATGATAAAAATACATACATAAATCGGACTATTCTTTTAGGCGAGAACATTGGTTCCCAATTACTTTTTATGAAAAGTTTTGAGTTCTCAAATCAATTTAAACATTTAATTTGGGAAGAAAACCAGGATATTGGTCCAGTTTTATTAACAAGTTATCATTTTAATATAAAACATTTGTGTGGTGGTTCTTTTTAAGCGCAGTCGAAAATCTTTTATCATTACAGACCATTAGCGAATGAAAGAAGAATAAAATAATAATTATATATTTCAAAATAAATAAATTCTAATCTACTTATCCCGACCATTCTTCACCTAACTCCATGGGCGAGTCACGTGCCACTCGTGGTTGCAGTTAAAACAGAAAACAATATTGGTTAATAATGAATAAATAAATAAATAATTGAATGAATAAATAAATAAATAATTGAATAAAGCAATTTGAGAAAAATAATTAAAGTCAATAATGGATTAAATTAAATTAAATGATAAATAAATGAATAAATAGATAAATAATTAAATAAATGATTGAATGAAATAAATTGAGAATTGATGAATATAAAAAACACAAACGACAATTATAATGATGCTAATAATAATACCATAAAATAATAATGATAATAAATAATAAATAAAGATAAAGTAATAATAATAATAAAAATAGTAAAATAATAATAATAATAACAATAGTGACAATAATAATAATAATAATAATAATAATAATAATAATAATAATAATAATAATAATAATAATAATAATAATAATAATAAACAAATAATATGAACATAAAGTAAATAATATTAACAATAATACTAATATAACAATAATGACAAATAGAATAATCATAGTAGTAATAATAATACTAATACAACAATATAATGACAATAATAATAACAACCATGATAATATTAATTATAACCATAAAATAATAACATTAATAATAATAACAATAAAAATAATTACACAACAATAACAATCATAATAATAATAATACCACAATAATAATAAAACAAACATAAATTAAATAACATCAGCAACAAAAATATCAGTATAATACAATAACACTAACAATACATAAATCAAATAATAATAATAATAATAATAATAATAATAAACACAATAATAAATAATAAACAATAATAACATAAAAATAAAATAATAAATAATAGTAACTATTATAATAATAATAATAATAATACTAATAATAATACAGAATATTAAATAATAATAATAATAATAATAATAAGATCAATATTAATATTAATTAATTAATTAATAATAATAATAATAATAATAATAATAATAATAATAATATATTAAAATAAATAAATAGAAAATGGGACTCACCTCACCGGAGCCTCGCCGGAGCAGCCGTTGAGAACACTTCCACCACCGCCGGGTAGATCGCGTCGCCGGGAGTCGAACGCCAGTGGTCACGCGCCGGGTTGTCGCCGGATCTTGCCGGAAAACGCCTTGAAGCGTCGCGGGGGGTCCCCTTCCGATCTCACTTCTTCCGGCGAGTGGGGGACCCCGGTGGCCACCTGCCGGTGCGTCCGAGCGTCGCCGTCTCTGCGGTGGCGCACGTGTACCGCTCCGGCGCTATGGGTGGCCGACGGAGGCCACCGTTTCCTCCCCCTTCTTTTTTCTTCTTTCTTCCGTTGGCCTACTCTACGTTTTCATGGTCTCCCTCTCCTCTGTTTCCTTATTTCTTTGGTCCTTTGGTCTCTCCTCCTATTTTCTTTTGATTTCTTTGTTTTTGCTCTCATTTTCTTTCTATTTCCTTGGCTTCTCTGTTCTTTTCTTGCTCTCTCTCTTTTCTTTTTATTTTTTGTTCTTCAGCCGACCCCCTTGCTCTCTCTTGTTCTTTCTTTTTTTTTTTCTATTTTCTTCTTTGTTTTCTTTTTCTTTGGTCTGCCGAGAGAGCCCCCCTTCATCTCCTCATCATATTCTTTTTATACCCTAGAATTAGGGTTAAGGTCATCTAAATAATTCCCTCCGTTTTATTATTTTTTTTTTATTTTTTTATTGTAACTAATTTACACACTTTTAATTTACTTAAACTAAACACATATATTAATTAATTAAACATTACTAATTAAACACTCTATATTTTCCTACCTTTTTAATTTAATTAATCTACTTAAATTACGACATCTATTTTATCTAATTAAACCCCATATTTACTTTCTTATTTTTTTTTCAACTTTAATTATCCTAAAGTATTAACTAATTAATCAACTAATCTTAATTATTAATTTATCTTACAATATCAACTAATTAAATTAACCTAATATTAATTTTTGATTTATCTAATTAAATTAACCTAATCCTAATTTTTTTATTTTTAATTTTACCTACATATTTTATGTATTTATTATTATTAATTTTTTTTTGGAGGAATTTATTAAGGACCCAAGATTGCCATTGCCATTTTTTTTAACATTAAACCCGACTCGAGACCCGGTGTCTACAGTTGCCCCCAATTTTGGAGAGGCCAGTGTCTAGACACCTAGGTGAGCCAAAATTTAAAGAAGGAAGAGAGAAAACTACATACTTGAGGATGTCGAACCTTACCTTGTTGACGCTGCATAGGAGCAAATGGTTGTCTGTCTTAGTCTGGCAGGCCTTGTCCCGGTCTACTTGGCAGTGAATGTATTGGTACATGTGCCCCTACTGGTCTCGTCTCGACCTGTAAGGCATTTGTGAGATGTAGCGTTCTCTAGCTACGATCCCATTGCGAAGCACGGTGTTCTCTAACTGCAAACTCACTTGCTTCTGCTGGCCTCATCTCGGCTCGCGCAGCTTTGGTGAGATGTAGCATTCTCTGACTACAAATCTCCATTGCGAGATGCAGTATTCTCTAACAGCAGTCTCGTCGCGATGTGTTCTATCACTAGTCCCCCTGCTAACCTCGTCTCGGTCCGCATGGTGGCTATGAGGTACAGTACTCTCTGACTACAACCTCAATTCGTGGTCTATTCTACCACGAGTGTTCTGTTAGCATCGTCTCGGCCTACACGGAGTTTGTGAGATGTAGTACTTTTGATGCTCACTGAGAGACTTTCATGCTCACGGGGAGATTTTGATGCTCACTGGGCGATTTTGATGCTCACTGGGAGACTTTGATGCTCACTGGGAGACTTTAATGCTCACTAAGAGGCTTTGATGCTCACTGAGAGACTTTAATGCTTACTGGGAGACTTTGATGCTCACTGGGAGACTTTGATGCTCACTGGGAGGCTCTGATGCTCACTGAGAGACTTTGATGCTCACTGAGAGACTTTGATGCTCCCTGCGAGGACGTGGGTTGATTTGATTGTACCGAATCGCTACCAAGATTCAAGGTGCGAAAGTTTTGAAATTACACTGAATAGCTACCAAGATTCAAAGTGTTTGCACCGAATCGCTACCAAGATTCAAGGTGCGAAAGTTTTGAAATTACACTGAATCGCTACCAAGATTCAAAGTGTTTGCACCGAATCGCTACCAAGATTCAAGGTGCGGAAGTTTTCAAATAACACTGAATCGCTACCAAGATTCAAAGTGTTTGCACCGAATCGCTACCAAGATTCAAAGTGTTTGCATCGAATCGCTACCAAGATTCAAGGTGCGAAAGTTTTGAAATTACAGTGAATCGCTACCAAGATTCAAAGTGTTAGTACCGAATCGCTACCAAGATTCAAGGTGTTTGCACTGAATCGCTACCAAGATTCAAGGTGTTTGCACTGAATCGCTACCAAGATTCAAGGTGCGGAAGTTTTGAAATTACACTGAATCGCTAACAAGATTCAAAGTGTTAGCACCGAATCGCTACCAAGATTCAAGGTGCGGAAGTTTTGAAATTACACTGAATCGCTACCAAGATTCAAAGTGTATGCACCGAATCGCTACCAAGATTCAAGGTGCGGAAGTTTTGAAATTACACTGAATCGCTACCAAGATTCAAAGTGTTTGCACCGAATCGCTACCAAGATTCAAGATGCGGAAGTGTTGCGCTGAGTCTGCTCCAGACTTACAAAATGCGAGGGTTGCTCTCCTGAGCTGCACCGAGTCTGCTCCAGACTTACAAAGTGCTGATGGTGATGCGCCGAGTCTGCTCCAGACTTACAAAATGCGAGAGTTGCTCTCCTGAGCTGCACCGAGTCTGCTCCAGACTTACAAAGTGCTGATGGTAATGCGCCGAGTCTGCTCCAGACTTACAAAATGCGAGGGTTGCTCTACTGAGCTGCACCGAGTTTGCTCCAGACTTACAAAGTGCGGATGGTGATGCGCCGAGTCTGCTCCAGACTTACAAAATGCGAGGGTCGCTCTCCTGAGCTGCACTGAGTCTGCTCCAGACTTACAAAGTGCGGATGGTGATGCGCCGAGTCTGCTCCAGACTTACAAAATGCGAGGGTTGCTCTCCTGACCTGCACCGAGTCTGCTCCAGACTTATAAAGTGCGGATGGTGATGCGCCGAGTCTGCTCCAGACTTACAAAACGCGAGGGTTGCTCTCCTGAGCTGCACCGAGTCTGCTCTAGACTTACAAAGTACGGATGGTGATGCGCCGAGTCTGCTCCAGACTTACAAAACGCGAGGGTTGCTCTCCTGAGCTGCACCGAGTTTGCTCTAGGCTTATAAAGTGCGGATGGTGATGCGCCGAGTCTGCTCCAGACTTACAAAACGCGAGGGTTGCTCTCCTGAGCTGCACTGAGTCTGCTCTAGGCTTACAAAGTGCAGATGGTGATGCGCCGAGTCTGCTCCAGACTTACAAAACGCGAGGGTTGCTCTCCTGACCTGCACCGAGTCTGCTCCAGACTTACAAAGTACGGATGGTGATGCGCCGAGTCTGCTCCAGACTTACAAAACACGAGGATTGCTCTCCTGAGCTGCACCGAGTCTGCTCCAGACTTACAAAACGCGAGGGTTGCTCTCCTGAGCTGGACCGAGTCTGCTCCAGACTTACAAAGTGCGGATGGTGATGCGTCGAGTTTGCTCCAGACTTATAAAATGCGAGGGTTGCTCTCTTGAGCTGCACCGAGTCTGCTCCAGACTTACAAAGTGTGGATGGTGATGCACCGAGTCTGCTCCAGACTTACAAAATGCAAGGGTTGCTCTCCTGAGCTGCACCGAGTCTGCTCCAGACTTACAAAGTGCGGATGGTGATGCGCCGAGTCTGCTCCAGACTTACAAAATGCGAGGGTTGCTCTCCTGAGCTGCACCGAGTCTGCTCCAGACTTACAAAGTGCGGATGGTGATGCGCCGAGTCTGCTTCAGATTTACAAAACGCGAGGGTTGCTCTCCTGAGCTGCACCGAGTCTGCTCCAGACTTACAAAGTGCGGACGGTGATGCGCCGAGTCTGCTCCAGACTTACAAAACATGAGGGTTGCTCTCCTGAGCTGCACCGAGTCTGCTCCAGACTTACAAAGTGCGGATGGTGATGCGCCGAGTCTGCTCCAGACTTACAAAACGTGAGGTTGCTCTCCTGAGCTGCACCGAGTCTGCTCCAGGTTTACAAAGTGCGGATGGTGATGCGCCGAGTCTGCTCCAGACTTACAAAACACGAGGGTTGCTCTCCTGAGCTGCACCGAGTCTGCTCCAGACTTACAAAGTGCGGATGTTCTGAGATTTGCCTCCTCAGAGGACTTAGAAATTCCTTCTCAGAGGACTTAAGGATTCTGCCTCCTCAGATGACTTAGATTTTGCCTTCTCAAGGACTTTGAAATTTATGCCTCTTTAGAGGACTTCGAAATTTTCCTCTAACTTTGAAATGATTGCCCCCTGAGAGGTTTTTGAGATTTGGCCTCCTCAAAGGGCTTGAAAGGATTTTCCTCTTAAGAGGACCTTGAGATTATGCCTCTTCAGAGGGCTTGAGAAACGTCGACATGTGAAGTCCCGAGGTTGAGATTGATGTACATCATCTAGTAGGCACAGGGCACTGTGTATGCATGAAATGCATATGAAAAGCCATGAATGCATGTGAAAAGCCAAGTATGTATGAGATGGCACGCAAAGTTATGCATGTATGAAATCTAAGAGTTATGCATGTATAGAATGACACACGATGTTATGCATGCGTGAAATCTAAGAGTTATGCATGTATGGAATGACACGCGATGTTATGCATGTGTGAAATCTAAGAGTTATGCATGTATGGAATGACACGCGATGTTATGCATGTGTGAAATCTAAGAGTTATGCATGTATGGAATGACACGCGATGTTATGCATGCATGAAATCTAAGAGTTATGCATGTATGGAATGACACGCGATGTTATGCATGTGTGAAATCTAAGAGTTATGCATGTATGGAATGACACGCGATGTTATGCATGTGTGAAATCTAAGTGTTATGCATGTATGGAATGACACGCGATGTTATGCATGTGTGAAATTTAATTGTGTAGTGTGTGTAGAAATATAATATGCATGCAGAGAATTGTGTACATGACATATAAGCCACAAATGATCATGAATGAGAAATACATGCAAAAGATCAAGCATAAAATATGTGCAAGGGGATTATGAATGCGAAATATATACACATGATCATACCCGTGAGGGTAAGGAGTCATTCACTGGCATAAGTGTGAAGAATCACATGCAAAGATAAGTGGAAGTCATTATATACATGAAGGCTATGTGAAGAATTGGATGTGTGTGATGTGTGTGTGGATAACTATACATACGAAACGAATGCAGAAAAAATCATGCATACATGTACAAAATGCATGCAAATGATGTGCATGTGAGATGCATGCAAAAGATATGCCCACGAAATGCGCAAAATAAGTGATTATAAAAATGAACCTCGGAGAGGCCCATATGTGAAAGTATCTATGAAATATGCTCGATGAATATCTTATGCCAAAAGACATGCAGCAAGAATTATACATGTAAAACTATTTATAAGGATGTCTGCTACAGTTACATGCAAAAACATTTGTAGAAAGCATATGTACAAAGAATGTTGCTGGAAGTAGATGCAAAGTATCACTTTCATGAGTAGTGATAAAAAATGCCCCAAGATCGCGAAATGAATGCAACCTATTAGGTACCTCAAACTCAAGTTTCTGTCCACCTTTGAATACACTGAATAAACCACATTCTCAACTGATTCAATCCCAACAGAAGAATTCAGGAGTCATTCTCAATGAAGTGCAAGGAAGCAAACATGTAAACATCAATGTTTACTAAATCAACATGTAAATACAAGGCATACCGTACAATCTCTGTGTGTATGTGCAAAAGGCCAAAATGGATTTTTTTTTAAAGCAAATTCTAGACACAATGTCGGGAACGAGACTCAACTTGAATGCATAAATGCACTCATGGCTTCTCGCTTGAAGCTCAAGAAACACAATATGCCTCTTCCTACATACCAAACCTTATTAGAAGGTCATCTCCGCTAATTAGATAAGGCCGAACCAAGAATCAAGAGGTCTTACTTTGGTTGTAACGTTAGGCTTAGGTAATTGGCTATCAAAGGAGGATCAGGTCGCTAGAGAAAAATGGCCGCAACGTTAATTCGACGGATGAAAGCACCATTCTCAACCCCAATTGTATACTGTCCAAATATTCTTGAATTTGAATTTGGTAATACTTTAGCTCGTCAAGCTCAGTATAATAATTAAGCTAAAAAGATAACTACTGAGCTCATCAAGGGGGCTTTTTTTTTTTTTTTGCTCGCAAGCTTATGTCTCTAATTACACAAAAAGTTTATCGATGATTTAGACCCCTTTCCCAAAGTGTAGCCCCAAAAATTATCGATGATTGAAAATTCATTTCCCAAGGTGTAGAGCTATCCTTATCAGGGTGATTTCTGGTAACCCAAAAATTATCAATGGTCGAGATTCTCTCCTAGAAGTGTAAACCCACTTTCACCGGGGCAATTTTTGATAACCCCAAAAAAATTATCGATGATTGAAATTATCTTCTCGAAGTGTAAACCCACTTTCATCGGAGCAAATCTTTACAGCCCAAAGAAATGTCATAATGTACATCCATCCTTACTAGAGCAGCCATTCTTCTAAGGGGGAGCCAAAATCATTTTAGGCGAAGGGTGAAGTTTTAGCATGTCTAACAATAAAACCGGTATGCATTTAGCATACCAAAATAAAGGCTCAACGGGCTAGCAAGCGATTGTAAAATAAAGGTAGAAAATGGTCATTTAAAGGGCTATACAAAGAAACAGTGCCTAAATCATTTTCTAGATTCAGCCTTATCTGGGGGTCGCTTTGACGGGTAATCGGAAAGGTTCTAGTGCTTTTAGTGAGTTTTCATCCAATCCCCTAATTGTAACTAGTTTTTCAGTTCATTTTCAAAACGGGCCAAATGTGCTCTGAACTTAGAAATGACATGGTATAGTCAAATATTTTCATGCGATCTAACTCTTAAAGATCAAACATATCTACACCTCACTTAATTCTAAGTGGAATGAAACACAGATTTCTAAAAACTGAAATCAAAGCCATTCATAGTTGAGAACTACTTAGGCAGAATCAAACTTCGAATCAAAGGTACCTTAATAAGGTGCAAACGTGTTAGCGTTTTGAGGGTACAACTTAACGCAAAAATTTATTTTATCAAAATTTATATTCACAAAAATAATGTAAACCAACAAAGAAGATTTTTGTTTTTTTTTGTTTTTTTTTTTTGCGTAAAACATGTGCAAACTATGAGTTAAAAAATCATGTACAAGGAAAGATGCATGCAATGGCGTCATGTATGTCAGTAATGGGTGTAAGAAACTATATGTGCAAAACATGTGTAAAAACATATTGTATAAAATGCATACATGAAATATATGCAACGACGTGTGTACTTGAGGCATCTATAAGAAACTATAAGTGAGTGTGAGTGCATAAACAATGCATGACAAATGATGTGCTTTGTACATGTAAACAGTACATAATTAAGGCATGAGTACAAGGTATGGCACAATATGAGAATGAATGTTTATGATACATAACGCATGTGCACATGGCATGATTTAGACATGATAAGATGAACATGATCTAGCATGATAATGTGTACTAATGAATCGTGAGGGAAGGAAAAACTCACAAAATGCTAAATATATACAAATTATGCACATGACTTGGAACTCCATATACGAATGATTATGTACTGTGAGTGGAGTATGTGTGCAACACGAGATATACAATGAAAGTGTCTGCAAGAAATAAATAGCATTCACAAAGTACGTGTATTTACATGGTATGAGCATGCAAGACATGCATTGGTATATACAATGACTAACATGCATGATGAAGAACTTATATGTACATGGCATAATTCATGTATGATAGTAAACTTTCATGATATGGCATACAATGTGAAAAATGCAAGATATTTTCTGTGTATAATGACTAACCCAATGCTATATGCTAATGCAACTGTATGTGTATGCTCCAACACACAATGTTTATATATTTATGCAATGTAAGCCTACTGATATTTACATATTATGACACATGACACTACAAGAAAATAGACATTTCCCGATGGAAATTACCGACGGAATTTGTGTAATTTCCGTCGGGAAAATAAAATGCCGACGGAATATTTTCCGTCGGCAATATGGGCATAGGGAATTATTCCCGACGAAAATTTTCCATCGGTAATAATTCCTATTTCCGTCGGGAAATTACCGATGGAAAAGTTTTTCCGTCGGTAATAATTCCCGACGGAAAACTGTTTCCATCGGTAATAATTACCGACGGAAATCCTAATTCCGTCGGGAAATTCCCGACGGAAAAGTGTTTCCATCGGGAATTATTCCCAACGGAAGTATAATTTCCGTCGGTAAATTACCGACGGAATTAGCATTTTCATCGAAATTATTACTGACGGAAACACTTTTTCGTCGGTAAATTAAACCAACATTTCCCGCGATTATATTTTTATAATGCATCTTATAACTTGTAAAATTAATTGCAAAATAATAAGCAAATGAAAATGATATCTAAATTTTAATATTCAATAATAGTCGAATTTAATAAAATTGTACTATTTATAAAGATAGTAATTATGTAATAACATAATAGTCATGTCTAATACAAAATCATAACTAATTAAGCTGATGGCGAAGGCGGCGGCGGCGGCTGAGAAGTACGATCGGACTGCTGCGATGACACCATACCCTTCAAATTTTCCATCTCATTGCGCAGCTCAGATATGAAGTCGAGAGATTGCTGCCATCGAGTCTGTGACTGTTGCAATTCAGATCTCAGCTCATTTATAGTATTCTCAAGTTCATGGACTCGCCTGGATTCAGACCGTCTATGTGATGCGGCAGTACTTGAACTTGAGGCATGCAAGTGACAGGATTTTGCCAAAGAACCTAAGCCAAATATCCGTCCTCGCCGGTCTCTACCACCAGACACGTCACAATAGATTTGATTCGCATCCACATAATCAGAAGTCTGTGAGCGTTGCTGAATTGCATCTTGAACTTGTTCCTGTCATAGGACAAATATTTTACAATAAATAACGATTAATAATAAGTAATATTTAAAATTTGTAAAATATAGTAACTTGGACATACATGTAAAACCCTTGACCGAGAATTGACGAACGTTTGACCATCATGCTTGTTGGTGTGGGTGTGTACAAATACCTCACCATAGGTAGCCGGTCGACCCATCGATGCTCCCTGTAAACATAAAAAGAATTAAAGATGAACTATAATTTATTGACTATTCGTACAAGTTTTTACTTAAATTTCGGCAGAGTTTCCCCTATATTTGGAGCATACCTCCTATATACATAGACAAAAAAACACTTCAAATTTTGAGACTACGCTACAATCCAACATTCAACAACAAAGCAAACTCCTCACACAAGTAACATTCCCATCCTCCTCTATGGTAATAATATAAAATTCAGACATCCTAACCATTAATTACAGTGGTAAAAGTAATATTATGTAAAGTTTTTACTTAAATTTCGGCAGAGTTTCCCCTATATTTGGAGCATACCTCCTGTATACATAGACAAAAAAACACTTCAAATTTCGAGACTACGCTACAATCCAACTTTCAACAACAAAGCAAACTCCTCACACAAGTAACATTCCCATCATCCTCTATGGTAATAAGATAAAATTCAGACATCCTAACCATTAATTACAGCAGTAAATGTAATATTTTGTAAAGTTTTTACTTAAATTTCGGCAGAGTTTCCCTATATTTGGAGCATACCTCCTGTATACATAGACAAAAAAATACTTCAAATTTCGAGACTACGCTACAATCCAACATTCAACAACAAAACAAACTCCTCACACAAGTAACATTCCCATCCTCCTCTATGGTAATAAGATAAAATTCAGACATCCTAACCATTAATTACAGCAGTAAAAGTAATATTTTGTAATACTTACAAGTCTATCTGCATGTTCCCGATGCGACAACTATCCTCCAGTATGCAAGCATGAATTGAGTCCCTCAGGTCCTCCCCGTCTGTTACTAGAATTCTGCGATGCGACAGAAATGGCTTCAGGGGTCGTCCAATACTGTCTCCAACGTGCCCATATGTCTTCGGTCATGTAGGGATAATTTTTAAATTTAAAGAGTGTTTAGTTACTTATTTTTTATTTTGACTTTATGTATACGCTAAAAAGAAGGTATTCAACAGAGTGAAAATATATAATTGTAAAAAATTAATAAAATAATATTAAATAATGACTCTTGGTCCCTTGAGCCTATTTTTTGGTGTTTATAAAATGATATTTATAAAATACTTTTGGTGGCACTGTATGATAAATACTTGGAGAAATCTAAATTTTCTGCATTGATCCATCTATTTTTCTTGATTGGTACATGAATTCTTTGATCTTGGGATTCGTCTATGAAAAGGAGCATGTGTCTCTGAATTGTGAGAAGCAAACTCTTAATGAAGTCTACAGTTCAGTTCAATTTTAATTTTCTATATATGAATGTTGACATTTGTACTTTTAGCTTGACAACTGCATCAGCAAAATAGTTGTGCCAATGACCTTTCTTTCAGCAATTATGTCCTCATGCTAATCAGTCATTATATAATATTTCAATAAATAATGGGCTTACTTAATACATTTTTTTCCATGAAATAACCCATAAAATACTCTTTGTAGTATAGTTTTACAGCCACCTTCCTCCTCCACTACCACTTCTACTCACCGGCACTACTCTGTCTAGAATGGAAACATTAATTAGTGGTGTAAGGTTAGATTGGCCTTTTGACTAGTTAGGTGTTCTTTTATATGGTAATTCATGCCGGACCAAATTCTGTTTCTGTTTCTTTTTTTTTTTCATTTCCTTGTTTTCTTTAGCATTTGATTTCACATGAAAAATAGCAAAATAACAAAATATATTTGAAAAATCATTAATAAAATTTACCGACGGAAAGTGAGCGTTATTAAATTTAAAGAGGTTATTTCTTCATGTCTCATGCTCTCCCGTCACGTGCACTTCACTCTCCCGTCCACATCAGCAGTTAGGTGGTAAATTATTAACAACATCACTTAGTTAGGTGGTTAATTATTACACATTTCAATGTTCGGATTGTGAATTAAAAATTTAAAAAGTTTAGATATCAATTTTAAAATTAAATACAAGTATATGAGGATTTAATATATTAAGCCTTTTTAAAATTTTTATGATATATATTTCCTTGAATGTGCAGTACTTTTCTGTGCTTTATTTGAAGTGCAAGTATAGTTATAGTTTATAAATATTAAATAATAACTAGAGTGAGATAATACTAGCATATATTTTGCCTACTATATATATATAATTTTGGTGGTTGTTAATAACTAGCAGGTATTTACTATGTCTCTATATTTGTTTACATTTAGTTCTACTCTTTAGCCATATACAAATTACAAGATTTTGTTAATTGAATTCCATTAATTTTTTCATAATTTCATTTTGTGTTATATTCATATAGAATATAACCTCTATAAAATATATGCTTCTATCTGAATTTTGTATAATATATGTTCTTTAATATATGCTTATAGATGTATTTGTGTGTTTGGATCTTATTTATTCATGTATTATAAGTATATAATTTTTTTATATTCAATTTCGATGTCCGTTAAATACTTCTCCATGGCATTTATTTTGTAACAATAATTATTCTTTTCATAGCATTTAGTTATGTATTTATTCATTACATGTATATAATTTTTTTATATTCAACTTTGGTGCCTATTGAATATGTATTTTTCTATTGAATTGTAGAAAAAATAAAATTGATGATCAATTTATTTTCCGAGTGCTATAAATAAATAATTGCAGTCTTATGAAATTATTTTCAATGGTATTATTTTTTATTAAATGACTCTTAGTAAGAGAAAAAGAATGAGTATTTAAACAATTCATAAATATCAAATTGTGAATACATACATTTCTACTTATGATCATACGCTTATCTTATGCTTCTCTAAACATATATGCTCAATTTTTAATTAGTGTTATTTGATTTAACACTAATTAATTCATTGTATTTTTTAAAAATAACAAAAAATTTAATTAACATAACTAATTTAAATTAATTCTAACAACAATCAACACTAATTAAAAATTAATTTTTTCTTTGAACAATAGTTAATTAAGTTAACTCAATGTCTAATTAAGTTAAATAATTCATTGTCTAATAAATTAATAATAATCTATTTCAACATTCAACAATAATAATCTATTCTAACAACAATAATCTATTTCAACAATCAATCAACAATAATTCATTGTCTAATTAAGTTAAATAAATTAATAATAATAATAATAATAATAATAATAATTAAAAAAAATAGGGCAAATGGGTACTGTTGGCTTACCAGACGCCGGAGGAGAGGAGAGGAGGAGGAGACGGAGGAGGGAGGTCGACCAGGCTGAGGAGGAGTGGAAGCCAACGCCGGAGCAGCGGCGGTCGATGGCGGCGAAGGAGAGAAGGAAGGCGCACGGCAGGGAGGCAAGCAGAAGGGAAGATCGGAGCGGGAAAAAAAGAGAGAAGGGAGGGAAGAGATGAGGAGGAGGAGGGGAGGGGACCGGCGAACGGAGGGGAGGGGGCGGTCGTCGTCGGCGGGAGGGCAGGGGATCGGACAGGCAAAGTGAGGGGAGAGGGAGGAGAGAGAGAGGATCGGGGGGAAGAGGGTTAAAATCTGAATTTAATTCAGATTTCCCGACGGAATGTGATTTCCGTCGCTAGCGACGGAAATCAAATTCCGTCGGTAATTAGCGGCGGAATATATTTCCGTCGCTAAAAATAGCGATGGAAATATCATTCCGTCGTTAATTAGCGGCGGAATAGAAATTCCGTCGCTAATATTATTTTATTTTTTTTCTTATTTAATTTTAGCGACGGAATTATATATCCGTCGCAAATTTTAGCGACGGTTTCTAACTCCGTCGCTAAATTTAGCGACGGTTTCTAACTCCGTCGCTAAATGGAAATTAATTTTTTTTATAACGACGGATTTAGATATCCGTCGCTAATTTCTGTCGCAATTTCTGGAGGAAATGTTTGGCGCCCTTTTTCGCGACGGACTTTGTTATCCGTCGCTATTTTAGCGACGGAATTATAATTCCGTCGCTATTTAGTGACGGTTTTTATTCCGTCGCTATTTTATGATTTTCTTGTAGTGTGATGAGTGCATTCTTTTTTTTATTTTCCTTTTTTTTTATGGTGGTAGTACATCCACATGTGCTATGATGCATGTCAACATTCAGTGGTGTATGTTATATGTACAGGTTACGGTGCATGATGGATGTCATAAAGAATGTTAATATATATATATATTGTGACAAGCATTGTTATGTACATGCAAAACAAATACATGTTACGTTCATATTTACAAATTATGATACAAGCGATTTATATACAAAGTGCACAGGTTCTATTATTGTACATGAGAAAAAATACACATGCTTTTTTTTACTATTGTTCATGAAAGAAAGAAATAATGCACGAGCACGAATACACATACAAGAAGAAAGTTCCTCCCAACCGTTTCTCTCTCACACAGGAGGTTGTGCGGTCTCTTTCCTAGGTGGGCTTGACCCATGGATCAACGGGGAACCCAATGGGTGCGTAAAGCGTGCTGCGAAACACAAACTCTCATTAATAAAAAGCGCATGCAGATGAATTTTTGTCTATCGTGTATTTAAACAATCCGAATAAACCAAAACACGCCCTCGGGATATGAAAATCTTTAAGGAGCGAACATCTAAATTTATTCGGATTTGTCCAATAAATGATAACCCACTCCACAAGCAACGTATTATGACGCATGCCCCCTAGGGAAAGTATCTATTGCCATTACATGAGTTTTGGTCAAAGGTAATGATATTTTAGGGTTACCCAAACATGGTCCCTGCCAACGGGTCTAGCTCATCATGAGCATAACAACCTATCGGGTCTCCATTTAATATACCATGATGGTACGAGACTTAGGCTGGTGATTATCCTTAACACTTCCCTAAATTGAATGAAAATAGGATCGTGATTCAGGAACGCACCGAGGTTAAGAAAGGGACCAAACTAATATAATTTTAAGGCTCTAGCATGATGCAATGTAATCTTTCGAAAAGGGATAAAATTTCTTGTTCCTAAACCCATTTACATTAGATTAACCAAAGGTACTTTCGGAGCAAAATCTCATGATATCCCTAGTGGAGTCGCCACTGTAGACTACCTCACCGTCTATCGGGCTACCATAAGGTAGGATCATAGAGTCGCCACCCGATAAAACATCGGGAAAGTAATTCTAACCTTATGAGGCCCAAAACCAGAGAGAGTTCGGGACCTCACTCTTAGTCATACCTTTGGTTAATATTATGTGAATGGGTTTTTAAGATCAATTATTTTATCTCTTCTCTCACATGCAAATTATACAATAAAATTAAAGCACATTACAAGCACGTATAAAAAAGCAGTAAATAAAATATAATTACAATTATCTGAAAACAAATATGAAACCATAAAAGAATGATAAAAATACATACATAAATCGGACTATTCTTTTAGGCGAGAACATTGGTTCCCAATTACTTTTTATGAAAAGTTTTGAGTTCTCAAATCAATTTAAACCTTTGCTTTGGGAAGAAAACCAGGACATTGGTCCAGTTTTATTAACAAGTTATCATTTTAATATAAAACATTTGTGTGGTGGTTCTTTTTAAGCACAGTCGAAAATTTTTTATCATTGCAGACCATTAGCGAATGAAAGAAGAATAAAATAATAATTACATATTTCAAAATAAATAAATGCTAATCTACTTATCCCGACCATGCTTCACCTAACTCCGTGGGCGAGTCACGTGCCACTCGTGGTTGCAGTTAAAACAGAAAACAATATTGGTTAATAATGAATAAATAAATAAATAATTGAATGAATAAATAAATAAACAAATAAATAATTGAATAAAGCAAATTGAGAAAAATAATTAAAGTTAATAATGGATTAAATTAAATTAAATGATAAATAAATGAATAAATAGATAAATAATTAAATAAATGATTGAATGAAATAAATTGAGAATTGATGAATATAAAAAACACAAACGACAATTATAATGATGCTAATAATAATGCCACAAAATAATAATGATAATAAATAATAAATAAAGATAAAGTAATAATAATAATCAAAATAGTAAAATAATAATAATAATAAAAATAGTGACAATAATAAATAAAGATAAAATAATAATAATAATAATAATAATAATAATAATAATAATAATAATAATAATAATAATAATAATAATAATAAACAAATAATATGAACATAAAGTAAATAATATTAACAATAATACTAATATAACAATAATGACAAATAGAATAATCATAGTAGTAATAATAATACTAATACAACAATATAATGACAATAATAATAACAACCAGGATAATAGTAATTATAACCATAAAATAATAACATTAATAATAATAACAATAAAAATAATTACACAACAATAACAATCATAATAATAATAATACCACAATAATAATAAAACAAACATAAATTAAATAACATCAGCAACAAAAATATCAGTATAATACAATAACACTAACAATACATAAATCAAATAATAATAATAATAATAATAATAATAATAATAATAATAATAATAATAATAATAAACACAATAATAAATAATAAACAATAATAACATAAAAACAAAATAATAAATAATAGTAACTATTATAATAATAATAATAATAATATACATAAAATAAATATATGATAATAATAATAATACTACTAATAATAATACAGAATAATAATAATAATAATAATAATAATAATAATAATAATAATAATAATAATAATAATAATAATAAGATCAATATTAATATTAATTAATAATAATAATAATAATAATAATAATAATAATAATAAATTAAAATAAATAAATAGAAAATGGGACTCACCTCGCCGGAGCAGCCATTGAGGACACTTCCACCATGGACGGGTAGATCGCGTCGCCGGGAGTCGAACGCCGGTGGTCACGCGCCGGGATGTCGCCGGATCTTGCCGGAAAAAGGCTTGAAGCGTCGCGGGGATCCCCTTCCGATCTCACTTCTTCCGGCGAGTGGGGGACCCCGGTGGCCACCTGCCGGTGCGTCCGAGCGTCGCCGTCTCTGCGGTGGAGCGCGTGTACCGCTCCGGCGCTATAGGTGGCCGGCGGTGGCCACCGTTTCCTCCCCCTTCTTTTTTCTTCTTTCTTCCGTTGGCCTGCTCTGCGTTTTCGTGGTCTCCCTCTCCTCTGTTTCCTTATTTCTTTGGTCCTTTGGTCTCTCCTCCTATTTTCTTTTGATTTCTTTGTTTTTGCTCTCCTTTTCTTTCTATTTCCTTGGCTTCTCTGTTCTTTTCTTGCTCTCTCTCTTTTCTTTTTATTTTTTGTTCTTCAGCCGACCCCTTTGCTCTCTCTTGTTCTTTCTTTTTTTTTTTCTATTTTCTTCTTTGTTTTCTTTTTCTTTGGTCTGCCGAGAGAGCCCCCCTTCATCTCCTCATCATATTCTTTTTATACCCTAGAATTAGGGTTAAGGTCATCTAAATAATTCCCTCCATTTTATTATTATTTTTTTTTATTTTTTTTATTTTAACTAATTTACACACTTTTAATTTACTTAAACTAAACACATATATTAATTAATTAAACATTACTAATTAAACACTCTATATTTTCCTACCTTCTTAATTTAATTAATCTACTTAAATTACGACATCTATTTTATCTAATTAAACCCCACATTTACTTTATTATTTTTTTTTTAGCTTTAATTATCCTAAAGTATTAACTAATTAATCAACTAATCTTAATTATTAATTTATCTTACAATCAACTAATTAAATTAACCTAATCTTAATTTTCGATTTATCTAATTAAACTAACCTAATCCTAATTTTTTTATTTTTAATTTTACCTACATATTTTATGTATTTATTATTATTAATTTTTTTTTTGGAGGAATTTATTAAGGACCCAAGATTGCCATTGCCATTTTTTTCAACATTAAACCCGACTCGTGACCCGGTGTCTACACACCACACCCGAAGCAAATCTTTCAACACTTGATTTACTCTTTCAGACTGTCCATCCGTCTATGGGTGGAAAGCTATACTAAAATTCAATCTTGTACCCCAAAGCAGCTTGAAACCTCTCCAAAACATAGAAGTAAATCTTGGATCTCTATAAAAACCATAGATAATGGAATACCGTGTAGTCTAACAATCTCTTTCACATACAACTCAGCAAATTGATCTATGGAATAATCCCATCGAATAGGTATTAAATGAGCCGACTTAGAAAACCGATCCACTATTACCCACACAAAATCGTGTTGCATTGATATCAATGGCAATCTCGAGGCAAAGTCCATAGTAATGTTGTCCCATTTCCATTGAGCAATTGGAATGGGATTCAACAAACCATGTGGAACAATTTGTTTCGCTTTCACTTGCTGTAGCGCCCCAATACCCCTTGGAAGGATATCGGAGTCGTTACGCACTCATACACATACAAACAGTCATGCGGAAGCGAAATAGAAAACATACAAACACACGCATCGGAATACCTTTTAAATACAAGGTATAGACATATCTTAAATAAAACTTTATAATCATGTACATCTCAACATATACTATTCTTTATACATTACAAAACATTCTTTTTACACTTAGATTTTGTTTACGTATCTTATACAAAAATTGCTTTACATTTACATATGCCAAGCTATACAAAACTTCTATATCATGTATACAAAAAGCTATGCCATATACAAAAAGACTTTAACTTATACTCCTAGTGGCCATGACCTTGTAGATGTGCAACCCTCCGGACCTATAAACCTACACGAGACAAACACTCGTGCTAAGCGATAACGCTTAGTGGGGATATCACATATAAAAGACTTCTAACGAAGTCACAAACATAATCATCAAAGCATATCAATAGTCAATATGCCGATCAGTTAAGAGCATATAAAGTAATAAGCATTTACCATACTTGTAACATACCAAACATTTTATCAACATGCTTTATAACATATCTACTAATCTCATGTAACCAATATCATTCTCATATTCTTCTAACTCTAACTATCAGCTCATATAACATATAATATCATGTCATTGCATATCATGTCCATTTATATACATATAAGCGTAAAAGCATACTTATAGCATATTCATGTACAACTAACAGCTTTTCATGTGCTCTTGTAAACTCATATAAGCATCTCTGGTACAATAGTCATGTATTTCTATTAGCATTTCCTGTAATTCATTTACATATAACATCTCTTATACATATAGCAACAATTAATAGCCTGACTCATAACGTAAGTGGATACCGGTACATATAGATATTGTAAACATATAGAGACCGGAGTCTCAAATCATCTAAATACCAAACGGTACCAAACATATAGACATCCGTCGATGCCAAACATCTAGACATCCGTCGATGCCAAACATCTAGCAGCTGCAAAACATCTAACCATTTATAGGCATACCCATCTATCCACTTTTATAATAACTCAGGCTTACAACCATCATTCCATATCAAAGCATGTATTGGTCATTCATATACATTTACTTAAACCCATGCTATTCATGTAACTTACTTCATATCTTACTATACATACATACATGTCATCATAAACTCATTCACATACAACTCTATATGCACATTATTGCATGCTGCCTTGTATATGCTATACGCATAAGCACAATCATTATTATATGCATTAGCACATTCATGGTTATACGCATTCGCATTCATGATTATGCTCATTCGCATTCCAGATTATACGCATTCGTATTCATGATTATATGCATTCGTATTCATGATTTATCATACTCATTTATACGCATTCAAATACATAATTCTTCATGCTTAGGACACTCATTTCTTAATGTTAAACATGAATTAGACAAGCTATATAAACTCATAGTGAAGTTCGGGTGCATTTCACCCTAAATACTCAAAACAGGGAAGGGTCACGGTGGCAACCATTTGGTTGTGACCGTGAGGTCCAATTACATGCAATTCTGCCTTCTTCAAACATTGGTCATGGTGGCAACCATTTTGCTTGTGACCGTGACATACTAAAATCAAGCAAAACAGAAGCTGAACAACAAGACTGCTTCACTCTATAGTTTTGTACAACCTATACCGATATCTAAAACTCATTTTTAGTCCAAGGTTCCTCTTAATAATTGTTCCTTAGGATCTTAAATTTCAAATGGAACAAGTTCCAGGTCAATTGGATAGAAAATGAAAGAGTAATGGCCAAGGGAACACAACTTGTTCCAGAAGCCCTCCTATAGAATTTTAACTATGGTCATGGTCAATTTTGAGGACCTTAGAGTCCTCAAATCAATAGAGATATTTGTATAATATTTAAATCCACGGATCTTATGGTTCTAATCCAATTGGTCTCACCCCTTTTGGAGTTGTAAAACTCCTTCTATACCATAAACAAGTCATGGGGGTCAATATAGGCTTCAAAGACAGGTTAACACAATCTAGCTTATTAAGCTTGAAAATAGCCAACTTGGCCAAACCAAATCCCCAAATTCAAATTATAATTCCTATACACATATATGAACAATTAGCCATAGTCAAAGTCTCAGTACATGCCATTATCTATGAATTACACATCAAATATCCACATCTCTGAAATTAGGGTTCTGCTTGTTCTTTGTTATGCACATACTAGATTTCCATTCTCATCACATAGCATTTATAACACTTCAATTATGTTTCATCACATAGCACATAATCAGGCTCAACATCTCAAATCTCATGTTCATGCATCAATTACACATCAAGATCAAACTAATCAACATGCATACTCAAGTAAAATCAACATATAAACACATATATATCCCAAACCTCAAAAGTAGGTTGCTGGACACTCTCTCTCTATCTAGAGCTTCTCATTGCCTTTAGCTCTTCTCTTGTCCAAATCTTGCACAATTAATAAAACACAAACTCTCTTAGTCCATTACTCAATCAATCCAAATCCAACTCAAAGAAGGGGTAGAAGTAGAGATACACATAAACTAACAATTCACTTACCTTCTTGATTCAACTCTTCAAACCAATCCAATACCAATCAAATTCCAGATTCAAGCATTAAGAGACCAAGTTTAACTCAATGAAAAGAAGAGATAAATTTCAGAAATGTAGAGAGAGACGTAGCCAAATCACTTAATACCCAATTCCATGTTCTGCCTCTTCACCTTACTTAAATTGCATGAGAAATGGCTGGTTGGCAAGAGGGAAGTCCCACACGTGGATTCCACTTCCACCTCCAAGCCAAATTCAGCAAATGGTCCTTGGCAAATAATCATTCAATCCCTTACTATAATTCTACTCTTTAACTACAACTTTCTTTCTTTCACTTATACCCTTGCACACTTAATTACTCACTTATTCCAATCACATTTGCACCCTAACATGCAATTGACACTACAATCCAACTAGGGTACACTTTGGGGTACTACACTTGCTGGCAGGTCAAACACTTAGAAACGTATTCTACAACATCCCTTTTCATACTAGGCCACCAATAGAATTGCTTTAAGTCCTAATTCTTCTTATTACCACCTGTATGTATAGCAAAAATAATATTATGCACTTCATGCAAAAGCCTCTTTCTTAACTCTTCACTACTTGCAACACATAACCTACCTCAATAACATAACACACCGTCTTTATTCACTGAATAGTCTGTCTTGCCTTGATTTTTGAATGACTATAAAATCTATTGCAGCTTGGAATCACCTTTTTGTGCATTCACTAACCCATTCCTCAAAACCGGCCTTGTTTTCAACTGTACAACTAAAGCACCATCTGAATCAAATCTCCCCTTAACTCTTTACAACGACAAGGCAGTAACAGACTTCCTACTCAAAGCATCAACCACTACATTGGCTTTACTCGAATGGTAATTGATAATGCAATCATAATCTTTAAACAATTCTAGCCACCTTCTCTATCTCAAATTCAACTCTTTTTGAGTGAGTAGATACTTGAGACTCTTATGGTTAGTGAAGATCTTACACTTTTAACCATATAAGTAATGCCGCCAAATATTTAAGGCAAACACTACTGCAGCCAATTCCAAATCATGAGTCAGGTAGTTCTACTAACGTGGCTTCAGTTGCCTTGAAGTATAGGCTATTACATTTCCATCACATCAATACACATCCCAACCCTACTCTGGAAGCATCGCTATACATAGCGTACTCCTTACCCAAAATAGGTTGAGTTAGAATTGGTGCCTCAACTAACATTCTCTTCAACTGCTCAAAACTGGCTTGGCACTTATTAGACCACTCAAACTTAACTCTCTTATGAAATAACTTAGTAAGCGGAGAAGCAATCACTGATAATCCCTTTACAAAGCGATGGTAACACCCCGCTAATCCAAGGAAACTTTGCACCTCAGGCACATTTTTGGGTGGTTTCCAATTCATTACTACTTTTATCTTAGTTGGATCAACCTTAATACCCTCAGAAGAGACTATGTGTGACACCCCACTCCCATCCACTCGTGTAGCTATACTACAGTAGTTGGAAGTGGTTGTCACAACGCCCATCACATGCAAAACTCATACTTATCACTTACAACTTTGTCATCATACAACATTTTAGACCAATTAATTTATTTCGCATTCAGCAGAAGACATTCGCATCGCATACATAAATCCACATAGTCCAATTAAACTACATCACATATTGAGTTATATAATAATTAATACATGCTAACAATTATTTATTAGTTACATGCCTTAATAAAATATCCAAAATCCTACACTAGGAACAGAGGCCTAATGTGTTGATTGATCCAAATTGCAGGGCATCCTTTGGATCACTTCGCTATCAAACCTACATGGATTGAAAACCTATGCTAAGCGATACCGCTTATTGGAGAAACAATAACAATATCCACAATATTCATGCACACATATATAAATATTGACCATTGATTAAACATAGCATACATAGCATCACTCACATTTCATATATATATATATATATATATATATATATATATATATGCCTGCGTTTCAATAACGTGGATAATCTGGCATTGCATTGGTACTCGAGAATACATTAAATACAATTGAATTAGTAGATACACATTTATCGCATTTGTACTCAATGGTACAGAAATATTCAATAAGATATTCAGTAATTTGCATTGAGGAATCCATGTTGGATCCAAATCACATTGGTGATTCCAAAGGAATCAAACGCATTTGGCTGCGACACTTAGACTCTATAGGCATGCCTATCTATGCACTACTTGACTTGCAGGTTAAATTTATTAATCCAGTTATTCTCAATGTCATAGCAAGTATAACATTACAATATCATTCAGTTATTACTCATCCCATTGTTTACATGCATTGTAGTTCACATCACAATTACTTTGTCATGGCAATTGCATGAGATCGTACACATACCTATATATATATATACACGTACCTAAGATAAATCTCATATATACATTTATATGTACACATAATCACATGCTTATCATAACTTTGAAATCATATGCATGCTTATTCATCATTTATTCTTATTAATTGAATATATTTTTGGCATTAAACAAGTCATCTCAAGCAAATAGGAGTGTCGCGCTTGCAACCCATGTCGTGCACTTAACAGACTCAACATAATGCTTCTGCCACACTTGATACGATCGTCGTGCCCGAGACAGAATGTACTCATCGATTCTATCATGCTCGTAACCTATATCGCGCTCACACAGAACAGGAATTTTGATTCCATGCTCTTAAACCTTCACTTCCCATGACCCATTTTTCACCCCTTTCACATACAGGTCTAGAAGTGTTATTTTATGATTTTAGTGTTATCACGATAATCGCAGTGTCAAACAGTGTAGAGAGTGAGTTTGCTAGTGTCAAAGTTCAGTGTTAAGTGTGTTAAAATTATAGTGGTTCCGGATTGGGTGACATTGGGGTGGCTATATAGCGAACCCGACTGTCCAGCGCCTGAAAAATTTTAATTTTGCAAAAATAATCTATGGGTCATAAGGAGTGCAGTGGTGAAATTTGAGCTGAAAATGAAATTAAATCGACCTCCGAAAGTCATTCTAAATTGGCTTCTAGTTCGGTTCAATTTGAACCGGAGTTTGACCTAGATTTGACCAAGGGGTTATTAATGGTTAAAATGGCATAATAGATGTTAAGTGTGTAAAATAAGACAGTGAAAGTGTTAATTGTGAATTTTAACAGCTTCAGAATTGTATTTTATGGCAGAAGAAAAATTGATCTAATCGGACCGATTTAAGTGAACCGGTGCCCAAATTGACTCTAATTTAGCTAAAAATTTATAGGGAGCCTATATTCAATGTTCTAAGATAAATGGAATTTTTTAGAAGTGGAAATAATTAGAGAAACATATAGATGCTTTGGAAAAGTGAAAATGAAAAAAAAAATCAAAATTTTGGTTTAATTTGGTTGGACCACATCGGTTGACTGATTTGGTTCATTAGGGGACTATATAAAAGAGATAAATGGCTGAATTTCTCTAGAAGTCAGGATCTTCTTCCTCCCCCAAAACTGAACCTATCTCCTCTCTCTTTCCTCTATTTTTCTTCACTTTTTCTCTCATTTCTCACCAAATCTTAGCTCCCTAATCAAACTTCAGCCTCTCTAGAACATAGAGACAGTATTTGGAGTCCAATTGTTGCATTGGAAGTGAGGAGTTTGTGGTGTACAAGGTTTTGGGT
Organism: Excoecaria cochinchinensis; assembly: GCA_947683425.1. Taxonomy (NCBI): domain Eukaryota; kingdom Viridiplantae; phylum Streptophyta; class Magnoliopsida; order Malpighiales; family Euphorbiaceae; genus Excoecaria; species Excoecaria cochinchinensis. Next base: position 3,483,644 of record CANTUQ010000129.1, read on the forward strand.
AAGTTTTTGGGTTTGTGATTTAAAGGTTTTTAATTTGGTTCTAAGGTTCCTATAAGGATTTTTAAGGCTGTAGAACACATTTATGATGTTAGAATTTTCATTTGAGGCTTTGTTATAATGATATAAGTGTTTTGTGATTCGGCCAAGGTAGATTCTCAAAGGTAAGAGGAAGTTCCTCAAGGAAAAGGGAAGGAAAAGCAATCATAGAGGTATATAAAGCTTGGAAAAGAGGTTTGTGGCTACTAAATCTACCTATTTCTTAATGTTTATGTTTATTTTTAGGTTATGTCTAAGGTTAGGTATATGATAATGATAAGTTTAATTAAATCTAACTTGATATTCATGTTTAGTGGGCTTAAAATAGTGTATAAATATGATCAAGTGAAATTAAATCAAAGTGGTATGACAAAAGCTTTAGAGGCCGAATGGAAACCTTAAGTAAAAATGATGTTCTAATGGGTTTTAAAGCTTGTAATTGATGTACATAATATGTATAATAAGTGAAATGTATGATTGAGTGAATTAAAGAATTAAAAGAAATCATAATGAGTGGGTATGTGCTTGGCCGAAAGAGATAGTGTGGAATATAATGGACTGTGTGATGAATTTTGGCATAATAATAGCATATTTGAGATGTATAACATGAAATAAGTGTAATTAAGTGACTAAGAGAAATTATAGTGCATGATACGAAAATTTGATCTCTTGGCCGAATGGTACATGTGAATATATATGTATGTGTGTGTGTATTTTTATTGTATATGTTATATAATGGCATATTATGACTATATATTGATAAATGAGTGTATATGCAAAGTGGCATGTGAAAATGAAATGTATGATAAATTATGCATATTGACCTAATAAGATAATTTTATGAATTTTGAGAAAATATTGTCTTTAGTAGTTGTCTGGTAGTGAAATCTAGTTCAGGATATAATTGGCTAACCATAGGGATTCCACACCGCGGTATGAGTCATGGCGACTCACTATTGATAAGCCAATGATAGCTTATCACAGTGCATAGTGATATTCAGTGTATAGTAAAGTGCAGTGCAGTGAAATTGGTCCTACTAGGACCATTTTATAGTGAAATGGCTCTGTGGGGCCTATGTTCCGCATATACGGTCAATAGATTTTCTACCGAGTCCATACTAGAGGCATACTGGTAAATTTGTGATAAAAATGATTAAATTAGTAAAATTTGTGAAAATGAGTGAAAATAAGACTAAAATGAAGTAAATGGAAAGTTTAGGGGTAAAATGATAATTTTACTAAAAGTTGATAAAAATTGGTAAAAAAAAGTTAAAAGTGTAAGTGGAAGGGTAATTATAGTGAAATATGATATTAGAATAGTGAAACAGTGAAAAAGTTATAAAATAAGGACTAAAATGTAATTTAGCTAAATTGTAAATTAAATAGTGGAAAAATGAAGTAATAAGGGTATAATTGTAATTAAATAAGTTAAATAAGAGTAAAAGTGAAAAATAGGCATAAATGAGAGTAATAATGTAAATATTGGATAAATAAGGATGTTTTGATAATTAAGTGTAAAATGAGGATATAAGTATAATTAAAGTAAAAGATGGAATACAATGAGTAATAATGTAATAGTAAGGACATAATGGTAATTATTGGAAAAGAAAGGGATATAGATGGAATTAATGGAAATGTTAAGGACATAAATGAAATTAAGTAAAAAGATAAGTAAATAAAATGTAATTAATGGAAAATAAAGAAATTAGTGGAGTAATTAAATAAATATTGTAATTAAGTGAATTAAAAGTATAATTGAGTGTTCAAATAAATAGTAATGTGATTAATTAAGTTAAATATTAAGTGAGTTAAGAAGAAATAATAATAAGTGAAAATAATAAATATATGCATTTATAAAATGTTAATTAAACATGATTAGTTAGGAAATTTATAAATTGGTAACCACCACTGGGCATTCTAATACTCAGCACTTAGTTGTTTGTGACTGCGTGTGTAATAGCCCCAATAACGGGTTAATCGTAAATAGTATATTTCTAGGGTGAATAGTACTTTCAGGATGAATAGTACTTATCGGAATCGAAAAATATTTTATTGGACTATTGGATAGAGCTCGTCAATACGAGTCCGTAGGCCCAAATTTCGTATCAATTGGAGGTCAAACGAGTTCGGAATGGCCGAAAGAGTAAGCAATAGTATTTATTTAAGTGAAAAATGGGCCCAGGTGGGACCCACTGAACAGTAAAAGTGGGTCCAAGTGGTACCCACTGAATAGTAAAAGTGGGCCCAGGTGGGATCCACTGAATAGTAAAAGTGGACTAGGTGGGGTGCATTGAATATTAAATGTGGGACCATGATGACATCAGCGATGACATCAACAATGTCATGATGATGAATAATAATTATATCCCCTAAAGTGGAATATCATCATTTGGTTAGAAACATCATCATTGACTGGGTCCCATTGAATGCTGACAGCATCTTTGACTGGTATTTGAATAGTAACTGTAGGTCTGTGAATAGTAATTGTGGAGCCCACAAAATAGTGACTCCGGGATAAATAGTATCTGAAAATATTTTTTTTCACCATCAGAAAGAGAATGAAAAATGTAGTATGATGGTGTAATTTTGTTGTAAAAAGGAGATCAAATAGGCTTACGAAATTAAGTCTGAAGTTTCTCTGGTTTGGTTCAATTGAACCAAAATTTGATTGAACTTTGACCGAATTTTTAAAAATGGTTAGAGTGGATAAAATAGTCCACTGAAAGAGGATAAAAGGCATAGAATAATTTTTGGAAATTTTTGACAGTATTAGAATTGTATTTTACAGCAGTACCGGATTGAACCGAATTAAACCGGTTTAAGTGAACCGGACCCCAAACGGACTCCGATTGAGCTGAAATTTTGCAGGGAGACTAATTATAATATTATAAGAATTATGGAATAGTAAATGTGGGACCATGATGACATCAGCGATTACATCAGCAATGTCATGATGATGAATAGTAATTGTGTCCCCTAAAGTGGAACATCATCATTTGGTTAGGAACATCATCATTGACTGGGTCCCATTGAATGGTGACAGCATCTTTGACTGGTCTTTGAATAGTAACTGTGGGTCCGTGAATAGTAACTGTGGAGCCCACAAAATAGTGAATCAGGGATGAATAGTACCCGAAAATATTTTTTTCACCATCAGAAAGAGAATGAAAAATGTAGTATGATGGTGTAATTTTGGTGTAAAAATGAGATCAAATAGGCTTCCGAAATTCAATCTAAAGTTTCTCTGGTTCGGTTCAATTGAACCAAAGTTTGACTGAATTTTTAAAAATAGTTAGAGTGGATAAAATAGTCCACTGAAAGAGGATAAAAGGCTTCGAATAATTTTTAGAAATTTTTAACAGCATCAGAATTGTATTTTACGGCAATGCCAGATTGAACCGAATTAGACCGGTTTAAGTGAACCGGACCCCAAACAGACTCCGATTTAGCTAAAATTTTGTAGGGAGACTAATTTTAATATTATAAGAATTATACAATTGGTTGGGTGTGAAAATGAATTCAGAAACATTAAATTTCACCAAAATAGTAGAAAATGACCCGAAAAATGAAAATTGGACCAAATCGGCTCAACCACTTTGGTTGGACTTGATTGGGTCAAATTGGACCCATATAAAAGCCTTCAAAAATATGGAAATGCCCTTGTATTCCATTTTTTTTCAGCTCCCTCTTCTTCCTCTCTTGGCTGAATGGTTTTTCCTCTCTTTCTCACCATTTTTCTTTCATTTTTTCTTCATATCACCTCAAGATCAAACCTCTCTAACATAATAAAGCCCCTCTAGAATCCATTGGTGGTCTCATAATTTCGTTTGGAGAAGTAAAAGTGGGTGAAATCTTGAGTTAAAGTTTAGGTGTAAAATTGAGGTAAGAGATTTAAGTATTTTTAATTTGGTTTTAAGGTTCCTAAGGGTAATATAGGATGTGAATAAGAGGTTTATTAAGTTTATTTGGTGAAAGGAAATTTGGTTTTGATTAAATCTTAATTTTTATGTTTGGATATAATTATGTCCAATAGGTGAAGGAACCTCTAAGCAAGCTAAGGGCAAGGAAAATGATGATTGAGGAGTATATTTCAGGATCTAAGGTTTGTGATTGCAAATTCCATTTAATTACATGGTAAAAGAATGAATTTAGATTATGTTTGTGAATAAAGTATGTGATTTATTCATGTTTAATTTAAATTAACATGATATTCATGCTTAGGGATGTTAAAAATAATGGTATGGATGATTAAATTGAAGAAATAAATTTTGTATGAAAAGTTACTTCTTTGGCCAAATGTGATTCATGTGTTTTAATGATGTTTTACATATATTTATGGTGCATCTATGTTATTTGGCATGTGACTTAATGTATAGTATGTGTTAGAGCATGTGAAAACATCATGAGGTATGTGATGTATGTATGGTCGAATGTATATCCTGTGTAAAGTCATGATATTTATGTGTATTCATGGAAATTGATGGTATGGTGATGTTACACATCATGAAATTGGCCTAAATAAATGATAAAATTGATAAAAAGAATTAATGTGAATAAATTAATATGTGGACCGTATACATGTATGTATGTATGTATGCATATGTACCATGATGAAATAATAAGTTTACATGACATATGATGATGTAATGATGATAATCACATGTGAAATGATGAAATGGTATGAAAAGAACAAAATATTACGATAATATACCATGAAAAATAAGTATATTATATTAATAATGTGAAAAATAAAATAATATTGCCCTATGTTGTGATCTGGTAGTCAAGTCTAGTTCAGGATATGTTGGCATGCCATAGGGACATAAGACCGTGGGTGTGACATGGCGTTTCACTTTTTAAATAGGCCAATGACGGTCCTATTTCATTGTATCTGAATATTTCATTGTACTGTACTGTATTTAAGATAGTGGTGGTCCCACAGGACTCCGCTGGTATTTCTGTGAACTTGTGGAGTTTACGTCTCGTTTATCTTGTATTCAAAGTCTTCCAGTGTGTTACAGGGCCATAATTATAAAAATAAGATTAAAATGGTTAAAATGTGATTAAAATAACATTTATGTGGAAAAAGGACATAAATATTATTATATAAAAAGCTTGAGGACAAAATTGTAATTTTGTGCATATGTGTGTTAAGGATGATTAATACGGGTAAAAAAATAAATAAATGGTTAAATATGAAAATTGGCAACTTTATATGGGTAAAAATGTAATTTGGCATAAAAATAATAATTGGAGGGTAAAACAGTAATTTGGCATATAAATTAAAGAAAAAATTGTAATGTTAGTAAAACTAATTAAAATAGTGGCATAATTGTAATATTATTGAAATTAAAATGAATTAGTGGCAATATAGTAATACTAGTGAAATTAAAGTGAACCAATGGCATACATGTAAAATTGTTGAAGTGTAAATGAAATATTGCCTTAAGTTAAGGGTAAAATGGTAATAAGATTATTTATGTGTTAATTGTGTAATTGCCCAATTATGAAATTGAAAAATAATTACATGTAATATTTCATGCCTAGTTGGGAATTAAATTAAATATGTTTATTTATGAATATTAAATGATATTATTTATGTGAATATTATTATGCTTGAAAAATTAAATTAAGTGGAAATTTATGGAATTACAGTCACCACTTGGCATATTTAATGCTTATCACGCAGTTTTATTTGACTGCGTGTAGGTACTCCGTAAGAATTTTGGAGCAGTGCATACCTCACACTTTGGAAGTGGTATGGAAGAAAGTTATTGGAATATTTAACTATATTAAGAAGTTTGGCATTTATTTGTCTTATAATATTACTACTTTTGGGTTTTGGACTGTAATAAATTATTATAACTGTCTCTAGTATATTGTGATTGACATGCTTAAAAATTGGTAGAAATTAAGTTAATACTATTGGTAAAGTAAAATATAGATTTTTAAGTTAAAAGAAAACTGGCCAGATGAATAGTAACTTAGACAGTTATAAGTCAATCGGCATAGTTAATAGAATTAAAAAAATAGTAAATATAAAGTTTGATAATTAATTAATAACTATTAATAGACTTAAGTAAGTTTACTATTTATATAGTACTATTTATACAGTATTATACATACGACACTATTTGTACATACGACACTATTCATACATACGATACTATTCATGTATACGGTACTATTAAAAAAAAATTTACTGGTTTTAATTATTGTCTATTTAATGACCTGAATAGTTTAATTAGGTTAACTGGATTAAAATGAACAGTTAATAAATCGGAACATAGGGCGCTACAAGTATTGGTATCAGCGGTCTGTGGTATCCGATATCTGTATCACATATGGGTATGGGGTGTCACAAGAAGTGATATCAGAGTTTCGGTTTAGGTGGTTCTAAGATCGGAGTGGGTCGATGGGATTAGTATAAGTACATGTACATGCCAACTAATTTTTGGACAGTATAGTTATGTGAGGCTAATGTATGTTTGCTCCTTGTGTTAGATCGCGAGTATGGCTTCAGATGAAGGTCGTCGTGATAGTGATGTGGAGAGTGCCGCATCAGTTAGTATGAGTCGATCGAGGTCATCTAGTCAGCAGGCTACTCCGTCTACTGTTCCTCCTCCTCAGCAGCAGCCTAAGTTTATGAATATGATGGCGAATTTTTATCGGTTTATGCAATCTTAGCAGCAGACTCAGGGTCCTGAACAACAGTTAGCTCCACCTGAATGGAGACTAATTTTGGAATAGATTAAGAGATTAGGAGCGGAGGATTTTTATGGTCATGATCCTTTGACTCCGGTTCAGGAGGAGTGGATGTTTAAGTAAAAAAGGATGTTCGAGACCACTCAGAGTCTGCCGGACGAGATGCTTCAGGGAGCAGTGGCTCTGCTTCAGGGTCCTGCTTATATGTGGTGGAGTTTAGTTCGTAAACACACTCCAGCGGATCAGGTTACTTGGGAGTTCTTTCAGACTCAGTTTGAGAAGAAATACATCGGGTCTGAGTATAAATCTACTATGCAAGATGGCTTTTGGATGCTCAGACAGGGGAACAAGTCAATTGCCGAGTATGAGCAAGAATTCGAGCTGCTTAGTGCCTATCTGGATGATGAGTCCATGACCGGTCAAAAGTTATGCCACAGATTTGAAAGAGGTTTGAATAATAACATCGGATTGGCTTTGGGTTCTCAGAAGCATATAGATATGAGGTCCTTGATTGAATAAGCCCTTAGAGCAGAGACTATTATTTCAGAGGAGGCTAATAGACAGTCCCGGTTCAAGCGAAAGAGGAAATCGAGTCAGTTTTCTGGTGTAGCTGGTCAGAGTAAGAAGTTTAGAGGGCCTCCTCATTCATAGAGCCGTGCATCAACAACACCTGTTACTATTCGGAGGAACCCAGTCGGCAGTAGTGCCCCAGTCACATCAGTAGCTAGCGCACCTAGGAGTAGAGTGCGAGATCCAGTTCCATAGCGCCCTCATTGTAAGAAGTTTCATCCGGGTGAGTGCAGATATATGAATAGGGCTTATTTCAGATGTGGGTCCCGGGAACATCAGATCAGAGATTGTCCTGAGGCCCAGCCGTCCACTGTAGCATCACCAGCTTTGGGTGGGGGGTCAGTCCCTCAGAGAAGACATGGTAGGGGAGCAGCTCCTCCACAAGCAGTTTCAGGCCCTTCAGTACAGCCAACTCAAGGTCATTACACTGGACGTCATTATGCTGTTAGAGCCCGTGAATAGAATGATGCTCTGGATGTTATTGTTGGTAAATTTTCATTGCTTTCTCATTCAGTTTATGCTTTGATTGATCCTGGTTCTACGCATTCCTATATTAGTACTGCTATTGCTTGGGATAAAGGGTTACATGATAGTCAGTTAGACCAGGATATTTTAGTGAATAATCCTTTGGGGCATAGTGTAGTGGTGAATAAAGTATATCGAGATTGTCGGGTTAGTGCTCAGAGTTTTTGTGTTTTTCGCTGATTTGATTGACCTTCCGTTCCAAGAGTTGATGTGATTTATGGTATGGACTGGTTATCCACTCACCAAGCCACTATTGACTGTAAGAGCAAACGAGTGACTTTAAGAACTGCAGACGATCAGGAGATTGTCATCGTGGGTGAGAGATCAGATTTTCTTTTTGATGTGATTTCAGCTACTGCAGCTAAGAGACTTATCAGAAAAGGGTGTGTAGCCTACTTTTGCTATGCAATGGAGACTAAAAAGGATGAACTTAAGGCTTCAGATGTGCCCACTGTTCGGGAGTTTCAGGATGTTTTCCTGAAGAACTTCCAGGTCTGCCACCTGATAGAGAGTTAGAGTTTACTATTGACTTAGTGCCTGGTACTGCACCTATCTCTATTGCTCCTGACAGAATGGCACCTTCAGAACTCAGAGAATTGAAGGTTCAGTTGCAAGAATTATTTGATAAAGGCTTCATCAGACCGAGTGTTTCACCCTAGGGAGCACCAATTCTCTTTGTGAAAAAGAAGGATGGATCACTTCGGTTATGTATTGATTATAGACAGCTAAATAAAGTCGCCATAAAGAACAAGTATCCACTGCCTCAGATTAATGATTTATTTGATCAGTTGAAAGGTGCGGCCATGTTTTCCAAGATTGATTTAAGATCTGGCTACCATCAGTTAAAGATTAAAGAGTCAGATGTGCCTAAGACAGCTTTCCACACCAGATATGGTCATTACGAGTTCATGGTCATGCCTTTTGGATTGACAAATGCTCCTGCAGCTTTTATAGATTTGATGAATATTGTTTTCCACCCTTACTTGGATCGGTTTGTGGTTGTTTTTATTGATGATATTCTAGTTTATTCAAAGATTCCTGAGTAGCATGATGAGCATTTGAGGATTGTTCTGCAGACTCTGAGAGATAAGCAGCTTTATGCCAAGTTCAGTAAATGTGAATTCTGGCTAGATGAGGTATCATTTTTGGGTCATGTAGTATCAAAAGATGGTATTAAAGTTGATCCTAAAAAGATTGAAGCGATCCTTCAGTGGAAGACACCCAGGAGTGTTACCGAGATTAGGAGTTTTCTTGGCTTGGCCGGTTATTATAGAAGGTTCATGAAGGGTTTCTCTTCGATTGCACCTCCTCTGACTCGATTGTTACAAAAGAATGTCAAGTTGGAATGGTCAAATAAATGTCAGGAGAGTTTTAAGAAACTTAAGACTATTCTGACTGAATCTCCAATGTTAGTGCAACCTGAATCTGATAAGGATTTTGTGGTCTTCAGCGATGCTTTCAGAAATGGATGGGGTTGTGTATTGATGCATGAAGGCAAGCTGATTGCTTATGCCTCCCGATAGCTTAAGACTCATGAGAAGAATTACCCTGCTCATGATCTAGAGTTGGCAGCAATTGTATTTGCATTAAAAATCTGGAGACATTATCTCTATGGTGAGAAATACTACATCTACACTGATCATAAGAGTCTGAAGTATTTGCTTACTCAGAAGGAGCTTAACTTGAGGCAGAGACGTTGGCTTGAATTGATCAAAGACTATGAGTGCTTCATCAACTATCATCCTGGTAAAACTAACATCGCAGCTGATGCTCTCGGTAGGAAGTTCATGGCTTCTCTACGGGCTATGAATATTAGTCTGGACTTATCAGATAATGGAGCTTTGATTGCAGAAATGAAAGTTAAGCTAAATTTTCTCCAGCAAGTGAAAGATGCTCAGAAGCAAGATGATTGGTTGTCTACCATTATGTCTTAGGTGAAAGATGGCCATATCAGTGATTATTCATTGGGTTCAGATGGTGGGTTATATTACAAACAGAGATTGTGTGTTCCTGATCAAGCTGATCTGAGAAAGGATATTTTGTCAGAAGCTCATCATAGCAGATTCGCTATGCATCCTGGTTATAGCAAGATGTATCAGGATTTGAAGATGCTTTATTGGTGGCCAGGCATGAAACGTGATGTGATAGAATTTATGGGTAAGTGTCTGATTTGTCAGCAAGTCAAGGCAGAACATCAAGTTCCTTCAGGTTTGCTTCAGCCTATTGTTATTCTTGAATGGAAATGGGATAGGATAACCATGGATTTTGTGTCAGGATTTCCTCTCTCGAGAAAAAAAACATGATGCAGTTTGGGTAATTGTTCATCGACTCACTAAATCAGCTCACTTTCTGCCTATCAGAATTGATTATTCGTTGTCCAAGCTGGCAGAGTTGTACATTAGTGAGATTGTAAGACTGCAAGGAGTTCCTTCCTCCATCATTTTAGATTATGATCCAAGATTCACTTCTCAGTTTTGGAAGAGACTTCAGGAAGCTTTGGGAACCAGATTACATTTCAGCACAGCTTTCCACCCTCAAAATGATGGACAATCTGAGCGTGTGATTCAGATTCTGAAAGATATGTTGAGATGTTGCATCCTTTAGTTTGGTAACCATTGGGAGCGGTACTTGACTTTAGCAGAATTCGCTATAAAAACAGTTATCAGACTAGTATCAAGATGGCTCCATATGAAGCTTTGTATGGTAGAAAGTGTAGAACTCCTCTTTGTTGGATAGAGCTCAGTGAGAGCAAGATTATGGGGTTAGATCTGATTAGAGAAACGGAAGAAAAGGTTCGAGTGATTAAAGACAGACTGAAAGTAGCCATGGATCGACATAAGTCCTATGTAGATCTAAAGAGGAAAGATATAGAGTTTCAAGTGGGAGATAAAGTATTTCTGAAAGTTTCTCCATGGAAGAAGATCTTGAGATTCGAGATTCATTGGCTCTTATAAGGTTATCCAGCGGGTTGGACCAGTAGCTTACAGATTGAAGCTTCCACAAGAGTTAGAGAAGATTCATGACGTCTTCCATGTCTCTATGCTTCGAAGGTACCATTCAGACTCCAGCCATGTTATCAAGTCTGAAGAAGTTCGAGTTCAGCCAGACATGACTTATGAGGAGTATCCAGTGAAGATCCTGGCTAGAGAAGTGAAGCAGCTTAGGAACAAACAAATTCCACTGGTAAAGATTCTCTGGAATCACCACAATGTCGAGGAAGCGACGTGGGAACCAGAAGAGACCATGAGACAACAGTATCCCCAGCTCTTCAATTCAGGTAAATTTCGAGGACGAAATTTTTAATTAGTAGGGGAGATTGTAATAGCCCTAATAATGGGTCAGTCATAAATAGTATATTTTTAGGGTAAAAGTGCTTTCGGGATGAATAGTACTTCCCAAAATTGAAAAATATTTTATTGGACCATTGGATAGAGCTCGTCAATACGAGTCCGTAGGAGCAAATTTCGTGTCAATCGAAGGTCAAACAAGTTTGGATGGCCAAAACAGTAAGCAAAAGTATTTATTTCGGTGAAAAGTGGGCCCAGGTAGGACCCACTGAACAGTAAAAATGGGCCCAAGTGGGACCCACTGAACAGTAAAAGTGGGCCCAGGTGGGACCCAATGAATAGTAAAAGTGGGCCAGGTGGGACCCATTGAATAGTAAATATAGGACCATGATGACATCAGCGATGTTATGATGATGAATAGTAATTGTGTTCCCTAAATTGGAATATCATCATTTGGTTAGGAACATCATCATTGACATTGAATGGTGACGCATCTTTGACTGGTCTTTGAATAGTAATTGGGGGTCCGTGAATAGTAACTGTGGAGCCACAAAATAGTGACTCCGGGATGAATAGTACTCGAAAATATTTTTTTTACCATCAGAAAGAGAATGAAAAATGTAGTATGATGGTGTAATTTTGTTGCAAAAACGAGACCAAATAGACTTTCGAAATTCAGTCTGAAGTTTCTCTAGTTCGATTCAATTGAACCAAAGTTTGACTGAACTTTGACCGAATTTTTAAAAATGGTTAGAGTGGATAAAATAGTCCATTAAAAGAGTATAAAAGGCTTAGAATAATTTTTAGAAATTTTTGACAGCATTAGAATTGTATTTTACGGCAGTACCGGATTGAACCGAATTAGACCGGTTTAAGTGAACCGGAGCACAAACGGATTCCGATTGAGTTAAAATTTTGTAGGGGGACTAATTTTAATATTATAAGAATTATGGAATTTTTTTGGAGTGAAAATTAATTTAGAGACATTAAATTTCACCAAAATAGTAGAAAATGACCCGAAAAAAGAAAATTGGACTAAATCAGCTCAAACACTTTGGTTGGACCTAGTTGGGTCCAATTGCACCCATATAAAAGCCTTCAAAAATCTGGAAATCCCCTTGGATTCCATTTTTTTCAGCTCCCTCTTCTTCCTCTCTTGGCCGAATGGTTTTTCCTCTCTTTCTCACCATTTTTCTTTCATTTTTTCTTCATATCACCTCAAGATCAAACCTCTCTAACATAATAAAGCCCCTCTAGAATCCATTGTTGGTCTCAAAATTTCGTTTGGAGAAGTAAAAGTGGGTGAAATCTAGAGTTAAAGTTTAGGTGTAAAATTGAGGTAAGAGATTTAAGTATTTTTAATTTGGTTTTAAGGTTCCTAAGGGTAATATAGGATGTGAATAAGAGGTTTATTAAGTTTATTTGGTGAAAGGAAATTTGGTTTTGATTAAAACTTAATTTTTATGTTTGGACATAATTATGTCCAATAGGTGAAGGAACCTCTAAGCAAGCTAGGGGCAAGTAAAAGGATAATTGAGGAGTATATTTCAAGGATCTAAGGTTTGTGATTGCAAATTCTATTTAATTCCATGGTAAAAGAATGAATTTAGATTATGTTTGTGAATAAAGTATGTGATTTATTCATGTTTAATTGAAATTAACATGATATTCATGCTTAGGGATGTTAAAAATAATGGTATGGATGATTAAATTGAAGAAATAAATTTTGTATGAAAAGTTACTTCTTTGGCCGAATGTGATTCATGTGATTTTCATGTGTTTTAATGATGTTTTATATATATTTATGGTGCATCTATGTTATTTGGCATGTGAATTAATGTATGGTATGTGTTAGAGCATGTGAAAACATCATGAGGTGTGTGATGTATGTATGGCCAAATATATATCATGTGTAAAGTCATGATTTTTATGTGTATTCATGGAAATTGATGGTATGGTGATGTTATACATCATGAAATTGGCCTAAATAAATGATAAAATTGATAAAAAGAATTAATGTGAATAAATTAGTATGTGGGTCGTATGCATGTATGTATGTATGCATGTGTACCATGATCAAATAATAAGTTTACATGACATGTGATAATGTAATGATGATAATCACATGTGAAATGATGAAATTGTATGAAAAAGAACAAAATATTATGATGATATACCATGAAAAATAAGTATATTATATTAATAATGTGAAAAATAAAATAATATTGCCCTATGTAGTGATCTGGTAGTCAAGTCTAGTTTAGGATATATTGGCATGCCATAGGGACATAAAACCGCGGGTGTGAGCATGGCATTTCACTTTTTAAATAGGCCAATGACGGTCCTATTTTATTGTATCTTAATATTTCATTGTACTGTACTGTATTTAAGACAGTGATGTTTCCACAGGACTCCGCTGGTATTTCTGTGAATTTCTGGAGTTCACGTCTGGTTTATCCTGTATTCAGAGTCTGCCAGTGTGTTACAGGGGCATAATTATAAAAATAAGATAAAAATGGTTAAAATGTTTTAAAATAATATTTATGTGGAAAAAGGACACAAATATTATTATATAAAAAGCTTGAGGGCAAAATTGTAATTTTGTGCATATGTGTCTTAAGGATGATTAATAAGGGTAAAAATGTAAATAAATGGTTAATTATGAAAATTTGCAACTTTATATGGGTAAAAATGTAATTTGGCATGAAAATAATAATTGGAGGGTAAAACTGTAATTTGGCATATAAATTAATGATAAAATTGTAATGTTAGTAAAACTAATTAAAATAGTGGCATAATTGTAATATTATTGAAATTAAAATGAATTAGTGGCAATATAGTAATATTAGTGAAATTAAAGTGAACCAATGGCATACATGTAAAATTGGTGAAGTATAAATAAAATATTTCCTTAAGTTAAGGGTAAAATGGTAATAAGCTTATTTATGTGTTAATTGTGTAATTGCCCAATTTGAAATTGAAAAATAATTACATGTAATATTGCATGCCTAGTTGGGAATTAAATTAAATATGTTTATTTATGAATATTAAATGATATTATTTATGTGAATATTATTATGCATGAAAAATGAAATTAAGTGGAAATTTATGGAATTGCAATCACCACTGGGCATATTTAATACTCAGCACGTAGTTTTATTGGACTGCGTGTAAGTACTCCGTAAGAGTTTTGGAGTAGTGCATATCTCACCCTTTGGAAGTGGTATAGAAGAAAGTTATTGGAATATTTAAGTATATTAAGAAGTTTGGCATGTATGTGTCTTATAATATTACTACTTTTGGGTTTTGGACTTTAATAGATTATTATAACTGTCTCTAGTATATTGTGATTGGTAGAAATTAAGTTAATACTATTGGTAAAGTAAAATATAGATTTTTAATTTAAAAGAAAACTGGCCAGATAAATAATAACTTAGACAGTTATAAGTCAATAGGCATAGTTAATAGTGAATTAAAAAAATAGTAAATATTATGTTTGATAATTAATTAATAAGTATTAATAGACTTAAGTAAGCTTACTATTCATATAGTACTATTCATTCAGTATTATACATACGAAACTATTCGTACATACGACACTATTCATACATACGGCACTATTCACGTATACGGTACTATTAAAAAAAAATTTACTGGTTTTAATTATTGTCTATTTAATGACCTGAATAGTTTAATTAGGTTAACTGGATTAAAATGAACAATTAATAAATCGGAATGTAGGACGCTACAAGTATTGGTATCAGAGGTCTGTGGTATTCGGTATCTGTATCACATACGGGTATGGGGTGTCATAGCGTGTAGGTACTTGTAGGGCGGAGTAGCATACCTCAGTCATTTTGGGAGCGAGCTAAAGGAGTTGAAGTTAAATTTATATTTGATGTATGTATTGGAAATTTTGTGGCATGTATATACACTTAGTAATTGTAACACCCCCTACCCATACATATGCGAACCCATCCAAAAGGGAGAGAGAACCCATACGAGTTGGGGTGTCACCAAACAAAAACAAATACAAAATACAAATATAATACACCGAGATACAGCAAAAATTAAAATCTTGGAAATAATAGAATAATCATTCATTAATATAATAAGATTCATTACAATAATGTTCTAATTAATAACTGATATTACAAAAAGAACCATTTGCCAGAATTACATGGCGGAAGCAGTACAAAATAATAAATACAATGAGAGCCAAATATACAAAAAGAATCTTATTACAAAAGTCTAAGTCCTAACATCAAACCCTCTGTGTTGGCTGGACTTGCGGAGACTCTCCTAAAAGCACACCACCTTTCGCACCTGCACGGATGAAACACTCGTGCTAAACGATAACACTTAGTGGGGAAACAAATAATAATATGGACGACCATTCACAATGGTCGTCAAGGCAAAACACATACATAATGGTATATGCTGATAATTACATAAGACTGAATCATATTGAATCGCATTCATAAGCATTCTCATAATCAAATTCATATATCAATTGATTCACATGCTTATAATCAGAGTAATTCAGAATTTACATTCTTATAAACACAATAAAACACCTGCTGACTCACAATAGTGGATAACGAGTAACACAATGGGGGTACTCGTGGGTACAATTTAAAGCTAACATCGTATTGTTCTTATTCAAAACATTTTCACATTGGGGATCTTAAATAAGATCCATACACATTGAGGATCACGAGAATCCAAACGGGGACCTGACCAGGGTTAAAAACAGAACAAAGGGACTGCAACTACTTAACTCTATTAAGCATGCCTAACTATCCACTAATTTGACTCTTGCAGATCATGCATAATACAAATCATGTTCAAAGCATAACATATAATTTATCATAAAGAAACCATAATATTATACATATGTAAGCAAGATTATATACCATACAGTAGTAAAAGGCTATGAAGACAAGACATGAAAAGTAATTTCATAAAATAGGGCAGGCAGGGGATCACTGTCGCGATCGCGACAGTGGCCAAAAGGCCAATCGAGAGGGAAAGGGGGAGGGACACGAGTCGTGCAGGTCGACACGACTCATGTAGATGCCCATACAGTCTGTCACGAGTCGTGTCCTTGTGCATGAACCGTGACATGGCTCCAAGCAAAGCACGAATCGTGCTGGAGGCTACCTTCACGACTCGTGAAGGTGCCTTGCACTAGGCCGACTCGTGAAGAACTTCACGGGTCGCGCATGCTGAAGGCCTCACAAGTCGTGCTTCCCATTCACGACTTGGAATATCTTGCCCTGCAATGCGTTTCAACCGTGAGAACTTGATTTCATGATTCTGTCGCGCTCGCGAAGATGGCTCACTCGCGACAGCGTCGTGACTTCTAATTCCCAGCCAAAATGCAGGAAAAACCTAGAATTCGAAATCAAAACCCAACTTACCCAAATCAACCCAAACTTCATCTTACCTCAAAATAAAGCTTACATCTATCATAAATAACATAAAACACAACTTATATAACAATTAATACAGTTAAATCATGAATTAACAGAATCAAAATTCCAACAATAGCAAACCCAAAAAAATTGCAGTAAAATTCATCAACTCAAGTTTATGCTTCAATAACTCATCAATCAAGCATCATAACTTAAATTAAACAAAAACCCATAACATTTATACTAACATGAACCTCATTAAACATCAATTTTTCGAAAAAACATTCAAATATACCAAATCATAGTTATACACCAAAAATGCACATAAATCCCAAACCTGGAAATTCCTATGCTCCAACCACTGAGCACCACTCCCACTTGCCTTCTCTTTCCCCTTCGAATCACGAGGAGGCACTTCTAAACCGAGAAACCCAAGAAATTACACAAACATGAAAACCCTAAATTAAAATACATTCTAACAAATCAAGAGAAAAAGGAAGAAGAAAAGAAAACCCAGCAAAACTTACCAATAAACCTTGAGAGGTGATAAATTTCCACCAAAAATCCACTTGAATCAAAGCTAGGGCACACTTGAAGAGAAAAGAGGAAGAAGAGATAAGGAGAGGAGGAAGAGAATGGGAACAAGGCAGCAAAATTGCTGCTCCCTCTTCTCTCTCCTTCTATTTATACCCCCTTCCTAAAACCCTAGCCACATGTCACCCTATCTTTAGTGGAACTTGATCACTCACACCCTACAAACATGCATGACACTACACCCAAACTAACCCTCACTAATACACACACTAATTCCCTATGAGCATGCACACACTAACAAAACCCACACACACACACACACACCTTACTATCATACATGCACCAACACTCGATCAAAGCCCACAAAACTTGCATATAACTCAAAAATAAAATAACACAAGCCAACACACACACATACACACATGCAACATGGCTTAAGCTATTAGGGTAGGGAACGGGGTGTGACAATAATGGTATTATAAATATGGGCATGTAATAATATTATATATATTATCTGTGTGGATTATTATTTTGTGACTGTGTGATGAACGGTGGATGGGATTTGTATGGATATAGGATGATATTATTGTTGTGCCTTTGCCGGGGCTGTGGATTTTTAAATATACAGGTTTGCGTAGTGCAATTTACAAGCCGTTGTACTGGCAAAATTTATACCAAATGAATAGTAAACGAGATAGTTATAGGTAAATCGGTAGTTAAGTAAGTTAATGCAAATGTTTAAAGGATATGTAATTGAATAAGTGAATAAAGTGTTAAATGGACTTAGTTCTAGTAATAAAAAGAGTAGGAAAAAAAAATAAAAATGACCCGTAATTTCATAAGTGAGTGACTGTTAACCGATCACGGTAATCGTACAGTATCGCTAAGTCGGCAGTATACGTATAGGGTATTGGGGTGTTACATTTATTTTGGTATCAGAGCAATGGTTTAGATGATTCTAAGATCGGAGTGGGGATTTATAAGTGATTGTATATACATGCCAATGGAAGTGAATATTTTGTGACAGTACTGATGTATGCTTGCTCCTTGTTATAGTGATCAAATGGCATTTGATCGAAGCTACAGTGTTGGGGATGGCGAGAGTGGGGCCTCGGCTAGTGTGGATCGAGCTAAGACTCCACGATAGCAATTGATGCAATCAGCACCACCCCCTCTTCCCCAACCTGAATTTTTGACAATGATGATGAACTACATTCGACATTGAATTCATATTGAGATGGAACAACACCAGCATCAGCAACAACAACAACCACAATAGCCAGTGCCAGTGCCACGAGTAGCTCCAATACAGAGGAATCCTATCCTGGAGCAGCTTAAAAAGATGGGAGCTAAAGATTTCTTTGGCAGAGAATCAGTGACTTCAGAACAAGTAGAAGAGTGGTTGTTTTGAATCAAGAGATTGTTTGAGATCCTTCATAGTACTCCGGAGGAAAAGTTTGAGGGCATAGTGGCTTTATTGCAGGGTCCAGCATACTTTTGGTGGGACTCAGTTAGAAAGCATACCCCAGATGATCAGTTGAACATGGAGTTCTTCATCGATCTGTTTAAAAAGAAATACATTGGTGATGAGTATAAAGCTGTGATGCAAGATGCCTTTTGGAGGTTGAAGCAGGGTAACAGAACAGTGGTTGAATATGAAAGAGAGTTTTAAAAATTGAGTGGCTACTTTGATGATGTATTAAGAACTGAAGTCCGATTGATGGAGAGGTTCGAAAGGGGTCTCCACAACCGTATTAAGCAAATTGTTAGTGGATAGAGGCACCCCAACTTGAGATCCCTAGTTGCTACATGCATAAAGGTGGAGACATCACAGGCGAATGAAGTGAAGAGTCAAGCACGGTTTTAGTAGAAAAGGAAACTAGGGAAATTTGGTGGAGCGGGTAATCAGAGTAAAAGATCCAAAGGACCACCACCATCTCAGAGTAGGGGTTCTTCAGTGCCAGCTCGTAGCAAGAAGAAACAAGTTGGTAGTGTTATTCCTGCGTCATCAATGGGGAGTGCACCCCGAGCCAAGGCCAGAGGAGTACCCCAACAGTGTGACCATTGTGGTAGGTCCTACCCAGGCGAGTGTAGATACCTATCTGGTGCTTATTTTAAGTGTAAGTCAAAGGAACATCTAGTGAGAGATTGCCCAGATACAGTGCCACAATCAATGACCTCCCCAGCACTAGGAGCGGGTCCTTCTATACCCAGGGGGTGAGGCAGGGGGATAGCGTCCCACACATCAGTTAGACCTGAGGGCCCTTGATCAAGATGATGCTCTAGATGTGATAGTATGTAAATTTTCTTTGTTTTCAGATTCAGTGTATGCAGTTATAGATCCCGGGTCCACACATTCATATATCAGCACAAATATTGCGCTGGGAAATAGGTTAGATAGTTCTCCTTTAGACAATGATATCCTAGTGAGCAACCCATTGGGTCATAATGTGATAGTGAATCGAGTGTATAGAAATTGTCCCATTAGTGCACAGAATTGTGTTCTCCCCGCTAATTTGATTGAACTCCCCTTCAAAGAGTTCAAAGTTATTTTGGGTATGGATTGTTTATCCACTCATCATGTGATGGTTGACTGCAAAAGGAGGAGAGTGACCATTAAGACTTCAGATGATCGATAAATAACAGCGGTGGGTAAAAAACTAGGTTATCTTTCTGATGTTGTCTCGGCCATAGCAGCAAAGCGATTGATCAGGAAGGGTTGTGTGGCTTATTTATATTATGCAATGGAAGCAAAGAAGGGAACACCTAATCTTGTAGATGTGCCTACAGTGTGTGAGTTCCCAGATGTGTTTCCAAAAGATCTTCCAGGATTGCCACCTGATCAAGAAATTGAATTCTCCATTAATGTAACTCTGGGAATTACACTAGTTTCCATTTCTCCATATAGAATGGCACCAGCAGAGTTGAAAGAATTGAAGATTCAATTGCAAGAATTGCTTGAGAAAGGTTTCATTAGGCCTAGTGTATCACCATGGGGAGCTCCAGTTTTGTTCGTGAAAAAGAAAGATGGATCTCTTCGATTGTGTATTGACTATCGGCAGCTGAATAAATTGACAATCAAGAATAAATATCCATTGCCACGCATTGAAGACTTGTTTGACCAGTTGAAGGGTGCAGGTGTGTTTTTAAAAATTGATTTGAGATCGAGCTACCATCAGTTGAAGATTAAAGAATCTGATGTGCCCAAGACAATATTCCGGACCAGATATGGACACTATGAGTTCCTAATGATGCCTTTTAGACTCACGAATGCACCAGCTACTTTTATGGACCTTATGAAAAGGATCTTCTATCCATATTTAGATCAGTTCGTAGGGTCTTTATTGATGATATTCTGGTGTATTCAAAGACTCCAAAAGAACATGATAAGCATTTGAGAATTGTATTGCAGACTCTTAGAGATCGAAACTTTTATGCCAAATTCAGTAAGTGTGATTTCTGGTTGAATGAAGTGTCATTCCTTGGCCATATAGTGTCGGCTGAAGGTATTAAAGTGGATCCCAAGAAGATTGAAGCTGTGTTGCAGTGGAGAACACCCAAGAATGTCACTGAAATTAGAAGTTTCTTGGGTTTAACAAGCTACTAAAAAGGTTTGTTAAGGGCTTTTCTATTATTACAGCACCTTTAACACGCCTATTGCATAAGAAAACGAAGTTTGAGTGGACAGAAAAGGGTCAAACTAGCTTTGATAAGCTTAAAAAGATGTTGACTGAAACGCCAGTGTTAACTAAACTTGAATCAGGCAAAGACTTCACCATCTACAGTGATGCCTCTTTGAATGGCTTGGGTTGTGTGCTGACGCAGGATAGAAAAGTGATTGCCTATTGTGACGCGCGCCGGATCCCCGCGGCCGCCCCTATGACCGCCCGCACGTGGGCGATCGGGCAATTGTGGGTCCGTTGACAGCTTGCAATAAATCGCAAGTGCGTCTATGTTGGGCAACAAGGAGGTTTCATGGAGTCGCCACCCAATAGAACATTTGGAAAGTTTCTCTCGCCTCGGAGAGCCTAAGACTGCGCTTAGTATCCATTTTGGGCCAGCCAAAGGGGGAAGGTAAACCTCTCGCCCTAAGGAGCCTAGGATTAACGCTAAAGCCTCGTGACACAAGAGGTGTCTTGGAGGGTAAACCTCTAGCCTCTTGAGCCCAAAGACCAGAGCTGGTTCGGGACTTCTCATTTATTTATACCTTGATTAATATTATAATTAAGTTTTGAATTCATTGTTTCATCAACTTTCCACACAATGCAATTTAAATTAAAGGCGCAATCATTCATATCAAAAGCGGTAAATGTAAGCAAAATCCAAAATAAAGCATTTAAAAACAAATTACAGTAACACTAAGAAGCGGAATGCAACTCCCATTTATAAAAGTGAAATACATGCATAAAACGGGTTATTCATTAATAGTGAGAATATTGGTCCTCGCATGCATATTTATTATGAAACAGTTTTGATGTGATGATTTATTTAGGTATGAAAAACTAGGACACTGGTCCCCTTTTATTTAGAAAAAAATGTCAAGTTTAATTAATAGAAACGTTTTTGTGATTTTCTTTTTAGCGTGCCTAAATAAAGAATTTTACAAGAAAATTATATGGCAAAATTAAGAAAAATATTACAAATAAAGAAAATAAATATATGAACCAAACGAGCCTTTTTGGACCTCCCTATATGCTCGCAAAAACGCCCAATCAAAAATGAGTTTAGACATAAAAACAAAATACAAATAAAATAATGTTAGTGATTAAATCAATTAAATCAATTAAACATACAAAATAATGAATAACAAATTAAAATAAAATAAGATGATATGAAAAGAATGATAATGGAATCAAAATGTTAACAAACCAAAATAAATGAGAAACATGCATTATATGTGATAAATGATTAAATGATGTGATGAAAATAAAATAAACATGTTAATTAAATAATACATGTAAAAATATGAACATGATAACAATGATGATGAAGATAAACGAATTAAAGAATATATAAAATGATAAAGAAAAGAATAATAAATAAAAACAATTAAAGAATGATGTAAACAATTAAATGAACAATATGATTAATTAAATATGTTCACAAATGATATAAACCATTTACATGGCAAAAAGATCAATTAAAATGAATTTATTAATTACATGTTAAAAATAATGATAAATTAAAGTGAAATAAATTAATTACATGTTAAAATTGATAAACAATCAATATTTATATGAATAAAAATCTTATATAAACAAATTAAATAAAACAAATCTGAAATAAATAAAATAAATGAAAACAATAAAATAAAATATACATAAATAAATAAAATAAATGAACCAAAAGAAATAATAAGCCCGGAATGTTTACCCTCAGAGTTTCGGATTCGATGAAGGTAAAAGATGATCGATTTCTTTGTTTGATGATTCACAATATTAGAGTGAAATATGATGAAAATGTTGGGATTTTATTCCAACAAACATGAAAAAAATAATGATCAAAAATTCTTTAAGAACAAAGAATTGATACCATTGCCTAAAGAAATGATTTTGATCAAAAAAAAGTTTTTTATTGATTAAAATAAAGAAAAATGATTTCAAGAACAATCAATCACTTTGTTCATAAAAAAAATTGATTGAAGTTTTATTTTAGAAAATCAAATAAAAATTAGATTTTGATGACAAACAATTATTTTATTTGTCTCAAAATCAATTTTTTATCGAAAAGAGATTCAAAACAAAATCAATGAAAAAGTTTTATTGAACACAAAATAAAAGATTAAAAAACAATTTTGAGAACAAATAATTATTCTATTTGTCTCAAAAATTAAATCAAACAACAAAACTTCCTCTAAAAAATATGTTTAGAAGAAATTATGTTGGAAAAAGAATGAAACATTTGATTTTTCTTTTTGATTTTTGGTTGGGGAATCAATCTGGAATTTTAGTGGAAGAAGAAGAAGAAGATGAAGAGAAAAAAACCCTAAAAAAATTCCCAAAAGAATCCCACTTTAGGTTTTCATCTTATTCTTTTTATAGGAAGAAAATAGGAAAAAGAAATAATTAAAAGGATAAAATTTAATCAAATCAGATATTAACCATTTTAAATTTTAAAAATGGAAAAAATCCCATAAAACCTTGAAAAAAGGGATAAAAAACTGATTTTTAGGTCCAAAAATTGGAAAAAATAAGTAATCAGACCCTATAGTGACGCTCAAAAGTAGGGACGCCCGTCGCTATAGAGGGGCGGGCGTCGGAGCGGCAACCAGGCGGGCTTCCGCGCACTGGCGCTCGTGCACCAGAGCTCAGCGTGCGCGATGTTGCGCGTCGCCTTTGTGCCCGCAGCGCGATGGGCGCCTACGCGCTGGGCGCCCAGGCGCCTGCGAGTTGGGCGCCAGCGCACTGCCACAGGCGCGCCGCCGCGCCCGACACTCGCGATCCGACTTTTTTTTTTTTATTTTAAATTGACTAAAAACACTATAATTTTAAGCCCCCATTTTTCAAAATTAATTTTTTAAATATTTTTTTATTATTTTCTAATTTTTCACTCTAAAATGTAAATTTGACGAGAAAACCATCACTTTTAACCTTTTAAGCCTATGAAGGCAATTATCATCATTGGGTAACTTCGATTTAGACTGACTCAGGACCCGGTGTCTACAGTTGCCCCTAGTTTAGGGGAATCTAGTACACTAGTGTCTAGGTGAGCCTAAACTCAAAGAAGAAAAGGGGAGAGACGCGTACCTGAGTCAGCCGTCTTTCCGAACTGGAGAATTCTGAGATGGTGGTTATTACCATGGTGCGTTTTCGTTTGTTGAAGTGGTGCTATCTGTGAGCCCTTTGGTTGATTGCCCCCTGAGAGGTCTTCGGTTCATCGATCGTTTGTTTGCCCCCTGAGAGGTCTTCAGTTTGCTGCTCCCTGAGAAGTCTTCGGTTTATTGATCGTTTGCCCCCTGAGAGGTCTTCAGTTCATTGCCCCCAGAGAGGTCTTCAATTTATTGATCATTTGCCCCCTGAGAGGTCTTCAGTTCATTTATCGTTTGCCCCCTGAGAGGTCTTCGGTTTGCTGCTCCCTGAGAAGTCTTTGGTTGATTGCCCCCCTGAGAGGTCTTCGATTTACTGCTCCCTGAGAAGTCTTTGGTTGATTGCCCCCTGAGAGGTCTTCGATTTACTGCTCCCTGAGAAGACTTTGGCTGATTGCCCCCTGAGAGGTCTTCAATTTACTGCTCCCTGAGAAGTCTTTGGTTGATTGCCCCCTGAGTGGTCTTCGATTTATTGCCCCCTGAGAGGTCTTCGATTTGCTGCTCCCTGAGAAGTCTTTGGTTGATTGCCCCCTGAGAGGTCTTTAATTTGCTGCTCCCTGAGAAGTCTTTGGTTGATTGGCCCCTGAGAGGTCTTTGATTTATTGATTGTTTGGACTGATGTCATCACTCGGCTTTAGTCGGTGTTCGCATCAAATCTCTCTTTCTGCAAAATAGGGAAACTAAAATATGCAGGAAAAATAGTGAGCATGCAAGTGAAATGCATAAGTCATGCAGGAATGCAGGATAAAAATTCATCTATGTGGACTTGGAGATGATAGCCGGGCTAGCTGCAATTTGCAATAGGATCGATGCCTTTTAAGCTGCTTTTGAATTTCACGCCCTTCGGGATTGCGAGATTCTCATCCAGTACCTGTAGTCATTATTTGAAGGTAGTGTGTCCCTTGTGGATTTTCACACTAGCTTTTCTTAGTGGGAAATGCGTCCTTTGTGGATTTTCACATAACCCTATGCCTTATTTTTTGCCTGGAATGGACCCAACCCAATCCAGCGGCTTTTCTCTTTCTTCTTTTTTTTGAAGGACAGACTGCTTATTTTCAGGTTTTCACCCTATTCTTTTGCCTAGTTTTTGCTTAGAGCGCCAGTTACGGTTTTCACTCTAACGGCTTTTTTTTTTTTTGAAGATTGCTGAAGTTGTTGGCAAGAATCTTTAGGGAGTCTTAGGACATGGTTGCATGAGCTTGATTTTGCACATCTGATAACAGGATGAATCGGCTGAAGCGTTTGCGTGCTGAGAGTAGCAGAGGGTAGGCAGATACATGACTTTGATTACACAGGGTACAATACTCTGATCACATCATTGCATAAATGCATGTGTTTCAATTTGATTTCATTAAACATGATCATTATTTTGGCATTGATTTTAAAAAATACAAGACTTTAGCTAATCTCGAGATAGATCTTGAAAGCATCAAACTCCTGTTATCAATCAGCCCTCTCAAGTTTTATGATTGAAGATTTCCTCTCATCTCTTAATCTTTTTCTTTGAATGCGAATTCTAGATGCAACTTTGGGGACGGGACTTAACTCGAATGTATGAATGCACTCGTGGCTCCTCGCTTTAAGCTCAAGAAACACCATATGCCTCTTCTTACGTACCAAACCTTATTAGAAGGTCATCTTCGCTAATTGGATAAGACTGAACCAAGAATCAAAAGGTCTTACTTTGGTTGTAATGTTAGGCTTAGGTAGATGGCTATCAAAGGAGGATCAGGTCGCTAGAGAAAAATGGCCGCAATATTTTCTCGACTGGTGGATGAACCATTCTCAGCTCAGTTGTATATACAAAGGTATTCTTGAATTTGGATTTGATAACATTTTAGCTCATTTAAGATCAGATTGACAGTTAAAAAGGTAATCATCAAAACTCATCAAGTGGTTATTATTTTGAGCTCTACTTTTTTCTTTTTTTTTTTAAGGAGCTCATGTCTTTGGCGCATGACTGAAACCCTCTTCCCAAAGTGTAAACTCATCCTTACCAGAGCAATTTTGATAACCCACAAAGAAATTGTTAATTGTTAAAACGTTCATCCATCCCTGCTAGAGAGGCCACTCTTCTAAGGGGAAGCCAAAATCATTTTAGGCGAGGGGATAGTTTTAACATGTGTAACAACAAAATTGGCACGCATTTAGCATACCCACATAAAGGCTCAATGGGCTAGCAAGCGATTGTGAAGTAAGGGTAGGAAATGGTCATTTAGGGAACTATACAAAGAAAATGTTGCCTAAATCATTTTCTAGGTTCCGTCTTATCTAGGGATCGCTTTGACGGGTAGTCAGAAAGGTTCTAGTGCTCTTAGTGAGTTTCCATCCAGTCCCCTAATTGCAACTAGTTTTTTTTTTATTTTTAATTTCCCTCTCTACAGGAGCTATGTTAGATGCTATCAAAATTTTCTTTGGGTTCTCCAAAGTTTTCAAGATTAACTGCAGTCATATTATTTGAATTAATGCCAAAGTTAATGTGTTATGATCATGCGAAATGAAATCAATAGAAACATTATACAAATAAGCAAAAATTGTTCTCTTTATTACAAACCGAAAATTGTAACATAAAATGTTCTAGAAATAAAAAGAATTTCAGCATCTAAAAGCAATATCACTAGTGGGCCACACGACACGATCATGTTCGCGGTGGAGGGACTGCATTATAACCTGCTTTCTTCTTTTTCTCTCTCTTCTCAGGATCTGCGATTTGATTGGTGTCAATGAGATCCTGGATTTTGTTTCTCAGAATACGGTAATGGTCGGTCAAATGGCCGGTGTGCTGGTGGAAAGCGCAGTACTGATCACCTCTATGTCCCGGCTGTCCCTGACTCAAGGCTGGTCTGGGTGGCAAAGGTTGCAACTTGCCTTCCTTCATTAGTCTCTCCAGCACCCAGGATAGAGAGCGGCCTAAGTTGGAGTAGTATCTCTGACCCTGCCCAACTCCAGTAGCTGAGACCTCTGCCGTCCTACCGTTTCTGCTGTTGTTGCTCCCGGCACCTCCTGATTTGAATCCCGACGGGTTCCCATAGCCTTTCCCAGCAAAGTTATTTTGGCTTGCTTTCTTTGCCAGGTAAGCTACCTCAGCTTCTATAGCAATATCCTTAAGCGACTCCCAGTCCTTGAGCCCCTTAAAACTGAGCAAGTCCCTTAAGTAAGGGCATGAGTTTTTGATAAACAGCCTAATCTGGTCTGCAGTGTCAGGCTTCCTCTTCATCTTCATGACCCTGTTTCTCCATCTTGTAAGGTACTCATGGAATGACTCATCATTCTTCTGCTGTAGAAGCTCGAGGTCTTTTAGGGTGACCTCCATCCTGGTACTGCAGTCGTACTGCTTCATGAATTCCTCGGTCAAAAGGTCCCAGTCCTCTTTGGACCTCCTATCCAACCCGTGGTACCAGTCAACTACCGGGCCCACCAGACTAAGGCAGAAATATTCCACCTTTTGCTTCTTGCTCAGCCCTGTGCCTTTCATGACAAAGGTGTACTGCTTGATGTGGGCGGATGGGTCAGAGGTGCCATCAAATTTCGGCAGCTCGGGCATCTTGAATCTTTGGGGCAGCAACTCTTCATCCCCCAGATCTCTGTCTTTTGGGTTGACCCCCTTTCCAGCTGAGAGCATGCGGGTGATAGCTTCGATCTGCTGTCTCATACCTCTTAAAGCTTCATCCTCTACTCTGGGTGCTCTGGGCCTTGCAGCTTGGTGGACTATCGGCACCTCTTCTTCTTCCTCCTCCATCAGGAAATCATCGTTGGGGTTATGAATCCTTTCCCCTCTTGGCTCGATGGGTGCAGCAGCTCTGTGCTCATTGTTGGGTTGACGAGCAGCAACTCCAACGAAGGGAGCCTCCCCACCAGCAGGTGGTTCGGCTTGCCCCCGAGGAGGGGCTGCTTGTGGCTGTAGAGCAGCAGGCGGCTGTGGGGTAGCAGGTGGATGGGCAATCCTTTCAGCCATGGCACCCATCATGTCTAGCACTCTCCGTTCGAAGTCCTCTAGCCTCCTAGCTAGGTCTTGAGTGGTCAGTGCTCCGGTTTCTTCTGCCATTGGTGGTTCTACAGAGGCTTCACTAATTGATGAGGATGACTCAGAATCCCAGTCAGACACTAGTTCTGGCAACTCAAAGAGCAGATTTGTCCTTACTAGTCGACCGTCGGAACCTCTAGTCCACTTAGATGAATCTATGATGGCTGAAAAAATTAGATTGCTAGGATGATGCATGAATGACATATACAATGCATGATAGTGAGCTATGCAACTTTTACAATCACATGCAAGCAAGTAAAGCCTTCCAACCTTATTACTCCCACACACGTGGTAATGCGGTCTCTTTCCTAGGTGGGCTTAATCCATGGGTTAGCGGGGAACCCAATGGATGCGTATGGTGCTCGGTGGAAAACCGGCATCATAACATCTCTTATCTAATGTGCAAGCACATGGATTATGATTGTTATGTATTTAGGCAGCCCGAACAAGTTGACATGGGCCTATCGGGGCATGAAAGCCTTTGATTAGGTGACCAATCAGATTATTTGGGTTTGTCCAATACAAAATGATTCATATAGCAAGCATAGTATTAAGGTTCATACCACCTAGGGGAAGTGACTATTTCCATTACATGAGCTTTGGTCATGGGTGATGATATTTTAGGGTTACCCAAGCATGATCCCTACCGACGGGTCTAGCTCATCATGAGCGTAATGACCGATCGGGTCACCATTTAATATACCATGATGGTACGAGGCTTGGGCTGGTGATTATCCTTAACATTTCCCTAAATTGAGTGAAAATAGGGTCGTGCTTCGGGAACGCACCGGGGCTAAAAGAGGGACCAAACTAGCGTAGATCTAAGGCTCTAATGAGATACGATGCAGTTTTGAAAGAAGATGAAATTTTTAAATTAAAACTCAATTATGATTTTTAATCAAGGTACTTTTGAATCGAAGTCTCGAGTATGTCCCCAGTGGAGTTGCCACTGTGACGCCCGCCGGATCCCAGCGGCCGCCCCTATGACCGCCCGCACGTGGGCGATCGGGCAATTGTGGGTCCGTTGACAACTTGCAATAAATCGCAAGTGCGCCTATGTTGGGCAACAAGGAGGTTTCATGGAGTCGCCACCCAATAGAACATTGGGAAAGTTTCTCTCGCCTCGGAGAGCCTAAGACTGCGCTTAGTATCCATTTTGGGCCAGCCAAAGGGGGAAGGTAAACCTCTCGCCCTAAGGAGCCTAGGATTAACGCTAAAGCCTCGTGACACAAGAGGTGTCTTGGAGGGTAAACCTCTAGCCTCTTGAGCCCAAAGACAAGAGCTGGTTCGGGACTTCTCATTTATTTATACCTTGATTAATATTATAATTAAGTTTTGAATTCATTGTTTCATCAACTTTCCACACAATGCAATTTAAATTAAAGGCACAATCATTCATATCAAAAGCGGTAAATGTAAGCAAAATCAAAAATAAAGCATTTAAAAACAAATTACAATAACACTAGGAGCGGAATACAACTCCCATTTATAAAAGTGAAATACATGCATAAAACGGGTTATTCATTAATAGTGAGAACATTGGTCCTCGCATGCATATTTATTATGAAACAGTTTTGATGTGATGATTTATTTGGGTATGAAAAACTAGGACATTGGTCCCCTTTTATTTAGAAAAAAAAAATGTCAAGTTTAATTAATAGAAACGTTTTTGTGATTTTCTTTTTAGCGTGCCTAAATAAAGAATTTTACAAGAAAATTATATGGCAAAATTAAGTACAATATTACAAATAAAGAAAATAAATATATGAACCAAACGAGCCTTTTTGGACCTCCCGATGTGCTCGCAAAAACGCCCAATCAAAAATGAGTTTAGACATAAAAGCAAAATACAAATAAAATAATGTTAGTGATTGAATCAATTAAATCAATTAAACATACAACATAATGAATAACAAATTAAAATAAAATAAGATGATATGAAAAGAATGATAATGGAATCAAAATGTTAACAAACCAAAATAAATGAGAAACATGCATTATATGTGATAAATGATTAAATGATGTGATGAAAATAAAATAAACATGTTAATTAAATAATACATGTAAAAATATGAACATGATAACAATGATGATGAAGATAAACGAATCAAAGAATATATAAAATGATAAAGAAAAGAATAATAAATGAAAACAATTAAAGAATGATGAAAACAATTAAATGAACAATATGATTAATTAAATATGTTCACAAATGATATAAACCATTTACATGGCAAAAAGATCAATTAAAATGAATTTATTAATTACATGTTAAAAATAATGATAAATTAAAGTGAAATAAATTAATTACATGTTAAAATTAATAAACAATCAATATTTATATGAATAAAAATCATATATAAACAAATTAAATAAAACAAATCTGAAATAAATAAAATAAATGAAAACAATAAAATAAAATATACATAAATAAATAAAATAAATGAACCAAAAGAAATAATAAGCCCGGAATGTTTACCCTCCGAGTTTCGGATTCGATGAAGGTAAAAGATGACCGATTTCTTTGTTTGATGATTCACAATATTAGAGTGAAATATGATGAAAATGTTGGAATTTTATTCCAACAAACATGAAAAAAAATGATCAAAAATTCTTTAAGAACAAAGAATTGATACCTTTGCCTAAAGAAATGATTTTGATAAAAAAAAAGTTTTTTATTGAGTAAAATAAAGAAAAATGATTTCAAGAACAATCAATCACTTTGTTCATAAAAAAAAATTGATTGAAGTTTTATTTTAGAAAATCAAATAAAAATTAGATTTTGATGACAAACAATTATTTTATTTATCTCAAAATCAATTTTTTTATCAAAAAGAGATTCAAAACAAAATCAATGAAAAAGTTTTATTGAACACAAAATAAAAGATTAAAACACAATTTTGAGAACAAATAATTACTCTATTTGTCTCAAAAATTAAATCAAACAACAAAACTTCCTCTAAAAAATATGTTTAGAAGAAATTATGTTGGAAAAAGAATGAAACATTTGATTTTTCTTTTTGATTTTTGGTTGGGGAATCAATCTGGAATTTTAGTGGAAGAAGAAGAAGAAGATGAAGAGAAAAAAAACCCTAAAAAATTCCCCAAAAGAATCCCACTTTAGGTTTTCATCTTATTCTTTTTATAGGAAGAAAATAGGAAAAAGAAATAATTAAAGGGATAAAATTTAATCAAATCAGATATTAACCATTTTAAATTTTAAAAATGGAAAAAATCCCATAAAACCTTGAAAAAAGGGATAAAAAACTGATTTTTAGGTCCAAAAATCGGAAAAAAGAAGTAATCAGACCCTATAGCGACGCTCAGAAGTAGGGACGCCCGTCGCTATAGAGGGGCGGGCGTCGGAGCGACAACCAGGCGGGCTTCCGCGCGCTGGCGCTCGCGCAGCAGCGCTCCGTGCGGCGCTCAGCATGCGCGATGCTGCGCGTCGCCTTTGCGCCCGCAGCGCAATGGGCGCCCAGGCGCCTGCGAATTGGGCGCCCACGCGCCTGCGAGCTAGGCGCCAACGTGCTGCCGTAGGCGCGCCGCTGCGCCCGACACTCGCGATCCGACTTTTTTTTTTTTTTTATTTTAAATTGACTAAAAATACTATAATTTTAAGCCCCTATTTTTCAAAATTAATTTTTTAAATATTTTTTTATTATTTTCTAATTTTTCACTCTAAAATGCAAATTTGACGAGAAAACCATTACTTTTAACCTTTTAAGCCTATGAAGGCAATTATCATCATTGGATAACTTCGATCTAGGCTGACTCAGGACCCGGTGTCTACACCTATGCCTCCTGATAGCTTAAGAATCATGAAAAGAACTACCCCACACATGATCTTGAGCTAGCAGCGATAGTGTTTGCACTGAAAATTCAAAGGCACTATCTTTATGGTGAAAAGTGTTACATCTTGACGGACCATAAAAGCCTAAAATACTTGCTCATACAGAAGGAGCTTAATCTTAGACAGTAGAGATCGCTTGAATTGATAAAAGATTATGAACGTTTCATCGACTACCATCCAGGAAAATCTAATATAGTGGCTGATGCACTCAGTAGAAAATTTGTGGCAACATTGAGAGTTATGAATGTAAAGTTTGATGTGGCTGATAGTGGAGCATTAATAGCTGAGTTACAAGTTAAGCCTGATTTTGTGCAGCAAGTCAAAGCCGCCCAGAAGCAAGATGATAAGTTAATTGCATTGATAGACCGAGTGAAGGATAGTGGCAGTGATGATTATACAGTGGCACCAGATGGTAGTATGTATTACAAGCAAAGACTGTGTGTGTCCAATCAACTAGAATTGAAGAAAAGTATCTCGACAGAAGCTCACCACAGCAGTTATGCTATGCATCCAGGAGGTAATAAAATGTATCAAGATTTAAAGATGCATTATTGGTGGCTAGGAATGAAGTAGGATGTGTCAGATTTCGTGAGTAAGTGTCTGATATGTCAACAAGTGAAGGAAGAAGAACTAGTGCCGTCCGGGTTACTCCAACATATCCTTATACCCGAATGGAAGTGGGATCGAGTGATAATGGATTTTGTGACTGGTTTGCCTCTCACCCGAAGGAAACATGATGTAATTTGGGTTATTATCGACAGACTCACTAAATCCGCCCATTACTTACCAGTGAAAATGGACTTCCCATTAACCCGATTGGTGAAATTATACATTAATAAAATAGTGAGGTTGCACGGTGTACCCACCTCTATTATTTCAGATAGAGATCCTCACTTCACTTCCCTATTTTGGAAGAAGCTGCAGGAAGCTTTAGGAACCCAATTGCACTATAGTGCTGCATTTCACCCTCAGACATAAGGTCAGTCAGAGTGGGTGATCTAGATATTGGAAGATATGCTTAGATGTTGTGTGCTAGAATTTAAAGACAGTTGGAAAAGATACTTGCCCTTAGCAGAGTTTGCATACAATAATAGCTATCATTCAATCATTACAATGGCCCCGTATGAAGTCTTGTATGGTAGAAAGTGAAGGACTCCCTTATGTTGTGTAACACCCCAAAATCGACCCTAGTAGTATGTTGGCTTGACTAGGGTAGTTGGGTGAATTTAATAGTGAGATTGCTAATTTGAATTTAAGAGTAATTGAGAAATTGAGGACCCAATTGCATAATTGAATTTATTTAAGTGATTAATATGTTTATTGCTAAATATTATAAGAGGGGGACTGGATTTGCAATTGCATGTGTCATTTGGGCATGTGTATATCAGAATTTTAGTTTGGGCTAGTCTGGATTAATTAGGATTGGGGCTTTGGTTCACATTAGATGGGTCAGTAGGCTTAGGGCCAAAATATCTTTAAAAATTCTGCCTTTGTAGTGGAAGCCCAAGTTCAATTTTTGTAGTGGCCGCATAGGATGGTGCATGAGGGAGACAGAAAGTGCCACATAGGTGAATGCATGAAGGAGAGAGATTGTGTGGGATTGGCTGCATGGGGCGGCAGCTCTTCTTCCCATGTCCCCCCCCCCCCCCCTTTCATTTTCTACTTCCTTCTTCTCTCTTACACGTTTTTCCCTTCAGTTTTCTCTCTAGAATTTATGCGTTTTCTCTCTTCTTATATTTCTTCATTTCTCTATTTTCCCTTGGTATATTGGGTGGGAGTTTCTGTTACATTAAGAAACATAAAAGAGTTGCATGTGTGTGTGTGTGTTCCTGCACTCTAAAAGGTAAGTAAACTTCTATCCGAAAATCTCCTCTACCTTTCTTTATTGGAGTGATAGAACCTAAGAGGGACAAAGGGGAAGGCCAAAATTGGTGAGCTAAGTACCAAGTGACTTTGGCATGGAGCTAAGGAGAAGAGGTTTGGGAACTAATTATTTGTGTTTGTGCTAATTGATTTCTTGTGTACATGAAGTACGCAAATTGTGTTTTGTGTTGTGATGGATTGAAGAAATTAATATGTTGAGTGATAATGAATTTCATGAGTTTGTTGACCTAAGATTGAACCCTAAATTTAAATAAATTGTGAATTGCCGTACTTATCCTAAATGAATAAATTTTACTAAGAAAGTGTTGTGTCATGATGTGCGTAATTAAGTTAGTGAAGTGTATTATGAGTGCGATGATAAATGATACTAAATAGGTTAGTTTGCAGATAATGAGCTGGAAGTGCAAAATTGAGATGAGGTATATTTGACTTGCTTTAAGTATAAGTGTTATAACTTGAGTTAAATGATAGTAAAAATAAATGGGGATGATGGGATTAGGTTCCTATAATATGTGTCTATAATGGACTTATAAGTGATCAAAATGATTTTAGGGCTTAAAAGTTGCAAAAGTGAATTTAGGTGTGGTTAATTCTGTAGGAGGGCCTTTTGGAGCAGGTTGAGTTCCTTATGCCATAACTCCTTGTGTTTTAG
The DNA here is from genome assembly GCA_947683425.1 of Excoecaria cochinchinensis. Taxonomy (NCBI): domain Eukaryota; kingdom Viridiplantae; phylum Streptophyta; class Magnoliopsida; order Malpighiales; family Euphorbiaceae; genus Excoecaria; species Excoecaria cochinchinensis. The sequence goes on from CANTUQ010000129.1 coordinate 3,517,936, forward strand.
TCAAATTGAGATGAGAATTTTTCCATATACAAGTTAAATTATATATGAATAAATTATTAGTGTAACACATTGGCTAGAAATGTCGTTAAAGTTGGTTTTAGAAGTTATGAGTAAGAAATGCGAAAAATGTACCTGTAGGGTAAGTTTTGGTGTAAGTGTCTTTTGACCTTTGATGACACTTTTGCCCATAGATCGAGTTATAGTGCTCTACTTGGGTTGCTCTAAAATGCAGCTGAAACCTAACATCTACACCTAAAAGTATCTAAGAATAAGGTCGAGCTAATTTTGGCTCTAAGTGTCTCGAAATGTTGCCATAACATAGGTATCCCTATCCTGGCGGTTCATCTGAACAATATGCAGTGTTTAGGTCATATCTTATGTTTTAGATGTCCAAATGACCTGAAACTTGACCCCATTGGAAACTTAACATTCTAGGGAACAATTCTTTAGAAGGAAGTTTTGATTGGAATTGTAACGCACCAAAATTGACCCTAGTAGTATGTTGGCTTACTAGTGTGGTTGGGTGAATTTAATAGTGAGTTTGCTAATTTGGATTTAAGAGTAATTGAGAAATTGAGGACCCAATTGCATAAATGAAATTATTTAAGTGATTAAAGTGTTATTGGGCTAAATATTATTAGAGGGCTAGACTTGCATTTGCATGGGTCAATGGACTTAAGAAATCAGATTTGTAGATGGGCTTAACTAAGAATAATGAGGCTGTGGGCTTATTTAATATTAAGATGGTTTAGTGGGCTCAAGGCTGGAAGTCCATAAGAGGGATAGATTTGCAGTAGGGCCCATGATATATTGCTGTAAATGCCACCTAAGATTGTGCATAAGGGAGAGAGAATATGCCAAATAAGATGATGCATGCATTAGAGGAGAAAGAGGTGGATTAGCATGCATTGGGGAGAAAAGTTAGTGGAATCCAAGTGGCATGAGCTGCCTTAGTTCCTACATGCAATAGAAGCTTTGGAGGAAAGAGAAAACCTCACTTTTAGCATGTGATCTTCAGCTCTTTCCTTTCAAAATTTTTGTCCTTTTTCTCCCTCTTTCTCATGATATTCATCTCCGTCAACTTCAAATTGCATAATTTCTGTTGGGTAATCGAGTGAGTGATTAACAGAGTGAAGCTTTGGAGTTATCAAGGTAAGTGTTTAATTGGGTTATTCTTAATCCTCTTCTACACCTTCTTCATTTTTGTTTTGAGATGGGAATTAATCCCCCCTGTTTCCAATTCTGGAATTTTACTATGCATGTGATGGTGGCTATGAGAAAAGAAAGGCAAAGAGAGGATTGATGATCAAGGTGCAAAGTAAGCACATTGGAGCTAAGGAAATTGAGGTTTGGGAAAAATTATGTATTTTTTATGTTTGTTTTGAAGTACACATGCAATATTTGTGTTGATATTGTTGTGATAGGTTGGGTAGATTGGATGATTTGTGCATGTGGAGTTTCTAAAGGAAACTCTGTCCAAATTTAGTTGGACCTTTGTTGCTTGTTTTTGTCATAAGTCGAGTTATATGATTTCAAATTGAATGAAACTAGATCCATTAGAAATCTAAGACGTATACCTTTAAATTACATAGAATAAATCATGAGAAAATTCTTGCTTTAAGACCCTTAAAATTGGCAAGAATTCGAGGTGTCTCTATTCTGGCGAGTTCACTAGAACAATATAGATTGTTAAGGCCATATCTCACGTTTTATAATTCCAAATCACCTGAAATTTGTCCCATTGTAAACTTAACATTCTAGGGAACAAATTTTAAGATGAATTTTTGCCTAAAAATGTTGTTTAGACATTAGTTTAGGCTGAACAAAAAAAAATAGTGAAGCAGTCCTGAGTTTTGGCTTCTGTTTTACAAATTTTTGGTATGTCACGGTGACAACCAATTCATTGCCACCATGACCAATGTCTAGAGAAGACAGAATGCTTATTTTTGGACCTCACGATCACAACAAAGTCATTGCCACCGTGACCCCTTCTGTTTTGGCTATTTTATGTTTTTTTCTTCCCGAATTGAACTCGTATTGCACCGAAACTTTCTAGGAGCTATCCGATGCATGTTTAGGACTATAAAATGAGTATATGAATAGTTATCCCTTGGAAAATATACATGAATAGGATTAAGATTAATAGCAAACTAATGAAGTAATGATGTGTAATTGTATGAAATAGAATCAAATCAAGTATAATGACATTATTGAGGATTATAATACTTTAATCTAAATAAGCATGTATGATATGAACAAGTATGCAAAATCATGAATTGAGATTAAGTTATATACACATGAAGGTTATCAAATGAAATGAGTTTGCTTAATGGAATATGTATTAATGTGATATGTGCAATGTAACACCTTTATATCCGTAAATGATACGGATACCGGATGTCACAACACTGCATTGACAAGTACTACAATGCACTCGATTGTTCTGTAGGAATTTTTTTTATAACAAACACAAATATGCACACACTAAAATAGAACAATACCATATACCTTATATTTCTTTTCCGCGGTCATATACATGCCATGCCAAACACTGATCCTTGCTGCCAAAATCTTCGTCCAGACAATACTACATCTTCGGCCACAAAAAAATCTAGCATAACCTGCGCGCAGTAACACTCTACGCGCTAAGCATAAAATGCCTAGTGGTGGATACATATCCTAAATTTTCCATACTAATATGACATATATGCACACACACATAATCTTCTTTTGCTTTATTTAAATTATAAGAGCATTAATTTCTGAGACTTTGGAATGTTTATTATACACTTTTACGATGTTCGTTATCTTTGTTTCTCTTATTATCACTGAACTTCCACTATTCATTTTATACACTGTTATCAATATCACTAGCACTTTCACTTGCACTGTCATTTTCACTATCGCTTACACTATTACTTTCACTCTATTTAACTATTACGTTATTAACCTTAGTCACTTATCGTTTCATCTCTTGTTTACATTCTTATGACTTGGCTTTAACACTGTTCAATTCGATTATCAATTCGTTATTTATTATTAGTAATTATTTAATACTATAATACCACGATTCATTTATCACTTATCAATCGATTTTCATTTCTATCCCTTGACATTATCTTATGTTACCTTTGTAACTACTTATCAATTAGTCATTATTTTAGTATTCGAAACATTAATTTACTTTTATTACTTACTTTATGTGTTTAGCTTTCCCTTTTTGCTTTCTTGCCTTTCCACTGCATCAACTCCTTCGTTAAGTTATTTATCGCTACTCATGTATGAATTATTTTATCACTGAATGAATATATTACAATTCAGTTATTAGGTTACTTGAATGCTAATTATTCGATCACAACTTCCTTATTTATTTCTTAATCAATGTTGTACCTATTATTACTGACATTATTTTCACTTCTGTTATTCACTTTAGAGACCCTATGTTAATTTGTTCCAAACACAATTAAATATTTATCTTAACTATTATTTAAACCCATTTGTTTATATCATCATTATACTTACAATTTCTTTATTAACACATACCTTTCAATTTAATTCTATTCACTTATATAATTAACATTACATCGGATCTATAAATTTCTTTCTATATTATCACTTAGTGAAAACACATCATCATCCTCATTAATTCTTTATATCCTTTATTTTCTTATCTTGCACTATAACTTAATTTATTATGGCCCCTTAATTATCTCTTCAAAATTTATTCCCGATTTATTCTTCGAACATTCTACTTTATTAATACCATTATTATGCTCATTGTCAAATTCATTAATTTCTATTATACATGTATTACTATTATCATCACTATTCACATTATTAGTCTATTTATTTCCGTGTCACCCCTTATTGACTTATTAATATTTTCTTCACTTAACTATTAGTAAATTTCTCATTATTCACATTTAAATTCCAACTTTATCTTATAATAATCAATTACAATTAAATTCTCACTTAATTGCTTATTCACAACATTGCCATTTTTCCTCTTTATCCTTTATTGCCACTTATTTTTAATTACATCATTATTCAAACATCATAAAAAATACACGTACATTCACATTCACTATATATGTACAAATCAATTTGTATACACCAGGTCCTGAGGCAGCCCAAATCGGAGTTACCCAATGATAATAAGATGCCTTTTCACAGGCAAAAAGGTTGAAAGTGATGATTTCCTGATCAAATTTGCATTTTAGAGTAAAAAAAATAAAAAAATAATAACAAATATTTTGAAAATCAGATTTGAAAAATGTTTTTAGTTAAATTTTAAAATTAAAATTAAAAAAACAAATTCGCGAACGTCGACGCGCGGCAGCGCGCAGGCACGTGCCCGTGCGCAGAGCGATCGTCGCGCGCGGTGACGAGCTCTGCGCGCGATTGCGGGCGCCGACGCTAGTCGCACGCACTGACGGGCGTCGGTCGCCCATTTCTGCCGCTGACGCTCGATTTTCGTACCAAATCATTTTTTTTACGTTTTTTGGCCTAAACATTAGTTTTTTATCCATTTTTTAAAGGTTTTAAAGGATTTTTTTCCATCTTTAAAATTTAAAATAGATAATATCTGATTTTATTAAGTTTTATCCCTTTAATTAATATTATTTTCCTATTATCTTCATATAAAAAGAATAAAATAAAAAATCGAAAGGGGGGATTTTTTCTAGGGTTTTTCATCTTCTTCTCTTCTTCTTCTTCTAAGAAATTCTCTCAAAATTTTCCGACTTTCCCCACCAAAAACAACAAAAATTCAGTTCATCTTTTTCACTTTTTTCCAATAGAATTTCTTCTAAACATATATTTAGAAAGAGTTTTGTTGGTTGATTTAATTTTTGAGACAAATACGACAATTGTTTGTTCTCAAAATTCTTTTTTAACCTTTTATTTGTGTTCAATAAATTTTTTCCATTAATTTTCTTTTGAATCTCTTTTTGATGAAAAATTAATTTTGAGGCAAACAAAACAATTGTTTGTTATCAAAATCTAATTTTTTCATTTGGTTTTCTAAAATAGGACTTTTAATCATTTTGTTTCTTAAGACAAACAAATAATTATTTGTTCTTGAGAAAATCTTTTTATTTTTTTAATCAATAAAAATCCTTTTTTGATCAATAGTATTTCTTTAGGCAAAGAAATTAATTCTTTGTTCTTAAAGAATTTTTGATCATTTTTTTTAATCTTTTTCCTTGGAATAAAATTCCAATGTTTTCATATTTCAATTCTAATCTTGCAAATCATAAACAAGGAAATCAATCATCATTTTTACTTTCGTCGAATCCGAAACTCTGAGAGTAAACATTCTGGGGTCAATCTTCCTCTTTTATTATTTTTGTTCATATTTAATTTATTCCTGTATATTTTTATTATCTTCATTTATTTATGTAATTTATTTGTTTTATTTAATATGTTTATATATCATTTTATTCTCGTTCATGTGAATATTGATTTCTTTTAATTCATAACATGTAATTAATTTATTTTACTTTAATTCATCATTATTTTTTAACATGTAATTTAATAAATTCACTTTAATTGATATTTTTACCATGTAAATATTTTATATTAATTGTGATTATATTGATTAACCATGTCATTCATTTAATTGCTATCATTATTTTGTGATTCATTTTTTATCATTCTTTTATCATTGACATTGCTATTTATTCATTCATTTATTTATTTTCATTATTCATCATTATTATTATCTTGTTCATATTTTTACATATTAACTCATTAACATGTTTTATTTATTCCAGTTAAATCATTCAATTCTTTTATCATTTAATGTATATTTTCATTTATTTTGATTTGTTAACATTTTAATTCAATTATCATTCTTTCACATCACCTTGTTTTATTTTAATTTGTCATTTATTTTATATTTAATTGATTTTAATTGATTCAATTACTAACATTATTTATTTGTATTTTATGATTATTTCACATCTCATTTTCCCTCTTGGGCAATTTTTGCGAGCACACGGGGACATCCAGAAGGCTCATTTGGGATTAAGTATTTATTTGTTTTATTTGTAATATTTTATTTATTTGGCTTTTCCATTTATTTTGCCATGTAATTTTCTTGTAAAATTGTTTATTTAAACCCGCTAGAAAGAAAGTCACTAAACTATTTTTATTAATTAATTTGGTATTTTTTCCTAAATAAAATGGGATCAATGTCCTAGTTTTTCACACCCAAATTTACCATCACCTTTAACGTTTTTTTAAATATACATGCAATGACCAATGTCCTCATTCTTAACGAATATCCCGATTTATACATGATTTGTATTTCATTTACAATGGGGGTTGCATTCCACCCCTAGTTTTATTATAATTTATTTTCATGCACTTTATTTTAATTATGCTTTATTTATTTATTTATCGCTTCCCTTGAATGGACGATTTGCGCTTTAATTTCACTGCATTAAAATAAAGGAGAAATGGGATGAAACTTTAAATTCAAAACTCAATTATAAACTTGACCAAGATATGAATAAATGAGAAGTCTCGGACTCACTCTGGTGTTAGGCTCAACGAGGTTAGAGGACCATCTCAATGATTCATTAGGATGGGCGTCCAAAATATCACTTGTTGCCCACCAAAAGGCCCAACTCGAATAATCCAAGGCTCCACGGGATTAGAGGATCATTTCAATATTCTATTGGGATGAAGTCTCCAAAATCCCTCTGACTTGCCCAAAATGAATATAATGCGTCGTCTTAGGCTCACCGAGACTAGACGACCTTTCCCAATGTTCTATTGGGTGGCGACTTCAAGAAACCTCCTTTTTGCCCAACATAGACGCACTGGTAATTCGTTACAAGTTTTAATGAATCTCTCTCGAAAGTCCTAAAAGTGGGTTTTCGGGGCGCCCCAGGGTTCGGCGCGCGTCACACATTATAATTATTAATCATTTAATATTTATTCATGCAATAATTTTTCTATGTTTCATAAATCATTCATTCATCAATTATCAATTATATATTTATCATCTATAATATCCACTAATTTACACTTTAATCCACTAACTAACCTCGACTTTATAATTCTTCAATTTGGTTCCTACACTTTATATTAATACACATTCTCATTTTTAATTGTTTTATTTTACAAAAATGCCACTACTTAATTAAATTACTATATTTATTCATTATTTTGCATACATTTCATTATTTAATTCTTACCATAACATTCAAATTTAAATTACACTTTACACTTTGCTTAAATTCCAAATTTTACTATTTCAATTTGCTATAATTACACTTTTGCCACTATTTACTCTTAATACCACTCTTAGATTATTATTATTTCTTGTTAAATCATTAATCATATTTACTCATTTAAATTCATCAATTTAATCACATAATTACTTATCTAAATCATATTATTCACTAATTGCATTTTAATCCCTTAATTAAACTTAAATCCTTATTCTTTTTTTTCCATGGTTTCCAATTATACCCTTATCTTTTTCATTAATGACATCTATGTCCCCACAATTACTTTAATTCCATCCATGTCCTTTCTTTTACCTTAATTACATCTATGTCCTCTCTTTTACACTAATTCCTTTTATGTCCTCCCTTTTACATTAATTACCATTATACCCTTTATTATTCACTATTTACCCTTTTAACCCTACATCTTTTCCATTTCACACTTTTACCCTCATTTAATTATTTTAATTACAATTATACCCTTTTCTCTTCACTTTTTCACTCTTAAACTTATAATTTACCCAAATTACATTTTAGTCCTTATTTTATCACATTTTTACTGTTTACTATTTTAAGACCATATTTTATCAAAATTATTATTTTACCCTTCCACTTAAACATTTAACTTATTATAACCACTTTTTACCAACTTTTTGTAAAATTACCGTTTTATCCCTAGACTTTCTCTTTACCTCATTTTAATCATGTTTTCACTCATTTTCACCATTTTAATCATTTTATTCACATATTTACCAGTATGCCCCTAATATGGAGCTGGTAGAAAATCTACTGACCGGATATGTGGGACGTGGATCCCACAGATCCACTACACTATGAAATAATCCCGATGGGACCATTTCTCACTGCACTGGACTACACTGAACACTATAATCACTGGATACACTGTAAATACTAAATACTGCACTGAGATAGACCGTCATTGGTCTATCAATAGCGAGTTACTATGACTCGTACCGCGGTGTGGAATCCCTATGGCTAGCCAATTATATCCTGGACTAGATTTCACTACCATATAACTACTAAGGGCAATATTTCATCATCATTCATAAAATATCACACTTTATCACTATGCACATTTCAACATACATATTATATTCATTTACAATTTTGCATACACATTCGTTTATCAATACTTAATCACTTTATGCCATCACATTCCATTAATTGTCAAAAATACATACTTACATCACTTAGATTACCATTCGGCCAACAAGTCACTTTTCCACATTATGCATTTTAATTTCAATTAATCACTCATTCATACTCTTTATATATTAATCATACTATAAATATCATTTATGTGTCATAATTCATCACATTTCTTATATACCATTTGGCCTCTACACTATCTTTCTCTTTAGTTTGATTTAATTCCACTTAATCATTCAATCATTTAATTTACATATTGTATTAGTCATAAACACATTTATTTACCATGTTACACAACATACCTCATTATTTTATTTAATATCCCATTCGGCCACAACATTATATTTTCTTTATGTGTTCTTTAATTTCTTTCAATCACTCTATCATGCCTTAAACATGTTATACATATAATAACCATCAATTATAAGCCATAAACTTCATTTAATCTTCATAAAATCCATAATATACTATTCGGCCTACATTAGGTTTTTTGTACCACTTAGTTTTAATTTCATCTAATCATTCTTTTACACTATTTTAAGTTCACTAATCACATATATTAAGTTAGATTCAATTATTCATGCATTTTTCACATACATACAATACAAACATAACATAAAATCATGCCTCTACCATGGAAAAGAAAGGATATTGTATCCACTAACCTTATTTCCTTGCTCTCCACCACTTAAGGTTGCTTTCCATGCCTTATCTCCTTAAAAATCTATATTGTCCATAAAAATCCTCACTTTTAGGGCATAACCTTAAATTCTTGGTTTTTCCCACTTATTCCACTCCAAATGAACTTTTGAGACAATCATTAATGAAAAGAGAGGCTGTATTTTGCTTAGTAGGGTTGGATTTAGGAAGAACTTTGAAGAGAGAAGAAGAAAATTCAAGAGAAAGAGAGAGAGAGCATAATTTGGCCAAGAAGAGGAGGAAGAAGGGTGGAGAGAATTCTTGAAAATGGGAGAGTTTTCTACCCTTTTTATGAGTCTTGAGTGGGCTTGGGCTTGGTTCAACCAATTGGGACAACCCTAAAGCCCATTTAGGTTAATTAACCTATTTTCCATCCAAAAATTATTTTCCTCACTTTCCAAGCTCAATTTCTCCCCAAAATAAATTTCATAATTCTCAAAATATATATTTTAGCCTCTATGTAAAATTTCAACTCAATCGGAGACCGTTTCCCTGTTTGCTAATTTCTTACCAGTCCGATAACTCAAGTTTCTGTCTTACCATAAAATTTAATTTTCTTTATCAATTGATTATCCATAATATTCCAAGTGCAACCATGCTTTCAGATAATTTTTTTGAGGTGCAGAACTCCATTTAGAGTCCAGTCAAACTTTGGTCAAACATAGTCAAACCAAAGTCAACCGGTCCGGTCCGATTCACTGGTTGAACGGGTTCAGTTCACTTCTCACCCTTAACATCATTTTCACATTTATATATCCATTAGACCCTAATTCCATCTCAATTAGGTTCACTATTTGGTCCGGTTCAATTAAACCGGTCCGGTTCACTAATTTTTTAGTGTCTCCATAAAATTTCCTTTTCGCCATCAAACTATTTTACACACTATTTTGAGTCCATCTATACCTTCAGATAATTTTTCAGAGGTCATTTACTATATTTAAAGTCTCAGTCAAATTTAGGTCAAATTTAGTTACTATTTGAATCGAACCAGAGGCTTTTCTTCAAAATGATTTTTGGAGGTCAATTTAACTCCGTTTTCAGTTCCGATTTCACCACTAGACTCCTGGCGACCCACAGATCATTTCTGCAAAATTTAAAATTTTCGGCCGCCGAACAGCCGGGTTCGCTGTATAGCCACTCCGGTGTTACTCGTATCGGAACTACTATATTTTTAGCACACTTATCAATAGGTTTTGACACTGACAAACTCACTTCTTACACTATTCGACGCTGCGATCATCATGATAACACTAAAATTATTCACTGACACTTCTAGGCCGGTATTTGGTCCATTACATGCAATGAATGTGTGATTGAAGTAATTACTTAACATTATTATATGATGCATGCATTGACTATAGATGTTACCAGAATGTATTATTATGCAAGATATATAAGGATGTTATATTGGTTCATGTCGATAAATGAGTGATTGTATATTATGATAATGATAACCGTGATTTAAGGTTTGAGCTTATGACTTTCTTATTTATATGAAAACCAATAATGTGGTAAATCGGGTGAGTATGTGTGTCTATATATATATATACATATATAAGCAATTGGTATGAATTGAATGAAGAAATTGTGATTATATGTTCTTAGAGGAAAGTTCAAATGTGTTGTAATTGTTTTGGCTGGGAAGTTAATGAATACGAGGTACCCTATTTTTCTTTGCAACTGATTTCTAAACCCCTCATGGTTGTTATACAATTGTTTAAGCATTGATCAATTAAGTTTAGCATCATGTTACGAAGGAGTAGTAAGTGCTAAATACTATGAACTAATATAGTGAGTGCATCTATATAATTAAGGACGTGGTTCAATAACTTGAATGTTATTTTACGTTTGTATTATAAGTTATCTTGTGAATTAATAAGATGGTTGGTCAATGCTGTATGAATGTGAGTTTATTCCTATAACTCATAAGTGTGCGTACTTGATGAAGCATGTTACTTTGCTCATGTGTAATACCATGTTGTTGGTATGAGAGTCATTGAATAAAAAATTAGACTTAATAATTTTTAGCTTGCGAGTCAGGTAGTGGATAGATAGGCATGCCTATAGAGTTTAAAGTGCTACAGCCAAAGGCGATTGATTTCTGTTAATCGGCCCCACTTGGGTCAGGGGTAATCCTAGAATAGGTTCCCCAAAGGCGAGTGATTGTGTATTTGATATTAAATATCTACGGATACTAATGCGATGTTAAAGTATCTACGGATACTAATGTGATGTTAAATTATCTACGGATACTAATGCGATGTTAAAGTATCTACGAATACTAATGCGATTGATTAATTGGGTACCTACGGGTACAAATGTGATTGATTATTTCCTTACCTACGGGTACAAATGCGATTGATTATTTCGTATCTATGGATACTAAGTTAAAGGTATCCTCGGATATCAAAGCGATAACCCGTTATCCACTACTATTGAAGTGCAGGCAAATTAGGAATTAGTTATTAAATAAGTAATTGACTGTTAACTTGGTGTGTTATGAGAAATTGTGAGTGTATATTATTGGTAGGTTAAGGTGCAAGTAATGTGGATCTTGTGATTATAATTTAATGTGGATATACTTTATTTATATTATTATTGATAGTGTTAATGTTGATGTGAATTAATGCATAACGGACATAGTATGTGGTATTAGGTAAGTGATGCTATGACAGGCCAGAAAATGTCTGTGAACTTTATATGAGTTACTACTGATGTTATATGAGTAATAAGATATATTCAATGTTATGTGCTAGAAGTAATAAGATGAGGCGTGTTATGTTAAAGCATGTACACAAAACTTATATATGTTGATATGTAATGAATGTTATGAAACTGTACGTGGTATGGACTTATGCTTATGAGTTGATAATGAGGTATATACATATACACGTGCCAATAATTACTTTGCCATAAGTAAATTAATATATATTTATAAATGCAAATTAAGAATCTGATGAAAGGGATTATAAGTAGCATGGTAGTATGGATTGTTATTTATGATTTAGTAATCGATGATAGTTATAAAGCCGATGTTTGTTATATTATGTACATAATATGCATGTTGCTTGAGCATGTGAACTGTAATGATGATCACTGTGAGTGTTCATCCGCATTCTGTAATTTTTTCTCACTAAGCATTATTGCTTAGCATGGATATTTTATCCATGTAGGTATCTGAACAGTCCAGCATCGCCAATGACCAACACATAGGAACCGCTGTTTATGTAGGTTATTTTGTAATAGTTTGAAATGTGTAGTTTTAAATTGGCATGTGTAATGGAATTAAGTTTAGCTTCAGTAAAGTTGTATTTTTGTAAAGAGAAATTTATTGCAAGACTATAAGTGTTTTGTAATATAATGCATGAGTTTTCAAAGTAAATTGAGTGATGTTTTAAAAGAAATTTGTTAATCCTAAACTTTGCATGAAATACTAATTTATGTGCATGTGATGTGTTGTGACACTCCATAGCAATGTCTCTAACAATGTGAAAAATGCAGTGCAAGTTTGGAATAAGAAGTCTATTTAGTATTTGCCTTGTGTTTTGAGGCAGAATAGGTTTATATGGCGGTAAGGACTTTTATATCGCTGTGTAAAAGCATTCTGCCCCATAAAGACCCATTTTCAGCATCCTACACGGTGGTATGGAAAATCTTACCGCCATGTGACCTCAACTTTCAACCTAAAATGTACTTTTTCCTTCCCGAATCGAACCCGAACTTCGCCGGAAGTTTTTACCACTTGTCCATCTCATGTCTAACATTATGAAATGAGTATATGAATGGTTATCACTTGGAAAATACACATGAATAGGATTAAGATTAATAGCGACCTAATGAAGTAATGATGTGTAATTGTATGAAATTGAATCAAGTCAAGTTTAATGACATTTGAGGATTTTGATGTCTTAATCTATATAAGCATGTGCAGTATGAACAAGTATGCATAATAATGAGTTGATATTAAGTTATACACATGCGAAAGATAGCAAATGGAATGAGTTTACTTAATGAGGATATGTAGTTGTGTAATGAGGTTGGATTGTATATGAGGAAACTATGGTTATTATTTGAGTGAATGAGATGTGTGAGAGTATGACTATACGTTCTATGAATGTGTGATTGAAGCTTTTGCCTAGCACTATTATATAATGTATGAATTGGTTTAGATGTTACTAGAACATATTATTATGCAAAATATTTAATGATATTATATTGGTTCATGTGGATATAGAAGTAATTATATATACGATAATAAAAAATGTGATTCAATGTTTTTAACTTATGAATTCTTATTTGTATGGAGACCAAAAGGGAGGTAATCAGGTGAGTATGTGTGCCTAATGAAATGCATTTTATTTTGGGTATTTTCTATGTTGAGCATCTTACACGGGTGTAAGGGTTTGCCATACCGCCGTGTAAATGCATTCTGTTTTTGAGGGATTTGTGTACAGTATACTACATGGCGGTATGATTTGTTCTTACCACCATGTAGAATGTCTTACACGGCGGTAAGGTTTTGTCATACCGCCGTGAAAATGCCCTATGTTTTGAAGTTTGGGAGTTCTTTATTGTCATCCCTTTTTGTTCTATTCGAACTTGTGTTTCCTTTAAACCTTATTCAGTGGCACTTCAGCTATTAGTTGATGATTAGCATGTGTAAGAGTTGAATCTTATAATAGACATGTGACTATGATTGGACATTCATGAGATCCATGTTTATGTATTTATATATAAATATATGCATATGATTTCATGCCTATAACATGATGAAGAAATTGTAATGTAAATAACATTATATATGAACAATGCGATGAGATATATTGGATGATACTATAATGCTATATTTGCTATGACAATGAGAATAACCGGATTAACAATTTAGCCTGCGAGTCAAGTAGTGGATAGATAGGCATGCCTATAGGGTCTAAGTACTGTAACCCAATGCGTCCGATTCCTCTGGAATTAAAATGTGATTTGAATCCTTACTAGATTCTTTAATGTGAAATTATTGATTATGATGATAGTTCTATACCTTAGGGTACTAATGCAAATGTGACGTATCCACGGATACCAATGTGATTACTGTACCCTTTGGGTACAAATGCGATACCCGTTATCCGCGTCTTTGAGTTGCAGGCAAGGTTAAAATAAATATGTGAATTCATTGAGTGATTGGAAATTATGTGACAACTATTGTGCACGATTGTAATGAGCATGTGAAAGCCATGAGATGGTGTAACAGAAAGGTGATTGTCATACTACGATATGTACTTGAATCATTTATTTATATATGTGCATTTGTTGATTCTAAAATATGGAAATTTTATGATTCGTTTATTATTGGATTGAAATATCTTTATGTTAATAATTATGAGATTATAATCTTGTGTATATACATATGAATAAGCTCGTTGTGATATCAATGCGAAATTCATGCACTAATGTGATGAAATAATATGGATGAATTGTGACTAGTTAATGCTTGAATACAGAATATGTGCATACATTATTCACGAAAAATTGTTAAGCTGAACTCATCATTATTTTGCTAGTAACATGATATATCTTATACATTAATAATCTTATGTATATGCATGTGAATAAGAATGCGACGTGCATGTTTAGAGTAAGTGATATTGTGAATTCTTATGTGTTTGATTGCGAAGCATGATAGATATCATAAACCTTACTATGCTTATACCATGCTTAATGAGTATACCTGAATATTATATTATTGTATATTGTTTTCTATTCCCCACTAAGCATTATCGCTTAGCATGGATGTTTAATCAATGCAGGTATCAGATGATAGTGTTTTGGAAGACAATCCTGCATCGACAACGGCCAACACATTAGGAACCGCTGTAATTGTAAGTTATTTGTAATAGTATTAAATGTTAGTTTTGATCAGTATGTGTAATGGAATTAAGTTTATTATATGAGGAAAGTTGTATTTTGTAAAGTGAATAGTAAATAAAGACTATAAGTGTTTTGTAATTGTAATGCATGGATTTTTAGAATAAAATTGAGTGTTGTTTTAAAAGAAAAATTTATTAACCCTGAGTTTTATTTGATTGTTAATTCGTATTCGTGTGTTGTTATGTGTGTGACACTCCAAAGCCATCGTAGTAAAGTTCTGCAGGTGGTTAGGGGGTGTTACAGTTAGTGGTATCAGAGCTTATGTTTAGACGTTTTTGGGCACATTGTAGAATAGAAATGCGTATAGTTTTGTGTTGGCCGATGCGGATGTCTTTGTTTCTTTCGAATGTCGGGAGATTCTTCTTCTGAAGCGATGAAAGAGATTTCTGGATGGGATAATCCTAAAGATTAATGTGTTAAAGTTTGTATAGATTATCTTAATTGTGATGTGTATGTGATTGGTCTTTCGGGACATAGTGAAAATGTGTGTATGCAGCTGAGAACTATTCTTAAGTGATTCTGTAACAACCCAAAAAGGGCCTAGTCGGAATTTGCATGATAAGTAGGACAAATTAAGGGTATTTTGGTAATTTGTGTATTTTGAATTTGAGAAATTGAGGACTTAATTGAAAGTTTATTAAAGTTTAAAAGTGAATTTAGATGTGATTATCTGAATTTGTAAGTGTTTAATGTTATAAAGTTTAATGGTGCAAGTGAGGTTTGAGAAGAAGAGTGTTTGTAGTGAGTGAGAGTTCTGTCGCGAGCGCGACAGAACCCTCCAGCAGAACGCCTGCATAAGTGGGCTTTAAGAGACTTGAGTTGGGTTTTCGACAAGTGGCATCGTAGGGGATTGACACATGGCAGCTTGAGATTGACACTTGGCTTTGACTTGGTTGGTTGTGAGTTAATAAATGGGGTTAGTGGCATTTAAGGCTAGTGGGTGGCATTAATTGGATTGGTTGGCTTTTAATGTGGTTAGTGGGTAATTGATTTGTTGATTTTCTTTGGGATTGACCGGCCACTTTCTTCTCTCCTTTCAATTTTCTGCTTTTGGCCCTTTGCTCTTCTTTATTCTTTTGCTCTTTCTTTGGTTTCCTGCCATGCCTTTTGCTTTGCCATTTCTTCTTGCTTTTACTTCTTTTCTTCTCCCTTTGACTTGCTCCTTAAGTGAATCATTTGGATTGGTTTAAAGAGAATGAGGTAGAGGTTAAGTTGGATGATTGATAAGGTAAGTAGTGTTATTCTATGGGTACTCTTCTTCTTCTGCTTGGTTTCTGTTTTTGATTTAAAGTGAAAAGAGAGTTTATTCAAGTTTTCTTGAATGATTTTGTTGAAGCTGTGGACAAGAAGTTGGATAAAGGCAAGGAGAAGATCGGAATCAAGTAGAGAGCAGTGATCGAGCTACCTAGAGGTCGGGATCGTGTGTGATTTTAACTTTGTTCATTTTGATTGATTGTGGTGTTATTATGATATATGTATTTATGTATGTTTATGATTATGTAATATGATCATTGCGCATGGGTTTGGATGGTGTTAGATGATTTTCATGCAGTTGTTGTGTGAAAGGTATGATTTTGGGGAATTCTGTTCAGTTTTCATCTGACCTCCGTGTATTATTTTTGTCATAAGTAGAGTTTTAGATCTTTAAATCATGTGATTCTTGAGCCATTAGAACCATGACTTCCATTCAGAAATGACCTTGGGAAAATTCTTGCTCTAAGATCCTGTAAATTTGCCAAAACTGTAGTGTCTCTATTTGGGTCGGGTTACTTGAGCAGTATATGTCATTTAGCTCATATCTGAAGTTTTAGATGTTGAAATGACCTGAAATTTGTCCCATTTGATTCCTAATATCCTATGGATTAATTGTTGAGAAGGAATTTTTGCCTGAAAATTAGTTTAAGGGTTAGTTTAGGCGATGTAAATTCAGAGTGGGAAACTGTCATGATAGTCTGATTTTTGTAGAGCATGTGAGGGAGCCTTCTGTCGCGAGCACGACAGAACCTAGTTGTTCAAGGTGTTTTCTCTTATTTTGAACCCCATGGTTGTCATGAACCCTTACCTTTCCTTACCATCCTTTAGGTTGAGTATTTTGGTATGTTTTGCTTCCGAAATGCATCCGAACTTCATTGTAACTGTCTAAAACTTATTCATTACTTGTTTAGAGTTTTGAGAAAAGGATAAATGAATGAAAATGGAAATTATGGGTAATTAATGCTTTGACATAAGAGTTTGATAATGAAACTAAGTGTGCACATGCTTTTAGTTGTTGAATGTGACATGTTATGTGATATTATTTATTTGTGATTGAATTATAATGAAATGCTTGGGTAATTGCTATGTATATAATATAGTGTATAGAGTATATAGTGTGTAGAGTCTTTATGTTAAGCCTGATGTGTCAAGGTAGTGGATAGATAAGCATGCTTATAAAGGGATAGTGAGTGCAGCTGCTTATGTCGACCCCATTTGGGTCATGCGGCCGACCTCCGAGATGGTCATTTTAATAGTGATAGTGAAAATGCTGTTGAGACTTAAGTCTCCAGTAAGTGTAGTGATACTGTTGAGGCTTCGATCTCCGGTTTTGTAGTGTTCCTGTATCCACAACAATTGATATTCAGGCTACCATGTGATGTTCGGTATTCTTGACCAGGGAAGTGTTATGTATGTTTGAGTGATCGCGATTTAGTGTACATGCTTCCGATATTTCAGACCCTTGATAATTTACTGAATTAGTGAGTTGAAGTATTTATACTTATTGATGCATGAATTATTAGTGATAATGTTGCATATGAACTGACGTTATTATTAGTGATCTCAGTGAGTGATGTTTATTTACGTATTTCAGCATGAGAATGATATTTTGTATGCATAATTTGTACAAGAGTAAAAGTGTATATGTATTTGAATATGTGATTTTGTTCAGCATGACCATATATGTGAATCATGTGATGTATTTGTGACTTCGATAGAAGCCCCTTGCATTATTTCATCCCCACTAAGCGTTATCGCTTAGCACAGGTTCTTTTCCCGTGTAGGTGGCGGGATTTTGGGTTCGCACGAGTCGCACATCTGCAGGTCGGCCACATAGGAGTAGAGTTTTTGTTTATTTTATACTCCTCCTGTATTCTATTTGTATATCATTTTGAGAATGTAATTATGTAATTCTTCTTGGGTACAGTAATTTATGTAATTGACAATTCCTCATGAAATTTTTGGATAATGTAATATTATTTTATTATTACATGTTTAATGTTTTAATTACTCATTTTTGTATTATGCTTTCGCTTATGCGCATGTATGTATGTTTTTGAGTGAGTGTCGCATAGTGCCCAAGCAACCTTCCAACGGCGGTGTCGAGGGGGTTACAGATTCAAAGTAAAGAGCTATCTAATAATTTGATTGAAGTTTTTCCCATGAATTTGAATTAATTCTGGGTATGAATAAGTTTGGAATTAAGAATGATATGGAGTGTAGGACAAAGTGGTGACACTTTGTACGCCTGTCAGCTATCTCAATAAAATCATCTGAACGTGAGCATGTTGAAGCATGGAGATGGGAAAAGTGCATTAATATTGGATAAACTGCATTATTGCATCATTTTGCATACATATAACATCATATAATCATTCGCATCCCTTGATCATGTGTTCAAAACATTTATGTATGTATTTCATGCGAAGAGAAAGCCGACATGATGTACATACAATGTGTGGTGTTGAAAAATGGACTATTAGGGATGAGATAAGTTATTTGTTAATGAAAGTTTGAAGTGTGAGTGATTAAGATTAAGAAGAGGAAGTTAGTTACGAAGTTTATATCAGCGACTGCGAATAAGATCTTGGATGGAAAATGAACAACATGAGAAAAGAAGTAACTGGTGTATTTAGTAAATTTGAAGCATTAAGGAATTGGGTAATAAGAATGTGAAATTAAAAGTGTTTAAATAAGAAGTATATGTGTTTGGGTTTCTGATGTGTGATAAGATTTGTTTTGGTAGTGCCTTAATAGAAGAAAGTAACCTTAACTATTGGATGGAGTTCGAATTTCGCGGACGAAATTCTTTTAAGGATGGGAGAGTTGTAACACCCCAAAATCAACCCTAGTAGTATGTTGGCTTGACTAGGGTAGTTGGGTGAATTTAATAGTGAGATTGCTAATTTGAATTTAAGAGTAATTAAGGATCCAATTGCATAAATGAATTTATTTAAGTGATTAATATGTTTATTGCTGAATATTATAAGAGGGGGACTGGATTTTCAATTACATGTGTCATTTGGGCTTGTGTATATCATAATTTTAGTTTGGGCCGGTCTGGATTAATTAGGATTGTGGCTTTGGTTCACATTAGATAGGTTAGTGGGCTTAGGGCCATAATTTCTTTAGAAATTTAGCCTTTGTAGTGGAAGCCAAAATTCAATTTCTGTAGAGGCCACATAGGATGGTGCATGAGGGAGAGAGAAGGTGCCACATAGGTGAATGTACAAAGGAGAGAGATTTTATGGGATTGGCTGCATGGGGCAGCAGCTCTTCTTCCCATGTCCCCCCCCCCCTTTCATTTTCTGCTTCCTTATTCTCTCTCACACGTTTTTCCCTTCAGTTTTCTCTCTAGAATTTCTGTGCTTTCTCTCTTCTTCTATTTCTTCATTTCTCCATTTTCCCTTGGTATATTGGGTGAGAGTTTCTGTTACACTAAGAAACATAAAAGAGTTGCATGTATGTGTGTGTTCCAGCACTGTAGAAGGTAAGTAAACTTCTATCTAAAAATCTCCTCTACCCTTCTTTCTTGCTTTGTGTTTCAAGCGATATTTTAATTCTTACTTTTATTTCTGGAAATATGGGTCTTGGTTGGAGTGGTAGAACCTAAGAGGGACAAAGGGGAAGGCCAAAATTGGTGAGCTAAGTACCAAGTGACTTTGGCATGGAGCTAAGGAGAAGAGGTTTGGGAACTAATTTTTTTTGTGTGTGCTAATTGATTTCTTGTGTACATTAAGTATGTAAATTGTGTTTTGTGTTGTGATGGATTGAAGAAATGAATATATTGAGTGATAATGAATTTCATGAGTTTG
Source organism: Excoecaria cochinchinensis (assembly GCA_947683425.1). NCBI lineage: Eukaryota > Viridiplantae > Streptophyta > Magnoliopsida > Malpighiales > Euphorbiaceae > Excoecaria > Excoecaria cochinchinensis. Next base: position 3,538,034 of record CANTUQ010000129.1, read on the forward strand.
TTGACCTAAGATTGAACCCTAACTTTAAATAAATTGTGAATTGCTATGCTTATCCTAAATGAATGAATTTTACTAAGAAGGTGTTGTGTGATGATGTGTGTAATTAAGTTAGTGAAGTGTATTATGAGTGCGATGATAAATGATACTAAATAGGTTAGTTTGTAGATAATAAGCTGGAAGTGCAAAATTGAGATGAGGTTTATTTGACTTGCTTTAAGTATAAGTGTTATAACTTGAGCTAAATGACAGTAAAAATGAATGGGAATGATGGGATTAGGTTCCAATAATATGTGTCTATAATGGTCTTAGAAGTGATCAAAATGATTTTAGGGCTTAAAAGTTGCAAAAGTGAATTTAGGTGTGGTTAATTCTGCAGGGAGGGCCTTTTGGAGCAGGTTGAGTTCCTTGGGCCATAACTCCTTGTGTCTTAATCAAATTGAGATGAGAATTTTTCCATATACAAGTTAACTTATATATGAATAAATTATTAGTGTAACATATTGGCTAGAAATGTTGTTCAAGTTGGTTTTAGAAGTCATGAGTAAGAAATGCGAAAAATGTACCTGTAGGGTAAGTTTTGGTGTAAGTGTCTTTTGACCTTTGATGACTCTTTTGCCCATAGATCGAGTTATGGTGCTCTAATTGGGTTTCTTCAAAATGGAACTGAAACCTAACATCCACACCTAAAAGTGTCTAAGAATAAGGCAAAGCTAATTTTGGCTCAACATGTCTTGAAATGTTACCACAACATAGGTATCGCTATTCGGGTGGTTCATATGAATAGTATGTTTAGGTGATATCTTATGTTTTAGATGTCCAAATGACCTAAACCTTGTTCCATTAGAAACTTAGCATCCTTGGGAAAAATTTTCTAGAAGGAAGTTTTGATTGGAAATGTCTCTAACAATCTAAAAAATGCAGTGCAAGTTTAGAACATTAAGTTTATTTAGTATATGCCTTGTGTCTTGAGGTAGAATAGGTTTACACGGCGGTAAGGACTTTTATACCACCATGTAAAAGCATTCTACCCCATAAAGACCCATTTTTAGCATCCTATATGGTGGTATGGAAAATCTTACTGCCGTATGACCTCAACTTTCAGCCTAAAATGTACTTTTTCCTTCCCGAATCAAACCCGAACTTCGCCGAAAGTTCTTACCACTTGTCCATCTTATGTCTAATATTACGAAATGAGTACATGAATGGTTATCACTTGGAAAATACAAATGAATGGGATTAAGATTAATAGCAACCTAATGAAGTAATAATGTGTAATTGTATGAAATTGAATCGAGCCAAGTTTAATGACATTTGAGGATTTTGATGCCTTAATCTATATAAGTATGTGTAGTATGAACAAGTATGCATAATAATGAGTTGAAATTAAGTTATACACATGTGAAAGATAGCAAATGGAATGAGTTTGCTTAATGAGGATATGAACCATATGTAGTTGTGTAATGAGGTTGAATTATATATGAGGAAACTATGGTTATTATTTGAGTGAATGAGATGTGTGAGAGTATGACTATACGTTCTATGAATGTGTGATTGAAGCTTTTGCCTAGCACTATTATATAATGTGTGAATTGGTTTAGATGTTACTAGAACATATTATTATGCAAAATATTTAATGATATTATATTGGTTCATGTGGATATAGAAGTAATTATATATATGATAATAAAAAATGTGATTCAATGTTTTTAACTTATGAATTCTTATTTGTATGGAGAACAATAGTGCAGTAATCAGGTGAGTATGTGTGCCTAAGGAAATGCATTTTATTTTGGGTATTTTCTATGTTGAGCATCTTATACAGGTGTAAGGGTTTGCCATACCGCCATGTAAATGCATTATATTTTTGAGGGATTTGTGTATGGCATACTACAGGGCGGTATGATTTGTTCTTACCACCATGTAGAATGTCTTACACGTCGGTAAGGTTTTGTCATACGTCCCCCATTCCGTGATGAAAGCCGTATTGATCCGGTCCATTATTTCATTAAGAATTTGATTGTAGCCAGCATAACCATCTCCGAAGCTATACATCTCACAAGCAGTGGCACTATCTATCAGCACGTCTATATGAGGCAATGGGAAATCATCTTTTGGACAGGCCTTATTCAAATCCCGATAATCTACGCATACCCTTACTTTGCCGTTCTTTTTGGCTACAGGGACAACATTGGCTAACCAAGTTGGGTATTGTACCTCGATTAGAAACTTGGCTTTGATTTGCTGGCGAATCTCTTCTTTCACTTTCTCCGCCCTTTCCGGTCTAAGCCTTCTCAACTTCTGCTTAACAGGTTTATGGTCTGGATAGGTGGGGATAGCATGCTCTGCGACCTTCCGATCGATTCCTGGCATATCTTCGTAGGTCCAGGCAAAGACTTTTTCATATTTTTTTAAAATTCTCTCAAATTTTTCTTGCTCTTCAGGAGTTATATTTGATGCTATCAAAATTTCTTTTGGATTTTCTACGGTTCCAGGATTAAATGGAGTAGCATCAGTTGAATCAATATCAAATATAGATGGATGATGATCATGATTATGAATAGTGAAATCACTAGAAACATCACACAAGTAAGCAAAATTATTCAATTTATTAATAAGATTGAAATTGTCATTAACATCATTGAAAAGTTCTGGAGCAAAAAGAAAATCTAAACTATTTTCCTCTTCCTCCTCTACTGGTATATCTGCCGCGGTCGACGGTCTTGCATCACTTCGTCTCTTTGGAGGCCCCTCATTCACCTCCTGCACAGCTTCCTCTATCTTGGCTTTTCCTTTCAGCTGGGTGGCTACCATCTTCTCAGTAATTACCTCTTCCGGCATCCGCGGTCCCAAATTGTCCTACTGGTCATGATTTCTTCATCCCAAAAGCCCTCTGCTGGCTTGATTGATCTAATGCCCCAGTCATAGACATCATTAAAGACCTCAAACCCTGGTACAATTCTCCCGTGTAGCCACTATGGTTCATCTTCCCCTGCATAGGCACATGCTACTGTTGCTGGCACAAAAGTCTTCAGGATATGAGGAATATCCATTTTCGATTTCTTACCCTTCTCTACCGTACCTGTATATCCTAGACCCGTCCTGTCCTTTTGACCCTTAGTGGTAACAGCTGTTGGTACCCCCTGAGAATTCTTGCCCAGTCCTGCGCCAGGGAAGAATGACATCTTTTTCATCATATTCAATACCTGGGGGCTTTCTTCCCTCTGCTCTTCTTTGCCTATCATGGCGACATGAAATCCACTAAACGGCTGCCTGGCTATCTCCAGCGCTAAAACCTGATTCTCCCGTGCAGCCTTTATAGTCACAATCTGGCCTTCGTGAGGTATCTTTACCATCTGGTGCAATGTTGTGGGGACTCCTCCCAATTTATGAAACCATGGTCTGCCTAGCAAAGCTGAGAAATTGGCGAGTATAGGTAGCACCACAAACTCCACTTCTGATTCTACCGGTCCCGTCTTCACCACTGCTGTGAATGTCCCCGAGGCCTGCCTGCGTGAGTTGTTATATGCCGTGATGGTAAGATCAGATTTTGCCAATATATCATCTGTCACCCCAAAAGCTGCCATTGCCACCTGTGGGCACACATTTATCGAAGAACTATCATCTACCATTACACAGGCGGTGTGCTTTTGGTTAATCTGTGCCCTTATGTACAGAGGGCGATTGTGGTTGCGGCCTTCTGCCGGCAGATCCGCACTGGTAAAAATTACATTTTCTCCTGATCCTCCCTTCACTATATCCAGAAGTTCTGTAGGTGAGATGGTTGTAGCAACAGTTGCTTCACACAAAACCTCCATCACCTTCTGCCTATGCGACGGTGACTATCTCAAGAAATTCCATATTGAAATCTGAGCCGGCGTCTTTTTCAGTTGCTTAACAATCGAATCTTCTTCCGGCTCCTTTCCCCTTCTGTCCTCGATTGGCTCCTGTGGTTTCTCAACTTTCGGGGCTACCCTTCCACTCCGGGTCACGGCTCCTACTTCCTTCCTCTTTGGCTCTTCTTCTTCCTCCTCCAAACCCCAAAGGTCAAAAAATACTTCAGAATCATCATTTTCATTTCCACTATCATTAGTGGACCAACAATCGATCACTGCAGCGGGAAGCCCTTCTTCACTCCCCTCATAGAGGTTTGTGACAGCAGTGTGGATATCATTGTCGTATAATTCCTTCAACACAAAGTTCTCGGGCAAGCTGGACCCGATCATATTCACTGGCGGAGGCATGTTATTGTACCCAGCTTTCTTTTGACCCCCTCTCTTCTCTGGGTCTGTGATCTGCTTTGAATCAATCAAATCCTGAATTGCGTGCCTCAAAGTCCTACAGTTGTCGGTTATATGCCCAGTGTGCTGATGATATGCACAGTACTCATCATCCTTATGCCCTGGCATGCCCTGAGTTCTCGCAGGTCTGGGTGATAGAGGCTATAGTTTATTCTCCTTCATCAGTCTTCTTAGTACCCATAATAAGGACCTCCCAAGATTGGAAAAACGTCTCGGAGCAGCATTTGTAGTCGACACCTCAGCAGTCTTCCTTGTGCCACTAGCAGAACCCGTTGGTCTACTGACCCCTTGACTGCCATTACCCCTCTTACGATAATTCTCATTTCCTGCTTTCCTAACAAGGTACTCTCCATCGGCCTCAATGGCGATGTCCTTCAAGGACTCCTAGTCTTTCAGTCCTTTCATCCTTAATCCATCTCTCAAATACGGGCTCGCATTTTTAATGAATAGCCGTATTTGATCCTGGGTATCTGATTTCCTCTTCATCTCCATCACCCGATTCCTCCACCGGGTTAGATACTCATGGAAGGACTCACCTCCCCTCTGCTGTAACAGCTCCAGGTCATTCAAGGTCACCTCCATCCTTGTACTGTAGTCATATTGCCTCAAAAACTCCTCTGTCAATAAGTCCCAGTCTTCTTTAGTTCGGCGGTCGAGCCCATGGTACCAATCCACTGCCGGGCCTGTCAAGCTCAAGCAAAAGTACTCAACTTTCTGCTTTTTCGTCAAAGTGGTGCCCTTCATCACCAACGAATACTGCTTTATGTGTGCTAGGGGATGAAAAGTACCATCAAACTTCGACACATCCGGCATTTTAAAGTTCATTGGGACTAGATCCTCTCCTTCTAACTCTTTATCCTCAGGGTTCACTCCTTGGCCCTTTGTCAACATTCTCGTCATAGCTTCAAATTTCTCTTCCATCTTCTTCCAGATGGCCTCTTTAATTTGAGGGGCTTTCCCTTTCTCAGACATACGTTCCTCATACTCATCGTCTTCCCAGTCATCATCTAGCCTTGGGACAGGTCTTCCCCTCTGTGCCCCCGAAGTAGTAGCTCTTAGGTTCACAAGTGGTGGGCGAGTTTCCTCTCATGGTTCCTGTCTGACCTCCTCCCTTTCATCATTTCTCATAGGAGGAGGCTATGGGTTTTGCGGGGCCGCTTGCTGACCCATTGCGGCTATCATTGCCATCATTCGGTTTTCAAACTCTTCCAACCTTCGGCCCACTTCTTCTGCTATTATTGCCCTGGTGACCTCTACCCCTCTCGGTGAGTTTACCATTTCTTCGGGTACAGAAAACTGATCTGAAGTGGCGTAACTAGTTTCAGAAGAAGTGCCCGGATACTCTACCCTTTCTGGCAATTCAAAGAATGGATTTCTGCGTAGCTGTCCTGTCACACCCCAAAGTGGCCCTAGAAGAATTACGGAGTTTTATTCGGAAAAAGTAAGTGTTGTGTGCGAGAGTTCTGTCGCGACCGCGACAAGTGTCGCGAGCGCGACAGAACCCTCTCGCGAGATGGTTGCACAAGTGGGATTTAAGAGACCGTGAGATGTGTCTTGGACACATGGCACCGTAGGAGAGTGACACGTGGCGGCGTAGGAGCATGACAAGTGTCATCATAGAAGAGTGACAAGTGGCGACATATGAGAGTGACAAGTGGCATTGTAGGAGTGTGCCAAGTGTCATTGTAGGGAAGTGACACATGGCTACAAGAGAGAGTGACATGTGGCATGGGATATTTTGATGGAGATGTATTAATGAGAGAGGTTGGCTTTTAATGTGGTTAGTGGGCAATTAATTTGGTAATTTCTTTGGGTTTGACCGGCCAACATTTGGCATTTCTTAGCTTATGGCCCTTTTTCTTTTGGCTTTCCTCTTTGTTTCCTTTTCCTTGGTTTTGCCGTGCTCCACCTTCCTCTCTTTTCTTCACTTTTTCATTTGCTCCTAAAGAGAAAGTTGAGAAAGCTAGAGTTGATCATTGAAAAGGGTAAGTTTAGTTAGTTTCCGATCTGACTTCCTTTTTCTTTCTGTTTTTAATTTAAAGTGAGAAAAAGGTCTAACTCAAATTGTTTTCTATGTGATTTGTGGAAGCTATGAACAAGATATGGGATTAAGTAAAGGAAAGGGGTTGGAGCTGAGTAGAGAGCACAAGATTAAGCTATTCAGAGGTAGGGATCGAGTGTAACTGTGTTAATTTTGCATGTGTTTATATGAGAGATGCTTGATGAGCTTTAATTAGCTCAAGATGTTCATTTTGATTGCTTACAGTGCTCATGACATGTGTATATATGCTAAAATTATGTAACTTGATCATTTGAGTGTTTGTGTTGATGATAGAGCTTGATTTTGCGAAATTCTGCTTATTTGTCATCAGACCTCTGTATATTGTATTTGTGATAAGTAGAGCTATGGGACTCCAATTGTGTTGATTCTAATTGCATATGAAAGATAAGATCTGTATCTAAAAATGTCTAAGAGGGAGCTTGATCTAATTCTGGCCCCAAGTATCCCAAAAAGGTATTAAAACGTAGGTGACCCTGTTCTGGCGGGTTCACTGGAACAGTATATGTTGTTTAGACCATATATTTCGTTATAGATGTCCAAACGATCTGAAACTTGTCCCATTTAAAAGCTAACATCCTAGAGAACAATTTTTAAGAAGGACGTTTTTCCCACAAAAAGACGTTTAGAGGTTCATTTAGACGATACAAGTTTAGGGTAAAAAGCAGTCTTGTGAGGCACCAAAGCGGAGCTTCTGTCGCGAGCGCGACACATGTCGCGACCTCGCGACAGAACACCTTATTTTAGGCTTTTTATTCTTCTTTTTGAGCTCCTAGTTGCCACGGGTCAACCCCTGACCCTTCCCCTTGACTAAATTGTACATTTTGTTGATGTTTTACTCTCCGGAATGAACTCGTATTACCCCGGAATGTTTTCGTGATTTATACTCTACATGTATAGGGTTATCAAATGATCATAGAATTAGTTATCTATGTAACCAATGCTACGGCATAAGAGTTAGCGTTGACTATGTGATGCCATGTGATATGAATTGTTATATACTGCCTTTGTTATAGAGTATAGAGCCTTTTTGTGTAATCTAGCTTCTGTCGCGAGCGCGACCTCTTGTCGCGATCGCGACAATGAACTTAGCTTCTGTCGCGAGCGCGACTTCTTGTTACGATCGCGACAGTGAACCTCTTCGTATCCTGTTTTATTTGTTTTGAAGAGAGTGTTTCCTTCTGTCTTGCGTTGCATGATTATATGGTTATGAAATGAATTTAAATGTTATATGCTTTTAGTTGTTGAACAAGATTGTATATGAATTACATGCCTCTAAATTTGATAAATGCAATTGAATTATAGTAGGTGAGTTGATATGTGTGTATAGTGTGTGAGTTGGTATTGAGCCTGATTACCGTTATAGTGGATAGATAAGCATGCTTATAAAGGGATTAGAGAGTGCAGCTGCCTATGTTCCGCCCCGTTTGGGCGAAGCGGGTCGACCTCTGAGAACGGTCATTAATAGAGACAGATGAAAATGTTTTGTGACTTCGGTCTATCGAAAATGTTTTTTATATAGAGCGTCCCGTATCCACCATGAGAGGAACTCAGGCTTGTTTTGTTAAATGTTGTGCAGTGAACTTGTGATGATTATAGTGTTGCTTCGAATGAAGCCATAGTACATGAAAGTAATGTTTAAGTACGTTACAATTCTGTATACAAGTACATGATTACATGAGTGTAGTGACATGAATTTGGTTACATGATAGCGTATATTTGAATAAACGAAATGTACAAGTTGTAGTGTATATGAATAAGTAAAAGAGTAGATGTTATATGCATGTGAACTCATAGTATTGATATTTGAAAATGAAACCTATACAAGCATCAGAGCTATATGCATGAACTACTTGATTTTTGTTATATGACATATGTGTGATTTATTTGTGACTTCGTAAAGAAGTCCTTTGCATTGTTTTCATCCCCACTAAGCGTTATCGCTTAGCACGGATGTTTATTTCCGTGTAGGTTACAGGTTCGGATCAATGAGCGAGCATCTGCAGTTCAAGGCCACTAGGGAGTATTATTCAGGTCTTTTGTATAGATTAGATACAGAGCTAGTGATGTTTTGAGTAACATCATTATGTAATAAAAGTTAAAGAATCACATGTAAATGTATATGTAAAGTTAAATGAAAACAGAGTGTAATATGAACATGCTTATAAAGAGAAAGAAGTACATATGTATAGTGAATATGAAATGCATGTTGGGCCCTAGTGTAGTATTTAATTACTCTTAAACGAATGTGTTATGCTATCGCTTCCGCTAATGCATGTACATGTATACGTAAGTGTCCACGTAGCGCCCCGATATTCCTTACCGGGGGTATGGGGGTTGTTACATTTAGTGGTATCAGAGCCCAGGCTTGAGGTTCTGGTCTATAAGATGTCGAGTATAGATTAAATGTCAGAGTTTGTCTAGAGTTGTGGCCTAATGCAGATGTCGTTTGTGTAAAGTTTAGATGGAGTCCGACTCACGTGAGAACGTAGAAGAGACAGTGCCATATGTGAATTGTTAAGAGTTCGAGGTGACACTCTGTATTTCTGTCACCTATCTCCTTGAAATCATTTGACATGAGCATAGTGAAACATGGGAATGGGAAAAGTACATTACAGTAGCTTACATTGCATTTTCGCATCATTTTGCATACATAAATCATTACATGACCATTCCATCCGCATCCCTCATTTGTATGTGAAAAAGTATCATTTCATAAGTTTCATTGAGAAAAGCTGACAGGACATACATTCAGTACTAGATGCATAGAGGAAGTATATGGATTAGAGTGCAGTGCATTAAGGAGAGTGTAAAGTGTGTTCGATTTGATAGCTGTATGGTGTAAGTGATTAGCAGGGAAATTTCGAGGACGAAATTTCTTAAGGGGGAGAGATTTGTCACACCCCAAAGTGGCCCTAGAAGAATTACGGAGTTTTATTCGGAAAAAGTAAGTGTTGTGTGCGAGAGTTCTGTCGCGACCGCGACAAGTGTCGCGAGCGCGACAGAACCCTCTCGCGAGATGGTTGCAGAAGTGGGATTTAAGAGACCGTGAGATGTGTCTTGGACACATGGCACCGTAGGAGAGTGACACGTGGCGGCGTAGGAGCATGACAAGTGTCATCATTGAAGAGTGACAATTGGCGACATATGAGAGTGACAAGTGGCATTGTAGGAGTGTGCCAAGTGTCATTGTAGGGAAGTGACACATGGCTACAAGAGAGAGTGACATGTGGCATGGGATATTTTGATGGAGATGTATTAATGAGAGAGGTTGGCTTTTAATGTGGTTAGTGGGCAATTAATTTGGTAATTTCTTTGGGTTTGACCGGCCAACATTTGGCATTTCTTAGCTTTTGGCCCTTTTTCTTTTGGCTTTCCTCTTTGTTTCCTTTTCCTTGGTTTTGCCGTGCTCCACCTTCCTCTCTTTTCTTCACTTTTTCATTTGCTCCTAAAGAGAAAGTTGAGAAAGCTAGAGTTGATCATTGAAAAGGGTAAGTTTAGTTAGTTTCCGATCTGACTTCCTTTTTCTTTCTGTTTTTAATTTAAAGTGAGAAAAAGGTCTAACTCAAATTGTTTTCTATGTGATTTGTGGAAGCTATGAACAAGATATGGGATTAAGTAAAGGAAAGGGGTTGGAGCTGAGTAGAGAGCACAAGATTAAGCTATTCAGAGGTAGGGATCGAGTGTAACTGTGTTAATTTTGCATGTGTTTATATGAGAGATGCTTGATGAGCTTTAATTAGCTCAAGATGTTCATTTTGATTGCTTACAGTGCTCATGACATGTGTATATATGCTAAAATTATGTAACTTGATCATTTGAGTGTTTGTGTTGATGATAGAGCTTGATTTTGCGAAATTCTGCTTATTTGTCATCAGACCTCTGTGTATTGTATTTGTGATAAGTAGAGCTATAGGACTCCAATTGTGTTGATTCCAATTGCATATGAAAGATAAGATCTGTATCTAAAAATGTCTAAGAGGGAGCTTGATCTAATTCTGGCCCCAAGTATCCCAAAAAGTTATTAAAACGTAGGTGACCCTGTTCTGGCGGGTTCACTGGAACAGTATATGTTGTTTAGACCATATATTTCGTTATAGATGTCCAAACGACCTGAAACTTGTCCCATTTAAAAGCTAACATCCTAGAGAACAATTTTTAAGAATAACGTTTTTCAAAAAAAAAGACGTTTAGAGGTTCATTTAGACGATACAAGTTTAGGGTAAAAAGCAGTCTTGTGAGGCACCAAAGCGGAGCTTCTGTCGCGAGCGCGACACATGTCGCGACCTCGCGACAGAACACCTTATTTTAGGCTTTTTATTCTTCTTTTTGAGCTCCTAGTTGCCACGGGTCAACCCCTGACCCTTCCCCTTGACTAAATTGTACATTTTGTTGATGTTTTACTCTCCGGAATGAACTCGTATTACCCCGGAATGTTTTCGTGATTTATACTCTACATGTTTAGGGTTATCAAATGATCATAGAATTAGTTATCTATGTAACCAATGCTACGGCATAAGAGTTAGCGTTGACTATGTGATGCCATGTGATATGAATTGTTATATACTGCCTTTGTTATAGAGTATAGAGCCTTTTTGTGTAATCTAGCTTCTGTCGCGAGCGCGACCTCTTGTCGCGATCGCGACAATGAACTTAGCTTCTGTCGCGAGCGCGACTTCTTGTTACGATCGCGACAGTGAACCTCTTCGTATCCTGTTTTATTTGTTTTGAAGAGAGTGTTTCCTTCTGTCTTGCGTTGCATGATTATATGGTTATGAAATGAATTTAAATGTTATATGCTTTTAGTTGTTGAACAAGATTGTATATGAATTACATGCCTCTGAATTTGATAAATGCAATTGAATTATAGTAGGTGAGTTGATATCTGTGTATAGTGTGTGAGTTGGTATTGAGCCTGATTACCGTTATAGTGGATAGATAAGCATGCTTATAAAGGGATTAGAGAGTGCAGCTGCCTATGTTCCGCCCCGTTTGGGCGAAGCGGGTCGACCTCTGAGAACGGTCATTAATAGAGACAGATGAAAATGTTTTGTGACTTCGGACTATCGAAAATGTTTTTTATATAGAGCGTCCCGTATCCACCATGAGAGGAACTCAGGCTTGTTTTGTTAAATGTTGTGCAGTGAACTTGAGATGATTATAGTGTTGCTTCGAATGAAGCCATAGTACATGAAAGTAATGTTTAAGTACGTTACAATTCTGTATACAAGTACATGATTACATGAGTGTAGTGACATGAATTTGGTTACATGATAGCGTATATTTGAATAAACGAAATGTACAAGTTGTAGTGTATATGAATAAGTAAAAGAGTAGATGTTATATGCATGTGAACTCATAGTATTGATATTTGAAAATGAAACCTATACAAGCATCAGAGCTATATGCATGAACTACTTGATTTTTGTTATATGACATATGTGTGATTTATTTGTGACTTCGTAAAGAAGTCCTTTGCATTGTTTTCATCCCCACTAAGCGTTATCGCTTAGCACGGATGTTTATTTCCGTGTAGGTTACAGGTTCGGATCAATGAGCGAGCATCTGCAGTTCAAGGCCACTAGGGAGTATTATTCAGGTCTTTTGTATAGATTAGATACAGAGCTAGTGATGTTTTGAGTAACATCATTATGTAATAAAAGTTAAAGAATCACATGTAAATGTATATGTAAAGTTAAATGAAAACAGAGTGTAATATGAACATGCTTATAAAGAGAAAGAAGTACATATGTATAGTGAATATGAAATGCATGTTGGGCCCTAGTGTAGTATTTAATTACTCTTAAACGAATGTGTTATGCTATCGCTTCCGCTAATGCATGTACATGTATACGTAAGTGTCCGCGTAGCGCCCCGATATTCCTTACCGGGGGTATGGGGGTTGTTACATTTAGTGGTATCAGAGCCCAGGCTTGAGGTTCTGGTCTATAAGATGTCGAGTATAGATTAAATGTTAGAGTTTGTCTAGAGTTGTGGCCTAATGCAGATGTCGTTTGTGTAAAGTTTAGATGGAGTCCGACTCACGTGAGAACGTAGAAGAGACAGTGCCATATGTGAATTGTTAAGAGTTCGAGGTGACACTCTGTATTTCTGTCAGCTATCTCCTTGAAATCATTTGACATGAGCATAGTGAAACATGGGGATGGGAAAAGTACATTACAGTAGCTTACATTGCATTTTCGCATCATTTTGCATACATAAATCATTACATGACCATTCCATCCGCATCCCTCATTTGTATGTGAAAAAGTATCATTTCATAAGTTTCATTGAGAAAAGCTGACAGGACATACATTCAGTACTAGATGCATAGAGGAAGTATATGGATTAGAGTGCAGTGCATTAAGGAGAGTGTAAAGTGTGTTCGATTTGATAGCTGTATGGTGTAAGTGATTAGCAGGGAAATTTCGAGGACGAAATTTCTTAAGGGGGAGAGATTTGTCACACCCCAAAGTGGCCCTAGAAGAATTACGGAGTTTTATTCGGAAAAAGTAAGTATTGTGTGCGAGAGTTCTGTCGCGACCGCGACAAGTGTCACGAGCGCGACAGAACCCTCTCGCGAGATGGTTGCACAAGTGGGATTTAAGAGACCGTGAGATGTGTCTTGGACACATGGCACCGTAGGAGAGTGACACGTGGCGGCGTAGGAGCATGACAAGTGTCATCATAGAAGAGTGACAAGTGGCGACATATGAGAGTGACAAGTGGCATTGTAGGAGTGTGCCAAGTGTCATTGTAGGGAAGTGACACATGGCTACAAGAGAGAGTGACATGTGGCATGGGATATTTTGATGGAGATGTATTAATGAGAGAGGTTGGCTTTTAATGTGGTTAGTGGGCAATTAATTTGGTAATTTCTTTGGGTTTGACCGGCCAACATTTGGCATTTCTTAGCTTTTGGCCCTTTTTCTTTTGGCTTTCCTCTTTGTTTCCTTTTCCTTGGTTTTGCCGTGCTCCACCTTCCTCTCTTTTCTTCACTTTTTCATTTGCTCCTAAAGAGAAAGTTGAGAAAGCTAGAGTTGATCATTGAAAAGGGTAAGTTTAGTTAGTTTCCGATCTGACTTCCTTTTTCTTTCTGTTTTTAATTTAAAGTGAGAAAAAGGTCTAACTCAAATTGTTTTCTATGTGATTTGTGGAAGCTATGAACAAGATATGGGATTAAGTAAAGGAAAGGGGTTGGAGCTGAGTAGAGAGCACAAGATTAAGCTATTCAGAGGTAGGGATCGAGTGTAACTGTGTTAATTTTGCATGTGTTTATATGAGAGATGCTTGATGAGCTTTAATTAGCTCAAGATGTTCATTTTGATTGCTTACAGTGCTCATGACATGTGTATATATGCTAAAATTATGTAACTTGATCATTTGAGTGTTTGTGTTGATGATAGAGCTTGATTTTGCGAAATTCTGCTTATTTGTCATCAGACCTCTGTGTATTGTATTTGTGATAAGTAGAGCTATAGGACTCCAATTGTGTTCATTCCAATTGCATATGAAAGATAAGATCTGTATCTAAAAATGTCTAAGAGGGAGCTTGATCTAATTCTGGCCCCAAGTATCCCAAAAAGTTATTAAAACGTAGGTGACCCTGTTCTGGCGGGTTCACTGGAATAGTATATGTTGTTTAGACCATATATTTCGTTATAGATGTCCAAACGACCTGAAACTTGTCCCATTTAAAAGCTAACATCCTAGAGAACAATTTTTAAGAAGAACGTTTTTCCAAAAAAAAGACGTTTAGAGGTTCATTTAGACGATACAAGTTTAGGGTAAAAAGCAGTCTTGTGAGGCACCAAAGCGGAGCTTCTGTCGCGAGCACGACACATGTCGCGACCTTGCGACAGAACACCTTATTTTAGGCTTTTTATTCTTCTTTTTGAGCTCCTAGTTGCCACGGGTCAACCCCTGACCCTTCCCCTTGACTAAATTGTACATTTTGTTGATGTTTTACTCTCCGGAATGAACTCGTATTACCCCGGAATGTTTTCGTGATTTATACTCTACATGTTTAGGGTTATCAAATGATCATAGAATTAGTTATCTATGTAACCAATGCTACGGCATAAGAGTTAGCGTTGACTATGTGATGCCATGTGATATGAATTGTTATATACTGCCTTTGTTATAGAGTATAGAGCCTTTTTGTGTAATCTAGCTTCTGTCGCGAGCGCGACCTCTTGTCGCGATCGCGACAATGAACTTAGCTTCTGTCGCGAGCGCGACTTCTTGTTACGATCGCGACAGTGAACCTCTTCGTATCCTGTTTTATTTGTTTTGAAGAGAGTGTTTCCTTCTGTCTTGCGTTGCATGATTATATGGTTATGAAATGAATTTAAATGTTATATGCTTTTAGTTGTTGAACAAGATTGTATATGAATTACATACCTCTGAATTTGATAAATGCAATTGAATTATAGTAGGTGAGTTGATATCTGTGTATAGTGTGTGAGTTGGTATTGAGCCTGATTACCGTTATAGTGGATAGATAAGCATGCTTATAAAGGGATTAGAGAGTGCAGCTGCCTATGTTCCGCCCCGTTTGGGCGAAGCGGGTCGACCTCTGAGAACGGTCATTAATAGAGACAGATGAAAATGTTTTGTGACTTCGGACTATCGAAAATGTTTTTTATATAGAGTGTCCCGTATCCACCATGAGAGGAACTCAGGCTTGTTTTGTTAAATGTTGTGCAGTGAACTTGAGATGATTATAGTGTTGCTTCGAATGAAGCCATAGTACATGAAAGTAATGTTTAAGTACGTTACAATTCTGTATACAAGTACATGATTACATGAGTGTAGTGACATGAATTTGGTTACATGATAGCGTATATTTGAATAAACGAAATGTACAAGTTGTAGTGTATATGAATAAGTAAAAGAGTAGATGTTATATGCATGTGAACTCATAGTATTGATATTTGAAAATGAAACCTATACAAGCATCAGAGCTATATGCATGAACTACTTGATTTTTGTTATATGACATATGTGTGATTTATTTGTGACTTCGTAAAGAAGTCCTTTGCATTGTTTTCATCCCCACTAAGCGTTATCGCTTAGCACGGATGTTTATTTCCGTGTAGGTTACAGGTTCGGATCAATGAGCGAGCATCTGCAGTTCAAGGCCACTAGGGAGTATTATTCAGGTCTTTTGTATAGATTAGATACAGAGCTAGTGATGTTTTGAGTAACATCATTATGTAATAAAAGTTAAAGAATCACATGTAAATGTATATGTAAAGTTAAATGAAAACAGAGTGTAATATGAACATGCTTATAAAGAGAAAGAAGTACATATGCATAGTGAATATGAAATGCATGTTGGGCCCTAGTGTAGTATTTAATTACTCTTAAACGAATGTGTTATGCTATCGCTTCCGCTAATGCATGTACATGTATACGTAAGTGTCCGCGTAGCGCCCCGATATTCCTTACCGGGGGTATGGGGGTTGTTACATTTAGTGGTATCAGAGCCCAGGCTTGAGGTTCTGGTCTATAAGATGTCGAGTATAGATTAAATGTCAGAGTTTGTCTAGAGTTGTGGCCTAATGCAGATGTCGTTTGTGTAAAGTTTAGATGGAGTCCGACTCACGTGAGAACGTAGAAGAGACAGTGCCATATGTGAATTGTTAAGAGTTCGAGGTGACACTCTGTATTTCTGTCAGCTATCTCCTTGAAATCATTTGACATGAGCATAGTGAAACATGGGGATGGGAAAAGTACATTACAGTAGCTTACATTGCATTTTCGCATCATTTTGCATACATAAATCATTACATGACCATTCCATCCGCATCCCTCATTTGTATGTGAAAAAGTATCATTTCATAAGTTTCATTGAGAAAAGCTGACAGGACATACATTCAGTACTAGATGCATAGAGGAAGTATATGGATTAGAGTGCAGTGCATTAAGGAGAGTGTAAAGTGTGTTCGATTTGATAGCTGTATGGTGTAAGTGATTAGCAGGGAAATTTCGAGGACGAAATTTCTTAAGGGGGAGAGATTTGTCACACCCCAAAGTGGCCCTAGAAGAATTACGGAGTTTTATTCGGAAAAATTAAGTGTTGTGTGCGAGAGTTCTGTCGCGACCGCGACAAGTGTCACGAGCGCGACAGAACCCTCTCGCGAGATGGTTGCACAAGTGGGATTTAAGAGACCGTGAGATGTGTCTTGGACACATGGCACCGTAGGAGAGTGACACGTGGCGGCGTAGGAGCATGACAAGTGTCATCATAGAAGAGTGACAAGTGGCGACATATGAGAGTGACAAGTGGCATTGTAGGAGTGTGCCAAGTGTCATTGTAGGGAAGTGACACATGGCTACAAGAGAGAGTGACATGTGGCATGGGATATTTTGATGGAGATGTATTAATGAGAGAGGTTGGCTTTTAATGTGGTTAGTGGGCAATTAATTTGGTAATTTCTTTGGGTTTGACCGGCCAACATTTGGCATTTCTTAGCTTTTGGCCCTTTTTCTTTTGGCTTTCCTCTTTGTTTCCTTTTCCTTGGTTTTGCCGTGCTCCACCTTCCTCTCTTTTCTTCACTTTTTCATTTGCTCCTAAAGAGAAAGTTGAGAAAGCTAGAGTTGATCATTGAAAAGGGTAAGTTTAGTTAGTTTCCGATCTGACTTCCTTTTTCTTTCTGTTTTTAATTTAAAGTGAGAAAAAGGTCTAACTCAAATTGTTTTCTATGTGATTTGTGGAAGCTATGAACAAGATATGGGATTAAGTAAAGGAAAGGGGTTGGAGCTGAGTAGAGAGCACAAGATTAAGCTATTCAGAGGTAGGGATCGAGTGTAACTGTGTTAATTTTGCATGTGTTTATATGAGAGATGCTTGATGAGCTTTAATTAGCTCAAGATGTTCATTTTGATTGCTTACAGTGCTCATGACATGTGTATATATGCTAAAATTATGTAACTTGATCATTTGAGTGTTTGTGTTGATGATAGAGCTTGATTTTGCGAAATTCTGCTTATTTGTCATCAGACCTCTGTGTATTGTATTTGCGATAAGTAGAGCTATAGGACTCCAATTGTGGTTATTCCAATTGCATATGAAAGATAAGATCTTTATCTAAAACTGTCTAAGAGGGAGCTTGATCTAATTCTGGCCCCAAGTATCCCAAAAAGTTATTAAAACGTAGGTGACCCTGTTCTGGCGGGTTCACTGGAACAGTATATGTTGTTTAGACCATATATTTCGTTATAGATGTCCAAACGACCTGAAACTTGTCCCATTTAAAAGCTAACATCCTAGAGAACAATTTTTAAGGAGAACGTTTTTCCAAAAAAAAGACGTTTAGAGGTTGATTTAGACGATACAAGTTTAGGGTAAAAAGCAGTCTTGTGAGGCACCAAAGCGGAGCTTCTGTCGCGAGCGCGACACATGTCGCGACCTCGCGACAGAACACCTTATTTTAGGCTTTTTATTCTTCTTTTTGAGCTCCTAGTTGCCACGGGTCAAACCCTGACCCTTCCCCTTGACTAAATTGTACATTTTGTTGATGTTTTACTCTCCGGAATGAACTCGTATTACCCCGGAATGTTTTCGTGATTTATACTCTACATGTTTAGGGTTATCAAATGATCATAGAATTAGTTATCTATGTAACCAATGCTACGGCATAAGAGTTAGCGTTGACTATGTGATGCCATGTGATATGAATTGTTATATACTGCCTTTGTTATAGAGTATAGAGCCTTTTTGTGTAATCTAGCTTCTGTCGCGAGCGCGACCTCTTGTCGCGATCGCGACAATGAACTTAGCTTCTGTCGCGAGCGCGACTTCTTGTTACGATCGCGACAGTGAACCTCTTCGTATCCTGTTTTATTTGTTTTGAAGAGAGTGTTTCCTTCTGTCTTGCGTTGCATGATTATATGGTTATGAAATGAATTTAAATGTTATATGCTTTTAGTTGTTGAACAAGATTGTATATGAATTACATGCCTCTGAATTTGATAAATGCAATTGAATTATAGTAGGTGAGTTGATATCTGTGTATAGTGTGTGAGTTGGTATTGAGCCTGATTACCGTTATAGTGGATAGATAAGCATGCTTATAAAGGGATTAGAGAGTGCAGCTGCCTATGTTCCGCCCCGTTTGGGCGAAGCGGGTCGACCTCTGAGAACGGTCATTAATAGAGACAGATGAAAATGTTTTGTGACTTCGGACTATCGAAAATGTTTTTTATATAGAGCGTCCCGTATCCACCATGAGAGGAACTCAGGCTTGTTTTGTTAAATGTTGTGCAGTGAACTTGAGATGATTATAGTGTTGCTTCGAATGAAGCCATAGTACATGAAAGTAATGTTTAAGTACGTTACAATTCTGTATACAAGTACATGATTACATGAGTGTAGTGACATGAATTTGGTTACATGATAGCGTATATTTGAATAAACGAAATGTACAAGTTGTAGTGTATATGAATAAGTAAAAGAGTAGATGTTATATGCATGTGAACTCATAGTATTGATATTTGAAAATGAAACCTATACAAGCATCAGAGCTATATGCATGAACTACTTGATTTTTGTTATATGACATATGTGTGATTTATTTGTGACTTCGTAAAGAAGTCCTTTGCATTGTTTTCATCCCCACTAAGCGTTATCGCTTAGCACGGATGTTTATTTCCGTGTAGGTTACAGGTTCGGATCAATGAGCGAGCATCTGCAGTTCAAGGCCACTAGGGAGTATTATTCAGGTCTTTTGTATAGATTAGATACAGAGCTAGTGATGTTTTGAGTAACATCATTATGTAATAAAAGTTAAAGAATCACATGTAAATGTATATGTAAAGTTAAATGAAAACAGAGTGTAATATGAACATGCTTATAAAGAGAAAGAAGTACATATGTATAGTGAATATGAAATGCATGTTGGGCCCTAGTGTAGTATTTAATTACTCTTAAACGAATGTGTTATGCTATCGCTTCCGCTAATGCATGTACATGTATACATAAGTGTCCGCGTAGCGCCCCGATATTCCTTACCGGGGGTATGGGGGTTGTTACACGTCCCCGGGACCCCCTTGTCCACCTAGGCAAATCTATGATGGCTGAAAAACACAAGGGGTCAGGATGATGCATGACTGTGCTAAAAATGCATGATCGTGCTATGCCACACTCACAAGCCACATGCAAGCACATAGGTCCTTCCAACCTTATTACTCCCGCACACGAGGTTATAGTCTCTCTCCTAGGTGGGATTGGCCCATGGGTCATATGGGGACCCAATGAACACGTATGGTGCACGGAGAAAATCCGGCAGCATAACCTCTCCTAACTAATGCACAGGCGGATGGGTTATGATCATTATGTATCTAGGCAATCCGAATAAGTCATCTTGGGCCTATCGGGGCATGAAAGCCTTTGATTAGGTGACCGGTTAAACCATCCGGGCTTGTCCAATACATAATGATCCATACAGCAGGCATAATATTAAGGTTCATACCACTTAGGGAAAGTAACTATTTCCACTACATGAGCTTTGGTCAAAGGTGGTGTTGCTTTAGGGCGACCCAAACATGGTCCCTGCCAATGGGTCTAGCTCATCATGAGCGTAACGACCGATTGGGTCACCATTTAATATACCATGATGGTACGAGGCTTGGGCTGGTGATTATCCTTAACACTTCCCTAAATTGAGTGAAAATAGGGCCGTGCTTCGGGACCGCACCGGGGCTAAAAGAGGGACCAAACTATCGTAGATCTAAGGCTCTAATGAAATGCTATGCAGTTTTGAAAGAAGATGAAATTTTTAAATTAAAACTCAACTATAATTTTTAATCAAGGCACTTTCGAATCGAAGTCTCGAGTAAGTCCCCAGCGGAGTCGCCACTGTGACGCACGCCGAACCCCGTGGCCTCCCGAAGGCCCGCTTTAGGGCGATCAGGAGAGGTTCATAAAACTTGTAAGGTATTTACAAGTTTGCGTCTATTCTGGGCAACAAAGAGGTTTCTTGGAGTCGCCACCCAATAGAACATTGGGAAGGGTCGTCTAGCCTCATCGAGCCTAAGACGGCGCATACATATCCATCTTGGGCTAGCCAGAGGGATCTTGGAGGCCTCATCCTCTACCCCCCTGGAGCCTAGGATTGTGTATTTAAGCCTTTTGGTGGGACTCAAGAGGTGTCTTGGAAGTCCTAGACCTCTCATCTCATTGAGTCCCAAAGACCAGAGTGAGTTCGGGACTTCTCATTTATTTATACCTTGATTAATATTATAATTGAGTTTTGAGTTTATTGTTTCATCAACTTCCCACACGATGCAATTTAAATTAAAGGTGCAATCATTCATATCAAAAGCGGTAAATGGAAGATAAATCCAAAAATAAAACATTCAATATTACAATAACACTAGGAGCGGAATACAACTCCCATTTATAAATGAAATGCAAATCAAGCATAAATCGGGGTATTCATTGATGATGAGGATATTGATCCTCGTATGCATATTTATTATGAAATAGTTATTGATGTGATGATTTATTTGAGTATGAAAAACTAGGACATTGGTCCCATTTTTATTTAGAGAAAATGCCAGGTTAATTAATAGGAAGCTTTTGGTCTTTTTTATTCAACGATATTAAAACCATTTTCATAATAACATAAATAAAAGGTAAAGGCAAAGAAGGAACCCGAATAAAAGTCCTCGTACTAGCGCAATCACCATCATTCATAACTCCAACTCCAAATGGTCAGAAAATAACTCACAAGGATAAAAATGTTAGAATAAAAAAAACGTGAATAAAAAAATAAAAGAATGAGAGAACAGAGTTTTATAAATCAAAAACGTAAAAGCCTGCCTAGGGACGGCCTCCTGTACCGTACCATAGGCCGTCCCTAGTAAGGGAAAACAAGTAAAAAAACCTTTTAGCTCTTTTATAAAAGAATGATGAAATACGTAAAAATCAATGTGAATCAAATTAAATTACGCACATGTTAGTCCAGAATGTTTACCCTCGGATTTTACCTTTTAGGGTGATTATCGGATGATTTCGTCCCCGTATGCTTCGCAAGGATCGAGTAAGAATCAAATCAAAGAAAGAAAATTTATGTTATTCTTTCCTTGAAAATTTGATAGTAATCGAGTGTTTGAATTAGTTATATTGATGGAAACGAATGAATTTCGTCACCTCAAATTGACTTAATTCGCAAGAAAAATTTGAAGAAATCAATTAATTGGAAAATTTTATCAAAATAAATTTCTGCAAATAAAGCAGAGATTTTATAAACTTTTGAGTAAATTGCTCACAGAAACTTTTCTAAAAACCAATTTCCCAAAAGTATTTGATAGCCTTTTTTAAAATAAATTGCTCTAAAATTTCCCTCTTTTTCTCACAAAAATTTCCAAATTTTCTAACCCCAAAAATTGAAATTTGATCCTCTATTTATAGGATTTTAGGGGATAATTAAGATAAGCCTCAATCTAAAGTTTGAATTTTAAAAGGACTTTAAAATTCAAATCTTAGATAAATCCTATCCTTCATTTGAAAGAAAATTGATCAGATTTTATCCAATCCGGCGTGATCCGGTCAGTTAACGTACGGACGGGCTTCCCTGCATCTACCGACGGCCGTCCCTACTAGGGGCATATGCGGGAAACTGACTAGGGATGGGGTACGATACTAGGGACGGGCATCCCTACATTGCCATGTGTCCGTCCCCACTACGCCTAAAGACGGGGATCACCCCAAGTAGAGACGGGCATCCCTACACAGATGGGCATCCCGTCTATGGAGCAAAACTCCCAATTTTACCCAAAAATTTATCCAATTCTTTCAAAACTCCATGCCATAGAAAAAGATTTTAATCCTCGCGAAACCGAAAGACAAAAACCTTCAAATTTCATCCCCTTATCCGAAAACCGACATTGATCTCTTCATCGGGTAACTCCGATCTGGACTGCCTCAAGACTCGGTGTCTACAGATGGTGTAACAGAAAGGTGATTGTCATACTACGATATATACATATAGAAGTCTTGGTTCTATTGGCTTAAGAATAACTCAATTTTGAGGTCAATAACTATACTTATGACAAAAACATTACACTGAGGTCAGATGACAACTGAACAGAAATTGCCAAAACCAAACTTTATCATCAATACACACTCAAATGATCAAGTCACATACTCATAAACACATATACACACATATATCATAAACATATGTACACCTATATCACTAAACACCGCAAGCAATCAAAATGTATATAAATTAAAATCATATACGATCCCGACCTCTAGGAGCTTGATCACAGCTCTCTACTAGTTCCGATCTTCTCTTTGCCTTTATCCACTTTCTTGTCCTCAACTACAACAGAATCATACAAAGAAAATCCAAGAATCAAACCTTGTTTTTCACTTTAAATCAAAAACATAAAGAAAAAAGAGGTCAGATCGGAAAACCAACCAAATTAACCTTCTCAAGGATCAACTCTATCTTTCACAACTCTCTCTTCAACTAACCCAAGAGGCTCACTCAAAGAGCAAGAGAGGGAGCACAGAAGAAAAGCAAGGAAATAAAGAAAGAAAAACAAACTCAAAGCCAAAAGGTAACGTGGGATAAAGAGGAAAAATGGGGCAGCTAGTCAATCCTCATCCAAATCCATTAATGTGCCAAAAATACAATTGTGTAAATCCAAAAGCACAGCTATGCTTTCCAATCCCTTATCCCACATTAAATATTCCTATTAAATGCCACTTCACCTCATCAATACATGTATATCTCTTGCCACTTGTCTCACCCCTACGCTGCCATGTGTCCAATACACATAAAGTAATCCAAAATAATCCAACTCAATTAGACTTCACAGGAAGCATTCTGTTGTGCCCGCGACACTGTCGCGCTTGCGACAGAACCCACACATAGCCACTTACTCAAATACACTCTCTTATACACATAAACTCTTGAATTTTCGAACAGAAATTCCGAAATTCTACTAGGGCCAAATCGGGTTGTTACATTATTGGCATTTGTGCATGATTAAACACTAAGTGGGTTATATTAGCCTAATTAAATGGATTAAGGATTAATGGTGTTTAAGGAAGAAATGGTAGGTTTGGGATGGGAAGGTGGAATGTAACACCCCCTACCCATATATAGGAGAACCGGTACAAGTCAGGGTGTCACGAAGCAAAGCAAATACAAAACACGTATGCAATATACATAAATACAGCGAAATTAAAACTTCAAAAATAGAATGATCATTCATTGATATAAAAAGATTCATTACAATAATGTTATGTATAGTAACTTATATTAGAAAAAAAAATCATCCTTCAGAGTATATGGCACAAGCAGTACAAAATAATAAATATAATGAGAGCCCAAATATTACAAAAAGAATCAAGATATAAAATCTAAGCCCTAACACTTCAATCCCTTTGTGTTGGCTGGACCTGCGGAGACTCTCCCAAAAGCTCACCACCATGCCCACCTGCACAGATGAAACACCCGTGCTAATTGATAACGCATAGTGGGGAAAACGAACAATAATATGAATGACCATTCACAATGGTCGTTAAGGCACACACAAATGATATGGCACATGCTTAATAATCATATACAACAGAATCATGTTGAATCACGTTCATAAGCATTCGAAGGCTCATAATTAAATTAAAATATCAACTGATTCATATGCTCATAATCATAGTCATCCAAATTTCACATTCTCATGAATACGACAAAATACCTGTTGACTCACAATAGTGGATAACGAGTGAATGCATCTGGGTACCCATGGGTACAATCGAAAAGCAACATCTTATTTTCTCATTCGAAACATTTTCACATTGGGGATCTTAATCAAGATCCATGCACATTGAGGATCGCAAGGATCTAACCAGGGACCTGACCATGGTCCAAAACAGAATAAAGGGGCTGTAGCTACTGAACTCTATTGGGCATGCCTAACTATCCACTAAATTGATTCTTACAGGCCATGCATAATACAATCCACATTCCAAAACATAACATATAACTTATAATAAGGAAACCATAATATTATACATGCTTAAGTAAAGTCATGTACTAAGCAGTAGTGAGAACCCATGTAAACAAGATGTGAAAATCATTTTTAGAGAATAGGGGCAAGTAGGGAGGTCAGTGTCACACTCGCGACAATGGCCAGATATGCTAAGCACAACAGAAGGCGAACATGAGTCATGCATGCAGTCACAACTTGTGTTGAAGCCCTATAGACCCTATCACGAGTCATGTCCTTGTGCACGACTTGTCATAAGGCTTCCCATTAGAGCACGAGTCGTGCTAGCTTTCACGACTCATGAAAGCTTCACACTTCCCGCCAAGTCATGCTGCCCTTCACGACTCGAAGCAACTCTTCCCTGCACTAGAAATCTAGCTAACGCGAGAAACTGGAATACCTGATTCTATCGTGATTGTGATGAGAATCGCGCTCTCGACATTGTTGTGTCTTCCAAATCTAAGGAAAATGCAAAAAACATCAGAGTTCCAAAAAATCAAATCCAAACTTACCCAAATCATTCCAACTTCAACTTACCTAAAAGTAAACCTTCCATCCATTATAAATAACATAAAACACAACTTTTATACCAATAATTTCAATTAAATCATGCCATAAACATCATTACTTTCTCAAACCCATAGCAGAACCTTGCCTCCTACCCCTCGAAGCCGGACCTAAGGAAGACTCATCCTGTGGCTTTCTAGATCTTTTGCCAGAGGATGAACCTCCACAATGGGGATTCCTTCTCTAAGCTCTCTCCCTCGCAATCGATTTAGACCTCTCTGCCCTCACAGCTGCTTGAACAATCTGGTAGTAACTGATAGCAGGGGTACTCATCAGAGAAATAAGTGTAGCCCTCAACGACTCATTTAATCCCGCCTCAAAGTGCCAACATCGAAACTCTTCCATTAGATTACCCTCAGGAGCAT
Source organism: Excoecaria cochinchinensis (assembly GCA_947683425.1). Classification (NCBI taxonomy): domain Eukaryota; kingdom Viridiplantae; phylum Streptophyta; class Magnoliopsida; order Malpighiales; family Euphorbiaceae; genus Excoecaria; species Excoecaria cochinchinensis. The sequence goes on from CANTUQ010000129.1 coordinate 3,563,335, forward strand.
ACTTCCCAAGTCGGTTAAACTCCTTCTCATACTCAGAAACTGACATAGCCCTCTACTTTAAACTTAGGAACTGAGCCCACTTAGCATCCTTGTAGGCTGTAGTCATATACTTACTCGTGAACTCCTGCTTGAAGAACTCCCATGTGACCAGATCAGGCAACTGGGGATGCCTACGAACCAGCTTCCATCAATTGTAGGCTGACCCCTAAAGTAAAGCCATAACACACTCAACTTACATTTCAGGAGGGCACCGAATCTCCTCAAGAACTCGCTCAACTTTCTCAATCCATTTCTCAGCAAATTCAAATTTTACCAGACTTGTCCAACAAAAATCTTCTGCCCGAACTTTTCTCATGCTCTCTATAGGTGGTCTCAGAGCAGTCACCCTTTCTAAGACACGAGCCATGTCCTGAGAAATGTTCAATATAGCCTCAAAAGGTATGGCTGCGGCCTCAGGCTGCACCCTAGCTGGTTGAGTCAGACCATACACTAAAGGATCTTGTGATTGAGGATTCAAACTCTTAGCTGACTCCTTAAGCGATCCACGCACCGAATTAGAATCTATCTAAAAAAAACACAAGGACATCTGTGTCAGCCAACATAGTCCTAAACATATGTCTATACATAACAAACACCCAGAAAATGCCTAAACCTAGGCTCTGATACCAAAAATTGTAACACCCCCTACCCATACGTAGGAGAACCCGTACAAGTTGGGGCGTCACCAAGAAAAGCAAATACCAAACACATATACAATATACAGAAATACAACAGAATTAAAACTTCAAAAACAGAATGATCATTCATTGATATAAAAAGATTCATTACAATAATGTTTTGCATAGTAACTAATATTAGAAAAAGAATCATCTTTCAGAGTACATGGCAGAAGCAGTACAAAATAATAAATACAATGAGAGACCAAATATTACAAAAAGAATCTAGATACAAAATCTAAGCCTTAATACTTCAATCCCTCTGTGTTGGCTGGACATGCAGAGGCTCTCCTAAAAGCTCACCACCATCTGCACCTACACGGATGAAACAACCGTGCTAAGCAATAATGCTTAGTGGGGAAAACAAACAATAATATGAATGGCCATTCACAATGGTCGTTAAGGTAAACACAAATGATATGGTACATCCTTAATAATCATATACAACAGAATCATGCTGAATCATATTCATAAGCATTCGAAGACTCATAATTAAATTAATATATCAACTGATTCATATGCTCATAATCGTAGTCATCCAAATTTCACATTCTTATGAACACGACAAAACACCTGCTGACTCACAATAGTGGAAAACGAGTGAATGCATTGGGGTACCCGTGGTTACAATCGAAAAGCAACATCCTATTTTCTCATTCAAAACATTTTCACATTAGGGATCTTAATCAAGATCAATACACATTGAGTATCGTGAGGATCCAAATGGTGACCTGATCAGGGTCCAGAACAGAATAAAGGGGCTACAAATACTAAACATTATTAGGTATGCCTAATTATCCATTAAATTGACTCTTGCAGCCCATGCATAATACAATCCGCATTCCAAAACATAACATATAACTTATAATAAGGAAACCATAATATTATACATGCTTAAGCAAAGTCATGTACTAAGCAATAGTGAGAACCCATGTAAATAAGACATGAAAATCATTTTCAGAAAATAGGGCAGGCAGGGAGGTCACTGTCGTGCGAGGTCGCGCTCGCGACAGTGGCCAGATACGCTAAGCTCAAGAGAAGGTGGACACGAGTCGTGCATGCTGTCACAACTCGTGTCAAAGCCCTGCAGACCTGTCACGAGTCGTGTCCTTGTGCATGACTCATGACAAGGCTTCCCATAAGAGCACAAGTCGAGCTAGCTTTCATGACTCATGAAAGCTTCACGCTACCTGTCGAGTCGTGCTGCCCTTCATAATTCGGAGCAATTTTTCCCTGCACTAGAAATCTAACTAATGTGAGAAATTGGAACACTCAATTCTGTCATGCTCGTGATGAGCATTGCGCTCGCTACAGTGTCATGTCTTCCAAACCTCAGCCAAAATGCAGAAAACATCAGAGTTCCAAAAAATCAAATCCAAACTTGCCCAAATCAACTTCAACTTACCTCAAAGCAAACCTTCCATCTATTATAAATAACATAAAAAAATAAATTTTATACCAATAATTTCAATTAAATCATGCCATGAACATCATCACTTTCTCAAAGTCAAAACCCAGCAATATACTCCCAACATCTCAATCAAAATCACATTTGGATCTAACAAATACATTCAAGGCTTCTGAACACAACATAATCAAAACCCATAACATTTTGACCAATATCAACACTATTAACCACATAAATTCCAAAAAATAAATCTAAAATACAAAATCATAAAAATGCATCAAAGCATATAGATCCCAAACCTAGAAATCCTAAGCTCCAAATCAATGAGCACAACTCCCACTTACCTTCTCTTTCCATTTAGAATCTCGAGGAGGCACCTCTAAACAAAGATACCCAAAAATCACATAACCACAAAAACATTAGATCAAAATACATTCTAACAAAATCAAGAAATCAAGAAGAAAAAGAAGAACCCAGCAAAACCCAACCAAACTTACCAAATTTAACTCTTGAGTAGATCAATTACTACCATAATCTAAGCCAAAGAGGAGGGATCAAGATGGACCAAAGAGGAAAACAAGTAGAGAAGGAGAAGAAGAAGCATGAGGAAGGGAACGGGAGAGCAAGGTAAAAATTTTTGCTCTCTCTTTCTCTCTCCTTACTCTATATATATCCCTCCCTAATCCTTTGCCACATGTAGTTAGTGGAATTTGACCACTCACACCCTACACACACACTCTACACCACACACAAGACTGACCCTACTAACACATACGCTAACTCCTTATATGCATGCACACTCTCATAAAACCCATAAACACACATATCCTACTATAATACATACAACCACACTCTACCAAAACCCATAAATCAATTAACACATGCGAAAACACACACATGCCATGTGGCTCAAATTACTAGGGTGGAGAGCGGGGTGTGACATAGAATCCAATTTCTGCATTTCATCTCCCTTTTCCACGGCTAAACTTCCACTCTCTTCCCCATTTCTTCTTTGAATTGAATAATCTTGAGGTTAATAGTTGGTGTACGTAAGAATTCTATGGATTGCATGGTGTTTAAATGTGTGGTATGATCATTTAAGCAACACTACAAAAAAAATTGATTTTACCGACGGATGTATATTCTGTCAGTAAAATTAGTATAATACCGATGGATTACCGACAAAATTTAAAATGTGTAGGTAAAAAATCCAATTTGATGAATGCCGACATTTTTACCGACGAAAATAATTTTTCGTCGCTATTATTGGAGGGAAATGTTGGCGCCAACTTTTAGTGACCGATTTACCAACGGTGATTTCCGTCGGTAATTTTTTTTCCCATTTAATTCATGTACTGATGGAATTTTCGTCGGAAATACAAACCTTTTTTTTACCGACGGATTTTGCGATGAATTTGATGTCCGTCGGTAAGTAACTGCGAAAAATCTTGGGGTTAAGTTATAGCTACGGTTTGCGTTTGTCGGTAATCCGTCGGTAAGGATTAAGAAAATATTTTATATTTAATATTAATAAAATATACAATAAACAAATTTAGGGCAAAAAAACCCCACTTGTCTAATCAAGTTCCTTTTTTCATAAATATCCCTTCTGTTTAGCTTTTCTCCTTAGCCGCGCCAACACCCATCCTCGCCATCTCAACGGCGAGGTTACACCCACCGGCCAATCACCACCGCCGCCCTAACACCTTCCGTGCAATCTCCCTCCGTAACTTATAAAATTGTATTTTTCAAAGCTCTTCTATTCTTAAGTTCGATTGTGGCATGTGTTCCATAGAGTTGGGGGTCGGGAGAAGTGCGGTAAGTAGTCTACCTTTATCTTTAAATTTATTGTGATTTAGTAAAGAAAACTAAGTTATTCAGTATCTAGGGCTATTGTATCTATTCTCTCTCTCTGTGTTTTTTCTTTGGAATAAACTTGTTATGTTTATTTGTTTGTCGAGTTGATTTGGTAGAAATTTAAGTAGGTTCGATGCTGAGAAGTCTTTACCGCACTCTTGCCTCTTGTTGCCATCATACCCCTTTTTGATGCTTGTTTCCTTTACCTAGGCTGGCTAGAAATGTTTGAGGACCTTCTTTTGCGTGGCTCTATTTTTCCTGCTTTGAGTTGTGATTGGAATTATAAAGTTTAGCTTTCCGTTTTTCGTGATTAGACTCCATCGATGGTAGTAGTGAAAAAAAGCTAAGGAAATGAGGGTTATTATAGTGAAGAAGAGGGTTCAGAGGAAGAGAAAAGACCTGCAAATTTTCCATTGGATAAGGGTGAAATGGCTCTCTCTCTTTCTCCTGAGGCTTCTGCTAGGCGTTGCAGCAGCAAAGGCAGGGGCGCAATCTTGATCCTATTATTGGGATTTGCTGCCATTTCTGCAGGTCATTTTACTAGATTCTTGTTGCTTTCCTCCTATCATTCAACTAATTTTTTTTATTAGGAGCTAATTAGTGTATTGGTTATGTCTGCATTTGAGTTGCAATTAGTGATGATGATGGTGATTTATTGGCAAAAGAATTTTGCTGCCATTTCTGCAGGTCATTTTACTCCATTATTACTAGCTTTCTTCTTTTCATTTATCTAATTTTTAATTAGGAGCTAATAGTGTACAAGTTATATGTGCATTTAAGTTGCTATTAGTGATGATGATGATGATTTATAGGCAAAAGAACTTTGCTGCCTTTTCTGCAGGTCATTCTAAATTATTATGTAATAATTGTGAGCGACTTCAAATCAATTGCATTTAAAAAAAAACTTTAGTTTAATATTAATTAATAGGATAAAAAATTGCAAACAAAATTCCTACAGTGTATATAATAATTCCAGTAAAAATTGTGTGATTTTGGACAAAATGAAGAGGACTAGCTTTGGCTGTTTTGTTTTGGAACCGAATTCATGTGAAAATCTTTTACATGATTTTGAGTCATGTAATAAGTAGTTTCTTTGGCTCATCATACCCATTTGTTCATGTTTTTGGATTGTTTTGGCTTGTACTCATCTCAGCTTCTATGTTGTTTTTATTACTTTCTTAGTAGTTTTCGGCTTGGCATTCTTGAAAAATATAAAAATCATACTTTTAATCAAGAAAAGGGAGTTTGGACAATGGAGATATTGAAGAGCGGTTTCTCTGTTCTGGAATTCCAGATCTGAACACATGCATGAGCATGCACTTATCTCAATCCATCATCATTATATATATCCTTTTCTTCTTTAATTTTTCTCTTTTTGTTTCAGTTTTTTTTTTTTTTAAATGCTTGTTCAGCTTTATTCATGTTCATTATATTAATTGGATGTGCTTTCAAACGAAGTGTTTATTAAGGCTTTAGTAAGCAGCGGTCGAACAATAAGCTGCAGAATCACAATCTTTTAAGTTATATCAGCTTATAAAAACTTCACGAATTATGACTTTCTCTAACAGTCTATTATCTTGTGATAGTGCATCCTTGTGTCAGAAGAAGATGAGGAGGCAACTTTTGTGGAGGCTTCTTTGCGTGGAAAGTATTTTCCTGTACTCTCACTTGTTAGTAGTTATTTTAGCCTGTACTGTTTTAGATCATTCATTTATTTTTAATTGTAGACTATGTTTTAATGTATCTTATACGGATATGTTATTCATGCGGGCAGGTACTGATTTTTTTATTAGGAGCTAATTAGTGCACTAGTTATGTGTGCATTTGAGTTGCTATTAGTGATTATGTTGGTGATTTATAGGAAAAATAAACTTGCTGCAATTTCTGCAGGTCATTATTGTTAGTTTTCCTTTTAATCATTTAACTGATTTTAATTAGGAGCTAATTAGTGTACTAGGCATGTGCTCATTTGAGTAGTTAGTAGTGATGATGATGATGATGACGACGGTGATGATGATTTATAGGCAAAAGAAATTGTGTGGAGAAGAGGATTGTAAAAGATGCAGTAATCTCGATCCAGATCAACCATGCATAGGTTAGCTTTGATTTCAAATCATAGTCTGCAATCGGCAAGTGGTTTATTTACTATCTATTGATGGTTTTCCTATGTTTTTGCCTTCAACAGGAAAAACAGATTGCTCAGTGTGCCATTCCACAAGTGGTGTTTTCTGCAGGGCCTGTCTCATGGTTATATGGCCAAGGTAATTCCTACAAATCCTTCCACATTCTTCCCTCTAGAGACTTGAAGAAACTCATTATTTGATTATAAATATGTGTAACAACTATGCATATTCTGCAAAATAGTTTATATAATGCTCCTAAAGTGAACTAAAATCAATCATGTATTCTAAAAATTTTGTGTGATGTTTGGCTAGAACTGGAGGAGGTAAGGGAGAACAAGGAATGGATGTGTCCTCATTACGTAGAGAAAAGAGGAATTAACCCTTATTGGATATGTAACAGGTATGTGAATCCTTTTTTCCCCTTGAAATTGCAGAGTCACAGTTGATGAGTTTTCTTTGATTCTTAGCATCTTTCATTTCCTAAATGCAGTTCATTGTGCTTAAAGAAGAGAAAGATGGCCCCAACTGGGATAGCAATATATAGAGGTTAATCTTCCATTCTCTTATTTTTCTAGTTACAGAATTTTGAGTATCATGTTTAGTAGGGATATGCAAAACAAAACCGAAAACAAAGACCGAACTGAACCACGGTTGATTTACAAGTAAAAAAAAACTAACCGATTGAATTTTATTCACATTTTTAAAGTCGATAACATTAAAATATCTCCACATTTGTATTAGATAAAACATTGGATTTTACTCATACATTTCAAATCACCTTATTTCTTAGTACATTAATAAATAAATCACAATAATATTGCCCACCCATAAAATTTCACACATTATGTATGAGAAGTATAAACAAATAGCTTCCTCATTTTTCTATCTTACTAATTTCATTATTCTAATTATATGTTAAAAGATGGGGAAAAAAAATAAAGTAATAAGTGATTTTTAGTTTTAATACATAGATTACTTAAATGAACTTCTAATAAAAGCATTTGCCTAAGTAATTATAATTCCATAAAACTTTTGTCTGGAAGAAATTAAACAGAAGTTACCCCAACAAATATATATATATATATATATATATATATATATATATATATATATATATATATAAACAATGTAAACGTAACGGAGTTTATTTCATCTGTTAAGGGGAACAAAACCGATGATTTGAAGACGTGAAAGTAGGGCAACGCGTCCACTATGATGACTGATTTTAAGTCTTACCTTTGGATTCTTGACCAACATACTAACTGTGTTTCTTCTTATTATTGGTGAAATGATAACTTAGAATACTGCTACAAAATAAGATTATCTTAGATAGAGATCATAGTTGGAGTTTCATTAATCAAGTAGCTAAAATCCTTCAATGCTTAATTAAATACCTTAAAATCCTTAATCTTTACTTACCAATATATATACTATCCACTAATGCATTTCAAAACCTTCTGCAAACTTAAATTTAATTAAAGAGATAAATCTTCACAATATTATTCTACTGTAATTAACACTCCATCATCTATTTCTGATATTCATTATGATAACCTTGGTAACATGAGTAGAACTAATTATGATGTTCTTTTTATATTAGGTGCATGGGAATGTTAAGGAGGAGACAGTGTACAATTGTGAATCAGATGTTGAAGATATTTTGCTGTTGACAGGAAATCAAGTGTAAGAATTTTGAAGAAATTCAAGTTAATGCATATATGCCTAGCTTGATGGATGTTCTCACAGATAAATTGACAGAAAAATTGACCGATATTGGTATTGCTTGCATTGCAGTTACAAATATATAATTTTTTGTATAACTGTAAAATATTGTGCACTATACAAATATATTTGCACAATAGTTATGATGTCTATTATTTTTGTTATATATTAAAATTATCAATTAATATAATTTTTTAATTTAAATTTTAGACTTTTTTTTATTGAAGTTATTGTGTTTAATTTGGGATTTGCAAACAGGAAATATATTATTTTTGCAAGAAATTATGAAAAAAATTATTCAAAAAAATTAATATTACCGACGGAAAAATCTGTCACTCTCATTTTAATTGTATTAATATTTTTACTAAATAATATTTGCCTACAACTTTACCGACGGAACAAATCCGTCGCTATTTATATTAAAATTAAATAATAATTTATTAATTAAATTTACCGACGGTTTACCGATAGAATAATCCGTCGGTAAAGGGTCAACACGACCTAAAAGGCGACGGTTTTTTAAATAAAATTACCGACGGAATTTTATTAACGATTCCGTCGATAAAATTACCAACCGAATTATCCGCCGGTAAATTGGTACCTACGTACGTTTTAGGGACGGATTTATTCCGTCGGTAAAATAAAAAAATCTGTCGGTAAGGTTATTTTCCGTCGGTAAAAGTCTAAAATCCGTCGGTAAAATCCGTCGGTAAAATGCATTTTTTTGTAGTGCAAGGTAAGTGGTTAATTAGTGGACTTCTCCTTCATCTTCTCTTCTTTCTTTTGAAATTTAATATATGATAATATTGTATTCTAATTTTAGAAATTGGACTGTAATTGTAGTGGTTGAATCAAAGAAGAATAAAGTAAAGGCTAAGATTTGAGAACTAAGTTCAAAGGGAGCCCTTTAGGAGCATAGGAGAAGAGGTTGGGGAACTTGCTTGATTCTGTGTTTGTGCTGTTAATTGCTTAAATTCTGAATATTATGGATGGCATGTGTGATTTGGAATTGATATTATGTATTGGTTTGACTAGAAATTGATCATTGTGATTCAACCCTAATTTCGGATATGAGATTGCATGCTTAAACTATGAGGAAATAGGTTGTGTTTAATCATGTGTAAGGTTTCTAGATGACATTTGAATTGAGTTTGGAAATACTAAAATTGATTTGAAATTGGGAGTGGTGAGCACAGCTCTGTTTTGGTAAAACTTAACTATGATTTGGCATTTTTGCATAGGTCATGGTGACAACCAAAGCGATTACCACCGTGAGTATTGCAAGAATTTTGCCAGGGTAAATCTTGGTATATCATGGTGACAATCAAAATGGTTGTGACTATGAGATACCATGATTTACACTCTGCCTGGCAATGTTGAGTATGTCACAGTGACAACCAAAATAGTTGTGACCATGAGATACCTAAGAGCTGTATTTTGTCTGGGTATGTGGTGTATGCCACGGTGATAATGAAAATGGTTGTGATCGTGAGATACCTTAAGTTACATTCTATTTTTGGACTTTGGTATGCCACGATGACAATCAAAATGGATGTGACCATGACGTACAATATTTTTTTTAATAAATTTTAAATCATTTATGATTGTTATATGAATTTTTATGCAATACTTAATTAAGGCTAATATCATTTAATAAGTGCTAAATTTTAAGATTAAATATGGTGAGCATATGTGATTAATGAGTTTAAAATTGCTTATTATGTTGTGGTCTATATTAAGTTGTTCTATGAGTTTATATGATGAATTAATAAGATGGCATGATGGTGGCAAAGTAATGTGAATTTGTTCAACAACGTATAAGTATGCGTAATTGAGGAATTATACTATTTTGCTCATGTGTATTATCATAATTGATGGAATGTGAGATCAACTGATTAAATAATTAGACTTAATAATTATAGCGTGCGAGTCAAGTAGTGGATAGATAGGCATGCCTATAGGGTCTAAGTGCTGCAACCAAATGCGTCCGATTCCTCTGGAATTATCAATGTGATTTGAATCCTTATTGGATTCCCTAATGCAAATTTATTGATTATTACTGTACCTTAGGGTACTGATGCGAATGTGTGGTATCTATGGATACAATGTGATTACTGTACTTTAGGGTACTGATGCGATACCCGATATCTGCATCTTTGAGTTGCAGGTAAGGCTAAAATAATATGTTAAACAATTGAGAAATGCGAACATTACATGAAATACCTTTGTATATAAAGTAATGTTTATGCGAAGACAATGTGTTAGGGGGAAACCAAATAGTGACTTTCTTAATTGGCTATGTACATTGAATATATGCATATATGCTCATATAATACAATAGTAGGCATGATTCTTTTATTTATTATATTATGTTATATGTATAAAGGTATATATGTTGTGTTGTATTATATATTGTCTTCCCTACTAAGCGTTATCGCTTAACTTGGGTTTTCTAATTCGTGTAGGTTTGGACGTGAAGTGATTTAAAAGACGGATCCGTATTGCCATCGGTCAACACTAGGAGTTATTATAGTGTAGGTTTTTGCGATTTTGGGTAATGTAATTTTTATATGTTTTGTATACTCCTTTTTCAACCATGAAGCATGTAAAGAACTAAATGACTAAGTTTGTAATGTTAAGCCTATGATGTATGTATTTATATATATATATAAGTTCTAGCATGTGATAGCATGAGATATCCACTGCATGTGAGTGTATGTGTAATGAAATTTAATAGTACATGTTTTAGCATGCGTGTATTGATAGGAGCTTAATTAATGTATATTTAAGTATAAGTTTAGTATGAGTTTAATTAATTAATTATATAATTAAGTGAATATTTGATGTTATATGTGTTAGTTTATGTATATTAGTATTAGTCTGTTAGTTTGTGTGTTTACCGTCATTTGTAGGTGAAAAATGAAGAAAAGAGCAGATGAAGAAGTTAATAGAATGAGATGATCGTGAGAGAGGAACTGATCACGCCGTGACTATGAGTCACGTGACGTGACTTGCTAGAAGAATGTAGAAGAAGGAGGAAAGGAAGAAGAAGCTGAGAAGAGGCGAGTCACGCCGTGAGCTAAGGTCACGTGACGTGACTGAAGAAGAGAAAGAAGAAAAAGAGAAAGAAAAGAAGAGGAGGAGCTGCGAGAGGAGAGGTCACGGCGTGAGCAAAGGTCACGCGACGTGACGCCACAGAGAGGCTAGGAAAAGAAGGGAAAAGAGAAGAGAAGAGAAAGGAAAGGAGAAGAGGCGAGACGTGAGCGCCAGTCACGCCACACGCGAAGAAGGCATGCCGTGATGGGGAGTCACGCGACGTGAGTGGCCAGAGAGGGAAGCGAAAACCGAAGAGAGGAAAGAAGGAAGAAATGGGCAAGCGCGTTCTGTCGCGATCGCGACACCGTTGCGAGCGCGACAGAGGCGACCGTTGGACGGTTTTCAGCCAAAAATTACTTGAAAAATCATCTTCTTTCACCCAAAGTTGCAATTATTCCCAAGGGACATCTTCAAGGGACACAAGCTTTCAATTATATTCTATAAATATGTAGTTTAACTGTAAATTTAGGGAGACACTAATAGAGGATGAATTTTTAGTAAAGTAATTTTCTGTATTTTAGTTAAACAATATTCTTTAGTTTTATTATTTAGTTCTATGTATTGAAGAAGAAGATCAAGGAGGAGAAAATTTATTTCAAGAGATTGAGAAAAGGGTTGAAGAACTTCTATCTTGTTCTCTTATTTTTAATTCTTCTCCACTATTTTTATGAATATCATTCTAATGAACTTACATATTATAATTCTTTCTATTTCTATCTACTTTTATAATCTTTCATTGTAGATTCTCTATTAATATCTTTTGAATGATTTTTACAAGTTAAAGTAATTCGAGAGTTTGCTTTATCCGACATTTAATAGAGATTCATTATCAAGGTATATTTGAGAGATTGGTATATTGAGATAATTGCTATAGGTTAGTGTTTATTCTTAAAATATGTAATTAGAAACCTCTAATTCATTAATGAAAATTGTGAATTAGAATTTTAATTATATGTTTTAGGCATTTTAATTCATGTCGAGAGAGTGAGTTAAAAGTTTATTCTAACTTGGCTTGCAAGAAAAGATGAAAGATGTTAATCTAAATGATGGAATCAAGTTCATTGTTTTTAATTATTCATGATTTATTTTATCTTCTTTTGACTATCACTAACTAGGTTTAATAAGTTTACATATTAGATTAAATTAGAACCACTTCTCTATCATTTTATAATTGTAAACAAGATTAAAATCAATTAGTAATAGTGTGTAACACGTTCCCTGTGGGATCGATATCTAAAGTACTATTTCGGTACACCGTATACTTGCGGTCAATAAGCATATATAAAAAATGCACAACAAGTTTTTTGCGCCGTTGCCGGGGAACAGTTGTTTGCCATTATAAAAATTGATTTATGATTTTGGATTACAATATTTTGTTTTGTTTTAATTAATTTATTTGTTTAACTTAACTTTGTGTTTTGTTTTTGATTTACAGGATTTGAGAAGTTCATGCCTAGTACAAGGAGTTCTTTAGAAGAGCTTGAGCCTTTAAATCCTGAAATTGAGAGGTTTTTATTGAGTAACCGAAAATCAAATAAAAAGAAGAACAAAAATAGGAGATCAATTATCATGGCTGATGAAAATCCACCAAGATTGATGGACTTTGCCACACCTGCTTTGAGTGGTGCTCAACAAGGAGTGGTAAGACCAACGGTAAATGCCAATCAATTTGAAATTAAGCCTTCATTGTTACAAATGATTCAAAATAGTATACAATTTTATGGTTTGGCAAATGAGGATCCAAATGCTCATTTGGCCAATTTCCTTGAAATTTGTGATACCTTTAAGATTAATGGGGTTTCGGCTGATGCAATCAAACTTAGGCTTTTTCCATTCACTTTGAAGGATAAAGCAAAGGCTTGGTTAAATTCATTGACTAGGGGTTTTATAACTACTTGGGACCAATTGGCCCAAGCATTTTTATCAAAATATTTTCCCTTGGCCAAAACCGCAAAAATCATAAAGGATATTACTACATTTGTTCAAAATGAAAATGAATCATTATATGAGGCTTGGGAAAGATTCAAGGAATTGCAAAGGATGTGTCCACACCATAATTTGCCAAGAGAGTTGTTGATGCAAACATTCTATAATGGTGTAAATCCAACTACAAGAGGTACTATTGATGCTGCTGCTGGTGGATCTTTAATGAGAAAAACAATTGATGCAGCATATGAGCTTTTGGAAGAAATGGCAATGAATAACTGTATGTGGCCTCCTGAAAGAGTAAGAGAGTATAATAATTCTAATATTAGGGGGATACATTCAGTTGATTCTATGGTTGCATTACAAGCTCAAGTTGAGGCTTTAACTCATAGAGTTAATAGCCTAGGCATGGGAGGTAATGTATCAAATGCTTGCAATGTGTGTGGTCAAAATGGGCATGATAGTGGTAATTGCACTTTAGGCATAGCTAATAAAGAGCAAGTTAATTTTGTTCAAAGTCAAGGTCGTGGAAATCCTTATTCTAACACTTATAATGTTGGTTGGAGAAACCATCCTAATCTTTCATGGGGGAATAATAATGTTAATAACCAAAATAGGGGAGTAGGATATCAACAACCACAAGATAGGTTTGGTGCTTTTGAAGGAAAACTTGATAAGTTTATTGAGGAAATTAATTATAAGATAAATTCTCAAGATGACAGCCAAAAGAAACTTGAGGCAAAAATTGATCAAATCACTAAAAATCATGCAGCCTCTATTCATAATCTTGAGGTTCAAATAGGCCAACTTGCTAATTGTTTACCTTCTAGGAATCTAGGATGCCTTCCAAGCAATACTGAGGAAAATCCTAGGGAGAATATTAAGCCATGATTTGTCTATTTCTTTTATTTAGGTTACTTAATTATATTGTTTTTATTTATGTTTTTGTACTTTGTTTTAAATTTGTTTATATAGTTTATTTTTGTATTCTAGATTTTCATGTTATTAACGTATTTGTTTTATTTTACAGCTAATTTAGTAAGATTAGATTTGTTTAATAAATATATTAAAAAATAAATAAATAAATAAAAAAAGAAGAAAAAAATTAAGAAAATAAAAATTTTATGAAGACGTTGGCTTCTGTCGCGATCGCGGCAAGTATCGCGATCGCGACAGAAGGCGATGAAGCAAAAAGGAAGCCATTTCTGCAGAGTGTCACGGCGTGACATTGCCTCACGTCGCGTGATGGAGGGACTTCGCCCAGGTAAGGCCGAAGCGTCACGGCGTGATGTACCTTCACGCGACGTGACGCTCTTTGGTTTTCGCTTGAGTGGAATTCGCCCAGGTATGTGGAGAGCGTCACGCGTTGTGACTTTGCCTCACGACGTGATGCGTTAAGTGCAGACTCAGGTAAGTTTTAAATGTTTTCTTTATTTTCTGATTTCACTTATTATTTTTTCTATTATTTGGTTTTATTTTATTTTCTTTTCTGATTTAGATTATTAAATTCAATTACATTAACTTAATTTTCCAATTAAGCATTAAAACACAGGAAACTAAAAAATTTAAAAGCGGGAACTCTAATTTTTAAACCCTAACGTCGTGACCTTTCCTCTTCTTTCTCAGTTCAACTGTTAATTTTATTTGCCCTACACAGGTGACGTTTCCAATTTTTCTTTAGTTCCTTGTTTACCTCATTTCTCACTTGACTCTTCATTCTTTCTCTTAGTGTTATTTTGCCCAAAACAGGTCACGAGTTACAGACTTTCATTACCCACTTTTCTTTTTCCTTTCTTTTCGCTTCATTTCTTTTTCTTTTTCTTCCACAGAGAATTTTCGAACTACCCTAATCTGTTTTCCTTTCGTTTTTATTGTTCTACATTTTAGCTTTCTATTTCTTTTCTTCCAAAGACTGACTTAGGGCTCACGTGATTTTCATTCTCCATTCAGGTTTGTCATTTCATTTTTTTCTTTTCATTTTTTCTTTCTCTCATTCCATTTAATTTCGGCATGATTATGAATAACTAGATCACATTTGTTTATAGTTATTCTCAATTTACATTCCTGTTTCGTCTGTCTAATTGTGTTTTCCTTTAGTGTATTTCTCTCTGTTTACATTTCTTTTTCTTTATTCTTTTCTGTTTTCCTTTAGTGTGTTTGTTTTTGTTAATTTCTTTCATTTGTGTTCAGTTTACTTCTCTATATTTTTCATTCTTGTTTACCCAAAAACAAGTAAATATGGTGAGAACAAAGAATCCCACTGTTCCCCGGACTGACCAAGAAGAGCAGGAAGTTGAAGTGGTGAACATTGCTTCTCATTATGGTGCATTGTTTCCTATCTTTTCTGTAGATGAGGGCAGTAGGTATTTACTACTTCGTAATAGGCATTTGATGCACTGTAAGTTTTTTCCTGATTCTTTACTTAATCAAATTGGTATGTTAGAAGTAGTTAATGATATGTTAAGGGTATGTGGGTTGTTTAAATTTGCTTCTATGCATGAAAATGTGCGTCCTGATTTAGTTTTAGAATTCTATACCACGTTAAAAAAGAATGATGATAACGAGAATTGGTTAGACTTTAGGATGGCTGGACAACCTTATACTTTAACTTATTTTATGATGAATAGGATATTTAGATTTTCTCAAGCTGGTTTGACCGAGCCACCTAAATCTTTTAAGCCACATGAATTTTGGACATTTTTGACTGATTTGCAAACTCGTTATAGAGCTAGGGATGCTAAATCCATGTTTATTAAAGATTTAAGGTATTGGATTTTGCATAGGATTTTAGCTTCTTTGGTTTTTAATAGGTCCGAATTCAATAGAGTTTCATATAATGAATTGTTTTTGATGTGGTGTGTACATAAACGCAAGGACGTATGTTGGCCTTTTTGGATAGTAAGTCAATTGTTGCAATGTGTACATAAGCATGATTCGCCTTTAACACATGGGCATGTTATTTCTAGTATTGCAACCAATTTAAATGTTGATCTTGATGCCTATTATAGAGTTTTTCCTTGCCATTATTTTAATAAGACTATGTTAGTTCGTGGAGAGGTTGTTGGCAATAATTTTCAGGAAATTCCGGCACGTGCTCGATCATGTTGGAGGGATATTGTTGGAAATGCTGCGCCACAAGTTGAGGAACAAGAAGAAGAAGAGGGTGAGGAGCAATCTAGTGGTGATGTTTCAATGCCTGAGGTTCCTACTGCACCTGAAGTTGGCTCATCTAGCCAAAATATGCCAGAAATGTTTGATCAAATTCTTAGCAACTTGCACCATATACAAGATCAACAAACCATTTTAGCTAGAAGACAAAGAAGGTTGGAGTACAAATTTGACAACTTCATAACACAAGTTGGGTTTCGGGTTCCATCGCCTCCACCTTCACCATGATAGGGGAGATTTCTTTCTTTTCATTTCATTAATTTCTTTTTACTTGTTTTTGTGTGTCATTCCTACACATTGAGGACAATGTTGGTTCTAAGTGTGGGGGAGTGACTGTGTTATGTGTTGTGATGTTTGTGACTGTATTTGTGAGTTTGTATATGTATTATGTATGTCAAGTGCATGATTATTTTTGTTTGTGTGTTTTTATATTTCAATTAGGCTGTTTAAGTAAACTTTATTATAAAACATTGTTTATTTGGTATATTGTATAGGTTGTTAAGTCATTTATCTTTGATACTCATTTTTTATCAGTTTTTCAAAAATTTTTAGCATGTATTTTAAGTTTTTCAAGTTATTTTGTTTTACTTATTTCAACATTATAGATTATTTAGTTTTTCTAACTAACCATGTTTTTAAAGATAGAATTTACTCATTTAGTTTATAATTTTCAATTTCTAGTTGTTTAAGGAAACTATAGCCATAATACTTACCTTTTTATCTTTTCAATAATGGATGAGGACTAAATTAAAAAAAAAATAAAAATAAGTGGGATGGAGCATAAAATGCACCCACTAAAGTCATAAAAAAAAAGAAACAAGCAAGATATATATCAAAAATTGCAAAAATATGGGATGGAGCGTAAAACGCACCCATATACTTTCTCTTGCTAGAAATAAAAAAGAAAAATCAAAGAAAAAGAAAAAGCAAAGTCTAAAAATGCCATGAGATTGGATCAAGGGTAAGTGAGCTCAAAATGTCCTAAGTACAACTAGTAGCTTGAGAATTTAAACTTTATGATTAATTTTCTTTCTTTATTTCATGTTTAGTTTTAATAGACTTCATACTCTTTATGTTGGCATTAGTAAAGTTTAGTAATTTGTTGAATTTGGGATGCATGCTCTTAAATTTTGACTTACTGATTTTATTATGAGTGTATGAGATATTTTGGTTCTTTTCAATTCTATTACCTGTGCTAAATAACAGTGTTTTGTAGTAATTTTTACTGGTTATTAAATTTTCTTATTTCTTTGATCTTGCTTGGGGACAAGCAAGGTTCAAGTGTGGGGGAATTTGATAGGAGCTTAATTAATGTATAATTAAGTATAAGTTTAGTATGAGTTTAATTAATTAATTATATAATTAAGTGAATATTTGATGTTATATGTGTTAGTTTATGTATATTAGTATTAGTCTGTTAGTTTGTGTGTTTACTGTCATTTGTAGGTGAAAAATGAAGAAAAGAGCAGATGAAGAAGTTAATAGAATGAGATGATCGTGAGAGAGGAACTGATCACGCCGTGACTATGAGTCACGTGACGTGACTTGCTAGAAGAATGTAGAAGAAGGAGGAAAGGAAGAAGAAGCTGAGAAGAGGCGAGTCACGCCGTGAGCTAAGGTCACGTGACGTGACTGAAGAAGAGAAAGAAGAAAAAGAGAAAGAAAAGAAGAGGAGGAGCTGCGAGAGGAGAGGTCACGGCGTGAGCAAAGGTCACGCGACGTGACGCCACAGAGAGGCTAGGAAAAGAAGGGAAAAGAGAAGAGAAGAGAAAGGAAAGGAGAAGAGGCGAGACGTGAGCGCCAGTCACGCCACACGCGAAGAAGGCACGCCGTGATGGGGAGTCACGCGACGTGAGTGGCCAGAGAGGGAAGCGAAAACCGAAGAGAGGAAAGAAGGAAGAAATGGGCAAGCGCGTTCTGTCGCGATCGCGACACCGTTGCGAGCGCGACAGAGGCGACCGTTGGACGGTTTTCAGCCAAAAATTACTTGAAAACTCATCTTCTTTCACCCAAAGTTGCAATTATTCCCAAGGGACATCTTCAAGGGACACAAGCTTTCAATTATATTCTATAAATATGTAGTTTAACTGTAAATTTAGGGAGACAATAATAGAGGATGAATTTTTAGTAAAGTAATTTTCTGTATTTTAGTTAAACAATATTCTTTAGTTTTATTATTTAGTTCTATGTATTGAAGAAGAAGATCAAGGAGGAGAAAATTTATTTCAAGAGATTGAGAAAAGGGTTGAAGAACTTCTATCTTGTTCTCTTATTTTTAATTCTTCTCCACTATTTTTATGAATATCATTCTAATGAACTTACATATTATAATTCTTTCTATTTCTATCTACTTTTATAATCTTTCATTGTAGATTCTCTATTAATATCTTTTGAATGATTTTTACAAGTTAAAGTAATTCGAGAGTTGCTTTATCCGACATTTAATAGAGATTCATTATCAAGGTATATTTGAGAGATTGGTATATTGAGATAATTGCTATAGGTTAGTGTTTATTCTTAAAATATGTAATTAGAAACCTCTAATTCATTAATGAAAATTGTGAATTAGAATTTTAATTATATGTTTTAGGCATTTTAATTCATGTCGAGAGAGTGAGTTAAAAGTTTATTCTAACTTGGCTTGCAAGAAAAGATGAAAGATGTTAATCTAAATGATGGAATCAAGTTCATTGTTTTTAATTATTCATGATTTATTTTATCTTCTTTTGACCATCACTAACTAGGTTTAATAAGTTTACATATTAGATTAAATTAGAACCACTTCTCTATCATTTTATAATTGTAAACAAGATTAAAATCAATTAGTAATAGTGTGTAACACGTTCCCTGTGGGATCGATATCTAAAGTACTATTTCGGTACACCGTATACTTGCGGTCAATAAGCATATATAAAAAATGCACAACATGTATATTAGAGTTTATGTGCATGTGATTGTCGTGTTGCTACTGTTCTCGACTACTTTAGCTGAGCTAATCTCGTGGCCGGGAATGGGCGTTACACCTAATGTGGTAATCAACCAAAACGTGGCACCGTCCTTCTAATCACTTCGTCTCATAACCTACACGGATTGAAAACCCGTGCTAAGTGATGATGCTTAGCAGAGAAATAATAATAATGCACATAAATATACATACATACATACATACACATACATACATACATACATACATACATACATACATACATACATACATACATACATATATATATATATATATATGTATGTGTCACACCCCAAAATAGCCCTGGTCGGATTATGCATGCTAAGTCGGGATCGGAAGGGTATTTCAGTAAATTGTGTTTGAGAATTTAGAGTGTTAAGGACCTAATTGATAGGATAATTAAGTTGGTAAAGAAAGAATTGTGTAAGTGAGTGAAGTGCATTTTGTTTAAGGACTAAAGAGCAATATTTGATTTGGAAAAGTTGAGTGGGTTTTGAGGTCCTATTAGGATCTGCCAAGTGGATTGTTAGGTAGGCATTGAAAGAAGAAAAGAAGAAAAGTAAGAGAGTGAGAGAGGAAAACACAGATTGCAACCCGATCTCCCCTCTCACGCCTACTCCTCTTCTTCTCTTCTCCTTTCTTTGCTTCTCCTTTCTCTCACGTTTGGTTTGGGTTGTGTTTGGCTTGGATTGTTCTTTGCTTGAAGAGGTAAGTTGGATTAAGATTTCTACATACTGTTCTTCTTCTTCATCTTCTCCTGTTTTGGTTGAGTTAGGGTTTGAAGAATAATTATGGGTTTTATTTGTGCAAGCTTTGGATTACAAGAAGGAGCAAAGTAAAGGCAAGGAAAGGATTGAGCAGTAATCTTGAAGCTGATTTTGGATCTTCGATTCCAGGTTTGGGAGCTTTGTTTACTGCATTTGGATTTCTTAATGTTTTTGCCCTAAATCTCACTTAGGATGTTTATGTGTTTGCATTTCTGGAAATTGATGTGGTTTAGAATGTGTACATGCATGATTAAGTGAGTAAATGTGTTAGTAATGCATGACAAGTATTGATTTGGAAGTTCTGAGTTTGTGTTTTGAATCTACTGTAACTTTTAGGGTTTATGTTCTTAAAGGGATTAAATGTGTTTATGCATGGTTTTGATTGTTTTAATTGATGGATTAAGCTGGTTTTATGTCAAATTGATGTTTGGAAGACCGATTGAAAGGTAAGATGAGTTTGGTGGTGTTTTGAATGAGATTGAAAATGAATTTATCGATTTCTTGGAGTTCTGGGTAACTGGGAATGGAAAATCGCGTCTCTGTAGAATTTCCAGTTCTGTGAAAAGCGACTCACGTCTCGTGACTTAGAGTCACGACGTGACTCATGTGAAGGGCAGCGTGACTCCCAGTTGCGAAGCGTGACTCTTCTCTCTGTGAGAGGAAAGTCACGTCTCGTGACTTAGGGTCACGACGTGACCCTTGTGTTTGGCGAAGCGTGACTCCAGTCGCGAAGCGTGACTCCTCTCTCTGTGAGAGGGAAGTCACGTCTCGTGACTTAGAGTCACGGCGTGACTCTGGTAAGGGCAAAGCGTGACTCCTCTCTTTGTGAGAGGGAAGTCACGTCTCGTGACTTAGAGTCACGGCGTGACTCTTGTGAGGACAGGCATGACATAGAGTCACGTCCCGTGACTCTCTAGCAGGTCACGAGACGTGACACTAGGTCACGCCGTGACCCTCCTGTGAGGTCAGTCATGAGTCATGACATGACTTGTGACCGACCCCTCTTCAGCTCCTTTTTCCGATTTCGCCCAGTTTTAACCAAAATGAATTTCCTATCTCTTCTGTATGGATCTTTACTGCTGTATAAATTATGCTATACTGTTATATGCTCCTGTATAGCTTTTCTGTTTTGATTTGTGCCCTGTGGCTAGTTTATTATGAAATGACTTTCAAATGCTTTTATGACTCTTTTCTCTACTGTGTGCTATCTTATCTGATTGGTTAGCCTATTTTAGTTGTGTTTAGCATTATGTTATGCCTGTCCTTGGTCGGGTTCTTATCTAGAATAACATGCCATGTTTAAGCATGTTGTATCATTCCATGATTCAGATTATACGTTTTTGATCATCGGCATAATATGACTACACATGTGTTCTTGATATACTCTAGTAATTTGAGTAGTGATAAAATGTGATTAAGGGAATTATTGCATGCTTCAGAATGTGACTTGAATGAGGTATGATTGATATTATGCTATGCAATATTTAGTTGAATATTATGATTAATGTCTGAATGTATGATTATACTTTAGCCTGGGAACTCAATGTGTTAGGTTAAATGTAATTTGGACTATGCATGATTTATGCTTAGTATCTTCACCTAATGCATGTTTAGGATTATGTTTTGATAATCATTGGCATGGTAGTGCTTCTTAATCTGATTCTTGGCATGCTTTAGAATATTGTTTAATGTTAAAGTGTATGGACTGTAATATGATTTGCAATGGGAATGTATGAGATATGACCAACCTTATGAGCATATTTATATGTCTACTGTACTCTGATTTATGCATGATGTATATATATAATTATGCGTTATGCGATTCGAAGTGTGAATTGTTTTATGCATGACCTGCGAGAGTCAGTCTAGTGGATAGTTAGGCATGCCTAATAGAGTCTTTCAGTAGCTGGAGCGCCCTTTGAACGTATTGGACCCTGATCAGGTCCCCCGTATGGTTCCTCGCGAACCCCCCCCCCCTCAGTACGGATCCTCGTGATCTTTTTTAATGTATTTGGATCGGGTTAAGATCCCCCATCAGTAAAATGCTTTTGTGACAAAATAAAGTGGTTTTTGATTTGTACCCGTAAGGTACTAATCAGTTCAGTACACTCGTTATCCACTATTGTGAGTCAGCAGGTGCTTTACTGGTTTGTATTACTTTGAAATAACTATATGAATGTGATATTCGTTTGATTATGATAAAGATCTCAGGAATCAGTTTATGTGTATATGAATGTGATATTCGTTTGATTATGATAAAGATCTCAGGAATCAGTTTATGTGTATATGAATGTGATTATGGGCTTCAGAATGTATGTCTGTTTTAAATAAGCATGACTTTATATCTAACATGATTATCCGTACTCGTCATGTGATTTGTTATAAGTTTCTGAATGCTTTGATTATGATGCGACTAGAGAATTTATGTATGTGACTTAAACATGTTTTGTTAATATATTAGCTAGTGAACCGAAACAGTTGTGATGGTAAGTATGTGATGTTCAACTGTACTTTCTGCATGATGATGATATGAATGTAATACTAATTGATTATGCCTTCAGTCTCCGCTATCAGAGTGTTGTTGCATGATGCTTATATATATTAGAGTTGCGCAGCGGTATTGTGATGCTCTAAATGTTATTCTTTGGATATTTGACTAGTGTGTGTTTAGCATGTCTAAGTATGTTGGTTACCTAGCATTCTTAACATGATGATTGGGTTGTCAGTTCCTGCATAGGCACTTAGTTATGTCAATTTGCATGAGTATAGCTCTTGTGACTCCGCATGGTAAGATGCTATCATTTGATACCCATGTAGGTTTATGCATGAGTTATAGTATGTAGTTCGGCGTGATGATATTTGTATCGTATATTGTTTTATGTCTGTATTGGTATATCCTGGACATGAGTTTCTGGTCTGTTTGTGAGTTATCGATTGAATGCCTTTATTGTGCAGCCTGATTATTGATATGCTATGAATATCCGCATTTGCCATTTGAATGTGTTATGCCTTGGCGACCATTGTGAATGGCCGTCCATATTCTTGTGTGTTCTCCCCACTAAGCGTTATCGCTTAGCACGGATTTCCTTTCCGTGCAGGTGGCAGGTTTGGTTCTGTTCGAGTCGTGCTTCTGCAAGGTCGGCCACGTAGGAGTTAGAAGTTCTGTATTTGGTTCAGCTTCTGTATTTCAGCTTTTGTAATTCTATAGTATTGTATATGTAATTATTATGTTTCGTTCTTGAGTTTTCTTTTGGGAATGTAATAGTTAGTATGTCCTTATGTTTAGTTATTCCTTTGTTTTATTATTTCGATTATGCTTCCGTTGAATGGTCATCTGTATGCCTTTGTGTATGCTTTTGCTTAGTGCCTGCGTGTGCGTGAGTTATTGCATGATCAGTCCGTGCCTGCAGGTAAGGTAAGTTTTTAATTAATCCATATTTCTGTATGCATGTTATGTATGAACGTATGCTTTCGCATTGTGCATGTGTATATCTGTATATGTGAGCATCGTGTAGCGCGTCCGTCGGCGTCCTTCCAACGGGGACGGCGATGGGGGTGTTACAGTTAGTGGTATCAGAGCCCAGGTTTGATGGTTCTGGGTGTGTTGTTTGTTTTGTGTTGAGTCTTTACATGAGAGTCGGTTTTGTGTCGTGGCCTAATGCAGATGCGTCTTGTTTTGTGTCATGTCTAGATGGAGTCTGATCCTAGTGAGAATGTGGGCGAGATAACAGAAAGTGTGAACCGAGTTAATGCTGATCATGATGTTTCAGAGCATCTTCCAGTTGAAGATTCTGGTCGTGTTTCTGATGATAGGGCATTAGTACAAGGATTGATTCGGATTTTGGATAGATTGACTGCTCCTCGTGCTTCTCAAGAAGTTGTGCGGCATGTTCCTCAGAAGAGAAAAGAATCGGTTAGTGAAGTGGGTTCGAGAACCTTCAGTGTATCAACAATGTCAGAAGCAACATGGGAATAAGTGTAGGAAGTGGGTATCGCTTTTATGTCAGCACTGCCAGAAGCGACATCGTGGTCCATGTCGGAAGCTTTCGGGTGCTTGTTTCAGGTGTGGCAGTATGGAACACCGGATTGCTGATTGTCCTAAGAAGATGAGTGAGAGTCTAGCTGGGCAAGCTAGAAAGGAAGTGGAGGATTTGCTCAGATCTTCTCGAGTGTCTTCAGAGTTTGTAGCATCTAGCAAGGATTCGAAGGAGACCGCAGGTTCTTCTGGTAAGTTACTTTGCAAGCTTTTGTTTAAGTAAGTTTTGGTTGTTTGGGTTATTTGGATGTAAGTGTTTCACTGTGAATTTTGAGGACGAAATTCTTTTAGGAGGGAAGAGTTGTCACACCCCAAAATAGCCCTGGTCGGATTATGCATGCTAAGTCGGGATCGGAAGGGTATTTCAGTAAATTGTGTTTGAGAATTTAGAGTGTTAAGGACCTAATTGATAGGATAATTAAGTTGGTAAAGAAAGAATTGTGTAAGTGAGTGAAGTGCATTTTGTTTAAGGACTAAAGAGCAATATTTGATTTGGAAAAGTTGAGTGGGTTTTGAGGTCCTATTAGGATCTGCCAAGTGGATTGTTAGGTAGGCATTGAAAGAAGAAAAGAAGAAAAGTAAGAGAGTGAGAGAGGAAAACACAGATTGCAACCCGATCTCCCCTCTCACGCCTACTCCTCTTCTTCTCTTCTCCTTTCTTTGCTTCTCCTTTCTCTCACGTTTGGTTTGGGTTGTGTTTGGCTTGGATTGTTCTTTGCTTGAAGAGGTAAGTTGGATTAAGATTTCTACATACTATTCTTCTTCTTCATCTTCTCCTGTTTTGGTTGAGTTAGGGTTTGAAGAATAATTATGGGTTTTATTTGTGCAAGCTTTGGATTACAAGAAGGAGCAAAGTAAAGGCAAGGAAAGGATTGAGCAGTAATCTTGAAGCTGATTTTGGATCTTCGATTCCAGGTTTGGGAGCTCTGTTTACTGCATTTGGATTTCTTAATGTTTTTGCCCTAAATCTCACTTAGGATGTTTATGTGTTTGCATTTCTGGAAATTGATGTGGTTTAGAATGTGTACATGCATGATTAAGTGAGTAAATGTGTTAGTAATGCATGACAAGTATTGATTTGGAAGTTCTGAGTTTGTGTTTTGAATCAACTGTAACTTTTAGGGTTTATGTTCTTAAAGGGATTAAATGTGTTTATGCATGGTTTTGATTGTTTTAATTGATGGATTAAGCTGGTTTTATGTCAAATTGATGTTTGGAAGACCGATTGAAAGGTAAGATGAGTTTGGTGGTGTTTTGAATGAGATTGAAAATGAATTTATCGAGTTCTTGGAGTTCTGGGTAACTGGGAATGGAAAATCGCGTCTCTATAGAATTTCCAGTTCTGTGAGAAGCGAGTCACGTCTCGTGACTTAGAGTCACGACGTGACTCATGTGAAGGGCAGCGTGACTCCCAGTTGCGAAGCGTGACTCTTCTCTCTGTGAGAGGAAAGTCACGTCTCGTGACTTAGGGTCACGACGTGACCCTTGTGTTTGGCGAAGCGTGACTCCAGTCGCGAAGCGTGACTCTTCTCTCTGTGAGAGGGAAGTCACGTCTCGTGACTTAGAGTCACGGCGTGACTCTGGTAAGGGCAAAGCGTGACTCCTCTCTCTGTGAGAGGGAAGTCACGTCTCGTGACTTAGAGTCACGACGTGACTCTTGTGAGGACAGGCGTGACATAGAGTCACGTCCTGTGACTCTCTAGCAGGTCACGAGACGTGACACTAGGTCACGCAGTGACCCTCCTGTGAGGTCAGTCATGAGTCATGACATGACTTGTGACCGACCCCTCTTCAGCTCCTTTTTCCGATTTCGCCCAGTTTTAACCAAAATGAATTTCCTATCTCTTCTGTATGGATCTTCACTGCTGTATAAATTATGCTATACTGTTATATGCTCCTGTATAGCTTTTCTGTTTTGATTTGTGCCCTGTGGCTAGTTTATTATGAAATGACTTTCAAATGCTTTTATGACTCTTTTCTCTACTGTGTGCTATCTTATCTGATTGGTTAGCCTATTTTAGTTGTGTTTAGCATTATGTTATGCCTGTCCTTGGTCGGGTTCTTATCTAGAATAACATGCCATGTTTAAGCATGTTGTATCATTCCATGATTCAGATTATACGTTTTTGATCATCGGCATAATATGACTACACATGTGTTCTTGATATACTCTAGTAATTTGAGTAGTGATAAAATGTGATTAAGGGAATTATTGCATGCTTCAGAATGTGACTTGAATGAGGTATGATTGATATTATGCTATGCAATATTTAGTTGAATATTATGATTAATGTCTGAATGTATGATTATACTTTAGCCTGGGAACTCAATGTGTTAGGTTACATGTAATTTGGACTATGCATGATTTATGCTTAGTATCTTCACCTAATGCATGTTTAGGATTATGTTTTGATAATCATTGGCATGGTAGTGCTTCTTAATCTGATTCTTGGCATGCTTTAGAATATTGTTTAATGTTAAAGTGTATGGACTGTAATATGATTTGCAATGGGAATGTATGAGATATGACCAACCTTATGAGCATATTTATATGTCTACTGTACTCTGATTTATGCATGATGTATATATATAATTATGCGTTATGCGATTCGAAGTGTGAATTGTTTTATGCATGACCTGCGAGAGTCAGTCTAGTGGATAGTTAGGCATGCATAATAGAGTCTTTCAGTAGCTGCAGCGCCCTTTGAACGTATTGGACCCTAATCAGGTCCCCCGTATGGTTCCTCGCGAACCCCCCCCCCTCAGTACGGATCCTCGTGATCTTTTTTAATGTATTTGGATCGGGTTAAGATCCCCCATCAGTAAAATGCTTTTGTGACAAAATAAAGTGGTTTTCGATTTGTACCCGTAAGGTACTAATCAGTTCAGTACACTCGTTATCCACTATTGTGAGTCAGCAGGTGCTTTACTGGTTTGTATTACTTTGAAATAACTATATGAATGTGATATTCGTTTGATTATGATAAAGATCTCAGGAATCAGTTTATGTGTATATGAATGTGATATTCGTTTGATTATGATAAAGATCTCAGGAATCAGTTTATGTGTATATGAATGTGATTATGGGCTTCAGAATGTATGTCTGTTTTAAATAAGCATGACTTTATATCTAACATGATTATCCGTACTCGTCATGTGATTTGTTATAAGTTTCTGAATGCTTTGATTATGATGCGACTAGAGAATTTATGTATGTGACTTAAACATGTTTTGTTAATATATTAGCTAGTGAACCGAAACAGTTGTGATGGTAAGTATGTGATGTTCAACTGTACTTTCTGCATGATGATGATATGAATGTAATACTAATTGATTATGCCTTCAGTCTCCGCTATCAGAGTGTTGTTGCATGATGCTTATATATATTAGAGTTGCGCAGCGGTATTGTGATGCTCTAAATGTTATTCTTTGGATATTTGACTAGTGTGTGTTTAGCATGTCTAAGTATGTTGGTTACCTAGCATTCTTAACATGATGATTGGGTTGTCAGTTCCTGCATAGGCACTTAGTTATGTCAATTTGCATGAGTATAGCTCTTGTGACTCCGCATGGTAAGATGCTATCATTTGATACCCATGTAGGTTTATGCATGAGTTATAGTATGTAGTTCGGCGTGATGATATTTGTATCGTATATTGTTTTATGTCTGTATTGGTATATCCTGGACATGAGTTTCTGGTCTGTTTGTGAGTTATCGATTGAATGCCTTTATTGTGCAGCCTGATTATTGATATGCTATGAATATCCGCATTTGCCATTTGAATGTGTTATGCCTTGGCGACCATTGTGAATGGCCGTCCATATTCTTGTGTGTTCTCCCCACTAAGCGTTATCGCTTAGCACGGATTTCCTTTCCTTGCAGGTGGCAGGTTTGGTTCTGTTCGAGTCGTGCTTCTGCAAGGTCGGCCACGTAGGAGTTAGAAGTTCTGTATTTGGTTCAGCTTCTGTATTTCAGCTTTTGTAATTCTATAGTATTGTATATGTAATTATTATGTTTCGTTCTTGAGTTTTCTTTTGGGAATGTAATAGTTAGTATGTCCTTATGTTTAGTTATTCCTTTGTTTTATTATTTCGATTATGCTTCCGTTGAATGGTCATCTGTATGCCTTTGTGTATGCTTTTGCTTAGTGCCTGCGTGTGCGTGAGTTATTGCATGATCAGTCCGTGCCTGCAGGTAAGGTAAGTTTTTAATTAATCCATATTTCTGTATGCATGTTATGTATGAACGTATGCTTCGCATTGTGCATGTGTATATCTGTATATGTGAGCGTCGTGTAGCGCGTCCGTCGGCGTCCTTCCAACGGGGACAGCGATGGGGGTGTTACAGTATGTATGTATATGTATGTATGTATGTATGTATGTGTATATATATATATATAAACTAGTATAAGATAATTAATATCCACACATGCTTGCATTTATATGATTACGTATGCTATTAATACTCATAAAACATATCTGAATACCATATACAGTTGTTATATTAATACATATCAGTTTATTAATGCATCGCATTAACAATATTATATCACATGGCATTCACTTGCTCAATATAGCTTATTTATTATTAAAGCCTTGCCTACAATTCAAAAAAGTGGATAATGGGTATCACATCAGTACTTGAGAGTATAGTAATTGCATTTGTATCCTAAGATACACACTTTCGCATCAGCACCCAAGGGTAAATAAATAATCAATAAAAGATAGAATATACTGTGACGCGCCGAACCACGGGGGCCCCGAATGCCCGCTTTTAAGGAATTCAGAGAGGTTCATGAAACTTGTAAAAGATTATAAGGGCATCTATTTTGGGCAACAAGGAGGTTTCTTGGAGTCAACACCCAATAAAATATTGTGAAAGGTCATTTAGCCTTATTGAGCCTAAGACAATGCATCTATGTCTATTTTGGGCTAGCCGGAGATATTTTGGTGTCCCCATACCAATAGAATATTGGAATGGTACTCTAGTCTTATGGAGCCTAAGTGTAACAACCCAAAACAAGCCTAGTCGGAATTTGTATGTTAAGTTGGAAAATTAAGGGTAATTTGGTAATTTTGGTATGTGGATTTAATTAATAAAGCTTGAGTAAAGGAAATGATTTAGTGGAGTATGGGTTTGGTGTCAAGGATGTGGATTTTTTTAAGAGATTATAGTGTGTGAGTTGTGGTTGTTGCATTGGCATGTTAGTAAAAAAGGGGAGTCTTGGGTACAATAGGGGCATGACACCTAGCATTGGGTAGATAGAAGAGCATTAAAGAAGGGAGAGGAAAGAGGAGCAGATTTCTTGGCTTCTCCTTCACGTTTTCTTCCTCTTCTTCTTCCCTCTCTTTACTTTTCTGCTCTCTCTACTCTCTTGTGTGTGTGCTTAACGTGGATCTTCAAGATTTCAAGTTGGATTTTCTGATTTGAGCTAAGTTTTTAAAGGTAAGTGCTTGGAATTCTTAAGTTTTATCTTGGATTCTTTTTCTTTTTCTTCTTCTTCTTCTTCATAATTTCTGGTTTTTGGGTTAAGTGTTTTGGATGGTTTGTCTAAGTGTGTTCTTGGCTGGGTTTTTGTGCAAGAATCGAAGGAGCGTAGGAAGAGTAAAGGGAAAGAGAAAGTGGGATCGTGAGTGGCCCGGTTTGAAGCTACAATTTTAGGTTTGGGAGCTTTGTTGGTTGTGTTTGTTTATGAGTTGAAGTTGCTTACTCTGTCAATTGATGGTTTTACCCTAGTTCTCATTTGGATTACGTGTTTGTTTGTGTCTTTTAATCCTTGAAATCTTAAGTGTTTTGTTTGGGTAAAGGCATGTATTGATTAAGTAGTGATCATGAGTTAAATTGTTAGTGATAAAGTGATGTTTGCATGTGTATTCAAAGAACATGAGCATTTAAGAAGAATGAATTTTGGAGTTTGGTTTTGATTGAATCCATGATGAGTTATGGTTGATTATTATGTACTATATGTAACACCCCTTACCCGTACTTAGGCGATCCCATCCGATAAGGAGTAAGATGCCGTAAGAGTAAAGGTGCCACCCCACAGATACAGAATAAACATACACTCATACCTAAACATGCATACCAAAATACAGGGTAATTTAAAACTTTACAACACCATTCATAAAAATAAGCTGATCATGTATTAATATAACGAAAGCATTACATTACTGTTCTGATCAACTGAGAGATACAAAAGATAATTACAAAACCCAAGATACATGTACATAAACGGAAGCTATTACAAAACAAAAATAAGAGAGTTATATACAAAAGAATCCTCAAAATACAAAAATGAAGCCCTACACTAAGACCCTGCTGTGTTGGCTTCGATGGCGGCGACACTCCCAAGACAAACTCCTTCCGCACCTGCACGGGTAAACACACCATGCTAAGCGATAAACGCTTAGTGGGGAAACATACATATAGCATAAAGACAACCATTCACAACGGTCGTCAAGGCGAATCACATGCATACCTCGTGTACATACGTTAATCATGGCATAACGATAGCATAAACTCATGCTCACATACATAAAGCCATTCATCAGAAAGTTCATAATAATAATCATATCTTCATAACAGATTATACTTTTCACTACTGAATCCATAAAGATATAACATATGTTTTCCCACATAACAATTCATACAAAGCACCTGCTGACCCGAGGGAGTGGATAACGAGTATACAGACAGTACTTTACGGGTACGAGCCGATACGGATAGTACTTTACGGGTACGAGCCGATACGGACAGTACTTTACGGGTACGAGCCGAGAAAACTAATTTTGCATTTTAACTTTCACAAAACATTTCAAAGGGGATCTTAAACAAGATCCTTTCACATAAGGGTTCGCGAGGAACCAATCGGGGACCTGATCGGGGTCCAAACAGAACTGAGATGTAACAACCCAAATAGGGCCTGGTCGGAATTTTTGCGGTAAGTCGGCTAAGTGAGGGTATTTTCATAATTTGGGTATGAGGAAAATAGGATATTAAGGAATGATGTGTTAAAAAGGAGTTAATAAATTAATAGAAGAAGGAATAATAGTGTGTGCTTATAGTGTATAGTTGTAGGGTGTAAGTGGACATAGGGCTTTTGTTGTGTGGTTTGAGGTGCATGGTGCCTAGGATGATAGTGGATTTATAAGAAATAATATGGTGTGAGTGAGTTTTGGTGCATTGAAGATAATTGTGTAAGAAAGGCTTGGGTGTGTTTAGTGTATGGTGCCAAGAGTGGTTATGTTAAGATGGATTGATTGATTCTCTAGGATTGTGACATGTGGCTTAGAGGTTGGTGAGTAATTAATGAAAAGTAAGAGAGAGAAGGGAAGGGCAGAAATTGCCTAGCTTCCCGTGGAAGCTATCTCAATTTCTCTCTTTTCTTTCTCATTTCCCGTCCTCTCCTCTCTCTTGCTTTCATTCTTCTACTCTCATCTCTCTTCTCTTGTGTTTTCTTGAGTTTTGAGTGGGATCTTTGAAGGTTTGAGCTGGAAGTGTTGGAGGTAAGTGTTTGAGTTCGGATTGAGGTTCCTTTATTTAGTTAGCGTTCTTTGGATCTTGGTTTTGTTGTGGTTTGGGTCTGATTTGAGTGTTTGTGGCTGGGTTTTGTGCAAGTTTCGGAAGAGAGAAGGAAGAGCAAGGGCAAGGATAAAGTGGTTTCGTGAGAGGCTCGGTTTGAAGCTTCGTTTTCCAGGTATGGGAGCTGTGTTCTTGAGTGTCGATTTGGAAATGGGTTTAAATGCATGCAAGTGATTGGGAGCTATGTTGTGGATTTTGTGTTTTTCCCCTAATTTCCTCCTTGGATCAACTCTATGTTGGGATTGCATGTCATTTGTAATCTTGAGTGTTTTATGAATGCATGTTTAACTTAAGTGGTGATTTATAGTGAAGTGTTAGTGATATAGTGAAATTATTATGTGTTTTTGAGAACATGATTATGCCATGTTAAGGATTTTGAGTTAGTTGTGAGTAATTTCATGTTGAATTGATGTTTGCATATTGTGTAAATGTGTTTATGTGGCTTGAGACTGATGCGGTGATGTGCTGGAGGCGAGAGGTAAGTGCTTGAGCATGTTGTGTGCATGTATGAAGAATTGTGTGTGGTTAGTGAAGGAAAAGTGCAGAAATGGGCGAATCTGGGTTCTGTCGCGATCGCGACAGAAGGCGGACTTGGCCCTTATTCATGAAGAGCCCTCTGTCGCGATCGCGACGTTTGCCGCGAGCGCGACAGAGAGCTCGGTAGCTGAACCCTCCGCGCGGGCGTGCTGTCGAGCATGCGCGTGAGGAGGAAGGAATTGGTCTCTATCGCGATCGCGACGCTTGTCGCGAGCGCGACAGAGCTCAGTTCCGAGTATTTCTGCCGCGAGCGCTTCGTCGCGAGCAGGCCTCTTGGCGCGACCTCGCGAGGAAGTGCCCCGTGCTCTGTTGTCGCGATCGCGACAGAGGCCCTTCCTGCTTGCCCTGTTTTCTGAATGTGTTTCTTTTGTCCCACTTTGCACGGTTTCTCACTATTGCATGAAATATGTTTGTGCCTATGACTCGTGATGCCATTGTATTAGTGTTTTAGTTAGGAATATATTCAATATTAGAATCTTGAATTGAATCTTGTTTTTGATTGTGTAAGGTCGTGTGAATGAATGTGTTGTCGAGCCTGGAGTGTCAAGGTATAGGATAATTAAGCATGCTTAAGAAGGGTTAGTGTACAGCTGTTCTGTCCGCCCCGTTTGGGCGAAGCGGTCGACCTCCGAGATGGTCATCTTCCGTGTAGTGATAAAATGTTTTTGAGACTCCGGTCTCCCGCGCTACCTTCGGGTATTAAAATGTTTTTGAGGCTTCGGTCTCCTGTGCCGTGTTCCCGTATCCTCCACCATTGATTTCAGGCTATTGTGTGAACTGTCTGGTATTGATTTAGTGAAGTGTTCTGATCATAGTGTGACTCTGAATAGTGTAATGGTTTAGTGCATTGTATTATTTATCCTGAATATATATTTATATCTCTGTACTCTGATTCATAACAAATTATGTATGTTAGTGCATGTTTTCTTGTATAGTGTTCTGTTGTGTTTGTTTCTCCCCACTAAGCGTTATCGCTTAGCACGGGCTTTTATCCCGTGCAGGTAGCGTGAAGGATTTTTTGGAGTTGCTCGTGTCGCATATCTGCAGGCAGGCCACATAGGAGTCGAGTTATTTATTTTTGTCTCCTCCTGTAATTTTCTTTTGTATATGTATTATTTTGTAAAGGATTTTTAACATTTGTAACCTTTTGGGATATTGTATATAACTTTATATGTTTTTTTTATATGATGAAGTATATTTTTATTATTTGGCTATCGAATGCTTCCGCTTAGCGCATGTATGCTTCCGCTGTATGTTTCGTCGCGTCGTGAGTGAGCGTCGTGTAGCGTGCCCGCCGGCGCCCTTCGAACGGGGGCGGTGGCGGGGGTGTTACATGAGAGCTGCAGCTAAAGACTCTATTAGGGATGCCTAACTATCCACTTACTAGACTCTAGCAGGTCATGCATAAGCCATTCAATCCATTTCATAACTTCCAAAATCATCATCATATATGCACATAATCATCTCATGGTTACGCTTGCATATTATTCATAGATTACTCAGCATAAATCTCATAATTGCTAAAGAAAACTGAAGTTCAAGTCACATGCAATGAAAGAAAACTCATTTAGCATACAGGGGACTGTCGCGCTCGCGACAGAGACCCAAGTCTCTTCGCTGCGCGCGCGCGACGGATTTCGCGATCGCGAGGAGGACGGAAGGACCAGGCTCTGTCGCGCTCGCGACGTATATCGCGATCGCGACAGAGAACCATTGGTGCTGTCGCGGGCTCGCGATAGCACTTAGCTAGCATCGCGCTCTGTCGCGATCGCGACAGTTGTCGCGCTCGTGACAGTGGGTATACAAAACTTCAGCTGTCGCGGGCTCGCGACGGCGTCGCGTGCTCGTGACGGCGAAGCTCCCAACACCGCTCTCTGTCGCGATCGCGACAGCGTCGGTATTTAGAAAATCTACAGAAATTCTGCAGATTTTTCTCTTCCAATTCCTCCTCCGAACACACAAATCTCAATCAAAGGTCACTTACCTCCAATCCAGCCATCCATTGACATCAACAACCATAATACAACATTTATTAACAACAACTTCATACAATCCAATGATTTAAACATTCAATTTCAAGAATCAATCAAAAACCCAATTTATGCATCAAACCACATCAATTCCAAAATCATCATAATTAACTCATAATCTTGCAAATTCCACATTCCAAAACAAAGACCCATAGCATATACATCAAAATAAAGGACATCTAATAACCTAATTCCAAGAAACCATCAAAACACATACATGAACATATTCACATGCAAAAGCAAGAAATTCCCAAACCTTCAAAAATCCTTTTCTCCTATTGCTTAGTTCCACTTGGCGCAACCTTCTCCTTACCCTTCGATTCATGAGGAGGCTCAACTAAGCAACAAAACAACACCACACACAAACACAAAATCCAACTTCAAACCCAAACCCGAAAATAAGAAAAAGAGAAGAAGGTGAAGAATCAAATGAAGAAAATGAGAATAAATGCAGTAGATTTACCTTTAAAATGCTATGAAATGATCAATTTCCACCACTAGAGGCTTGAATCTAAGCTAGGGCACTTAAGAGAGTGCAAAGGAGGAAGAAGAAGAAGGAGAAAAAGGGAAAACGGGAATGGGTTTTCAAAAATCTGATTTTTCCCTTTTCATCTTTTTCTCTTTCCCACTTTACACATGTCAATCATCTAGTGGAGGAGATTACTCACTCACACCCTAACCTAGTGCATCACATGCACACAATGAGACACCCTAATAATGCATCCTACTCATGTGTGAGCAACACACACAAGATTCTCCCAAATAATGCATACCCTACAAAAGTGCAAATGCTCACACACAATATTGATCCACTAGTGCACATCCTACTATGGTATGCTCAACCACACATGATGCAACTCTCATGAACACACACTACAACGGTGCGCTCATGCACACACAATGTTATCCTAACTAATCCACACCATAACACCATGCATGCACCCACATGCTAGCAAAACTCTTAAAACATGCAAAATTACCAAAATGCCCTTATTATACAAAACTTATGCAGATGCACACATATACATATATGGCTCATTTAACTAGGGGGCAAACAGGGTGTGACAACTCTCCCCTACTAACAAGAATTTCGTCCTCGAAATTCTCACCTGAACTGAATAACTGCGGGTACTGCAATCTCATCGACTCCTCCAGTTCCCAAGTTGCTTCCTCAACCCCATGGTGATTCCACAAAACCTTGACCAAAGGAATTTGCTTATTCCTCAACTATCTTACTTCCCAAGCTAGGATAGCTCTAGGTTCCTCATCGTAAGAAAAGTCCGACTGCACTTGAACTTCTTGAACCAACAACACATGGGAAGGATCCGATCTATACCGACGGAGCATCGAAACGTGAAACACATCATGAAGCTTCGATAATTCCATCGGCAAAGCTAACCTGTAAGCCACTGGACCAACTCTTGCCAACACCTCATACGGACAAATAAAGTGAGGACTAAGATTTCCTTTCTTTCCAAACCTAAGCACTTTTCTCCAAGGTGACACTTTAAGAAAAACCTTGTCCCCAACTTCAAACTGCACATCTTTTCTCTTCAGATTGGCATAAGACTTCTGTCGATCCTTGGCTACTTTCAAATTCCGCTGCACAACTCCGATCTTCTCTTCTATATCTCTAACCAAATATGGCCCAATCACTGACCTCTCGGATAACTCTGTCCCACAAACAGGAGTCCTACACTGACGTCCATACAGAGCCTCATACGGTGACATACCAATGCTCGACTGAAAACTGTTGTTGTAGGCAAACTCCATCAATGATACATACTTGTCCCAACTACCCGTAAAGTCCAAAACACAAGCCCTCATCATATCCTCTAAGATCTGAATCACACGCTTGGACTGACCATCTGTCTGAGGATGAAACGCTGTACTGAACTTCAGCTTGGTACCCAAAGCTCGCTGCAATTCTTTCCAGAACTTAGATGTGAACCTTGGGTCCCTATCTGAAACTATGGACAAGGGCACTCCATGCAACCGAACTATCTCGTCCACATAAATACTAGCCAATCTATGCATCGGATAATCCATCCTAACCGGCAAAAAGTGAGCGGACTTTGTGAGTCGATCCACAACAACCCACACAGAATCATGCTTTCTCTGAGTCAATGGCAATCCGGAGACAAAATCCATAGCGATGTCATCCCATTTCCACTCAGGAACGGACAAAGGCGTAAGCAATCCAGAAGGAACCTGGTGCTCAGCCTTGACCTGCTGACAAGTCAGGCACTTGGATACAAAGTCCACTATGTCCCTCTTCATACCAGACCACCAAAAGAACTGCTTCAAATCTCGATACATCTTCACACTGCTAGAATGCAAGGTGAAAACTGAACTATGTGCCTCATCCAAAATCTGTCTTCTTAACTCTTCACTATCCGGTACACATAAATGGTTTCTAAACAGAAGAACCCCATCCTGAACCGAAAACTCTGACTGCTTGCCCAAACTAACTTCTTGCACAATCCGCTGAAGCTTCTTATCAACCTTCTGAGCATCAACTATCCGCTGTCTCAAAGTAAGCTTGACCTTTAACTGAGCTATCAAAGTCCCATCCGAACCAAACCTCCATCTAAACCGTCTCAAAAACAAGGCAGAAACTGACTTCCTACTCAAAGCATCTGCAACTACATTGGCCTTACCCGGATGGTAATCCACAATGCAATCGTAATCCTTAAACAGCTCAAGCCAACGACGTTGCCTCATATTCAGTTCCTTCTGAGTCAGAAAATATTTCAAACTCTTGTGGTCCGTAAAGATCCTGCATTTCTCCCCGTAGAGATAATGACGCCAAATCTTCAAAGCAAAGACAACCGCTGCTAACTCAAGATCATGCGTTGGATAGTTCCTCTCGTGCGGCTTCAACTGTTGAGAAGCATAAGCCACAACCTTGCCTTCCTGCATCAGAACACATCCCAAACCAACACCTGAAGCGTCACTATACATAACAAACTCCTTACCCAAGGTGGGTTGAGTTAGTATAGGAGCTTCAACTAACAACTGCTTAAACCTCTCAAAGCAGGCTTGACACTTATCCGACCATTCGAACTTAACTCCTTTCCTCAATAACCGAGTCATCGGAGCAGCAATCACTGAGAAACCTTTCACAAACCGATGGTAGTAACCCGCCAGACCGAGAAAACTCCTCACTTCCTGAACATTTCTAGGCGCTTTCCAATCCACTATCGCCTCAATCTTAGCTGGATCCACTTGGATACCCTTAGCCAAAACTATATGGCCCAAAAATGACACTTCTCGAAGCCAAAAATCACACTTACTCAACTTAGCAAACAACCGATACTCTCTTAAAACTTGCAAAACTAACCGAATATGCTCTTCATGCTCGGTCTCATTCCTGGAATACACCAAAATGTCATCTATAAACACCACTACAAATCGGTCTAAGTATGGCCTAAACACTCTATTCATCAAATCCATGAATGCTGCTGGAGCATTAGTCAAACCAAACGGCATAACAAGGAACCCATAGTGGCCATACCGAGTCCGAAATGCAGTCTTAACCACATCCTCATCCTTAACACGAAGCTGATAATACCCAGACCGAAGATCTATCTTGGAAAACACACCTGCACCCCGAAGCTGATCAAACAAATCTTCCACTCTGGGCAACGGATACTTATTCTTCACTGTGACCTTATTGATCTACCTGTAGTCGATACACATCCTCAAGGACCCATCCTTCTTCTTAACAAATAGAACTGGAGCTCCCCAAGGAGATATGTTGGGTCGAATGAACCCCTTATCCAATAGCTCTTGTAGTTGAGTTTTAAGTTCTCTCAACTCCACAGGAGCCATCCGATAAGGTGCTTTCGATACCGGTGTGGTACCCGGCATAATCTCTATGGCTAGCTCAACTTCCCTTTTCGGAGGCAAACCCGGCAAGACACTTGGAAAAACATCACTAAATTCTCGGACAACAGGGATGTCCTCAATCCTAACTTGATCCCTCTTGGAATCCAAAACCACTACCAGAAAAGCCTTACAACCTTTTCTCAAAAACCTCTTAGCTTGAATTGCAGAAATCACATTATTCATAGAACTCGCACCCAAACCTCTAACAAACACTGGAGCTCGGTTCCTAACCCGAAGCACGAAAGTCTTCCTATGATAATCAACCACAGCTCTATGCTTGCTCAACCAATCCATACCCAAAATCAAATCATACTCTCTGAAGGGCAACTCTATCAAATCCACAGGGAACTCAACACCTTTAACCATCAACGGACAATTCCTATAAACTCTACTCACACTGACACTATGCCCTAATGGATTGGTGACACATATCTCATAGTCTAACTGTTCTACCACATGCAACTTATCAACAATCTTATGCGTTCACAAATATGAGTGTGTGGAACCAGGATCTATTAGAGCATATAATTCAGTGTCATGGAGTAGGAACTTACCGACAATCACATCAGGGGCATCCTGCTCCTCTCTGGCTCTAACTGCATACGCTCTAGCGGCCATTGGGGAAGGACGCTCAACTGTCTCAGAAATAGCTCCTTCTCTAGGTCGACCACCTCGATCTCTACCTCTACCTCTTCCTCTTGTAGCCTGAGAAGCATTCGATCCAACTCTGCTAGTTCCTCCCTGAGGACCCGAGTCTTCACCCATCTGAGGACAAATAGCCACACGGTGCTCAGTGCTCCCACACCTAAAGCACCCACCAGTGAGCCACCTACACTCACCCTGGTGAGCCTTACCACAATTCTCACAAACTGGTATAGCATCAGACCGACCACCTCTACCAGATCCAAATACTGCAGCTGAACCTTGCCTTCTTCCTTTGGTAGCCGAACCAGCTGATTGTTCATCTTGCGGGTTCCTAGATCTCTTACCCGAAGATGAGGAAAAAGCACCCCTAGCAGAACTCCTTCGCTGAGCTCTCTCTCTAATCAAAGATTCTGTCTTCTCTGCCCTCACGGCAACCTCAGCAATCTGATAATAATTTACCCCTGGCATACACATCAAATAAATCAGAGCAATCTTCAAAGAATCATTCAACCCGGCTTCAAAGTGCTTGCATCTGAAATCATCTGTCATAACCCCACGCGGAGCATAACGAGACAACCGGTTAAACTCCTTCTCATAATCTGCAACTGACAAGGCCCTTTGCCTCAAACTCAGAAACTGCGCCCATCTTGCGTCCTTATAT
The DNA here is from genome assembly GCA_947683425.1 of Excoecaria cochinchinensis. NCBI lineage: Eukaryota > Viridiplantae > Streptophyta > Magnoliopsida > Malpighiales > Euphorbiaceae > Excoecaria > Excoecaria cochinchinensis. The sequence continues at coordinate 3,602,465 of CANTUQ010000129.1, forward strand.
GCCTGAGTCACATACTTCTTAGTGAACTCCTCACTGAAGAAGTCCCAAGTAACAGGATCAGGCATCTGAGGTTGCCTACTCACCAACTCCCACCATTCATATACTGGACCTTGAAGCAAAGCTACAGCACACTCAACTTGCTGATCAAGAGGACACCTAACTTCCCTTAAAGCTCTCTTAACTTTATCAAGCCACTTCTCAGCTAACTCAGATTCATCAAGTCCAGTCCCATAGAAATCCTCAACACCGGCTCTTCTCAGACTCACTATCGGAGCTTTCGGGGTAGTCACCCTTTCCAAAACCCAAGCCATGTCCTGATGCAATCTGAACATCGCCTCGAAAGGCATGGCAGCGGTCTCGGGTTGGACCCTAGCACGATGAGCCGACACCAAAACAGAGACAGACGGATCTACCGCTGGAGGGTTCACACTTTCAGCGGACTCCTCGAGCGCACCATGAGCAGAATCAGAATCCATCTAACAAATAAGAGGACAACCGCATCAGCCAACACAGCCATAGACATAGACATATGTACACATAGCATCCTATAAACAATCACCCAAAAACGCCTAAACCGGAGCTCTGATACCACAACTTGTAACACCCCTTACCCGTACTTAGGCGATCCCATCCGATAAGGAGTAAGATGCCGTAAGAGTAAAGGTGCCACCCCACAGATACAGAATAAACATACACTCATACCTAAACATGCATACCGAAATACAGGGTAATTTAAAACTTTACAACACTATTCATAAAAATAAGCTGATCGTGCATTAATATAACGAAAGCATTATATTACTGTTCTAATCAACTGAGAGATACAAAAGATAATTACAAAACCCAAGATACATGTACATAAGCGGAAGCTATTACAAAACCAAAATAAGAGAGTTCTATACAAAAGAATCCTCAAAATATAAAAATGAAGCCCTACACTAAGACCCTGCTGTGTTGGCTTCGATGGCGGCGACACTCCCAAAACAAACTCCTTCCGCACCTGCACGGGTAAACACACCGTGCTAAGCGATAAATCCTTAGTGGGGAAACATACATATAGCATAAAGACAACCATTCACAACGGTCGTCAAGGCGAATCACATGCGTAACTCGTGTACATACGTTAATCATAGCATAACGATAGCATATACTCATGCTCACATACATAAAGCCATTCATCAGAAAGTTCATAATAATAATCATATCTTCATAACAGATTATACTTTTCACTACTGAATCCATAAAGATATAACATATGTTTTCCCATATAACAATTCATACAAAGCACCTGCTGACCCGAGGGAGTGGATAACGAGTATACGGACAGTACTTTACGGGTACGAACCGATACGGACAGTACTTTACGGGTACGAGCCGAGAAAACTAATTTTGCTTTTTAACTTTCACAAAACATTTCAAAGGGGATCTTAAACAAGATCCTTTCACATAAGGGTTCGCGAGGAACCAATCGGGGACCTGATCGGGGTCCAAACAGAACTGAGGGCTGCAGCTAAAGACTCTATTAGGCATGCCTAACTATCCACTTACTGGACTCTAGCAGGTCATGCATAAGCCATTCAATCCATTTCATAACTTCCAAAATCATCATCATATATGCACATAATCATCTCATGGTTACGCTTGCATATTATTCATAGATTACTCAGCATAAATCTCATAATTGCTAAAGAAAACTGAAGTTCAAGTCACATGCAATGAAAGAAAACTCATTTAGCATACAGGGGACTGTCGTGCTCGCGACGTCGGTCGCGCTCGCGATAGAGACCTAAGACTCTTCACTGCGTGCGCGAGACGGATTTCGCGATCGCGAGGAGGACGGAAGGACCAGGCTCTGTCGCGCTCACGACGTATATTGCGATCGCGACAGAGAACCATTGGTGTTGTCGCGGGCTCGCGACGAATCACGTGCTCACGATAGCACTTAGCTAGCATCGCGCTCGCGACAGAGGGTATACAACACTTCGTCTGTCGCGGGCTCGCGACGGCGTCGCGTGCTCGTGACAGCGAAGCTCCCAACACCGCTCTCTGTCTCGATCGTGAATGTCATCGGGATTTCAAAATTCTGCAGAAATTATACAGATTTTCCTCTTCCAATTCCTCCTCCCAACACACAAATCTCAATCAAAGGTCACTTACCTCCAATCCAGCCATCCATTGACATCAACAACCATAATACAACATTTATTAACAACAACTTCATACAATCCAATGATTTAAACATTCAATTTCAAGAATCAATCAAAAACCCAATTTATGCATCAAACCACATCAATTCCAAAATCATCATAATTAACTCATAATCTTGCAAATTCCACATTCCAAAACAAAGACCCATAGCATATACATTAAAATAATGGACATCTAATAACCTAATTCCAAGAAACCATCAAAACACATACATGAACATATTCACATGCAAAAGCAAGAAATTCCCAACCATTTAAAAATCCTTTGCTCCTATTGCTTAGTTCCACTTGGCCCAACCTTCTCCTTACCCTTCGGTTCACGAGGAGGCTCAACTAAGCAACAAAACAACACAACACACAAACACAAAATCCAACTTCAAACCCAAACCCGAAAATAAGAAAAAGAGAAGAAGGTGAAGAATCAAATGAAGAAAATGAGAATAAATGCAGTAAATTTACCTTTAAAATGCTATGAAATGATCAATTTCCACCACTAGAGGCTTGAATCTAAGCTAGGGCACTTAAGAGAGTGCAAAGGAGGAAGAAGAAGAAGGAGAAAAAGGGAAAACGGGAATGGGTTTTCAAAAATATGATTTTTCCCTTTTCATCTTTTTCTCTTTCCCACTTTACACATGTCAATCATCTAGTGGAGGAGATTACTCACACACACCCTAACCTAGTGCATCACATGCACACAATGGGACACCCTAATAATGCATCCTACTCATGTGTGAGCAACACACACAAGATTCTCCCAAATAATGCATACCCTACAAAAGTGCAAATGCTCACACACAATATTGATCCACTAGTGCACATCCTACTATGGTATGCTCAACCACACATGATGCAACTCTCATGAACACACACTACAACGGTGCGCTCATGCACACACAATTCTATCCCAACTAATCCACACCATAACACCATGCATGCACCCACATGCTAGCAAAACTCTTAAAACATGCAAAATTACCAAAATACCCTTATTATACAAAACTTATGCAGATGCACATATATACATATATGGTTCATTCAACTAGGGGGCAAACGGGGTGTGACAATATATGTTTCTTTGGTTTTGGGAATGTTCTGGAGGTGGAATTGGGCTTTGAGGTAAGAATTTTTGCATGTTTATGTGATGGGTGTTTGAGTGATTTTGTTGAGCAGAGTGTTGGGGCATTTCTGGGTTGGGAAAAATTGTTTCCATCGCGAGCGCGACTTTGTCATGATCGCGATAGAAGCAATTTCTCCTGCTTATCGAGTTTTTTTGCGTGTTTGAGAGAGGGGGTGTCCGACTCGTGCTATTCAGCACAACTCGGAGGGCTAATTTTGCTGAGCACGAGTCGTGCTCAGCTGAGGAAGTGCACACTTGTGCACAAGGAGCACGAGACGTGCCCCTTGAGCACGAGTCGTGCTTGAGGAGCACGAGTCGTGCTCCTCCCCTCTATCTTCCTGCAGTGTCTTCTCCTCTGTCGCGAGCGCGACTCCCAGTCGCGATCGCGACAGTAGGACTCCTCTTTTTCCCTGTTTTAATTCTGGATTGTACGTTGAGGATGTGCATCGATTATAGGCAAATTTATAAGGTTATGATGAAGAATAAGCATACTTTGCCAAGGGTTGAAGATTTGTTTGACCAGCTGTAGACACCGGGTCCTGAGGTAGCTCAGATCGGAGTTACCCAATGATGATAAGATGCCTGTTCGCAGGCAAAAAGGTTAAAAGTGATTATTTACTTGTCAAATTTGCATTTTAGAGTAAAAAATAAAAATAATGAAAAATATTTTGAAAATTAGATTTGAAAAATGGGGTTTAGAAATTATTGTATTTTTTAGTCAAATTTTAAAAAAAATTAATATTTTTTCGCGAATGTCGACGAGCGGCGCCCCGCACAAGCGACGCGCAGGGCGTCGCCCGCGCGAGAGACGCCCAGCGTGCATCCGCGTGCTGCTCCGCACACGATAGGCAAGCGCCGTCGGGCGTCGATCGCCCTTTTCCGCCGTAGGTGCCCAAAATTCACCGCAAATCGCCCGAAATCAGTTTTTTTTTCCGGATTTTAGGCCTAAAATTTGATTTCTTATCACTTTTTTTTTTCAGGTTTTTAGTGATTTTTCCATTTTTAAAATTCAAAATAATTAATATCTATTTTAATTTAGTTTTTCACTTAATTAATTTTATTTTCTATTTTTCTTCATATAAAAAGAAAAAGATGGAAAGAGAATGGGAGAGGGAATTTTTAAGGTTTTTTCTTCATCTTTTCTCTTCTTCTTCCTCTCAAAATTCTCTCTAACTTTGATTAAATTTTTTTCCAACAAAAAAAATAAAAATAGTTGAATTCTTAATCTTTTTCCAATGGAATTTATTCTAATACATGTTTTTAGAAGGGATTTTATTGATGGGAATTGATTTTGAGACAAACCAAGAAATTATTTGCTCTCAAAATTAATTTTTAACCCTTTGTTTGTTTTTAATTAAATATTTTTTTCCAGGTTTGTTTTATTATTTTGAATCCCTTTTTGATGAACAATGGATTTTGAGGCAAACAAAATAATTGTTTATTCCTAAAATCTAATTTTCATTTAATTTTCTAAAAAAGATGTTTTTTCCATAAGTGATTTTTTCCTTGAGATGAACAAAATAATTGTTTGTTCTCGAGAACTTTTTTGGATTAATCAATAAAAATCATTCTTTAGGCAAAGAAATTAATTCTTTGTTCTTAAAGAATTGTCGATTTTCCTTTTATCATTTTTCAAACATATTTTTCCTTGGAATAAAATTCCAACATTTTTGTTATTCAATTTTAATTATTCTTGCAAATCAAGAACAAGGAAATCAATCATCATTTTTACCTTCATCGAATCCGAAACTCCGAGGGTAAACATTATGGGCTCGATCTTTTAATTTTTTATTATTTTGTTCATATTAAATTAATTAACATGTATATTTTTACTATTTTCATTTATTTACTTATTCTATTATTTTATATTCGCTTTATTTAATATGTTTATGTATTATTTTTGCTTTGATATCTCATTATTTTTAACATGTAATTAATTTAGTTTGCTTTGATTTCTCATTATTTTTAACATGTAATTAATTTATTTTGCTTCGATTCCTTATTATTTTTAACATGTAATTAATTAATTCATTTTGATTGATTTTTTGCCATGTAAATATTTTATGTTAATTATGATAACATGTAAATAGCTAATTTTATCAAATCAATTTTGTATTTTTAGTTCTATCACGCTATGTTGCTAATTTAATTAATTTATTTTGTCCACGCACACACATTATTCCATTCATTCTCACACTCATATGTTTTTATTTACTTGATTTATTTTCTTGATTTGCTTAATTAGTATATTTGTTAGTTTTATTTATTTAATTTAATTTGATTGATCAATTTTATTTTATTGTATTTTTTTCAATTTGACTTAATTACTAACCTTAATTTTTCTTTTTCTTTTTGGTTATAACACTTGTCTTTTTTATTTGAGTATTGTCCATGGACGAAGATGCGAGATCGAAGGATTAGGAATCTCACTTGGGTTTGCATATTTAAATTCTGCATTTTTCTTTATTTTGATTTATTTGTCGTATTTGTGCATTTTTTGTAAAATTATTTATTTTTATGCACGTTTAAAGAGAAAATCACTAAAAATATTTTTATTAATTAATTTGAAATCTTTCCTGCTAAAAATGGGACCAATGTGCCAATTTTCTCCATCCAAAATAAAAATTGTCACATCAAAATTGTTTTATAATAAATATGCATGCGAGGACCAATGTCCTTACCCTTAATGTATATCCCGTTTTATGCATGCTTTGTATTTTATTTACAATGGGGGTTGTATTCCGCCCCTAGTTTTATTGTAATTTATTTTCATGCACTTTACTTTAATTATGCTTTATTTATTTACTGCTTTCCCTTGAATGGACATTTTGCGCTTTAATTTCACTGCATTAAAATGGAATGAGAAATGGGATGAAACGATAAATTAAAAACTCAACTATAAAGATGACCAAGGTATGAATAAATGGGAAGTCCCGAACCTACTCTAGTTTTTGGGCTCAACGAGGCGAGAGGGCCATCTCAATGTTCTATTAGAATGGGGCCTCCAAGACACCTCTTGTGTCCCGTAAAAGGCTCAAAATTGCACAGTCCCAGGGGCCATAAGTTGAGAGGGCCATCCTAATGTTCTATTAGGGTGGATGCCTCCAAGATACCTCTGGTTTGCCCAAGCGTGAGGCTAGAGGACCATCCTATCATTAGGGTGGAAGCCTCCAAGACACCTCCGGCTTGCCTATAATGGACATAGCAGCGCTGTATTAGGCTCACTGAGGCTAGATGACCTTTCCCATTGTTTTATTGGGTGGCGACTCCATAAAACCTCCTTGTTGCCCAAAATGGACGCATTTGTAATTTCTTCCAAGTTTTTATGAACCTCCTCCCGACTGCCCTGAAAGCGGGCGGTTCGGGGCGGCCCAGGGTTTGACACGCATCATAGTGGCGACTCCACTAGGGATAATACTCGAGACTTCGCTTCGAAAATTCCTTACTTAAAGTTTACAATTGAGTTTTAATTTAAAAATTTCATCCTTTTCTCAAAACTGCATTGCATCTCATTAGAGCCTTAGATCTATGCTAGTTTGGTCCCTCTTTTAGCCCCGGTGTGTTCCCGAAGCACAACCCTACGTTCACTCAATGTAGGGAAGTGTTAAGGATAATCACCAGCCCAGGCCTCGTACCATCATGATATATCAAATGGAGACCCAATCGGTTGTTACACTCGTGATGAGTTAGGCCCGTTGGCAGGGACCATGCTTGGTTCACCCTAACGTAACATTACCTTTGACCAAAACTCATGTAATGGAAATTGTTACTTCCCCTGAGTAGTATGAACCGTAATACTATGCTTCCTGTATGGATCATAATGTATTGGACAAATCCAGATAATTTGATTGGTCACCTAATCAAAGGCTTTCATGCCCCAATAGGCCCAGGTCAACTTATTCGGACTGCCTAAATACATAACGATCATAACCCATGTGCCTGCACATTAGTTAGGAGAGGTTATGCTGCCGGTTTTCCACCGTGCACCATACGTGTCCATTGGGCCCCCTGTTGACCCATGGGCCAATCCCACCTAGGAAAGAGACTATGACCTCGTGTGCGGAAGTAATAAGGTTGGAAGGACCTATGTGCTTGCATGTGATTTGTGGATGTTGCATAGCACGACCATGCATTGCATTTCAAATCATTCATCATCCTAACAGAGGTGTTTTGCAGCCATCATAGATTCATCTAGGTGGTTTAGGGATTCCAGCAGAAGGCTGACCAGAAAACTTATCTTCGAGTTGCCAAGAAGGGTATCAGTTTGGGGTTCAGATTCACTTTCAAAGGGCAGTGAGACTTTACCTTTAGACTTTTGGATAGAGTTTAGAATGGCTGATCTTTCAAGAGAGACAGAGGGGATCCGTGCTATGATCGCCAAGGAAGTAAGTAGGAGATTGGAGGAATTTGAGAATAGGATGATGGCCATAATGAGGGATATGATTACTACAACGACCCAACCGCTGGGAAGCCACTAACTCCTCCTACAGTACGACCAGAGAAATCAGACCCAGTTATAAAGGATCCTTTGCTGATTGTACTCCCATAAGTGCTGAGCCTAGGGGTGCACCCAAACCTAAAAAGGTTGTACAACTTGGTGACGGTTTCCTTGATGAAGACCTAGAGAACTCAACCCCAGTGAAGGGTGAAATGCCTCAAGTTGAGGAAGCAATATGGAAGAGGATAGAAGGGAGGTTTAAAAAGTTCGAGGCCCGAACGACGGCTATCATGGAGAATTTAGTTGCCGCCGTAGCGCCACCTACCGGGCAGCAATATATCGCTCCTACCATATCCCTAAAAGAGTATGAGCCAACTAAAGAAGCATGCATACCACCTACTGAGTCTAGAGTATGTCCACTCAATTCCTATTTTCTACTATTTACTCACTCTTCATTTCTCTCATTTTCAATAACATAGCAATTGGCAATAGCAGAGAAAAACTAAGCAAAAGCTGCAACAATCAAAATCCAAGAAATTATAAATTACCTATTTTACTAGACTGTCCAAAATTATAAGTTCCTCTACCAATAATTCCATCTCTATCTCTATCACTCAAGTTACCTGTGTCCGAGGTTGGAGAAACATAGTCAGAACGTTCCCAAAAGGGCATCTGAGAGAGAAAAGTTTACGACTGTACAGATGATACAATGCCAGAATATTGCCAGTGGCCATTAGTTTTGATGCCAGTGAATCACATAGTAGACTCCATTCCTCATTTTGTGCAAACTGGCTATCCATCATGATAAAAATGTCACATACATTGTACAGATGATACAATGCATATTTATCTTTACAAAAATAAAAAACAAATATGCTAATTTATTTCCTCATGTTTTCCCCTTTGCAAAGTTGCAAGAGATTTGTGCCACTGCTAATTGCAGCATAGGTTAAACTTATGGCACTCAAGCAACACATACATGTCCTCAAAAAAGTAAAGCATTCAAAGTAAACGAAATAGAGTTAGAAAGTATAGCAAATTTCTTTAGTATTTATGCAACTTAATGCAAATACAAGTTCACTCATTTTTATCTACAATATTCAATTATCTCTTTGCAATTTTAAATAAAAAAGATAACAAATGGAGCAAGAAACAAGAACAATCAACAAAAAGACCAGAAACAGCTCAAACTTCAACCTAAGACGTAATAAAGCAAAGGGATGTCATGTATTTAAAACCAACATAACAGCTCAAAAACTTACTGTGCCATCTTCTTCAAACATAACCTTTAAGAAGCCCCATGTTTCTCGGTCATCTCTGATCTGTCATAACAAATTTACCAGACAGACCCTGCAATAGATCAATTTGCTTGAGCAGACAAGTGTGAAATAATAAACAATTTCACATCTTTAAGGACCTAAATTCAATTGCAGAAACAAAGACATACTCTGACTCTTGAGATTTTTTCTCACATAATTCTTTCAGAGATGATTTCTCCCCATTTTGTATGGCAGCTTCAAATTCAGATGATCGACTCACCAAACTCTGTTCTATAACCAAGTTATGCAAAAGGACCTGACAGAAAATAGCAAAGGTTAGGTCAATCAGAAAGTTCAAAAATTGGGAGAAAGAACCAGTCTCGCAAAATAAAACACACCTCTGCTCGTCGCCGGCGATTGAGGACCACCCATGATTACTGGAAGATTTGCCTGCCCTCCAGGAGTCCCTTCATGAAATTTCCGTCGTCGTTCGCCTCAGAAACTGGCCGAAAAACGCAGAAAAAGCTCGCCATTTTCCTCCCGCTCTCCTGGAACGGCGACGTCGCGACGGGGAATAAGACGCCTATATCGGCGTTGCGAGGAGCCAGTTGCTCGCCGTCGACCGTCGCCAGCCTCCTCGCCCCTTCCGCCGTGCTCCGCCGTCTCTCTCTCTCCCACTTTCTCTCTCTCTTTCTCTTCCTCGGTCTCTTTCCCGTTCTGTCTCCCTTCTGTGACTTTCCCTCTCTTTTCTTTTTCTACTTCTCATAATTCCCACCATTAACCACCGGATTTTTATTATTTTAACGACCGAATTTAATCCCTTTGCTATATAATAATAAAATTTAAGAACTAACGGCCGGATTAATTTCGCTTCGTTATTTGTATATTTTAACGACCGGATTTTTATTGCTTTAACGACCGGATTTAATTCCCTTGTTATATAACAATAAAATTTAAGAACTAATGACCGGATTAATTTTCCTTCATTATTTGTATATTTTAACGACCAGATTTTTATCCCTTCATTAAATTTTGGTCGTTAAAAGTCAATTTTCTTGTAGTGCCACTGATTCTTGCGGAGACTATTCAAGGTCTTTATTTTATCAGTGCTAGATCCTCGTCTTCCTCTCTGGGAGCCCCTTATTACTCCAAGTAAGTCATTTTTTTAAAAGGCAGTGTGTCCCTTGTGGATTTTCACATTAGCTTTTCTTAGCGGGAAGTGCGTCCTTTTTAGATTTTCACACGACCCTATGCCTTACTTTTGCCTGGGGTGAACCCAACTCACTCCAGCGGTTTTTATTTTATTTTTTCTTTCCTTTTACATTTTTCTTTCTTTCTTTTCAGATATGGTTATCAGAGAAGTTGAAATTGTTGTCAGAACCACCTCCCAGGGTTATTAGTCAATATTCTCTGAGGCATTTCCTTCCTCGTCAGCGATTGTACTCATTCATAACTTTGGATTAGGGCATCACCACATTTGGCGAGGTAACAGACGAGGACGTTAGCTTTATGAATGCTTGGCTTCCCCTATCTGCTGCTATAGTTGATGGCACTTCAGGATATATCCCCCTATGTGGGCTTTTGAAGCTACTTTTTACATCACAACTTGATGTGCTCGATAACTCAGGATGACTCAAGATGTGGTGAGAGTCCCTCTATCTTTTCGAGGTGGAGTTCTGTCTGTAGCTTTTGCTTCTCCATATTATAATCTTTGGGTTAAACTACCAGTGAAGTCATACCCTCTTTTGGAAATCATTCTATCGCTTCTACTAGCACAAATAAGAGATGAGTACTTAGCCCTGCAGTTGATAATAGGACTTGTCGACTTAGACACCTGGCCGGCGAGAGTATTGATAGGGTCTAGTTCAGATTTGTATGCATTTTGAGCAATATTTTTCTTTTTAGAACGGAATTAGAAAATAATATAAATGAATGAATTCAATTTTATTTCATTTCACAAAGTTGTGGGAAATCATATTGATATATCCGATTCTTTTTTATGACACTACACATTGGAGGCCGTAGGGTGTACCTCCCCATGATGTCTTTTCCAAGCTCAAGTATCCCGTATCCATTATAAGTCAATAGAACCCTTTTGGTCCTCTTTGAAAGTCAAGAAGAATGGTAAAGTGAGTGTATGTGTAGGTCAACAAGATTCGAACAAAGCTTGCCCCCAGGATGACCTTCTTTTGCCTTTCATATCAGCAGTTTCGGCCAGATCTACATATTGATTATTTTTCCTCCCTTTCCTCCTCTTTTTATCTTTCATTTTTTTCCTTTTTTTCCCTTTTTTTATTTTATTTTGATTTTTTCTCTTTTTTTGTTTTGTGGATAAGCTTCGTTCAAATCCTTGATAACCTAGACATGCATGCACTCCTCCTCTTCTCAATATCAGGACAACCTTGACCAATAAAGTCGAGCATTGTGCTTCCACAAGAAAATTTGGTTCTACTTTTGCTTATGAATCTCTTCCTTTAACCTTTTATGCCCCTATAGACATCGGATCCCGAGGTGGTCCAAGATCCGAATTACTCGATGATGAAAATGATACTTGCTACAAGTAAAGGTATCAAGAGTGATGTCTTCCTTATCGAAAACTCCCTTTGTTCCTCTGAAAAACTTCGATTTAAAAATTCGCATCGTTATTTTTATTTTTATTTCTTTTCACTTTTATTTTTATTTTTATTTTTATTTTTATTTTTATTTTATTTTATTTTAGATTTTATTTTATATTTTGTTAGGGTGCCGCGCGGGCGGGTCTCGTCTCGCCCCTCCGTACGCGGCCATCTTGGCCTTTTCTCTGCGCGATTGTTTTCCTGCGTTTTTTGGTCATTTTTCAGTTCATTTTTTCTGGTGTCTTTCATGTTTTTGTGTAATTTTTGATAAACTAAAAATGAAAGCACCTTTTGTTCTCTTCCCATTTTTGGCCAAGACAGGAAATTAAAGGAAAACCTTATTTTCATTTTTGGGAGAGCTGCATTTTTTACAAAGAAAGAGAAAGGGTTTTTTCTCTTAAAGCAATGAGGCAGCCGAGAGTTTTCAAGGAAAAATTCCAAAAGGTTTTCAAAACTGATTTTTTATTTTCTTCTTTTCCTCTCTAAAATCTTTTCACTCTTAATTTTGTTTGAGCAAGGAAAATTAATTTCCTTTGCTTGATCTTTACATCGAAATTATTTTCCCAAGTTTTTTATTTGTTTAAAACTTAAATTTTATCAAACTTTTGTGCGTTTATCACTGTAAAATTTGACAAGGAGGACAGATCAAGGCATCCTATTTTTCAATCTATAAATTTTGAGGGTAAACACTTTGCATCCGTTCTTATTTATGTTATTTACCATTTATTGTTGTTAATATCATTATTTTTTTATTGTTTTCATAGTTATCATTCTCATCATCTACCCATAACATCTTGTTATTGTTTGCCATTGTTGTTATATCATAAATGTCTTTTTTTATTTTGATCTTCCCTGTAGGTTTTCATTATCATTATATATTTGTCATGGTTATTGCTTGATTGTTGATATCCTGTTGCCATCCCCACTATTTCTATTCTTATTCTTATTCTTATTCTTATTCTTATTCTTCTTCTTCTTCTTCTTCTTCTTCTTCTTCTTCTTCTTCTTCTTATTATTATTATTATTATTATTATTATTATTATTATTATTATTATTATTATTATTATTATTATTATTATTATTATTATTATTATTATTATTATTATTATTATTATTATTATTATTATTATTATTATTATTATGCTCCTGTTGCCTTCATCTTCATCATTATTATTGTATTTTGTTATTATTATCTTATATTAACACTATTATTATTATTATTATTACTATTATTATTATTATTATTATTATTATTATTATTATTATTATTATTTATTATTATTATTGTGTGTTCTACACCACTATTATTATTATCACCATTTTATATTGTTATCATTTTATTATGTTGTTGCTATTATTGTTCGATGTTTATTCACTGTTGACATCATCATCATCATTATTATTATTATTATTATTATTATTATTATTATTATTATTATTATTATTATTATTATTATTATTATTATTATTATTATTATTATTATTATGATTGCTGGCAACATGGTCATTGTTATTATTATCATTATCATTATTTATTATTGTGCCCGATTATCATTTTGTCTTTACTTGATTAATTTTCAAAGTCGTTACTAATATTTTTGATGTTGCTTTTCTGTCTGAGATTTAATTTGAGTCACGTCGTTCCGGTGACCTCCCGGATGGGTCACCACGTGTAGGAGACCGCGTCGATTCGTGAGACCCTTCTTATTCCCCTCTCCTTGTGTTGTGCTTATTTGTAAAATAAATATTTTATTTATGCACGCGTGAGATAAAAAATCACAAAAATATTTTTATAATTTAGTTGGGTTTTCACTAATAAAATTTGGACCAATGTCCTGCGTTTTAGTCAAGAAATGTAAAACATCACAATAAAACGAAGAGTTTCTTTTTTTCTCCAAAATGGAATCACTCATCCCGATTTTCAACCCAACAATCAAACAACTATTCGACCCCTTTTCAAATAAGCACGAAGGAACCAAAGTTCCTAAACCTTCAAACAAGTGCGAAGGAACCAATGTTCCTAAACCAAATAAATGTCCTGATTTATGTATGTTTTTCTTATGGTTGATTTTTTTTTATTCTTTAAATTTATGTATTTCCTTTTGGGCCCTTGTAATTGATTTTGGGGCAGTATGATTTATTTAGGGATTGTATTCCGTCCCATTTTTCCCTTTTTATCTTCTTCTATTTGGGGGTTGTATTCCACCCCTATCTTCCATGTAATTGCATGCTTGCGTGTTTATTCACTTTGCTTTATCGCTTTATTTACAACTTTTCTTTATAGCTTTCCTTTACTACTTTTTGAATACTTGTGATGTGCCTTCATTTAAATACATAAATCGTGTGAGATATGAGGTATAATTTTAGGTAGTTTAAAAACTCACTTACAATTAGCCAAAGCATAAATAATAGTGAAGTTCTAAACATCAATCTATGGTCTAGACCAATAAGAGGTTAGAGACCTTTCCCAATTTCTTATAAATTGGGTGGCGACTCCAAAATACCTCAAAGGTGCCCAAAGGTGCCATGGGGCTAGATGTTCCTTTCCAATGTTCTATTGGGAAGGAAGTATCCAAGATGTCTCATGGCGCCTATGATCAAAAAGACGCGAACCAATCCCTCGAATCCTAAAAGTGGGTTCAAAGAGGGCCTTTGCTAGGTTCGGTGCGTGTCACAACCCCTTCTGGCTTGAGTCTTCTGAGTTTCTGCTTGACCAAGTATGTTCTGTCGGCCTACCTTCATAGGTCCAGGCAAAGACTTTTTTATTTTTTTGTATTCTCTCAAATTTTCTCGCTCTTCAGGAGTTATATCAGATGCCATCAAGATTTCTTTCGGATTTTTTGAGGTTTTAAGATTAAATGGAGTAGCATCAATTGAGTTAATGTCAAATATGAATGAATTATGATCATGATCATGCACAATGAAATCATCAGAAATATTACACAAGTAAGGGAAATTGTATACTTTATTAATAAAACCATAAATGTCATTAACATTATTGAAAAGTTTGGGATTAAAAAGAAAATTTAAGCTATCATCTTTTCCTCTCTTTGCCGATGCAGATGTTGTTACCGATGGTCTACTTTTGCCCTCAGGTCCAATCCTTCCTTCCTTTCATCTCCTCATTAATGAGGTCTTGAACCCGCTTCCTCGATGTTCGGCAGTCATCAATGTCATGCCCGGTCTGTTGATGGTAGGCGCAATACTGATTCGCTCAATGACCTGGACGCCCTTGGCTTTTGGCAAGTTTAGCTGGATTCGACTTAACAAAATAAGTGAACTATTTAGATAAACACTTTTCTAAGATGGTACAGTCGCTCCCCTAGCTGGACCCTTTCTGTCCCCGAAACTTATTCTACTACTATCACTATGATTTGAGCGTCCCTCATTTCCACCTTCAATGGCTATGGGTGGCTCAAGATCCCAAACTTGGCCCCTCAAAAATTGACAATCATCAATCAGGTCTTTGGTATACTGATGGTGATCTATTAGCCCCTGATCCACAGTTGGCTTACCCGACCACATTTGTGGGTTCTTCTCTAACACCTGAGGGAAAGATTCACTTAAGTCAAAGCGATATTTTTGGGCTATTCTAGCCACCGATAATTTTTCCACCTTCCGAATGCTAATGCAACTATTACATTTACATAAACCATTTTTTGCCCCTGAGTCCACGGCAACAAAAGTGAGTCATTTATAGGCGGCCTGGGTAGTAGCACGCTTAGACTGCATGATTTCTTCCTCGAGGACATCTACCCTTCTTTTCGGGCCATTCGTTATTATACTGACCTGTTCTCTTTTTACAAAAATAAGGAAAAAAGTTTACTGATTAGTCGCCTGTTAGGACCTTTGGCCCACCTGGGCAGATCTATGATGGCTACAAAACATACCCGTTAGGATGATGCATGAATGACATATAATGCATGGTCGTGTTATGCAATATCCACAAATGACATGCAAGCACGTAGGTGCTTCCAACCTTATCGCTCCCACACACGAGGTCATTAACTCTTTCCAAGGTGGGATTGGCCTATGGGTTCACAGGGAACCCAATGCATGTGTATGGTGGATGGTGGAAAACCGGCAGCATAACATCTCCTAACTAATGCACAGACATATAGGTGATGATCGTTGTGTATTTAGGCAGTCCGAATAAACCAACGTGGGCTTATCAGGGCATGAAAGCCTTTGATTAGGTAACCAGTCAAATTATCTGGGTTTGTTCAATACATAATAATCCATATAGCAAGCATAGTATTAAGGTTCATATAACTTAAGGGAAGTAACTATTTCCATTACATGAGCTTTGGCCAAGGTAATGATACTTTAGGTCTACCCAAGCATGGTCCCTGCTAACGGGTCTAGTTCATCATGAGCATAACAACCGGTCAGGTCTCCATTTAATATACCAAATGGTACGAGGCTTGGGCTGGTAATTATCCTTAACAATTTTCATCATTGAGTAAGCGTAGGGTCGTGCTTTAAGAACGCATCGGGGTTAATAGAGGGACCAAACTAGCATAGATCTAAGGCTCTAATGAGATGTAATGCAATTTCAAAAAAGGATAAAATTTTTAAAATAAAACTCAATTATAAGTTTTAACTAAGGTACTTTCGAATTGAAGTCTCCAATATAAATCCCCAACGGAATCACCACTGTGACGCACGCCGAACCCCGAGGCACCCTAAATAGTCCCGCTTTTAGGGCTTTTGAGAGAGGTTCATGAAAGCTTGTAAGAGATTACAAGTGCGTCTATGTTGGGCAATAAGGAGGTTTCTTGGAGTCGCCACCCAATAGAATATTAGGAAAGGTCGTCTAGCCTCAGTGAGCCTAAGACAGTGCATATGTATTCATTTTAAGCAAGCTAGAGATATTTCAAAGGCCCCAGCCCAATAGAACATTTGAGTGATCCTCTAACCCCGTGGAGCTTAGGATTATACAAATTGCGCCTTTTTGTGGGCAACAAGAGAAATTTTGGAGACCCCATCCTAATGGAACATTGAGATGGTCCTCTAAACTCGTTGAGCCTAAAACAAAAGAAGGTTTGGGACTTCTCATTTATTCATACCTTGATTAATGTTATAATTGAGTTTTGAATTTAACGTTTCATCCCATTTCTCATTCAATGCAATTAATTAAAGCACAATTTGTTCACATAAAGGAAGCAGTAAATAATAGCAAAATTAAAATAAAGTATATGAAAATAAATTGCAACAAAACTAGGGGCGGAATACAACCCTCACTATAAATGGCATGTGAATCATGCACAAATTAGGATATTCTTTAAAAATGAAGAGATTGGTCCTCGCATGCATATTTATTAAATAAATAATTTTAAATGTCAATTTTATTGGTTGAAAAAAATAGGACATTAGTCCTCATTTATTAATGAAAATCCCAATTCATTTACTATAAGCATTTAACATTTTTTATGTTAGTGAGGTTAAAGTAATATTTTACAACAATAATACAAAATAAAAAGGATAAGGTTAAAGAGTGAACCCGGGTGAGCATCCTCATATCATTGCAATAGCTGCAATTTCAACGACCCCAAATTCACCAAACAAGTCAAACAAAACTCACAAAAAATGAAAATCATGTTAGTGCCAAAATTAAGAGCAAAATAAAATGTTATATATTAAATAATCATAAAAAATCCAAGAGAAATTACCTTAAAAATAATGGAGAAATAAATTAAAAAAGAAATAAAACAAAAGGAGGAGAATAGGCCTAGGGACGACCCATAATTCATGATCGATGGGCATCCCTGGGTTGACCGGTGGGCAGAGATGGTTACCAACAATGGCCCATCGGTGATACATCTACCCATCAGTCACACCTGATTTTGGAAAACAAGAAAAAATAGTCAAAAAATTATTTTGTTTTTGATAACTGTAATTTTTATGCATAAAATCACTGTAAAATAATTAAAAGCACATACAATAAATCCAGAATGTTTACCCTCGAATTTTTCACTTTGAAGGTGAATGTTGAGTGATTTTGGTTCCTCGAGTTCTACAAGGACTGGTCCATAATACGTGATTTTAGGAGATTTTTTTTTGCAAAAATTGCATTTCAAAAATGAATCAAGAAAAGAAAATGATTTTTTTCTTTCTCGATATTTTGACAGCAATTGAATGTCAAAATTAGTTGAATCAGATAGAAATGAATGAATTTCATTACCCTAGATTAGCTTTAATTTGAAAATAAAAATATTTTAATGAGAGAAAGGAAAATTTGGGAGAAAAATCTTTTGTAAAAAGCAGAAATAAAATCTTTGTAAAAAATTGCTAAATTTTAGTTTTGTGTCCAAATTTTTTAACCCAAAATTTTCTAACCCCTAATGATGAGCTTACATCCCCTATTTATAGGTTTTAGAAGATAATTCAAATAAATTTAAATTTAAGATTTAAATTTGAAAAAGATTTCTGAAATCAAATCAAAACCGAATAATTTTCAGAATATTCTCAAAATCAAGTCTAATATTTAAAAATATTTAATAGATTTGGATAGGATTTAGAAAATATTTTATAAATCTTGGTAAATCCTTACAAAATCTTGAAGAATCCAGTGGTTGTAACAACTAGATCATCGATCGACGGCCGTCGTTGGACTACCAACAGGCGTCGGTGATAGGGGTATATGTGGTCATTGTGATGACGGGCCACTCGCGAGGCACGACAATCGAGCGATGACTGTCTCTCGCGGGAAGCGAGCGTTGCTCGAACGAGCAACGGGCACCGCTCAACTTAAAAGATGGCCCCCACGAAATGAGTGATAGCAGATGCCCATCGGTATAAACGAGCCTCTCACGCGAGCGACGAGCGTCCCCATCACCAACGGTGAACCCGTCGGTGGAGCAAGATTCTATTTTTCAAAATTTTAACTCAACTTAATTCTCTGAAATCTCCCGTTACTAACAAAGAATCCTCAATCCTTATAAAACCAAAGAATGAAAACTCACGATTTCCATCCATTTGTTTGAAAAAAGACATTAATCTCTTTATTAGGTAACTTTAATCTGGACTGCCTCAGAACCCAGTGTCTATAATAGGACTATGAGAATGTGTATAAATTATCGATAAATAAATAAGGTAACAGTAAAGAACCGATATCCTTTACCTAGGATTGAGGATTTGTTTGATCAATTTAGAGGGGCATGTGCATTTTCCAAGATAGATTGAAGTTATGGGTATTATCAGTTGCAAGTGAAGAAGGAGGATATACCTAAGACTACTTTTAGAACTCGGTATAGACATTACAAATTTCTAGGAATGCCTTTTGAGTTAACAAATGTGCTGCTGCATTTATAGATTTAATGAATAGAGTGTTCAGGCCGTATTTAGATCAATTTGTTGTGGTGTTTATCGATGACATTTTTATTTATTCAAAGAATGAGAAAGAACATGAGCGACATTTGAGAGTTGTACTTCAAACTTTGACAGTGCATCGGTTATTTGCTAAGTTGAGCAAATACGAGTTTTGGCTTAGGAAAGTGTCTTTTCTAGGTCAACTGGTATCTTCTGAAGGGATAAAAGTGGATCAAACTAAGATTAAGACGATTGTGAATTGTAAGCCACCTAGAAATGTACTGGAAGTCTGCAGTTTCCTGGGGTTGGCTGGGTACTATAGAAGATTTGGGAAAGGGTATCTGTAACAGCTTCGCCTTTGACTAGATTGCTTCGGAAGGGAGTTAAATTCGATTGGATGAAAAGGTGTCAGTCGAGTTTTGTGCAATTGAAGAGAATGCTGATGGAGGCACCAATCCTAACCCAACCTATTTCTGGCAAAGAATATATTCTATATAGTGATGCTTCAGGTATAGGTTTGGGTTATGTGTTGCAAATGACAGTGGGTTGAGGAAAAGATTAATGTATGAGGCGCACAACACTGTCCTTACTATGCATCCAGGTGGAAGCAAGATGAATCAAGATTTAAAATAATTATATTGGTGGCCTGGTATAAAAAGGGATGTAGCAAAGTATGTATCCAAGTGTTTAACCTATCAACAAGTTAAAGAGGAACATCAGGTTCCGCATGGTTTGTTAAATCCTCTTTCCATTCCACAATGGAAATGGGACAATATCACCATGGATTTTATTTCTGGATTGCCTTTGACTTTGTAGCAACAAGTTGCAATATGGGTAATTGTGGATAGGTTCTTAAAATCGGCTCACTTTATACCGATTCAAATGGATTATTCCATGGATCGATTGGCTGTGTTGTATGTAAAAAAGATTGTTAGACTTCATGGCATGCCCTAATCTATTTTATCTATCACACCCCATTTTCCCCTTAGAAGTTTGAGCCATGTGTATATGTGCATGTGTGGGTGTATTGGCATGTGATACGGGTATTTTTGGTAAAATGCATGTTTTGTGAGCTTTAATAGAGTGTGGGTGCATATATGATAGTAGGGTATGTGTGTGTTGGGTTGTGTTAGTGTGCGCATGCTCATATGGTAGTAGTGTGTGAATTATGAGGGTTAGTCTTGTGTGTAGAGTCATGTATGTTTGTTGGGTGTGAATGGTCAAGTTCCACCAACCATAGGGTGACATGTGGCTAGGGTTTTTAGGAAGATGGGTGTAAATAGAAGGAGAGAGAATGGAGAGCTATCAATTCACTGCCTCTTCCTGTTATCTCCTCCTCCTCATTATCTCTTCTTCCTCTTTTTCTCTTCAAGTGTGCCCTAGTTGTAATCCAAGTGGTTTGTAGTGGAAATTGATTCTCTCCCTAGGTTTTTGGTAAGTTATTGCTGAGTTTTTCTCTTCTTCGTCATCTTTTCTCTTGCATTAGTGAATGTGTTTTAATTTAGGGTTTTGTGTTTGTATGAATTTTTGGTGTTCTTGTTAGTTGAGCCTCCTCATGATCCTAAGGAAAAGGAGAAGGCTAGTGCGAGTGGTTCTCATTGATTTAGAGAACATGAATTACAGGTTTGGGAATTTCATTGATTTTGATGTACATTTGTGATTCTATGCCTTTGCATGATTTTCTGGAAAATTTGATGTTTAATGGGGTTAGTATATATGTTATGGGTTTTAGTTAATTTAAGTTGTGATGCATGATGATTGATTTATTAAAGCAAAAGTGAGGATTGATGAACTTTACTATAATTTTTCTGGGTTTTGTCAATATTGGAATCTTGATTATGTACATCCATGATTTAATTGTGATAATTGTTGGAAAAGTTATGTTTCGTGTTGTTTGTGATGCATGGAAGGTCAATTTGAAGGTAAGATGAAATTTGGTTTCATTTAGGTCAAATTGGGTTTTATTTTAAAAATCTGGATTTTTTGTTGCGTTTGGCTGGAAACTAGAAGACACGACGCTGTTGCGAGCACAACATCCTCATGAACGCAATAGAATCATAAAATCAAGTTCTCAAGTTAGAAATGCACGGAAGAGAGAGACGTTCGACTCGTGAACTTGCAGCACGACTCGTCAAGCCTTGGCCTGCACAAATGGTGCAGCAAATCATGCATCGGCAGGGGGAATTGAGCAATTCAGTAGTCTTGAATCACATTCACGAGTCGTGAAGGTAGGACTCATGCTGGCACAACACAACTCGTGTCCTTGCCCCCTTTTGACCACTGTCGCGAGCGCGACACTGGTCGCAATTGCGACAGTGACCCAGTCTTGCCTATTTTTCTGAAGTGCTCTATTTTCTGAAAATGGGTTTCAAATCTCTTTTTCATGGATTTTCACTACTGTATGCTATATGATCTTGCTTATATGTATATAATATTATGATTTCTCCATGTTGAATTATATGTTTATGATTTGTATTATGCATGACCTGTGAGAGTTAATTTAGTTGATAGTTAGGCATGCCTAATAGAGTTCAATAGCTACAGCCCTCAGTTATATTTGGACCCTGATCAGGTCCCCGTTTGGATCCTCGCGATCCCTAATGTATTTGGATCTTGTTTGAGATCCCCTCTATAAAATATTTTGAATGAGAAAAATATGATGTTGGTTTTCAATTCGTACCCATAAGGTACCGCAATTCGTTCATTTCGATTTATACCCGTAAGGTACTATCATACGTTCACTCGTTATCCACTATTGTTAGTTAGCAGGTGTATTGTTTTATTGTGATATGTCTATGAGAATGTGAATCCGATCGGCTAGGAATATCAGCATGTGAACCAATGTGCATATGAATGTGTATATGGACTCTCAAATGCTATGATGTGATTCAATTATTATTATATCGTATGTGATTATCAGCATGTGTCATTCTGTATGTGTTTTGCTTTGATGACCATTGTGAATGGCCACCCACTTTATTGTTTATTTTCCCCACTACGCGTTATTGCTTAGCACGAGTATTTAATCCGTGCAGGTGTAGAAGGTGGTGTTCTTTCGGGAGAGTTGCCGTAAGTCAAGCCAACACAGAGGGATTAATGTTAGGACTTAGCATTTTGTTTTTGAGATTCTTTTTGTCATAGTAAACTCTCAATGTATTATTATTTTGTACAGCTTTCGCCTTGTATTTTTGGGGAGATGTAATTATTTTATAATATCAGTTATTGATCAGAACATTATTGTAATGAATTTTATTATATTAATGAATGATCATTCGGATGTTTCCAAAGTTCTAATTTTCGCTATATATATGTATGTTATGGTATCATTTTGTTTGGTGACACCCCGACTTGTATGGCTTCTCACTCCCTTGTGGATGGGTTCGCCTAAGTATGGTTAGGGGGTGTTACAAGTTTTGGTATCAGAGCCTAGGTTCTGGGTGTTATTGTGCATAGATATATGTCTAGGACTGTGTTGGCTGATGCATTTTTCTTTGTGTTTATTTTAGATGGCTTCTGATTTTGTGCGTGGGTCGCTTGAGGAGTCGGTTGAGAGTGTGAATCCTCAAGCAGTAGATCCTTCTGTGTCTGTTTTGGCTCAACTAGCTAGGGTTCAGCCTGAGGCCGCAGCCATGCCCTTTGAGGCCATGTTGAAGATTTCTCAGGACATGGCTCATGTCTTGGAAAGGGTGACCTCTCCGAAAGCCCCTATTGAGAGTATGAGAAGAGTTGGGACAGAGGATTTCTATAGGACCAGTTTGGATGAATTGGAATTTGCTGAGAAGTGTTTAGAGAAGGTAGAGCGAGTACTTGAGGAGAATCGGTGTCCTGCTGAGAGGCAAATGGAATGTATTGTAGCACTTCTTCATGGGATTGCCTATGGCTGGTGGAAGTTGGTTTGTAGGCATCCCCAGTTGCCTAACCCGGTCATATGGGAGTTCTTTGAGAGGGAGTTTACAAGTAAGTATGTGACTCAGGCTTATAAGGATGCTAAGTGGGCACAGTTCTTGAGTTTGAAACAGCGAGCTATATCAGTTTCAGAGTTTGAGAAAGAGTTCAACCGCCTTGCCAAGTATGCTCCTGAAGGTATTCTGACTGAAGAGTTTTGGTGTCGGCATTTTGAGGCCGATTTGAATGAGTCACTGAGGGCAATTCTAATTTCATTGATGAGTACTCCGGGTATTGGGTATTACCAGATTGTTCAGGCTGCTATGTGGGCAGAGAGATCATAGTCGATTTTGAGAGAGAGGGCTTAGAGAAGGAATCCCCCTCGAGGAGGATCATCATCGTTCCTGGGTAAGAGGTTTAGGAACCCGCAGGATGAGTCTTCTTCAAGTCTAGCTTCGAGAGGTAGGAGGCAAGGTTCAGCTATGGGTTCTAGTTCTTGTAGAGGTGGATCTGGTATCAGGACTGAGGTGTTGCCTGAGTGTTCGCATTGCAGTAGGTGTGTAACACCCCCTACGTCCCCGTTGGAAGGACGCCGGAGAGCGCTACCGACGCTCACTCACAAATATGCACACATACACTATTCGGAAGCATACATTCATACATAGACATACATGCATAAATGCGAAATAATTAAAAACTTACCTTGCGGGCAAAAGCTGGTCATGCATTAAGTCACACACTCGCAAATACTACATGGAAGCCTAAGCACATACACACATACACACACTCTTTCAGTCAGCGGAAGCATAAGGCGAATAATAGAACTGAGGATTAACTTAATACATAAGCATTTTAATGCCTACGTCATCAGACATATTACATCAAGATGATTGCATAATGATTACATATATAAAAGGTTATAGAAATACACGATCCAAAATATAGAATCTGAACAAAATACAAAACTTTTAACTCCTATGTGGCCAACCTTGCAGATGCACGACTCGAACAGAACCAAACCTGCCACCTGCACGGGAAGAGAACCCGTGCTAAGCGATAAACGCCTAGTGGGGAAAACACACAAGCAAAAAGGACGACCATTCACAATGGTCGTCAAGGCATAACACATTCACAATGGCAATTACAGACATTCATAACACATAAATAATCAGGCTTGCATAGAAAGGCATTCATTTGGAAAACTCACATTCATAGCCATATACTTATGTCAAAAATAAGCCGAAACAGACATAACACCATACACGATACAAGTGTCATCATGCAGAACTACATACAATCTCACATGCATATCCTTACCAAGGTATTGGATGTCAGCACCTTACCGTTCATAGTGGCATGACATTTATACGTGCAATTATCATGACCGATTACTCATACATTAACTAAAAACCCATTCACATGTTATAAGATTACCATGCAATATTGTACTTACACTTACCGAAGCCGATCCGCATGCATTGCACCCCAAATAATACATATGTGATCATTCAATAGTCCAGATCGCCTTATCATGCATACTAATTCACATGCTACCATAATAGTTAACAGTACAGAATAACATTCATACACATATTATTTCACATGCTTATAACCTAACTAGATGGCTTCACATTCTCATAAGAATAACATAATAAAATATACTCATGGCATTTGAAAGATTATGGTCACAGCCATGCACGTTTTAATTCCAGTACTTATATCCATAACTGATAGCATACAAACACATTCACAATATGATATACATATATATATGTATATATACAGATAAATAGGTCCAATTCACATGTTATAGTCACACCCAACCCATTTTGAGATTCATAATCACATTCGGATACATAACTGATTCACATGTCCAAAATCGTGCTCATTCGCATATCACATTCTCTTGTTCATATCCGACAAAACAGACAGAATACCTGCTGACTCAAAATAGTGGATAACGAGTGAACTGAGGGTACCGTACGGGTACGAATCGAATACTGAGGGTACCTCACAGGTACAATACTGAGGGGACCTTAAACAAGATCCAAACACATTAAAGGTTAGGAACCACATAGGGGACCTGATCAGGGTCCAGAACAGAACTGAGGGTTGCAGCTACTGAACTCTATTAGGCATGCCTAACTATCCACTAGACTGACTCTCGCAGGTCACATATAAGCAAAAGCATGTTTCAAGTCACGTGACATAGTTCATCATGCACCAAACTGAGTATAATATACATATAAATAAGTCTACACTATCCACGAGTATCATCCAAATCATGTGTCGATTCACACAATATATATATATTTATCATCATGCGAAATCCAGAGTCTAATAGACAAATACATATATTCGTAATATCAATCTTACCTCATACAATTTATATTATGAAGCATGTATTATAATTCAATCAACACACTTTAGCATTATTCAATATTCTAAAACATATCAGAAATAAATGTGGAACCATATTATGCCACGCATAATCTTAATCATGGAATGATACAATATACACTTAACCATAGCATGTTATTCCTAGAGAAGGATCTGATTAAAGATATGCATAACATATTTTACATTTTAATAACATGCTCGGGACTAAACAATCGGGGACTTGGCATTCATAATTCCTTCGCATTAGAAATACGACATGCAATATAAATCACAACAATTAACATGTCTAAATCAAAACCATGCAGTTTAAATCCAACAATCGTTTAACAGGATCCTTATTATCCAAAACTTACTCCAAAATACCACGTATAACTTATCATGGATAACATATTATTAATCGCAAATAAATTAAGATAATCTTTCATACAAGCCAGGTAATATAGCGCACAGTAAAGGAAAAGCCATATGAGAGCATATAGAAGTATGACACGTATCATACAGCAGTATAAGTCCATTCAGAAAAGGTACGAAATTCATTTTTGTATTAAAATCGGGAAATTTTAGAAAATAGGCCGAACGGGGTGACCAACAGGGTCGGCTGCTCACGAGTCATGATTGGCATCACAACTCGTGACTAGCCTCCTCCTTTAGGCTAGTCACGAGTCGTGACTGGCCTCCTTTGCTGGTCACGGGTCGTGACTGGCAGTCACTACCCGTGACTGCCTCTCTGGCTGTCATGACTCGTGACTGGCCTCCTCTTGGCTGGTCACGAGTGGTGACTGCCAGTCACCACTCGTGACTGGCCTCACTGCTTGGCTAGTCACGCGACAGACGCAACTGGAAATGAGAATTTCAACAGTAACGCGATTTCCCATTTCCAGAATTCCCAGGACTCAAAAATCAATTCCAAAATTGAATCAAAACCATGCAAATCTCATCATACCTTCTAGAAGATGTCCCATACAACATACACAACATAAATACAACTTAAATCAGAAATCAAAACAAGCAAAATCAAGCATAACCACATTCAAGTTTCTCAAGAACATAAACCCTAGAATTATAGTAATTTATATTCTCAAACAAGATTTCTAAAACAAGTCCCAAACCTGAAATCCTTAGCTTCAAACCCACACTTCAAACTTCAATCCTCCATCTTCTCCAAGCCCCTAAGCGTCCTCTTGCAACCCAAAGCTTGCACAAATAAAAGCCCACAAATTACTCTTCCTAAACCCTAACTCAAAATAGCAAAACCAGGAAAAGAGGAAGAAGGAGAACATGCAGGAAACCCTAACCCAACTTACCTCTTCAAGAAATCTTCAAGCTCTACCAAGACAACAATTCACACACAGCCAAGGAAGGGAGAACAAGAAACGGGAAAGGAAAAGAAGAAGAGCAAGGAAGAGGAGAGGAGAGAGTAGAACGTGATCTGCTCCTCTCTCTCATCCTTTTTCTTTTTCTTCTTTTCCCACTAATTGCCCACCTGCCAAGACACATGGCAGCCTCCTATTGGCTCCAACCAAAATATCTTGCTTTATTACTCTATAATCCTTTGACAAACTTGCACTTTACTCACTAGCATAATTCTTTCCTTACAAACTTTAATTATCTTTTCAATTAGGTCCTTATCATCCAAATTCCACATGCACGAATTACCGAAATATCCATCACTTATCCGACTTAACTTGCCAAATCCGACTATGCCCGATTTGGGGTGTGACAAGGTGCCACAGGTGTGAGTGTAGGTGGCTCACGGGTGGCTGTTTTTGATGTGGGAGCACTGATCACTTTTTGGCTAGTTGTCACAAGTTGAGTGAGGCTTCTGGTGATCAGCGTGAGTGTAGACACCGGGTTCTGAGTCAGATTTTGATGGCAATTTTGGGTACTTGATAAATTCCTCCAAAAAAAAAAATAAAAAAAATAATAATAATAAATAAAATTAAAAATTAAAAAAATGAGATTAGGTTAATTTAATTAGATAAATCAAAAATTAAGATTAGTTTAATTTAATTAGTTAATATTGTAAGATAAATTAATTAATTAATTAATATTTTAGGATAATTAAAATTGGAAAAAAAGGAAAATAGATATAGGGTTTAACTAAATAAATTAGATGTGATAATTTAAGTACATTAATTAGATTAAGTAGGTATAAAAATATAGGATATTTAATTAATAGAGTGTTTGATTAGTTAGTGTTTTAGTTTAAGTAAATTAAGTAAAATTAAAAAATTAAAAAATGGAAGAATGGAGGAAATTATTAGGTTATCCAAAAACTAACCCTAATTTTTAAAGTATAAAAAGAAAAGAATGAATAGGGTTTAGGGGGGACTCTCTCGGCAGACAAGGAGAAACCAGACCAAAGAAAATAGAAAAAAATAGAAAATAAAAGAGAGAGCAAGGAGAGAGCAAAGACAAAAAGGAAAACCGAAGAAGAAAAAGAAAAAAAAAAGCCAAAGAAAAGAGAAGAAACAGCCAAGGAAAGGGAAACCAAAAGAAAGAAAGAGAAGACACAGAGCGAGGGACCAAAATCAAAAAACCAAAGAAAGAAAATAGAAAGGGGCAGACCAAGGACAAGGGGGCGCCGGAAAAAGAAGAAAAAAAAGGGAAAGGAAAGCGGGGCTGCCGCCGCACATGCCTCACCGGAGGAACGGAGAGGCTCGGACAAAGCCGTCGGTGTCCATCGGAGTCCCCCACTCGCCGACGGCAGCGAGATCGGAGGGGGACACCCGCGACGCTCCAGCGCGTTTTTCGGTCAGCTTGCTCTTCCTTCCGGCGCGTGACAGACGGCGCTCGATTCCCGGCGAAACGATTTACCCAACGGTGAGGGCGTTGTCGACCACCGGAAGCTTCCGGCGGCTCCTGTGAGGGAAGTCCGGTGAGTCTATTTTATATTTATTTATTTTAATATATTATTATTATTATTATTATTATTATTAATTAATCAATTAATATTATTATTATTATTATTATTATTATTATTATTATTATTATTTATTATTGTGTTTATTATTGTTCTGATTATTATTATTATTATTATTATCATTATTATTATTATTATTATTATTATTATTATTATTATTATTTGATTTATTTATTATTAATGTTATTGTGTTATATTGTTATCAGTATTATTTAATTTATATTTATTTTACATTATTTGTTATTATTATGTTTATTGTTATTATTATTGTGTTTATTATTATTATTGTACATTATTATTATTTTTAGTATTATTTATTTTATGCTCATTTCATTATATTATTATTATTATTATTATTATTATTATTATTATTATTATTGCATTTTATTATTATTATTATTATGGTGAGTATTATTCACTTTATGTTTATTTTATTTTATTATTATTATTGTTATTGTTATTATTATTATCATTATGATTATTTTATGTTTTATTATTATTGTTACTATCATTATTATTATTATCATCTTATTTATTTGGTTGTTTATATTTAATTAATTCAATTGATCATTTATATTTAATTGATTCTAGGGGTGTGCAAATGGTCGGTTCGGTTCGGTTTTGGACCGAAACGAACAAACCGAAAACCGAAATTTAGTATTTTTTAGAACCGAACCGCGGACCGAACTTATTTGGACCGAAACCGAAATTATTTCGGTCGGTTCGGCTCGGTCCAATCGGTTCTCACACAAATATAAGCTTTTTTTTTTTAATTATTTTTTACTTATATGGATCTATAAATTAAATTAACTTATATTTAACAAAATAAAACCATTTAAAATAATAACTAAAAGGAAAAAAAAACATACATAAATTTTCCATATTATGTTTCTAATATATAATAAAAAAAACATACATTAAAAATAAATACAACATAAATTCTAATTAATAATACATTCAATGTCCTTTAATTAAAAAAAATACATGTAAATAAATATAGCATAACTTCGTATGCATAACACAACAACAACTCCAATCAAGCCTCTTAAACCTGCATTCCAAAAAAAAAATGATTAAATAAATTCAACCTGCATTCCAAATAAAATATGCGATTTATAACTTAAAAATAACTTAAAATAACACTTATATAAAAAAATATAAAATATATATAAAATTGGATTAGGCCGATCCAAATATGCAATTTATATGTAAAATGACACTCACATGCATACATATATGCTGCCTCTCAAAGATTTGTCAAGACTTTTATGATCCAAAATGCTTCTATATATTCCAATTATAGTGGGGCTGAAGCCAAACTTGAAAAGTAAACATTTAAAATAAAACTCTTTAAGTGATGAGATGCTGCCACATTTTAGTTCTGATATGGTAGCATATGAAGTGGAACTAATTTCTATTAGAGAATGCAATATACAGTGATCTTTGAGATTATAAGCAGTGATCTTTGAGTTGAGATTATTGCAATATATGTGATGAAAATGCATTCTCTTTATTTATATTAGAGGCTATAGAGATAAATAAAACACAATATATATATATATAATGAATTGTTTATTATATTTTATTATGATATAATTTCCACCAAATGCATGTTCTGTCTTTGCCAATAAGTTTTAAACTCAAATTCTTCACACCAAAATCGTTTCCATTTTCTTGCTCTTGTGGGAAATCCAATTAGCAGAATACTATAAAATTAAACCTCTTTATGTTCTAATAGAAATCAGTTTCAGCTCCTACCTTATTTACTCAAAAATCCTTTCATTTGCAATCTATATATATGCGCTAATTATGCATGAGCAAGGCAACTGAGAAAACACAGAAGGTTGGATTTTAAAACATTAATCTAATCACCATAAATATTAATATTTTATTTATTTATTTATATATTATTTGTGTATTTTTCAAATTTTACGCATTTTATTTTCTTGTGTAAATATTTTTTAGCATAAATATAAGTAGTTTGTTGAGAGTATACAAGTATATAGAATAATCTCAAAGATCATTGCAATATATGTGATGAAAATGCAAAAGAAAGCCTCAAACGCAATCCGCACACATAAATTAATCACAAATATAATCTGTATCTATTCTAGCTGTCAATTTTTAGCCATAATATTGGCCATATACATAATATGGGCCATATCTATTCTAAATCAGTAAACTGCATTTGACATATACATCTATCGCCATCTTCATTTTGTTAATCAATTACATGTCTATGGCCTTCTTCATTTTGTTAATCAATTACACATCTATCGCCATCTTCATTTTGTTAATCAATTACAAACTGGGCAGAACAAATAAATAGCAGAAGCAGAGCAAATATATGAGCAAAAATCATAAAGTGGCTTCCTTAATCAACCCACGCAGCCCCTTAAAAAAAAAATCTAGACACCCATGTTTGCAAGACAAATCGAAGAATAGAAGCATCAAACAGAAGAGTAGAAGGAAAAAAAAGAAAACAAATAAAAAAAATACAGAAGAGAGCAAACAGAACAGGAGTAGAAATGATACTTACCATGGTTGCAAGACGAATCGACGATTTGTTGAAGCGAGGAAGAGAAGAAATAGGGAGTATGACTGGTCCGTAACTTACACTAGATCGGCCAGATTTTGTTCTTGTTTGCTTCCTTTGAGTTTTGTTCAAGGGATGACCACCTCTCGCCATGGTGGAGATGAGGATGACTGTGGAGGTGGTGGTCTCGTCGTGGTGGAGATGAGGATGGCTATGGAGGTGGTGGTCTCGTCGTGGTGGGTGCTGTGAAAGGAAGAAAGGAAGTTAGGGATTTTGATTTAGGTAAGGAAAGGAAGAAAGGCAGCTGGAGATTCGAAAGGAAGAAAGAAAAGGAAATCAAGTTATATTATACATACATACATAATGTTCAAAACGGTGCATTTTAAAGATTGCGGTCGGTTCGGTTCCTTCGGTTTTTTAATTTTTAGAACCGAACCGAACTGATAAAACCGAAGAAAAATTTCGGTTCTGAACCGAAAAAACCGAGAACCGAAGAAACTGAACCAAATAGACCAAAATCAGTTCGGTTCGGTTCGGTTTTCGGTTCCGGTTCGGTTTTGCACACCCCTAATTGATTCAATTGGTGAATTATGTTTAATTAGCTTAATTGATTGCCATCTGTGTTTTTGCATTCATTAATTCTCTATTTGTTTAATTCAATTATTTATTTATCACTTAATTTAATTTAATCCATTATTGACTTTTATTATTTTTCTCAATTTACTTTATTCAATTATTTATTTGTTTATTTATTTATTCATTATTTATTTATTCATTATTAACCAATATTAATTTTATGTCATGATTGTAACCACGAGCGGCACGTGGCTCGAGCATGGTCGAGTTGAGTAGATTAGGATTTATTTATTATTATGAAATATGTAATTATTATTTTATTTTGTTTTATTCGCTTGTGGTCAGTAATAATAAAAGATTTTCGACCGCACTTAAAAAAAAAACATCACAAAAATATTTTCTACTAAAATGAAGATTTGTTAATAAAATTGGACCAAAGTCCTATTTTGTCCAATAAAACCGTCACGTCCAAATTGCTTTCATAATAAATGCATGCGAGGACCAAAGTCCTCAAAGTAAATAAATTCCCCGATTTATGCATGTATCGCACTTTTATAAAATGGGAGTTGTATTTCGCTCCTAGTGTTATTGTATTTCATTTTCCTCATATTTTATTTTATTTTATCTATTTATTTACCGCTTTTAAATATGAATGATTGTGCCTTAAATTAAATTGCATCGTGTGGAGAGAGAACGAACTAATGAACTCAAAACTTAATTGTAAAATAAATCGAGGTAGAAATAGATGAGAAGTCTCGAACCCAACTCTGGCCTTTGGGCTCAACGAGGCGAGAGGTCTTTCCGATCACTCATTGGAGCCTCCAAGACACCTATTGTGTCCCTTTCAAAGACTTAATTAATAATCCTAGGCTCCATAGGGTGAGAGGGTCATTCCCAATGTTCTATTGGGGTGTTCACCTCCAAGACCCCTTTGGCTTGCCCAAAATGGATATATGCGCCGTCTTAGGCTCACTGAGGCGAGACGAACTTTCCCAATGTTCTATTGGGTGGCGACTCCATGAAACCTCCTTGTTGCCCAAAATAGACGCACTTGTAAATTCGTTGCAAGCTGCCAACGGACCTTCAAATGCCCGATCGCCCTAAAGCGGGCGGTCCAGGGGCGCCCACGGGGTCCGGCGCGCGTCACATTGGCGACTCCACTGGGGACACTTTTTTCGAGACTTTAATTTGAAAGTACTTTGATTAAAATTTATAGTTAAATTTTAGTTTATAAATTTCGCTTTCTCTCAAATGCTTCATTTACATCTCATTAGAGCCTTAGATCTATGCTAGATTGGTCCCTATATCGACCCCGGTGCATTCCTGAAGCACGACCCTATGTTCACTCAATGTAGGGAAGTGTTAAGGATAATCACCAGCCCAAGCCTTGTACCGTCATGGTATATCAAATGGTGACCCGATCGATCGTTATGCTCGTGATGAGCTAGACCTATTGGCAGGGACCATGCTTGGGTAGCCCTAATATATCATCACCTTGGACCAAAGCCCATGTAATGGACCTAGATACTTCCACTAGGGGGCATGCGCCATAATACGTTGCTTGTGTAGTGGGTTATGGTGTATTGAATAAATCCAAATAAATTTAGATGTTCACTCCTTAAAGGTTTGCATACCCTGAGGGGCGTGTTTTGGTTCATTAGAATTGTTTAAATACATGATAGCCGAAAATTCATTTGCATGCGCTTTTAATAATGAGAGTTCATGCTTCGCAGCATGCTATACGCGCTCATTGGGTTCCCCGCTAACCCATGGATCAAGCCTACCTAGGGAAAGAGCCCGCACAACCCCCTGTGTGATAAAAATAAGGTTGGGAGGAACTCTTTTCTTGTGTGTGTATTTGTGCTTGTACATTCTTTTATGAGTAATAATAGTAAATAAAACACATGCATTTTGTCTCATGTATAATTCTTTTCATACAATAATAGAACCTGTGCACTCTGTATATAAAATTGCCTGTATTATAATTTGTGAATATGAACATGACATGTATTTGTCCTGCATGTACATACATTGCAGCGCTTGTCATGACTCACACTAACATTATAACATCCATAACATCCATCATGCACCATAGCCAGTACATACGGCATACGTCCCCGAACGTATGTATCGACATGCATCATAGCACACACAGACATATTACCACCACGACTTGTACAAAAAAAATAAAAATAATATATAGTCAACATAATGCATTTACCATGTATCATAGCATGTACATATCAGTATGTTCACATTACATATGCATATAAACATTGTGTGCTGGAACATACATATATCACTGCATGTCATAATATGCACACATTAGCATACATCTTTAGACTAGGCATTATACACATCGTGACATCTTGCACCTTTCACTTTTTGTGCTATATTGTGAACATGCATTATCATGCATGAGTTATGCCATGTATATATGAATCATACATTGTCTATGCTAGTCATTGTATATACCAATGTATGTCTGGCATTTGCATACTATGCAAGTATACATACCCTGTAGATGTCATTCGTCTCTTGTAACCATTTTCATCCCATATCATGTGCATTATCTGTATATATTTTGCACTTTTATGTATGTGAGTTTTGCCATCTACATCTGCATCACATGCGTATTCCTATTATGCCATGTGCACATGCATCATGTATTATAAACATCCATTCTCATGTTGTGCAATAATTTATACTTATGCCTTCATTATATGTTGTTTTCATGTACACTGTAAATTTATGTATGCACATCGTTTGTCATGCATTGTTTACACATACGTACTCACTTATAATTGTTTTTTGTAGGTGTTGCATGCACACACGTTTTTGTACGTATTTCATGTACACATTTTTATAAAATTTGCTTTTACACATGTTTTGCACGTATAGTTTCTTACACGCATTGCTGATATGCATGATACTATTGCATGCATCTTTTCATGTTCATGGTTTTTAATCCATAGTTTGTGCATATTAAAAAAAAAAGATATTTTTGATGGAATAAAAATATTTTTTTTGTTTTAAGCCATACCCTAAAACGCTGGCATGTTTGCACCTTATTGAGGTACCTCTGATTCAAGGTTTGACTCTGCCTAATTAGTTCTCAACTATGAATGGATTTGATCTTAACTTTAGAAATCTGCGTTTCATTCCACTTTGAATTAAGTAAGGGGTAGATATGTTAGATCGCTGAGAGCTGGATCACATGAAAATACTTGGCCATACTATGTAATGTCTAAATTCTCAGCACTTTTGGCCTATTTTAAAAACAAACTGGAAAAAACTAGTTGCAATTAGGGGATCGGATTAAAACTCACTAAGAGCACTATAACCTTTCCGATTACCCATCGAAGCGACTTCTGGATAAGGCTGAATCTAGAAAATGATTTTGGCACCATTTCTTTGTATAGCTCTCTAAATTACCATTTCCTACCCTTGCTTCACAATTGCTTGCAAGCCCGTTGAGCCTTTTTTTTTGTATGCTAAATGTGTACCGATGTTATTATTACACACGTTAAAACTACCCTTTGCCTAAAATGATTTTGGCTTCCCCTTAGAAGAATGGCCGCTCTAGTAAGGATGGATGTACATTATGACATTTCTTTGGGCTGTCAAAACTTGCTCCGATGAAAGTGGGTTTACACTTCGAGAAGATAATTTCAATCATCGATAATTCTTTGGGGTTATCAAAAATTGCCCCAGTGAAAGTGGGTTTACACTTCGAGGAGAGAATCTCGACCATTGATAATTTTTGGGTTACCAGAGGATGGGTTTACCCCTTGAGAAAAAAAAAATTTCAATCATCAATAATTTTTTGGGCTACACTTTGGGAAAGGGGTTAAAATCATCGATAAACTTTTTATCTAATTAGAGATATAAGCTTGCGAAAAAAAAGCCCCCTTGATGAGCTTAGTAGTTATCTTTTTTAGCTTAATTATTATACTGAGCTTAAGTGTCACCAAATCCAAATTCAAGAATATCTGGACAGTATACAATTGGGGTTGAGAATGGTGCTTTGATCTGTCGAATGAACGCTGCGGCCATTTTTCTCTAGTGACCTGATCCTCCTTTAATAGCCAATTACCTAAGCCTAACATTACAACTAAAGTAAGACCTCTTGATTCTTGGTTTGGCCTTATCTAATTAGCAGAGATGACCTTCTAATAAGGTATGGTACGTAGGAAGAGGCATATGGTGTTTCTTGAGTTTCAAGCGAGAAGCCATGAGTGCACTTATGCATTCGAGTTGAGTCTTGTCCTCGACATTGCATCTAGAATTTGCTTTTGAAAAATGAAAAATCTTGTTTTGGCCTTTTGCACATACACACAGAGATTGCATGGTATGCCTCATATTTACATGCTGATTTAGTAAACATCGATACTTACGTGTTTACTTTCTTGCACTTCATTGGGAATGGCTCCCGAATTCTTTTGCTGAGATTGAATCGGTTGAGAATATGGTTCATTCAATGTGCTCAAAGGCAGTTAGAAACTTGAATTTGAGGTACCTAATAGGTTGCACTCATTTTACAATCTTGGGATATTTCTTATCACTACTCATGAAAATGATACTTTGCATATACCCCAGCAACATCCCTTGTACATATGCTTTCTGCAAATGTTTCTACACATAACTGTAGCAAACATTCTCATAAATAGTTTTACATGTATAATTCTTGGTGCATCTCTTTTGGCATAAAAATTTTTTGCGAGCATATTTCATAGATACTTTCGCACACGTGCCTCTCTAAGGTCCGTTTGTTTTGCACATTTTGTGGGCATATCTTTTGCATGCATCTCACATGCACATCATTTGCATGCATTTTGTACATGTATACATAATTTTTTCTCTGCATTTGTTTCAAGTGCATAGTTATCCATACACACATCGCACACACCCAATTCCTTACATAGCTTTCATGTATATAACATATCCCACCTGTCTTTGAATATGATTTTTTTTTACATCTATGCCGATGAATGACTCTTTACCACATGCATGATCATTTGCATGCATGGTCATTTGCACATAGTTTGCATACATAATCCCTTTGCATATATCTCTCATGCATGAACTTTTGCTTGTCTTTCTCGTTCATTATCATTTGCAAACATGTTAGAATAACGATTCTTAGCACATGTTCCATAATCTTCCACATGGATATAAGCCATTGGCATATATGACATACGCATAAGCATGTCATTTCATAAATTTATAGCCTTTCACATGCATTCCATGCATACATGGTGTCCAACGCACAGTAGATAATATACATCAGTCGCACATGGACAAGTAAACTCTCGAGTTCCTCTGAGGGGGCAAAATTTCTAAGTCCTCCGAGGGGGCAAGGCAAAATCTAAAAGTCCTTTGAGGAGGCAAAATCTCAAAGTCATCTGAGTGGGCAAAATTTCTAAGTCATCTGAGGAAGCAAAGATCTCAAAGTCCTAAGGAGGCGAGATCTCAAAGTCCTCTGAAGAGGCGAAATCTGAAAGTCTTTTGAGCAGAGAGCAAGTCTACTCATACACATCATACCGAGGGCAAGCAGGGGAAAGGTCCGAATAGACCTCATGCTTAAAGGTGATCCAGATGACGGGTTCAGCTCAACGATTGTCAGACACTATCCAGAAAAGCAAGCCTGTCCACGCTGTGCCAGGGGGCAATCAGAAAAAAAGAAAGTTCAAGATAAACATCAGCCATAGAGCAGATCGCAAACGAGATTATAGTCAGAGACGCTGCATCTCACAGTCCATGGTGTAGTCAGAAAGCACTACACGCCTTACAGATCGGATGGGGGTTAGCAAGGAAATTCCAACACAATTCGAGATTGTAGTCAGAGAGCATTGCATCTCACAGTTCACGCGGTAGTCAGAGAGTGCTACGCACCTTGCAGATCGGATGGGAGTTAGCAAGGTAACTTCACAAATCGAAGTTGCAGTTAGAGAACGCTGCTCTTCACACCGAGATTGTAGTCAGAGAGTGCTATATCTCACAGTTCACGCGGTAGTCAGAGAGTACTACGCACCTTACAGATCGGATGGGGGTTAGCAGGGGAACTTCACCAATCGAAGTTGCAGTTAGAGAACACTGCTCTTCACACCGGGATTGTAGCCAGAGAGTGCTACATCTCACAGTTAACGCGGCAGCCAGAGAGTGCTACACACCTTACAGATCGGATGGGGGTTAGCAAGGGAACTTCACAAATCGAAGTTGCAGTTAGAGAACACTGCTATTCACATTGGGATTGTAGTGTAACGGCCGGTGGTTCCATCCCCGGTATACTCATTCTCGGACGTATCCCTTAGAGTCACCGTAGGAGTCGGTTCACCTTACAACCGTACTCACGGACTTTACACCCCCCTTGTGCATTTTTGCCTTCCGTGGGATTCGAACTCAGGACCTGGGGATAAGTCCTTAAATTCTTAGAATCCCACTACCATTAGGCTACTAGCCTAATGGTAGTGGGATTCTAAGAATTTAAGGACTTATCCCCAGGTCCTGAGTTCGAATCCCACGGAAGGCAAAAATGCACAAGGGGTTTGTAAAGTCCGTGAGTACGGTTGTAAGGTGAACCGACTCCTACGGTGACTCTAAGGGATACGTCCGAGAATGAGTATACCGGGGATGGAACCACCGGCCGTTACAAAAAAGGCGCCTTTTTTTTGTAACGGCCGGTGGTTCCATCCCCGGTAGACTCATTCTCGGACGTATCCCTTAGAGTCACCGTAGGAGTCGGTTCACCTTAGAACCGTACTCACGGTCTTTACACTTCCCCCTGTGCATTTTTGCCTTTCGTGGGATTCGAACTCAGGACCTGGGGATAAGTCCTTAAATTCTTAGAATCCCACTACCATTAGGCTATACCACTAACTGTAACACCCTTTTTACTGTACATAATAACTTAATTGTCTTAAACTATTCTTAAAATCATTACGAAAATCCGTGAAATTTTTTTTTCTTTTTTTTTTCACTAATAAACTTTACTATTCACACAATCATTCTCAAATAGGCTACTTAAATTCTACCGAAATTTCGGCAGAGCCTCCTCTATAATATTGCCTATCCCCCTGTAAACAGAAACTCTTTACACTTCTATAATCACATACATATTCAACCATCCGACTCCAATTCAAACTCCAAGACAAGTTTGCCCATGCTCCAATTTAATTCCAATCACATATTTATATAATAACTCATAATGTCATCAGTTCACTATTTACATCGATTATACAAAATACAAAGCTATTATGATAATATATCATCTATCAACTATAAATAATTATCTAATACAAATTCTTTAATACAATAGTATCCTAATTATCTAGGGAGTGTACATGCCACAAGAACCAATATTGGAATTATCAAATACAAAAATTCCATTTCTTTTGCTTCCTTTCCATACTTACCATTTCATATTTCTTCTATGAAGCGGTGCTGATATTCACTTGATTCCTGTCTTATACCTGCGCGAGGATAAACCACGCGCTAAGCTTTACGCTTAGTGGTGACTACCAAATTTACTTATCCAAGACATAAACATAATATATACATATAATTGATCATTCATACATTTATATCGCAAATTACTTTTTCCTTTCATAATCAATATAATAATTTATAATTAATATACCAATCGCTATTTAACTCCAAATTAAATACAAATGATTTGCAAGGTAAAAATCATTTTTATGCAATACGTTCAATATTCTTTTGAAATGCTGAATTTCCTTAGCATTTTGATAAGGTGCACAACATATTAATCATGCATCACTAATATAATCTCATAGATTGATAAAAAGTCAATATACTTCTAACATAGCAGTTAATATTTCATCTCTATATGGCAATTATTATGGCTTCCCTCTAGTCACTAATACCCACTAATATATGTATGTATGTAACACTCAATCGTGATTATGAAGTTTATATACATATATGTACATAAAGCTATTTCATTATATTACCAATTTCATGGAATCATTAACTGATATCATTTACTCAATTAAAGTTTTTATCACAGGACCATCAGCTTTATCATACTTTGAAGTCATAAGATACATTAGTTAACTTTCAGCCAAATACATATATACATATATACATATGTATCAAACTTTAAATTTCACTTTTATCTATTAGTATCCTTCAACTGTATTTCTGTCATTAAGTTATTTTATGGCTTTTAATCCACATTTACTTTCACACTTGCCATCTAACTTCTTAAATTATACATTTAATATGGATTACAAATTATTTATTTAAACCCACCAGTTTATCTCACTTCATTTATTCATCATTAAATTTCTTGATTCACACAATTATTTCACATTCATAAATTCACTTTGCAATTTACTGTTTTGCCCAAAGTACAATGCTGGCAGACTCTAAGCACAGGATAAACGGGATGTGAACCCCTAAGAGCTCACAATAACCTGAAGAGACCTTAGAGGATCAATCCAGTACATTCCAAACCTGAAGAACCCCAAAGGATTACTCCAGTACATTCCAAACCTGAAGAACCCCAAAGGATTACTCCAGTACATTCCAAACCTGATGAACCCCAAAGGATTACTCCAGTACATTCCAAACCTGAAGAACCCCGAAGGATTACTCCAGTACATTCCAAACCGAAGAACCCCGAAGGATTACTCCAGTACATTCCAATACAGATACTTTTAAGAATACAGAATAGGTCCATTAATGACCTATAAAAATAGTGAGACGTCATGCTCACTCCCGCGGTTTTATGTCCCTATGGCTAGCCACTATATCCTGAAATAGACTTGACTACCAGCTGGTCGAATAGGGCCACATTAATGAATGCTATTTAAACAAATGCAAACTTTGATCTTTACATAAAATAAGATCAATATACATTTCAATTCAATTTTTCCAGAATTAATCCCAGTATCATCCATCATCATTTTCTCATATAATTTCATTTATTTACCACATTTCACAAATTTAGCTTCACAACAAGCCATTAATCATATTTATGCATTTAAAATGTGTTAACAATAATAATATACCTCATTTATACCAGTATACATTCTGCCACTACTCTTTCTTTCCATTTCAATTCATTTTCATTTTATTTCGTCAAATTAAGTTTATTTCATACCATACCATTAATACATTATTGTTTAAATAGGGATTCACTATTTTTCATTTATCCAATTCTTTTTACAAATTACCCCATTTAAACACGTATAACCCATTTTTAATTTTATTTATAGCCTGATATTCTGACTTCCTTAACAGACTAATTTACTTTATTGTTATAATTGTCTTTTAGGCATACTTAACTATACTCTTTATTTGTTAAGTACACACACTTTCTCTAATTCATTCACATGTCATGAGCCTGCTTAAAATACTTTTAGTCCTTTATTTATCAGTAATATAGTAAATTTATATTTTCTTCTCTAAAATTTAAGTAAAGTACGATGCTGCCTTCTATTAGTCTTTACTTATAAATATATTTATTTTCTTTCATGTTGAATTCCATCCTATCTTTATAGATTTACACTAAATTTCATTTACTTTAAATGACACGTATTATAAACCGTTAACTCTACTAGATCATTCATAACATTTAACAAAATTTCTACTTAACAAATTTGTGCAAGTCAACACACACATAGGGATTAAGATTAGTTACAGTAACAATTCATTACAATAGGTGTATTATCCATTCTTAGTTTATAAATTCGAAAGCACAATTCAAGTAAAATTTCATGATGTACTCAAAAACAGAATTCCAAACTTCTTTGTTCCCTACTTACTTCCATTTCAATAATTTAGCTCAATTCCCCAGTTCAATTTAATTTACTCAATTTATTAAAGCCTTAATTGACCACTCAAAATAAATAACTAACTAAATCAAATTCACTAATCAGTCTAAAACTTATTATAACATTTACTATTATGTTTATATTATTTCACATTTATATATGTGTAAGAACACATGTGCTTCTAATTTAATCCTAACAGTAATTTGATTTCATGAATAATGGAAATCATACACAACCAGATTTTAATATACTCACATCATACACCTTCAATCCAGTTCATTGAGTTATCTTTAATTCAAACTTCCAATAAGAATATTCGGATTTCCCATTTAACATTTCAAATTTCCATCAATTCTTCAGTTATAATTACTGGTCTACTTCCCAATTACTGACAGTTTCTAATTCTTTTCATTCAATTAAAAATCGACAAATCTTAATTTAGGTTCTATTCAACCAATACTCAAGACAACACTGCCAACGAATCAATGAGCCAACAAACATAATATTCACATACTGTATTTAATTTAAAATCACTCTTAATAAATTTTAACTTATGGAAAATCACTTAAGAAAGTAATTTTGGTGGCCACATACCGGATTTCCTGCTATTTTTGTTCCCGTCACCGTCGCCGGAGCCTCACCGGAGTCTCGCCGGAGCTCGACCGGAGGCACTGAAACCACCAGAAGGAAGCTCGACGCCTCGGGGTTCCTTTTTCGGTGATCACGCGCCCATCCGCGACGCCGTTTAGCCGGAATCGCCGTCGCAAGCTTCGGTTTTCTCCCTCTCCGATCTACTCGTCGCCGGCAATTGAGGGGGATCCACGGCCACCGGAAGCTTCGCCTTGCCGCCGTGAGTCCAGTCGCACCGCTCATATCGCCTCTCGCCGTCGGAGCTCGCCGGAAAACACTGAGGAAGCTTCGGCTCCTCTCTCGCTCTCTTGGAACGATGTCGCGACGAGGGGGAAGGAAGCACCGAGATCGGCGACGACGTCTCTTCCCGTTGCTCACCGTCGACTGTCGCCTCCCTCGCTGCCCCCGCCGTGCTCCGCCGTCGCCCTCACTCTCTCTCTCGGTCTCTGCTTTCTTTTTTCTTTCCCCTGTTCTACTCCCCGATTTTGTGCCTCTCTTTCTATTTTCTTTTTCTTCTCATAAATCCCATTATTTCTAGCTTATTTTACTCTCCCTTATTTAGTTAATTTAGTCCATAAGAAATATTATCATATGTAAAAATTATTTATTTGTATATCTAATACTATTTATTATTTTATCCTTGGTTTAATATTTCCTCATCCATTTACATGTAAATATGCGTTACACACATACATACATGCATATATCAAAAATTATTTGAATAATTAAATTACATAGCTTTAATGAAAAAAATTCCACTCTTATGCATTAAAATTAACATTTGACGAATTTTTAACCTCTCAAGTTATTAAATAAAAACACTGAGATTTTTGGGGCGTTACAATTCTCCCCCCCTTAAAAGAAATTTCGTCCTCGAAATTTCTCTGAACTAGTACAATAATTCACGATTCATCCTTTCAATCCACTTGCATCCCCAATGCAAGTTTGCAAACAATTTAATGTGTATTCTTCCATCTTATAGAGGCCATCATCTCTTTGTCATATATAATACTTGGGTGCCATTTGTGAAGACACTATAAGAAAAATCCGTTAAATAAAGTGACTATATGCACAATTCTCCCTTTTTCTTTGCACCATAAGAACACATTTTAAAATCAATAACTTCTAACTCCACTTCAATAAGAACCGAGATATAGTATTCCAAACTCCTTTACGAGCAGGTACTACACTCTTATAATGGCGGTAGGGTGACCCAATAGCAGTTTCTTGAACTGTTTTATGAGTTACCACTTAAGGATCGGTGGACGCTCCAAATTCAATCATTGTATTTGGGAGGCATAGCCTATCATCATCTCTAGACAGCAGATTCTTTTCCAATCTCCTTTGCTTTTTCTTTTCCCACCTATCATATTCATAAAATCTCCTCCTTTGGGTTTAGGGTAATCAACATTAGATTGCTCGATCTTTGGCTTCGCCATTTGAGCAACACCTATGAAATCTATAAGCTCTACCATTGTGGCATGTGATCCACATCTCTTTAGAGATATCGATGTCTCGTCCTTACTCCATCTTCACCAGAAACAACAAGACGCTCCACTCATCATCAAGCTCAACTTTAACAATTTTCCTCATTTTCAGAACTCTCTATCAGAAAAGTCATTGAGAAGGCTCCCATCATAATCTGAAGAACAGAAATCAGAATCACATTCAGCTCTTCTTTATGTGATTTTTCAATCACCGTGTATGCGAGGAAAGTCTACAATTGAATCCATAACTCCTTCGATTTTCTTAAATTACTTTGGACACATTTTCCACATCAAACCCCATTCCAACAAGGTGACCAATTATCGTAGAGCCAGAAAAGCTAGTAAATGATCTAGTCGAACATTTAAGAAGTATTTTAAGTGTCCAAAAATGCACTTTCTTCTTAACTTTACGTGCTAATTAGGCCCAAGTTATATCATACTTAAGCCAATAACATATCAATTCTAAAAATTATATCATTTCTTTATTTTTCCATCTTTGGCATGTACACTCTATTCAAAAATCATTTGCATACACTTCTATTACTTGCTCTTATTAATCCTTACTTAATTCCTTTCTCCTAAGACACATTGTCTTCTCAATACAAAATTGCTCACACATTCAATAAACTATTTCCTTGATCAAAATAACTATAACATTTCCTTCCTAGTTTACCAGTATCACTGGTCACAATTTGTCTATCATTTTTGAAACATCGCATATATATCTTGCAGTACTTATTACTTAACAATCTTATACAAAAGTTCACAAATTCCATTCACTCTTATAAGCCAATTCAAGCTATAATCAATTAGTCAATCTAATCAGATACAATTCCATTCCATAGTATGTTGAAATCTTATCACATTCTATACCTTAATTCGCTAACAAAGAAGGATCAAACCCACAATTTAAATGAATACAAATTTCTTACTCATACACATTTAATGATCCTTCACCCCTTCCTTT
Organism: Excoecaria cochinchinensis; assembly: GCA_947683425.1. Classification (NCBI taxonomy): domain Eukaryota; kingdom Viridiplantae; phylum Streptophyta; class Magnoliopsida; order Malpighiales; family Euphorbiaceae; genus Excoecaria; species Excoecaria cochinchinensis. The sequence goes on from CANTUQ010000129.1 coordinate 3,646,616, forward strand.
TTCAATTCCTAAATTGAATTTCAAATTCCTTATTTTATTTACTCAACTTTGTTACACTCCTTATTACCTCCAATGAAGGTACATCTACCTCACTTCCATACACTTACTATATTCCACGCCAGTTTCCTTTCAATTGGGGCATATGCATAAAATTTGATGTTTTTCATGAATGGTCATGTGATGCTGATGTAATGAATGTACAATGTTTCATGTATGCGGTATTATGCAATTGTGCATATCATGTAAGGACTATGCATATTAACCCATCCCATGCATAAAATATTCAATGTTTGCCCCTCTGTTAAGGATAACTGACAGGTACCTAAAAGACCACAATCTTCTTCCACATTCACATACTTTAAATCTCATAACTTTTGAACATCTTAATTTCTTAACTCTGATCTTCTACTTAACTCCTTCCGAGTTATCTATACTTAGAACTAAATAGGAATGTCCATATTAAACAACATACATTCATTTCTCATAAACAATATCACTTATTCTCTAAGTATCTTATTGGCCAGAACCGCCTAAACCTTTGCTCTGATACCACTAACTGTAACACCCTTTTTACTGTATATAATAACTTAATTGTCTTAAACTATTCTTAAAATCATTACGAAAATCCGGGAAATTTTTTTTTCTTTTTTTTTTCACTAATAAACTTTACTATTCACACAATCATTCTCAAATAGGCTACTTAAATTCTACCGAAATTTCGGCAGAGCCTCCTCTATAATATTGCCTATCCCCCTGTAAACAGAAACTCTTTACACTTCTATAATCACATACATATTCAACCATCCTACTCCAATTCAAACTCCAACACAAGTTTGCCCATCCTCCAATTTAATTCCAATCACATATTTATATAATAACTCATAATGTCATCAGTTCACTATTTACATCGATTATACAAAATACAAAGCTATTATGATAATATATCATCTATCAACTATAAATAATTATCTAATACAAATTATTTAATACAATAGTATCCTAATTATCTAGGGAGTGTACATGCCACAAGAACCAATATTGGAATTATCAAATACAAAAATTCCATTTCTTTCGCTTCCTTTCCATACTTACCATTTCATATTTCTTCTATGAAGCGGTGCTGATATTCACTTGATTCCTGTCTTATACCTGCGCGAGGATAAACCACGCGCTAAGCTTTACGCTTAGTGGTGACTACCAAATTTACTTATCCAAGACATAAACATAATATATACATATAATTGATCATTCATACATTTATATCGCAAATTACTTTTTCCTTTCATAATCAATATAATAATTTATAATTAATATACCAATCGCTATTTAACTCCAAATTAAATACAAATGATTTGCAAGGTAAAAATCATTTTTATGCAATACGTTCAATATTCTTTTGAAATGCTGAATTTCCTTAGCATTTTGATAAGGTGCACAACATATTAATCATGCATCACTAATATAATCTCATAGATTGATAAAAAGTCAATATGCTTCTAACATAGCAGTTAATATTTCATCTCTATATGGCAATTATTATGGCTTCCCTCTAGTCACTAATACCCACTAATATATGTATGTATGTAACACTCAATCGCGATTATGAAGTTTATATACATATATGTACATAAAGCTATTTCATTATATTACCAATTTCATGGAATCATTAACTGATATCAATTACTCAATTAAAGTTTTTATCACAGGACCATCAGCTTTATCATACTTTGAAGTCATAAGATACATTAGTTAACTTTCAGCCAAATACATATATACATATATACATATGTATCAAACTTTAAATTTCACTTTTATCTATTAGTATCCTTCAACTGTATTTTTGTCATTAAGTTATTTTATGGCTTTTAATCCACATTTACTTTCACACTTGCCATCTAACTTCTTAAATTATACATTTAATATGGATTACAAATTATTTATTTAAACCCACCAGTTTATCTCACTTCATTTATTCATCATTAAATTTCTTGATTCACACAATTATTTCACATTCATAAATTCACTTTGCAATTTACTGTTTTGCCCAAAGTACAATGCTGGCAGACTCTAAGCACAGGATAAACGGGATGTGAACCCCTAAGAGCTCACAATAACCTGAAGAGACCTCAGAGGATCAATCCAGTACATTCCAAACCTGAAGAACCCCAAAGGATTACTCCAGTACATTCCAAACCAGAAGAACCCCAAATGATTACTCCAGTACATTCCAAACCTGAAGAACCCCAAAGGATTACTCCAGTACATTCCAAACCTGAAGAACCCCGAAGGATTACTCCAGTACATTCCAAACCTGAAGAACCCCGAAGGATTACTCCAGTACATTCCAATACAGATACTTTTAAGAATACAGAATAGGTCCATTAATGACCTATAAAAATAGTGAGACGTCATGCTCACTCCCGCGGTTTTATGTCCCTATGGCTAGCCACTATATCCTGAAATAGACTTGACTACCAGCTGGTCGAATAGGGCCACATTAATGAATGCTATTTAAACAAATGCAAACTTTGATCTTTACATAAAATAAGATCAATATACATTTCAATTCAATTTTTCCAGAATTAATCCCAGTATCATCCATCATCATTTTCTCATATAATTTCATTTATTTACCACATTTCACAAATTTAGCTTCACAGCAAGCCATTAATCATATTTATGCATTTAAAATGTGTTAACAATAATAATATACCTCATTTATACCAGTATACATTCTGCCACTACTCTTTCTTTCCATTTCAATTCATTTTCATTTTATTTCGTCAAATTAAGTTTATTTCATACCATACCATTAATACATTATTGTTTAAATAGGGATTCACTATTTTTCATTTATCCAATTCTTTTTACAAATTACCCCATTTAAACACGTATAACCCATTTTTAATTTTATTTATAGCCTGATATTCTGACTTCCTTAACAGACTAATTTACTTTATTGTTATAATTGTCTTTTAGGCATACTTAACTATACTCTTTATTTGTTAAGTACACACACTTTCTCTAATTCATTCACATGTCATGAGCCTGCTTAAAATACTTTTAGTCCTTTATTTATCAGTAATATAGTAAATTTATATTTTCTTCTCTAAAATTTAAGTAAAGTACGATGCTGCCTTCTATTAGTCTTTACTTATAAATATATTTATTTTCTTTCATGTTGAATTCCATCCTATCTTTATAGATTTACACTAAATTTCATTTACTTTAAATGACACGTATTATAAACCGTTAACTCTACTAGATCATTCATAACATTTAACAAAATTTCTACTTAACAAATTTGTGCAAGTCAACACACACATAGGGATTAAGATTAGTTACAGTAACAATTCATTACAATATGTGCATTATCCATTCTTAGTTTATAAATTCGAAAGCACAATTCAAGTAAAATTTCATGATGTACTCAAAAACAGAATTCCAAACTTCTCTGTTCCCTACTAACATCCATTTCAATAATTTAGCTCAATTCCCCAGTTCAATTTAATTTACTCAATTTATTAAAGCCTTAATTGACCACTCAAAATAAATAACTAACTAAATCAAATTCACTAATCAGTCTAAAACTTATTATAACATTTACTATTATGTTTATATTATTTCACATTTATATATGTGTAAGAACACATGTGCTTCTAATTTAATCCTAACAGTAATTTGATTTCATGAATAATGGAAATCATACACAACCAGATTTTAATATACTCACATCATACACCTTCAATCCAGTTTATTGAGTTATCTTTAATTCAAACTTCCAATATAAGAATATTCGGATTTCCCATTTAACATTTCAAATTTCCATCAATTCTTCAGTTATAATTACTGGTCTACTTCCCAATTACTGGCAGTTTCTAATTCTTTTCATTCAATTAAAAATCGACAAATCTTAATTTAGGTTCTATTCAACCAATACTCAAGACAACACAGCCAACGAATCAATGAGCCAACAAACATATTATTCACATACTGTATTTAATTTAAAATCACTCTTAATAAATTTTAACTTATGGAAAATCACTTAAGAAAGTAATTTTGGTGGCCACATACCGGATTTCCTGCTATTTTTGTTCCCGTCACCGTCACCGGAGCCTCACCGGAGTCTCACCGGAGCTCGACCGGAGGCACTGAAACCACCAGAAGGAAGCTCGACGCCTCGGGGTTCCTTTTCCGGTGATCACGCGCCCATCCGCGATGCCGTTTAGCCGGAATCGCCGTCGCAAGCTTCGGTTTTCTCCCTCTCCGATCTACTCGTCGCCGGCGATTGAGGGGGATCCACGGCCACCGGAAGCTTCGCCTTGCCGCCGTGAGTCCAGTCGCACCGCTCATATCGCCTCTCGCCGTCGGAGCTCGCCGGAAAACGCTGAGGAAGCTTCGGCTCCTCTCTCGCTCTCTTGGAACGACGTCGCGACGAGGGGGAAGGAAGCACCGAGATCGGCGACGACGTCTCTTCCCGTTGCTCACCCTCGACTGTCGCCTCCCTCGCTGCCCCCGCCGTGCTCCGCCGTCGCCCTCACTCTCTCTCTCGGTCTCTGCTTTTTTTTTTCTTTCCCCTGTTCTACTCCCCGATTTTGTGCCTCTCTTTCTATTTTCTTTTTCTTCTCATAAATCCCATTATTTCTAGCTTATTTTACTCTCCCTTATTTAGTTAATTTAGTCCATAAGAAATATTATCATATGTAAAAATTATTTATTTGTATATCTAATACTATTTATTATTTTATCCTTGGTTTAATATTTCCTCATCCATTTACATGTAAATATGCGTTACACACATACATACATGCATATATCAAAAATTATTTGAATAATTAAATTACATAGCTTTAATGAAAAAAAATTCCACTCTTATGCATTAAAATTAACATTTGACGAATTTTTAACCTCTCAAGTTATTAAATAAAAACACTGAGATTTTTAGGGCGTTACATGTAGCCAAAGAGTGCTACATATCACAGTCCACGCGGCAGCTAGAGAGTGCTATGCACCTCGAGATCGGATGGGGGTTAGCAAGGGAACTCCAACAAATCGAGATTGTAGTTAGACAGTACTGCATCTCACAGCTCATGTAGCAGTCAGAGAGTACTACACATCTTGCAGATCGGATGGGGGTTAGAAGGGGAGCATCTCACCAACCGAAGTTGCAGTTAGAGAACACTGCTCTTCACCTCGAGATTGTGGTTAGAGAACACCGCATCTCACCAACCGAAGTTGCAGTTAGAGAACATTGCTCTTCACCTCGAGACTGTGGTTAGAGAACACCGTATCTCACCAACCGAAGTTGCAGTTAGAGAACACTGCTTTTCACCTTGAGACTGTGGTTAGAGAACACTGCATCTCACCAATCGAAGATGCAGTTAGAGAACACTGCTCTTCACCTCAAGACTGTGGTTAGAGAACACGGCATCTCACCAATCGAAGTTGCAGTTAGAGAACACTACTCTTCACCTCGAGACTGTGGTTAGAGAACACCGCATCTCACCAACCGAAGTTGCAGTTAGAGAACATTGCTCTTCACCTCGAGATTGTGGTTAGAGAACACCGCATCTCACCAATCAAAGTTGCAATTAGAGAACACTGCTCTTCACCTCGAGACTGTGGTTAGAGAACACCGCATCTCACCAATCGAAGTTGCAATTAGAGAATACTACTCTTCACCTCGAGACTGTGGTTAGAGAACACCGCATCTCACCAACTAAAGTTGGAGTTAGAGAACACTGCTCTTCACCTCGAGACTGTGGTTAGAGAACACCGCATCTCACCAATCGAAGCTGCAGTTAGAGAACACCGCTCTTCACCTCGAGACTGTGGTTAGAGAACACCGCATCTCACCAATCGAAGCTGCAGTTAGGGAACACTGCTCTTCACTCCGAGACTGTGGTTAGAGAACACCGCATCTCACAATTGAAGCTGCAATTAGAGAACACTGCTCTTCGAAGCGAGGTTGTAGCTAAAGAACGCTGCACCTCACCAACACCTTATAGGTCGAGACGAGACCAGTAGGGACACCATTCCGGAGGGCTAGACACCGCAAGGTTATACGCCCAAAGACGATAGGGGTTAACACGTCGATGAAGAGACGTTAACCACCCCAACCTCAAACTTCATCCGGTTCAAGTGTCGCCTCCTCAGGTACATGTCTCTGCAATCTCTTTTTCTTGTCCTCTCTGAATTTTGGCCTTTCTTCTTTGAATTTTGGCTCACCTAGGTGTCTATGCACTAGCTTCTCCAAAATTGGGGGCAACTGTAAACACCGGGTTTTGAGTCAGATTTTAATGGCAATTTTGGGTACTTGATAATACTTGATAAATTCCTCCAAAAAATAATAATAATAATAAATAAAATTAAAAATTAAAAAAATGATATTAGGTTAATTTAATTCAATAAATCAAAAATTAGGATTAGTTTAATTTAATTAGTTAATATTGTAAGATAAATTAAATAATTAATTAATATTTTAGGATATTTAAAATTGGAAAAAAAAGAAAATAGATATAGGGTTTAACTAAATAAATTAGATGTGATAATTTAAGTAGATTAATTAGATTAAGTAGGTATAAAAATATAGGATATTTAATTAATAGAGTGTTTGATTAGTTAGTGTTTTAGTTTAAGTAAATTAATTAAAATTAAAAAATTAAAAAATGGAAGAATGGAGGAAATTATTAGGTTATCCAAAAACTAACCCTAATTTTTAAAGTATAAAAAGAAAAGAATGAATAGGGTTTAGGGGGGACTCTCTCGGCAGATAGGGAGAAACCAGACCAAAGAATATAGAAAAATATAGAAAATAAAAGAGAGAGCAAGGAGAGATCACAGACAAAAAGGAAAACCGAAGAAGAAAAAGAAAAAAAAGCCAAAGAAAAGAGAAGAAAAAGCCAAGGAAAGGGAATCCAAAAGAAAGAAAGAGAAGACACAGAGCAAGGGGCCAAAATCAAAAAACCAAAGATAGAAAATAGAAAGGGGCAGACCAAGGACCAGGGGGCGCTGGAAAAAGAAGAAAAAAAGGGAAAGGAAAGCGGGGACGCCGCCGGCCAGCCCCGGCGACGGACCGCCGCACGTGCCTCACCGGAGGAACGGAGAGGCTCGGACGAAGCCGTCGGTGTCCATTGGAGTCCCCCACTCGCCGGCGGCAGCGAGATCGGAGGGGGACACCCGCGACACTCCAGCGCGTTTTTCAGTCAGCTGGCTCTTCCTTTCGGCGCGTGACCGGCGGCGCTCGATTCCCGGCGACGCGATTTACCCAAAGGCAAGGGCGGTGTCGACCACCGGCAGCTTCCGACGGCTCCTGTGAGGGAAGTCCGGTGAGTCTATTTTATATTTATTTATTTTAATATATTATTATTTTTATTATTAATATTAATTATTATTATTATTATTATTATTATTATTATTATTATTATTATTATCATTATTATTATTATTATTATTTGATTTATTTATTATTAATGTTATTGTGTTATATTGTTATCAGTATTATTTAATTTATGTTTATTTTACATTATTTGTTATTATTATGTTTATTGTTATTATTATTGTGTTTATTATTATTATTGTACCTTATTATTATTTTTAGTATTATTTATTTTATGCTCATTTCATTATATTATTATTATTATTATTATTATTATTATTATTATTATTATTATTATTATTATTATTATTATTATTATTATTATTATCATGTTTGTGTTAATGTTGTTATAATTATTATTGTGATTATTATTATTATTATTATTATTATTATTATTATTATTATTATTATTATTATTATTATTATTATTTCATTTTATTATTATTATTATTATTATTATTATGGTGAGTATTATTCACTTTATGTTTATTTTATTTTATTATTATTATTGTTATTGTTATTATTATTATCATTATGATTATTTTATGTTGTTATTATTATTGTTACTATCATTATTATTATTATTATTATTATTATTATTATTATTATTATCATCTTATTTATTTGGTTGTTTATATTTAATCAATTCAATTGATCATTTATATTTAATTGATTCAATTGGTGAATTATGTTTAATTAGCTTAATTGATTGCCATCTGTGTTTTTGCATTCATTAATTCTCTATTTGTTTAATTCAATTATTTATTTATTTATCACTTAATTTAATTTAATCCATTATTGACTTTTATTATTTTTCTCAATTTACTTTATTCAATTATTTATTTATTTGTTTATTTATTTATTCAATTATTTATTTATTCATTATTAACCAATATTAATTTTATGTCATGATTGTAACCACGAGCGGCACGTGGCTCGAGCGCGGTCGAGGTGAGTAGATTAGGATTTATTTATTATTATGAAATATGTAATTATTATTTTATTTTGTTTTATTCGCTTGTGGTCAGTAAAAATAAAAGATTTTTGACCCCACTTAAAAAAAAAACCATGAGAAAAATATTTTCTACTAAAATGAAGATTTGTTAATAAAATTGGACCAAAGTCCTATTTTGTCCAATAAAACCGTCACATCCAAATTGCTTTCATAATAAATGCATGCGAGGACCAAAGTCCTCAAAGTAAATAAATTCCCCGATTTATGCATGTATCGCACTTTTATGAAATGGGAGTTATATTTCGCTCCTGGTGCTATTGTATTTCATTTTCCTCATATTTTATTTTATTTTATCTATTTATTTACCGCTTTTAAATATGAATGATTGTGCCTTAAATTAAATTGCATCGTGTGGAGAGAGAGCGAACTAATGAACTCAAAACTTAATTGTAAAATAAATCGAGGTAGAAATAGATGAGAAGTCCCGAACCCAACTCTGGTCTTTGGGCTCAACGAGGCGAATGGTCTTTCTGATCACTCATTGGAACCTCCAAGACACCTCTTGTGTCCCTTTCAAAGACTTAATTAATAATCCTAGGCTCCATAGGGTGAGAGGGTCATTCCCAATGTTCTATTGGGGTGTTCACCTCCAAGACCCCTTTGGCTTGCCCAAAATGGATATATGCGCCGTCTTAGGCTCACTGAGACGAGACGAACTTTTCCAATGTTCTATTGGGTGGCGACTCCATGAAACCTCCTTGTTGCCCAAAATAGACGCACTTGTAAATTCGTTACAAGCTGCCAACGGACCTTCAAATGCTCGATCGCCCTAAAGTGGGCGGTCCAGGGGCGCCCACGGGTCCGGCGCGTGTCGCAGTGAGGCTAGCAGAGTTGGTTCTAATGCTCCGCAAGTCAGTCGTGGTAGAGGCCGAGGTAGAGGTAGAGGCGGTCGACCTGGAGTGGGAGCCCCATCAGAATCTGTTGATCTTCCCTTGGCAGTTCCAGCTAGAGCTTATGCTGTGAGAGACCGAGATGAGCAGGATGCTCATGATGTGATTCTGGTAAGTTTTTACTCCTTGATACCGAGTTATATGCTCTAATTGACCTGGTTCCACACACTCATATTTCTGCACGGAGAAGTTAATTGATAAGTTGCATGATGTAGATCGATTAGACTATGAGATTTATGTGACCAGTCCCTTAGGGCATAGTGTTAATGTGAGTAGGGTGTATAGGAATTGTCCTCTTTTGGTCCAAGGAGTCGAGTTCTCTGCGATTTTGATTGAGTTGCCATTTTGGGAATTTGATTTTATCTTGGGTATGGATTGGCTGAGTAAGCACCGGGCAGTGGTTAATTGTCATAGGAAAGTGGTTGTGTTGTAAGATAGGGATCCGTCTTCTGTTGTGGTTAAAGGTTTGGGTTCGAGTTCCTTGAGTAATATATTTTCTGCTATGCAAGTTAAGAGGTTTATGAGGAAAGGCTGTGAGGTGTTTTTAGTGGTGGTGTTGGATTCCAAGTGTTATCAGGTTAAGATTGAGGATATCCTAGTTGTTAGGGAGTTTGGTGATGTGTTGCCTAGTGAGTTGCTTGGTTTGCCTCTAATGAGAGAGGTAGAGTTATCCATAGAGATAGTGCCGCGTACTTTGCCCATTTTTAAAGCACCTTATCAGATGGCTCCTATAAAGTTGAGGGAACTTAAAACTCAGCTACAAGAGTTATTGGATAAGGGGTTTATTAAACCTAGCATATCTCCACGGGGAGCTCCAGTGTTGTTGGTTAAGACGAAGGATGGCTCTTTGAGGATGTGTATCGACTATAGGCAAACTAATAAGGTCACGATGAAGAATAAGTATCCTTTACCTAGAGTCGAGGATTTGTTTGATTAGCTCAGGGGTGAGGGTGTTTTCTCCAAGATTGATCTTCGATCGGGTTATTATTAGTTGTGATTTAAAGATGCGGATGTGGTTAAGACTGCATTTCGGACGCGATATGGCCACTATGAGTTCCTTGTGATGCCATTTGGTTTGACCAATTCGCCTATGGCTTTTATGGATTTGATGAACCGAGTGTTCAGGACATATCTCGACCGATTTATAGTAGTGTTTATGAATGATATTTTAGTTTGCTCGAAGGATGAGAGTGAGCATGAGAATCATCTTCGGTTAGTGCTGTAAGTTTTGAGGGAACATCAGTTGTTTACGAAGCTTAGCAAGTGTGACTTTTGGCTTCGGGAAGTGTCTTTCTTGGGTCATATTGTGTCAGCCAGAGGTATTCAAGTTAATTCGGCTAAGATTAAGGTGATTGTTAATTGGAAAGTGCCTAGGAATTCCTAGAAGTGAGAAGTTTCCTTGGTTTGGAGTGAAGGGTTTCTCGGTTATCATTGCTCCCATGATGAGATTGTTGAGGAAAGGAGTTAGATTTGAGTGGTCAGATAAGTATCAGGCTTGCTTTAAAAAGTTGAAGAGATTGTTAGTCAAAGCTCCCACACTTACTCAACCCGTTTCGGGGAAGGAGTTTGTGATGTACAGCGATGCTTTCAGAGTTGGGCTTGGTTACGTGTTGATGCAAGAGGGTAAAGTTGTGGCTTATGCATCTCATCAGTTGAAGCCTCATGATAAGAACTATCTGACGCATGATTTGGAATTAGCAGCGGTGATTTTTACCTTGAAGATTTGGTGGCATTATCTGTATGGGGAGAAGTGTAGGATTTTCACAGATCATAAGAGTTTGAATTATCTCCTCACGCAGAAGGAGTTGATTATGAGACAGCGCCGATGGTTGGAGTTATTCAAGGATTATGACTGCATTGTGGATTACCATCCGGGTAAAGCAAACGTGGTCGCAGATGCTTTGATTCAAAAGTCAGTTTTGGCCTTGTTCTTGAGGCAGTTCAAGTGGAGATTTGATTCAAATGGGGCTTTGGTTGCCTAAATGAGAGTGAAGCCAACCTTGAGACAGATGATTGATGCTCAGAGGGATGATTTGTGATTGCAGCGGGCTTTACAAGAGGTCTGATTGGGTAAGCAATTCGAGTTTTCTATTGTGGATAAGGTGCTTATGTATAGAAACCATGTGTGCGTGCCCGAGTGTGATGAGTTAAGGAAGAACTTTTAAGTGAGGCACACACTATGGTCTTTACTATGCATCCCAGCAGTGAAAAGATATATCGAGATATGAAGCAATTTTATTGGTGGTCTGAGATGAAGAGAGATATCGTGAAATTTGTTGCAAAGTGCTTCACTTGTCAATAGGTAAAGGCTGAGCATCAAGTCCCTTCGGGATTGCTCACTCCTTTATCTGTCCCTCAGTGGAAGTGGGATGACATTGCCATGGATTTTGTGTAGGGTTTGCCGTTGACTCAGAGGAAGCATGACTCGATTTGGGTGATTGTGGATCGGCTTACAAAGTCAGCACATTTTCTACCGGTTAGAGTGGATTATTTGATGGATAAGTTTGCCAGCATTTATGTGAATGAGGTGGTCAGACTGCATGGAGTACCATTTTCTATAGTGTCAGATCGGGATCCAAGGTTCACATCGAAGTTTTGGAAAGAGTTGCAAAGGGCTTTGGGTACTTAGTTGAATTTTATTATGGCATTTCATCCTCAGACAGATGGGCAGCCGGAGTGGGTTATTGAGATTTTGGAGGATATGTTATGGGCTTGTGCTTTGGAATTTTCTAGCAGTTGGGACAAGTATGTGCAGCTTATGGAGTTTTCTTAGTTATCAGTCGAGCATCAGGATGTCACTGTATGAAGTTTTGTATGGTCGGCAGTGTAGGACTCCGGTTTGTTGGATAGAGTTGACTGAGCATTCCGCTGTTGGGCTAAAATTGGTTAGGGATACTGAGTTAGCTTATTTGATTATTGTTTTATATGTTTATGTATGTGTTGTTTATATGTTTGTTGTGTGTTTTTATATTTCAATTAAGTTTTTAGTAATCTTTATTATGGGGCATTGTTTATTTGGTATATGATATAGGTTGTTAAGTCCATTATCTTTTATGCTCATTTTTATCAGTTTTTCAAAATTTTTGGGATGTGTTTTAAGTTTTTCAAGTTATTTGGTTTTACTTATTTCAACATTATAGATTATTTAGTCTCTTTACTTACCATATTCATAAAGTTAGAATTTGCTCATTTTGTTTAAAATTTTAAGTTTCTAGTTGCCTATGGAAACTATAGCCATAATACTTGCCCTTATTTCTTTTCAATAATGGATGAGGACTCAAAAAGAAAAGAAAAATAAATATAAGTGGGATGAAGCATAAAATGCACCCACCAAATATAAAAAAGAAGAAAATAGCAAGATGTACATTCAAAATTTCAAAAATATGGGATGGAGCGTAAAACGCACCCATATTAACTTCTCTTGCTATACATGGGAATCAATAAAAAGTTATACCCATGTTAAAGAAAAAAATATATATAAAAAGAAAAGAGTCTAAAAATGCCATGAGATTTGATTAAGGGTAAGTGAGCTCAAATTGTCCTAAAAAGTGACTAGCAATCTTAAATTTTTAACTTTTATGATCAATTTTCTCTCTTTGATTCATGTTTAGTTTTTGAGACTTTATATTCTTTATGTTGGAAGTAGTAAAATTAGAAAACTTGTTGAATTTTCAATGCATATTTTGAATTTTGATTTACTGATATGTGTGAGTTTTTGGGATAGTTGATCTTTGCAACTCTAGTGTATATGCTGAATGAACATTGCTTTGTAATTATGTTATTGGCTGTTGAATTTGTTTATGTCTTTTCTCTTGCTTGAGGACAAGCAAGGGTTTAGTGTGGGGGAATTTGATAGGAGCTTAATTGAAGTATAATTTAGTATTTATTTCGTGTGAGTTTATGTAATTAATCATGTAATTGTTTGTAAAATTTAATGTGATGTGTTAGATTATGTTTATTTGTATCAATTGAGTTTTTATGTTGATTATCTGTGTTTTTAGGTGTAGAAATGAAGAGAAGAGTAAATAGAACGAGCAAGTCACGAGAGAGGAGCAGCTCACGCCACACATAAGGAGTCACGCGACGTGAGCATGGGTGACGAGACGTGACTGGAGAAGAAGAACAAAGAAGAAGAAGGAAAAGAAGAGAAGGACTGAGAGAGAGGAAGTCACGCGACGTGACGAGAAGCCAGGAAAGAAGAGGAGGAGGCGAGACAAGGCGAGACGTGAGTGCCAGTCACGCCACACACGCGAAGAGTTACGCCGTTATGGGAGGTAACGTCCCGTGACTGGCCAGAGAGGGAAGAGAAAACCGAAAGAAAGAAGGGAAGAAGAAAATGGGCAAGCGTGTTCTGTCGCGATCGCGACAACTTGTTGAGCATTTTCTATAGATGCTAATTATACCGCAAGCATACGGTGTACCGCAATAGTACTTAAGATTGTCGATCCCACGAGGAACATTTTTACACACTATTACTAATTGATTTTAATCTTGTTTACAATTATTGATTAAAGGTAGAGTGGATTTTAATCTAATCTAACATATAAACTAAATATACCTAGTTAATGATAGTCAAAAGAAGATAAAATAAATCATAAATAATTAAAGACAATGGACTTGATTCCATCAATTTGAATAACATATTTCATCTTTTTATGCAAGCCAAGTTAGAATAAACTTTTAACTCACTCTCTCGACATGAATTAAAATACCTAAAACATATAATTAAAATTCTAACTCACAATTTTCATTAATAAATTAGAGGTTTCTAATTACATATTTTAAGAATAAACACTAACCTATAGCAATTATCTCAATATACCGATCTCTCAAATATATCTTAATAATGAATCTCTATTAGATGTCAGATAAAGCAAACTCTCGAATTACTTTAACTTATAAAAATCATACAAAATATACTAATAGAGAATCTACATTAAAAGACCATAAAAGTAAATGGAGATAGAAAGAATTATAATATGCAAATTCATTGAAATGATATTCATAAAAATATTGGAGAAGAATTAAAAATAAGAGAATAAGTTAGAAGCCTTTCAACCCTTTTCTCAATCTCTTGAAAATAAATTTTCCTTCTTCTTGATCTCCTTCTTCAAAACATAAAACTAAATAGAAATTTAACTAAGAAAAATCTCTCTTGCAAAATACAGAAAAATTACTTAACTTAAAATTCATCATCCTAAAATTACAGTTAAACTACCTATTTATAGATAATAATTTAAAGATTGTGTCCCTTGAAGATGTCTCTTGGGAATAGTTGCAAAATTTGGTGAAATAAGATGACTTTTCGTGTGACTTTTGGCCCAAAACTGTCCAATGGTCGTCTCTGTCGCGATCGCAACGTTGTCGCGATCGCGACAGAACACGCTTGCCCATTTTCTTTTTCCCTTCTTTCTTTCGGTTTTCTCTTCCCTCTCTGGCCAGTCACGGGACGTTACCTCCCATCACGGCGTGACTCTTCGCATGTGTGGCGTCACTGCAACTCACGTCTCGCCTTGTCTCGCCTCCTCCTCTTCTTTCCTGGCTTCTCGTCACGTCGCGTGACCTCTGCTCACTTCGCGTGACTTCCTCTCTCTCAGTCCTTCTCTTCTTTTCCTTCTTCTTCTTTGTTCTTCTTCTCCAGTCACGTCTCGTCACCCATGCTCACGTCGTGTGACTCCTTGTGTGTGGCGTGAGCTGCTCCTCTCTCGTGACTTGCTCGTTCTATTTACTCTTCTCTTCATTTCTTCACCTAAAAACATAGATAATCAACATAAAAACTCAACTGATACAAATAAACATAATCTAACACATCACATTAAATTTTACAAACAATTACATGATTAATTACATAAACTCACACGAAATAAATACTAAATTATACTTCAATTAAGTTCCTATCAAATTCCCCCACACTAAACCCTTGCTTGTTCTCAAGCAAGAGAAAAGACATGAACAAATTCAACAGCCAGTAACATAATTACAAAGCAATGTTCATTCAGCATATACACTAGAGTTGCAAAGATCAACTATCCCAAAAACTCACACATATCAGTAAATCAAAATTCAAAATATGCATTGAAAATTCAACAAGTTTTCTAATTTTACTACTTGCAACGTAAAGAATATAAAGTCTCAAAAACTAAACATGAATCAAAGAGAGAAAATTGATCATAAAAGTTAAAAATTTAAGATCGCTAGTCACTTTTTAGGACAATTTGAGCTCACTTACCCTTAATCAAATCTCATGGCATTTTTAGACTCTTTTTTTTTTTTTTTTTTTTATATATATATTTTTTTCTTTAACATGGGTATAACTTTTTATTGATTCCCATGTAAAGCAAGAGAAGTTAATATGGGTACGTTTTACGCTCCATCCCATATTTTTGAAATTTTGAATGTACATCTTGCTATTTTCTTCTTTTTTATATTTGGTGGGTGCATTTTATGCTTCATCCCACTTATCTTTATTTTTCTTTTCTTTTTGAGTCCTCATCCATTATTGAAAAGAAATAAGGGCAAGTATTATGGCTATAGTTTCCATAGGCAACTAGAAACTTAAAATTTTAAACAAAATGAGCAAATTCTAACTTTAAGAATATGGTAAGTAAAGAGACTAAATAATCTATAATGTTGAAATAAGTAAAACCAAATAACTTGAAAAACTTAAAACACATCCCAAAAATTTTGAAAAACTGATAAAAATGAGCATAAAAGATAATGGACTTAACAACCTATATCATATACCAAATAAACAATGCCCCATAATAAAGCTTACTAAAAACTTAATTGAAATATAAAAACACACAACAAACATATAAACAACACATACATAAACATATAAAACAATAATCAAACAAGCTAACTCACTCCCCCACACTTAGAACCAACATTGTCCTCAATGTGTAGGAATGACATACAAAAACAAGTAAAAAGAAACAAATAAAATGAAAAGAAAGAAAACTCCCCTATCATGGCAAAGGTGGAGGCGATGGAACCACAAAACCAGCTTGGGTCAGGAAACTATCAAATTTGTAATCCAACCGCCTTTGACGTCGCTCAATGGCAGAAAGTTGCTCTTGCATATTAGAGAACATCATGGGAATGTTATGGCTAGATGAGCCAACCTCAGGAGCAGAAGCCACAGCAGCTGGAATATCAGGCATCACTTCATCTTCACTTGCCTCCTCATCACCACCTTCTTCTTCGTGTGCCTCTACTTGTGGCTCAGAAGTTCCAGCAATATCCCTCCAACATGATCGAGCATGAGATGGAATTTCCTGAAAATTATTACCAACAACTTCTCCATGAACTAACTCATTCTTATTAAAATAAAGGCAAGGAAAAATGCGATAATAAGCATCAAGATCCACATTTAAAGTGCTTGCAATACTAGAAATAACATGCCCATGAGTTAAAGGTGAATCATGCTTATGAACACATTGCAACAATTGACTAACAATCCAAAAAGGCCAATATACATCCTTATGTCTATGTACACACCACATAAAAAATAACTTATTATATGAAACTCTATTGAATTCAGACCTATTAAAAACCAAAGAAGCTAAAACCCTATGCAAAATCCAATATCTCAAATCTTTAATAAACATGGATTTAGCATCCCTAGCCCTATAACGTGTTTGCAAATCAGTTAAAAATGTCCAAAATTCATGTGGCTTAAAAGATTTAGGTGGATCAGTTAAACCATTTTGAGAAAATCTAAACATCCTATTCATCATAAAATAGGTTAAAGTATATGGTTTTCCAGCCATCCTAAAATCTAACCAATTTTCATTATCATCATTCTTTTTCAATGTGGTGTAAAATTCTAAAACTAAATCAGGACGAACTTCTTCATACATAGATGCAAATTTCAACAATCCACAGGCTCTCAACATGTCATTAACTACTTCTAACATGCCAATTTGATTAAGCAAAGAGTCAGGAAAATACTTACATTGCATTAAAGGCCTACCACGAAGGGTTAAATACCTACTGCCTTCATCTACAGAAAAAATGGGAAATAGAGCACCATAATGAGCAGCAATATTCACCTCTTCAACTCCCTACTCTTCTTGTTCAATTCAAAAAACAGAGGGATTCTTTGTTCTCACCATTGTTGAATGTGTTGGGTAAACAAAGAATGAAAACTACAGGGAAGTAGATATGAAGACAATCAAAGAAATTAACAAAACCAAATACACTAAAGGAAAACAAAAAAGATAAAAGAAAAAGTAATGTAAACAGAGAAGAATATTACAAACTAAATGTGATTTAATTATACATGAAAAATACCGAAATGTAGTGTGTTAGGGGAAAGAAGAAAAGAAAAATGAAAATAAACTGACAAACCTGTAAAGAGAATGCAAATCCCGTAATCCCTAAGTTTAATGAAGAAAAGAAAAGAGAAATGGAATGCTAAAATGAAGAACTAGAAAAATGAAAAGAAAACAGAGGATGGAAATTTCGAAAGTCTCTGTGGAAGAAGAAGAAAAGAAGAAATGAATAAGAAAAATTGCTAATGAGGGTCTGTATCTCGTGACCAGCGTGAGGGAAAGAAAATGAACAATTGAAATGAAATAGAAAGGGAATAAAATGAAGGGTCACGACGTTAGGGTTTTGAAATTAAATTCCCGCTTTTAATTTTCTTTTTTCTGTGTTTTAATGCTTAAATGGTAAGATTAAGTTAAGGTAATTGAAATTAAATGATCTAAATCAGAAAAGAAAACAAAATAAAACCAAATAATAAACAAATAATAAGTAAAATAAGAAAATAAAAGAAAAGAAAAATAAAAAATTAAAGCTTACTTGATCATAAGCACCTCACGAGTCACGAGTCGTGAGGCAACGTCACGACTCGTGATGCGTCTTACTTACCAGGGCGAAGTCATCTCCTCAGCCCGTCACATCACGTGAAGCTGCATCACAAGACGCACGCCCTGCAATCCTTCTGTCATGATTTCGCGATGCTTGCCGCGATCGCGACAGAAGCCTAAAGCGCAAATTTGTATATTCTGTCGCGATTGCGCTTGTTGTCGCGCTCGCGACAGATTCAACGTCTGAAAATTTTTTTTATTATTATTTTTTATTTATTTTAATTTTGTTATTATTCTTTTATTAACTAAACTTACTAAATTAGCTGCAAAATAAAAACAAATGTGTTAGTAGCATTAAAATCTAAAATACAAAAAATAAAATTATATAAACAAAGTTAAAATAAAGTACAAAGCCGAAATAAAAACAATATAACTAAGTAACCTAAATAAAAAAATTAGACATATCATGGCTTAATGTGCTCCCTAGGATTCTCTTCAGTATTACTCGGAAGGCATCCTAGATTTCTTGAAGGTAAAGAATTAGCAAGTTGGCCTATTTGAACCTCAAGATTATGAATAGTGGCAGCATGATTTTTAGCAATTTGATCAAATTTTTCTTCAAGTTTCTTTTGACTTTCATCTTGAGAGTGTATCTTACAATTAATTTCTTCAATGAACTTATCAATTTTAACCTCAAAGGCCCCAAACCTATCTTGTGGTTGTTGGTATCCTACCCCTCTATTTTGGTTGTTAATATTATTATTCCCCCATGAAAGGTTAGGATGGTTTCTCCAACCAGCATTATAGGTGTTAGAATAAGGATTTCCACGACCTTGACTTTGAAGAAAATTATCTTGTTCTTCCTTATTAACCATGCCTAGATTGCAATTATCACTCTTATGTCCTTGTTGACCACAAACATTGCATGCATTTAATGAATTACCACTCATACTTAGACTATTAACTCTATGATTCAATGCTTCAATTTGGGCTTACAATGCAACCATAGAATCTACTAAATGTACCCCCCTAGTATTAGAATTATTATACTCCCTTACTCTTTCAGGAGGCCACATATAGTTGTTCATTGCCATCTCTTCCAATAGCTCATATGCTGCATCAATTGTTTTTCTCATTAAAGATCCACCAGCTGCAGCATCTATAGTCCCTCTTGTAGTTGGATTTACACCATTATAAAAAGTTTGCATCAAAAGCTCCCTTGGAAAGTTATGGTGTGGACACATCCTTTGCAATTCCTTGAATCTTTCCCAAGCCTCATATAATGATTCATTTTCATTTTGAACAAATGTAGTGATATCCTTTATGATTTTTGCGGTTTTGGCCAAGGGAAAATATTTTGATAAAAATGCTTGGGCCAATTGGTCCTAAGTAGTTATAGAACCTCTTGTCAATGAATTCAACCAAGCCTTTGCTTTATCCTTCAAAGTGAATGGAAAAAGCCTAAGCTTGATTGCATCAGCCGAAACCCCATTTATCTTAAAGGTATCACAAATCTCAAGAAAGTTGGCCAAATGAGCATTTGGATCCTCATTCGCCAAACCATAGAATTGAATACTATTTTGAATCATTTGTAACAATGAAGGCTTAATTTCAAATTGATTGGCATTTACCGTGGGTCTTACCACCCCTTGTTGAGCACCACTCAATGCAGGTGTGGCAAAGTCCATGAGTCTTGGTGGATTTTCTTCAGCCATGATAATTGATCTCCTATTTTTGTTCTTCTTTCTATTTGACTTCCGGTTACTTGACAAGAATCTTTCAATTTCAGGATTTAACGGCTCAAGCTCTTCTAAAGAACTCCTTGTACTAGGCATGAACTTTCAAAATCCTGTAAAATCAAAAACAAAACACAAAGTTCAATTAAACACACAAACAAATTAAAACAAAACAAAATATTGTAATCCAAAATCATAAATCAATTTTCATAATGGCAAACAACCGTTCCCCGGCAATGGTGCCAAAAACTTGTTGAGCATTTTCTATAGATGCTAATTATACCACAAGTATACGGTGTACCGTAATAGTACTTAAGATTGTCGATCCCACGAGGAACGTTTTTACACACTATTACTAATTGATTTTAATCTTGTTTACAATGATTAATTAATGGTAGAGTGAATTTTAATCTAATCTAACATATAAACTAAATATACCTAGTTAATGATAGTCAAAAGAAGATAAAATAAATCATAAAGAATTAAAAACAATGAACTTGATTCCATCAATTTGAATAACATATTTCATCTTTTTATGCAAGCCAAGTTAGAATAAACTTTTAACTCACTCTCTCGACATGAATTAAAATGCCTAAAACATACAATTAAAATTCTAACTCACAATTTTCATTAATGAATTAGAGGTTTCTAATTACATATTTTAAGAATAAACACTAACCTATAGCAATTATCTCAATATACCGATCTCTCAAATATATCTTAATAATGAATCTCTATTAGATGTCAGATAAAGCAAACTCTCGAATTACTTTAACTTATAAAAATCATACAAAATATACTAATAGAGAATCTACATTAAAAGACCATAAAAGTAAATGGAGATAGAAAGAATTATAATATGCAAATTCATTGAAATGATATTCATAAAAATATTGGAGAAGAATTAAAAATAAGAGAATAAGTTAGAAGCCTTTCAACCCTTTTCTCAATCTCTTGAAAATAAATTTTCCTTCTCCTTGATCTCCTTCTTCAAAACATAAAACTAAATAGAAATTTAACTAAGAAAAATCTCTCTTGCAAAATACAGAAAAATTACTTAACTTAAAATTCATCATCCTAAAATTACAGTTAAACTACCTATTTATAGATAATAATTTAAAGATTGTGTCCCTTGAAAATGTCTCTTGGGAATAGTTGCAAAATTTGGTGAAATAAGATGACTTTTCGTGTGACTTTTGGCCCAAAACTGTCCAACGGTCGTCTCTGTCGCGATCGCAACGTTGTCGCGATCGCGACAGAACACGCTTGCCCATTTTCTTCTTCCCTTCTTTCTTTTAGTTTTCTCTTCCCTCTCTGGCAAGTCATGGGACGTTACCTCCCATCACGGCGTGACTCTTCGCGTGTGTGGCGTGAGCTGCTCCTCTCTCGTGACTTGCTCGTTCTATTTACTATTCTCTTCATTTCTTCACCTAAAAACACAGATAATTAGCATAAAAACTCAACTGATACAAATAAACATAATCTAACACATCACATTAAATTTTACAAACAATTACATGATTAATTACATAAACTCACACAAAATAAATACTAAATTATACTTCAATTAAGCTCCTATCAGATACCAAAGAGAAGATCAGAGTTGTGTAGTGGAATCTGAAAGTGGCTAAGGATAGACAGAAGTCCTATGCTAACCTGAAGAGGAAAGATATTCGGTTTGAAGTCGGGGACAATGTTTTCCTTAAGGTTTCACCTTGGAGGAAAGCATTGCATTTTGGCAAGAAAGGCAAACTGAGTCATCGGTTTATTAGACCTTGTGAGGTGTTGGCTAAGGTTGGTCCGGTAGCCTATAGGTTGGTTTAACGATGGAGTTGGCTAAGTTACATGATGTTTTTCATGTCTCCATGCTTCGTCGCTATAGATCGGATCCGTTGCACGTGTTGTCGATTCAGGATGTTCAAGTTCAGCCAGATTACTCGTATAATGAGGAACCGAAGGCCATTTTACCTCGAGAAGTGAGATAATTGAGGAATAAGCAAATTCCTTTGGTTAAAGTATTATGGCACCATCATGGAGTTGAGGAAGCGACTTGGGAACCGGAGGCAACTATAAGGTCCCAGTATCCGCATTTGTTCAGTTCAGGTGAGAATTTTGAGGATGAAATTCTTGTCTGTAGGAGAGAGTTATCACACCCCATTTTCCCCCTAGAAGTTTAAGCTATGTATATTTGTGCATGTGTGGGTGTATTGGCATGTGATAAGGGTATTTTAGGTAAAATGCATATTTTGTGGGCTTTAATAGAGTGTGGGTGTATATATGATAGTAGGGTGTGTGTGTGTGTTCGGTTGTGTAATTGTGTGCATGCTCATATGGTAGTAGTGTGTGAATTATGAGGGTTAGTCTTGTGCGTAGAGTCATGTATGTTTGTTGGGTGTGAGTGGTCAAGTTCCACCAACCATAGGGTGACATGTGGCTAGGGTTTTTAGGAAGATGGGTGTAAATAGAAAGAGAGAGAATGGAGAGCAGTCAATTCACTGCCTCTTCTCGTTATCTCCTCCTCCTCTTTATCTCTTCTTCCTCTTTTTCTCTTCAAGTGTGCCCTAGTTGTAATCCAAGTGGTTTGTAGTGGAAATTGATTCTCTCCCAAGGTTTGTGGTAAGTTATTGCTGAGTTTTTCTCTTCTTCTTCATCTTTTCTCTTGCATTGTTGAATGTGTTTTAATTTAGGGTTTTGTATTTGTATGAATTTTGGGTGTTCTTGTTAGTTAAGCCTCCTAGTGATCCCAAGGGAAAGGAGAAGGCTAGTGGGAGTGGTGCTTATTGATTTGGAGCATAGGAATTGCAGGTTTTGGAATTTGATTAATTTTGATGTACATTTGTGATTTTATGCCTTTGCAGGATTTTCTAGAAAATTTGATGATTAATGGGGTCTATGTTAGTATATATGTTATGGGTTTTAGTTGATTTAAGTTGTGATGTATGATGATTGATCTATTGAAGCATAAGTGAGGATTGATGAACTTTACTGCAATTTTTCTGGGTTTTGCCATTATTAGAATCTTGATTATGTAAATCTATGATTTGATTGTGATAATTGTTTGAAAAGTTGTGTTTCATGTTTTTTGTGATGCATGGAAGGTCTATTTGAAGGTAAGATGAAATTTGGTTTGATTTGGGTCAAATTGGGTTTGATTTTGAAAATCTGGGTTTTTCATGCGTTTGGCTATAAACTGGAAGTCACGACGCTGTCGTAAGAGCGACATCCTCGCGAGCATGACAGAATCATGAAATCCAGTTTTCACGATAAAAATGCACTGAAGAGAGAGACGTCCGACTCGTGAACTTGTAGCATGACTCATGAAGTCTTGACCTGTGCGAGTGGTGCAACAAATCACATGTCTGTGTGAATCACATTCACGAGTCGTGAATCGAGGTACATAGCTCATCCACGAATTGTGGACTCGCTCGAGAAAAAACTTCGCAGTTGGGAGCTTTGAGCTGATTCCTTTGGAAGAAAGAATTGTCCTGTTCCCGAGTCATGTCCTAAGGGAGGATGCCAGGGGTCTTATAATTGGCTAAGGTAGGCTTTTCTTTCAAGTCTTCTTTTCTTTGATCATATCCTAGGATACCTTGACTTGAACACTTTGCTAAAATCATGTATAAGAGGTCATCCCTTAGTAGACCGATTCAACCTCACATTCACGAGTCATGAAGGTAGGACTCGTGTCCGCACAGTACGACTCGTGTCCTTGCCCCCTTTGGCCACTGTCGCGAATGCGACTATGATCCCAGTCTTGCCTATTTTTCTGAAGTGCTCGATTTTCTGAAAATGGGTTTGAAATCTCTTTTTCATGGATTTTCACTACTGTATGCTATATGATCTTGCTTATATGTATATAATATTATGATTTCTCCATGATAAATTATATGTTATTCTTTAGAACATGATTTCTATTATGCATGACATGCAAGAGTCAATTTAGTGGATAGTTAGGCATGCCTAATAGAGTTCAATAGCTGTAGCCCTCAATTATGTTTGGGTCCTGATCAGGTCCTCGTTCGGATCCTCGCGATCCCTAATGTATTTGTATCTTGTTTAAGATCCCCTCTGAAAATGTTTTGAATGAAAAAAATATGATGTTGATTTTTGATTCGTACCCGTAAGGTACCAGCATGCGTTCATTTCGATTCATACCCATAAGGTACCGCCATGCGTTCACTCGTTATCCACTATTGTGAGTCAGTTGGTGTATTGTTTGGTAATGATATGTCTATGAGAATGTGTATCCAATCAGCTATGAATATCAGCATGTGAACCAATATGTATATGAATGTGTATATGGACTCTGAAATGCTATGAATGTGATTCAATTAAGATTATATCGTATGTGATTATCAGTATATATCATTCTGTATGTATTTTGCTTTGACGACAATTGTGAATGGCCGCCCACTTTATCGTTTGTTTTTTCTAACTAAGCGTTATCGCTTCGCACGGGTATTTCATCCGTGCAGGTGCGGAAGGTGGTGTTCTTTTGGGAGAGTTGCTGCAAGTCAAGCCAATATAGAGGGATTAATGTTAGGACTTAGAATTTTATTTTTGAGATTCTTTTTGTCATTATAAACTCTCAATGTATTATTATTTTGTACAGCTTCCGCCTTATATTTTTTAGGAGATGTAATTATTTTGTAATATCAGTTATTGATTAGAACATTATTGTAATGAATTTTATTATATTAATGAATGATCATTTCGATGTTTCCAAAGTTTTAATTTTCGCTGTATATATATATATTGTGGTATCGTTTTGTTTGGTGACACCCTGACTTGTACGGCTTCTCACTCCCTTGTGGATGGGTTCGCCTACATATGGGTAGGGGGTGTTATATTATCTGTCAGGTATCTAACATTTACTTCTATGTTCGGAAGAGTCTACAAGTTGCATTGGGTACCATGTTTAATTTTAGTACAACATTCCATCCACAAACTGATGGACAGTCAGAAAGGATTATTCAGGTATTGGAGGACTTGATGAGAGCATGTATTTTGGACTTTTCTAAGAGTTGGGATAAGTACATTCCATTAATAGAATTTGCTTATAACAATGATTACAAAGCAAGTATTGACATGGCACCATATGATGTGTTGTATGGTAGGAAATGTCAAATGCCAGTTTGTTGGACAGAATTGGGAGAGCATAAGATTATTGGACAAGATTTGGTATGGGATACTGAGGAAAAGGCAAAGATCATTCAACGATGATTGAAAGTAGCTAGTGACAGACAGAAGTCATATGCAGATCTAAAAAGAAAAGATATTAAATTTGATATGGGCAACAAAGTGTTCTTAAAAGTGTCTCCTTGGAGGAAGGTATTGAGATTTGGGAAAAAGGGAAAATATAGTCCGAGGTTTATTAGACCATATGAAGTATTGGACAGAGTGCATTCAGTGGCTTACCGGTTTGCTTTGCCTCCAACTTTCGCCGAGCTCCACGATGTCTCATGTGTTTATGTTGAGGAAGTATCGTTCAGATGAGTCTCATGTTATACCTGTGCAAGAAGTTGAGGTTCAACTGGATTTTTCCTACGATGAGAAGCTAAAAGCAATTTTAGTAAAAGAAGAGAGGCAGCTTTATAGCAAGCAAATTCCATTGGTAAAGGTGCTCTGGCAACATCATGGAGTGGAAGAAGTGACATGGGAACCAGAAGCAGCTATGTGGGAGCAATACCCTCACCTATTTGATTCAGGTATGAATTGCGCGGACAAAATTTCTTTTAGGAGGGGATGTTTGTAATGGCCTGAATTGCACCTTAGTAGTAATTGGCTTAAATGGTTTAATTGAGGGTGTGTGTTAATTAAATGTGAAAAGTTGGATTAAATTAAGCTGAAGTAAGGACTTAGTTGATAAATCAAAAGATAGTTGAGTGGCTTTTTGGCAATTGAGCTTGATTAGCACTTAGTGGGATTAACTAACTTAATTAATTTAGAATTTGGTTAAGTGAAGATTAGTGTAGGTTATGGGGTTTGGGCATTGTGTTCTGTACATGCTTTGTATAATCCTTTTGTAGTTAATATATATGTATAAATGTAATTAACTAGTGTCGTATTAGTAGGTGAATGATGTATATAAGTATGTGAATATGTATAAGTTTTAGCATACGATAACATGACATATTCGTTGCATGTGAATATGTGAATGATGAAAATTTAATTGTTCAGGATTCGGCATAAGTGTGTTTTAGTGTTATGCGCATGTGTTTATTGCGTAATGACCATTCTTGACTTCTTTAGCTAAGTTGATCTGGTGGTTGGGAATGGGCCTTACATCATGAAACTTATAAGAGATTACAAGGGCGTCTATTTTGGGCAACAAGGAGGTTTCTTGGATTTGCCACCTAATAAAATATTAGGAAAGGTCGTCTAGCCTCATTGAGCCTAAGACAGCACATATGTGTCTATTTTGGGCTAGCCAAAGATATTTTGGAGTTGAATGGTACTCTAATCTCATGGAACCTAAGACGACGCATATACATCCATTTTGGGCAAGCTATAGATATTTTGGAGACCCCACCCTAATAGAACATTTAGGTGGTCCTCTAACCTCTAAGATTATGCAAATTAGACCTATCTTGGGCAACAAGAGATATTTTGGAGTGTAACACCCCCTACCCATACGTAGGAAAACTCATCCGCAAGGGAGTTGGAAGCCATACGAGTAGGTGTGTTACCGGACAGAAGCGATACAAAGCATATAAATACGGAAGAATTTAAAACTTAAGGAGCAACAGCTGAACATACATAATTCACAAATGTGCATACACTAAGCGAAAGCATACATACATGCATACTTACAATCATACAACTGAAGCTTAAGACGAAAGATAAAACAGAGGAAATACTTAATACATAAATATAAAAATATTTACATAGCCCAAAATATTACATCAAGATCCCTATACATAACACATAAACATAAGACTACAGAAATACAAACTCTAGAATACAGGAACTGATAACAAAATAACAAAACTTCTAACTCCTATGTGGCTGACCTTGCAGATGCATGACTGGAACGGAATCAACTGCCACCTGCAGGAAAAGAACACGTGCTAAGCGATAATGCTTAGTGGGTAGAACACACAAGCAATATGGATGGCCATTCACAATGGTCGCAAAGGCATAACACATTCAAAATGGCATATGCGGACATTCACAACACATAGATAATCATGCTTGCGTTTAGAGGCATTCATTCAGAAGCTCAGGTTCACATGCATATACATATTAACTGATTGATATACGTAACATCATACAGAAATACAATTGGTGTTACCTGCATTTACCGAGGTATCATATATCAGAACCGAATCAAGCCCAGCTACTAAATAACTAAACATGCAACCATCATATCAACTACCCAAATGTTAACTAAAAATCCATTCACATGCAATACAATTACCATGCAATAATGCACTCAATTATCATGCAAAATTACTAGATATCTAAAAATACTTTTGTCAGGCCGTAACACACACACACTAGCCAAAACACAAGGGACAATGTCCAACACACCACACTTCCCCTGTGCAACTCTAATACATAAAATATAATGCTATGAAACATAAACACATGACAACATGCCGAAGATACTACGATAGCTGAGACCAAGGGAACATATAGCATAATATTAAATTTGTTGCATTTACTAGTTCAAGATCATAATCATACGCATGCCATTCCACATACTTAAACATAATAGTTAACAATACAAAATCACATTAATATACATATAATTTAACCTTAGCATTCAGTAATTCTGGCTCGCATTCATACACATATTAATTTATCTCATCACTATACAGAAGAGCAGTATACATATTTTACGATGTATCTATACAATATACATGCTTGAGTCACATTAAACCTGTTCAGAGATTCGTGATCACATTCGGATAAATAACTGATTCACATATCCAAAAATCATGCTTCTTCGGAAATCACATTCTCATATTCATATCAAACAAAGTAAACAGAATACCTGCTGACTCACTTTAGTGGATAACGAGAAAATACGGTAACGTACCTTATGAGTACGAATCGAACGGTAATGTACCTTACGGGTATGAATCGAAAAACAACATCATTTTCCACATTCAAAAACATTTCACTAAAAGGACCTTAAACAAGATCCATACACTATAAAGGTTCGCGAGGAACCAACAAGGGACCTGATCGGGGTCCATTCATTTAAAGGGCGCTGCAGCTACAAAGCTTTATTAGGCATGCCTAACTATCCACTAGACTGACTCTCATAGGTCATGCATAAAACAATTCATGTTTCGCATCGCATAATACATATATATATCATCATGCATAAACCAAAGTATGATAGACATATCAACATCTTTCTAATGCCAGACACACACCATACAATTCACATTGCTAAGCATATACTATAATCCAATCACACACTTTCACATTATTCACTATTCTAAAGCATATCAGAATCAAATATGGGAAACCATATTATGCCAATGATTATCCATACAAGGCCTCATTCATTCAATAATACACTTCATGCTTTAATATGACATGCTCATAATGAACAACCATAAAATTGGCATTCTTAACTCTTTCGAATTCAAAAGGCACATGCGATACAGGTCACAATAATTTACTAAACTAAACAATGGTCTAACTAGGATTACCACCACCAAACATATTATATTCAAATATAGACATACTATCATTTAACAACCACACACTTTAAAATACAAATACTAGCAATAATTAGGCAAAAACATGTCCCATGCAATAGTGGGAAACGATGCAAAGTGAAAGAAGAAAGATCGTTTTCAAAAATTGAACAGAAAATAAGACAGGCAAAAGAAGGTTCTGTCGCAATCGCAACATGGAGTCGCGCTCGCGACAGAAGCCTGAAGGGCAACGCTGAGCAGAGCTATGCACGATTCGTGCACATGAGCACAACTAGTGCTCATGTGTCCGAGTTGTGCTTGAAGAGCACAACTCGTGCTCTTTGAGCATGAGTGGGGTTCTTCGAGCATGTCTCATGCTCATCGCTACAGGCCAGTCACGCTGGGGAAAAAGGAGGAAACAGCACGAGGCAAAGGGAGCACGACTCGTGCTCTTGAGTGCGAGTCGTGTTCATAGAGCACTTCTCATGCTCTTCCTCCGAATGAAAGCAAAGCAAGCAAGGAAGCTGAAGGGGGAGGGGATGACCACAACTCGTGCTCTTCCTCTCTCCTGATTAGAAGCATCTCTGTCGCGATCATGATGGATGTTGCGCTTGCGACAGAAACGCGTCTCCTTTTCCCAGTAAAAATGCAAAACTTCATCTTTTTCCAAAACCATTTCAAAGCCTTTCAAAAATCACTCAAACATGCACAAACTCTTACCTCATCAGTCAAATGCATAATACCACATGCTCATGATCAAAATACACTCAATTATCACAAAATTCAACAATCAATTCAAGGAAAACCTCAGAAATTGCAGATCAAGAACACCAAGAACAAACTTACCCAATTAATGCATTTTCCCTTCTAATCCAACATACATATCACTCAATCCTAAATCATGCATTACTAACACAATTACCCACATAAATTCATGCACATACACATGCCGAGACACTCAAAATTCTAAAAATTAATACAAAACACATACACAATCAAAATGAGAAATAGGGCAAAGACAACTCAAATAACTCCCAAACCTCTTTGAAGCACAACCCACTATCCTTTTTAAGCTTTAATCCTCAATCTTTTCCTTGCCTTTATTCTTCCTCTTGCCACCCAAAGTTTGCACAAACCAAAACCCAAAAATTACTCATCTAAGAACCCTTACTCAAATAAAACAAGAAGAAATGGAAGAGAATCCAACGCAGGAAGCCCTAGCACCCAAAACCCAAGCACATACCTTTTTAATCATGCTTTCAATCTCCACCAAGACACCCACTCACGCACAGCCAAGGAGAGGAGCACAATCAAAGGGAAAGAAAAGAAAGAAGAACAATGAGGAAGAGAAGAGAGAGCAGAAACGTGATCTGCTCTTCTCCCTCTTTCTTTTTCCTTTTTCTTCTTTTTCCATTAATTACCCACCTACCAAGTCCACATGGCAGCCTCCTATTGGACCAATAACTCCTCCTTTGACTTTCAAATACCAAGGCACCATACACATACATACACCACATAATTACTTAAGTAGATATTTAATACCTTGGTATAATACTCACACTTTATTAGATACTTCCTCCAATTAACATATTAGATTAATTGTTGCACTAAATTCCTTAATGTCCAATATTCTCATGCATAAATTACCGATTTACCCTTGAAATCCTGACTTGTCATGCACATTCTGACTAGGCTGATTTGGGGTGTGACATGGAGACCCCACCCCAATAAGACACTGGGGTGGTCCTTTAACCTCGTTGAGCCTAAGACTAGAGATGGTTCGGGAGTTTCCATTTATTTATACCTTGATTAAATTATAATTGAGTTTTGAATTTAAGATTTCATCCCTTTTCTCATTCATTTAAATGCAGTAATTAGAGCGCATGTCAATTATATACAAAAGCGGTAAATAAAGACAGGATTTAAAATAAGATAAATGAAAATCTAATAAATTACAACAAAACTAGGTGTGACGCGCTCTGAACCTAGCAAGGGCCCTCATTGAACCCACTTTTAGGATTCGAGGGATTAGTTCGCATCTTTTTGATCTTTAGGTACTATGAGACATTTTGGACGCCTCCTTCCTAATAGAACATTCGGAAGGATCATCTAGCCTCATGACCCCTTTAGGCACCTTTGAGGTATCATGGAGTCGCCACCTAATTTACAAGAAATTGGGAAAGGTCTCTAACCTCTTATTGGTCTAGACCAGAGATTGGTGTTCGGAACTTCACTCTTTTTTATGCTTCGGTTAATTATAAATGAGTTTTTAAACTACCAAAATTCTACCTCTTATCTCACACGATTTATGCAAGTAAATTAAAAGCGTATTGCAAACACTTAAAGTAAATAAATAAATTAATTAATAAAAGCTGTAAAGGAAAGCGGTAAATGAAGCGATAACACATCAAGCACACAATTACAAGGGAACTTGGGGCGGAATACAACCCCATTGAAAGGAGATTAAAAATATAAATTGGGACGGAATACAATCCCAAAATTAAATGACGTTGCCCTAAAATTAATTACAAGGGGCCCAAAAGGAAATACGTGAAAATAAATTTAAAATGAACAAACAAAATCAAACTTGAGAAAAACATACATAAATCGGGACATTCATTTGTCTCATGAACATTGGTTCCTTCGCGCTCCTTTGAAGGTTTAGGAACATTGGTTCCTTCGCATTTATTTAAAGAGGGTTCGAAGAGTTATTTGATTGTTTGATTTGAAAAGCAGGGATGAGTGATCCCATTTTTGGAGAAAACTAACTCTTCGTTTTATTTGTGATATTTTTCATTACTTGGCTAAAACAAGGGACATTGGTCCCAATTTTATTAGTGAAAATCTAAATTTAATTATAGAAATATTTTTGTAACTTTTTATCTCACGCATGCATAAATAAAATGTTTATTTACAAACAAGCACAACAAAAAGAGAGGGCATAGAAAGATCTCACCAAACCGACATGACCTTCCATGCATCGTGACCCATCCGGGGAGCCAAGGGACGTTCACACAGTGCGACTCAAATTTAAATCTCAGACAGGATAAATAACATAAAAAAAATATATTAGCAACCATTCTAATGAGTAAGCAAATAGAGACAAAATAAATGCATGATGTATCAATTTAATATACCAAATAATAACAATAATAATTGCAACAATAATAAATCATAATGATAATGCAGCAATAATAGTGAAAATAATGTAAACAATTAATAAAATAGCAATAACATAAATGACATCAGCAATAATAATATAAATAATATTAACAGTTAATGAAAATAATAACAATGACATGGATGACATCAATTAATACTAACGATAAACAAATGAAATAATAATGATAACAATAACAATAACAATGATAATAATAATGATAATAATAATAATAACAACAATAGTGGCAGAATAATAATAATAAACATAAATACAAATATAATTATAATAATAATAATAGTGGCGGAATAATAATAATAAACATAAACACAAACATAATAACAACAACAACAACAACAACAACAACAATAATAATAATAATAATAGTGGCGGAATAATAATAATAAACATAAACACAAATATAATAATAATAATAATAATAATAATAATAATAATAATAATAATAATAATAATAATAATAATAATAATAATAATAATAATAATAATAATAATAGTAATAGTAATTGTAAAATATGATAGTAGCCAAAAGGAAAAAAAAACCAATAGTGAAATCATAATAACAATAGCAATAATAAGAAGAAGAAAAAGAAGGAGATTGACGACGACCATAATTATCAAGTTGAACACACAAAAAATCAAATTAAAAACCACAAAAAATTTTCAACAGTAGCAACAAAACTAAAAATACTAGGAATAAATGATAAACATGATAATAATAACAAAAATAACGAAATTAACAACAATAAATGACAAACAAAATTAAATGAGAACAGGTCCAAAGTGTTTACCCTCAGAGATTGTAGATGTGAGAAAATGGTTTCTTGATCTGTCCTCCTTGTCGGATTGATGGAGATAAATATTTGAAAAAAATATAAATATTTGTGTTTTGGAACAAATTAAATCAAAGAAAATATTATGATGAAAATATGTTTGGTGGAAGCTTGAGCAAAGGAAATTGATTTTCCAAGCTCAAGATCATCTGGGAAACTAAAAATATTCTTGAAAAAAAGAAGAAGAAAATTTAAGACTTAGAGATTTCTTGTGATTTTTGCTTAGAAAATCCTGGTTGCTGTTCTTGGTTGAGAGAAAATGAGGTTTTTGTTTTTTTGAATAATAATGCCGCCCCTTGAAAATGAAACCCAGTTTTCCTTTTAATTTCTGCTTCATGCAAAAATGGAAAGAGATAAAGCCTATTTCATTTTTAGTTAACTGAAAAAGCATAAAAACATGAAAGAAAACGAAAAAATCGGACTGCAAATGACAAAAAAATGCAGGAAAACGCATGCTAAAGCGGCCGGGCGGGCAAAATGCCCGCGTGTGGAGGCAGGGAACGCGCGCTTACATGGGTGCGCGCCCCCACGGCGAGACGCACCCCAAGGGGCGCGCGCGCCTCGGCGATATGTGCCCCATAAGAAATGTTTTAAACTACCATTTTTTTCTGTAAATCTCTTGTCTCTTTTTTTTTAAATCTTTTTTTTTTCTTTTTCTTTTTCTTAATATTAAATCCTCTTTTCTTTTTTCAATTAAATTAATTAAATAATTTAATTCTCTTTTTTTTTTAAATATCAAAAATAACACTTCCTAATAATATTATTTTATTTTTTTAATTAATTAAATTAAATTTTTTTTATAATAATAATTTTTTTATATATATTTATTTTTTTATTTTTTATTTAAAAACAATGAGGGTCTCGAGAAAGAAAACATCATTTTCGACACCTTTGCCTATGAGCCGGTATTATTTTCATCATCGGGTAATCCTGATCTTGGATCGCCTCGGGACACGGTGTCTACACTAGGGGCATAATACAACCCCTATGGTAAATAGCATGTGAATCACACATAAAACGGGATATTCATTGAGGATGAGGACGTTGGTCCTCGCATACAGACTTATAAAAGCAATTTTAAAGCGTCAATTTTATTCTACAAAAATTAGGACGTTGGTCCCATTTTATTAGCAAATGTTTCAATTTAATTAATATAAATCTTTAGCCATTTTCATGTTAGCGGAATAAAATATTTACAATAATGGTACATGCAAATTAAAATAAAAGGAATTAGGATAAAGAAGTAAACTAGAATAAGGCCCTCAGATCATCGCGAAGTCCTCAATTTTTAATACTCCAAAACCCATAAAAAAAAGCAATAAAACTCATGACAACACAAAATCATGTTAGTGCAACAATTAAAATGAAATAAACATAAATGAAGAAAAAGAATCTATGAAAAATTACCATGAAAATAAGGAAAAGAAGAAAAGAGAATAAGTGATAAAAGAAAGAAAATCAAGAAAATGGAGAAGAAAGGCCCAGAGATGGCCCATATCGCGTGAGCGATGGGCATCCTTGGGTTGACCAACGAGTGCAGGAAGAAATCCTCGACGGCCCGTCGGTCGGCCGAGCGACGACCGTCAGTGGAGCCTCTACCCATCGGTCATCCCATACTAGAAAAAATAAAGAAAATTAACTGGAAAACTATTTTATTTTGAAGAAAATGAGAATGTTTTGTGTAAAATCAATATGAAAGGATTAAACGCTCAAGAGGATGATCCGAAATGTTTACCCTCGGAATATTACCTTTGAAGGTGAAAATCACATGATTTTTGTACCTTGAATTCTACAAGGATTGCCCATGATATATAATTTCAGGAGATTTTTTACTACAAAATTGTACTTTTTGAAAACAAATCAAGAAAAAAAAATATATTTTTCCTTCTTGATATTTTGGTAGCAATTATGAATGCTAGAAATAGTTAGATCAGATAGAAATGAATCAATCTCATTCGCTCAGATTCGCCTTGATTTGAAGAAAATATTTGATAAAAAAAATTAATGAAAAATAAAAACAAGAAATTTTTGTGAGAAAACTCTCTATTTCGTAAAAATTGCTAGCCCCAAATAATGAGCCTCTATCCCCTATTTATAGGTTAAGGAAAATCTTTCAAATAAATTCAAATTTTGAATTTAAATTTGAAAAAGATTTCTAAAATTGAAATCAAATGCGAATGATTTGCAGAATATTCTCAAACTTAAATCCAAAATTTGAAAATATTTTTAAGATATAGGAAATCTTGGAAATATATTTGAAAAGATTTGAAAAATATTTGAAATATATTTGAAAAGATATGAAAAATCTAGAAAATCCCATTCAATCTTGCAGCAGATCAACGACCGACGGGCGTCGATCACGAGGGAACTCTCAATCTTTTGAGTGTTGGAGCACTCCATGAGAGAGAGGTGCCGATAGACAGCCGCCGCTCGCAAGAGGCAGGCATCTCTCGCACAAGCAATGGGCATTGCTCAGCACGAGAGACGATCTCTCACAGATGAGCGACAGCGGGCGCTCGTCACGATAGACAGGCCATTCACACGAGTGACGAGCATCTCTCGCATGAGAGACGGGCGTCTCTCAGTGCGAGAGACGGTCTCTCGCACGCAAGCGATAGCCAACGCTCGTCGCGAGAGACTGGCCCCTCATGCGAGCGACGGGCATCGCTCCCGCAAGAAATGAGCCTATCTCGAGTGAATGGCAGGCACTGGTCATACGAGGGAGGCCGTCCAACGGGCATCTCTCCTAACCCATCGGTGACGTAAAATCAATATTTTTAAAAGACAAACTCCTCCTGATGCTCAGTAATATACTATCATCAAGAAAAATCCATAGTCCTTGTAGGTGAGCGAAAACTCCCAACTTTCATCCATTTGCCCATAAACAGGCATTAATATCTTCATCGAGTAACGCTAATCTGAACTACCTCAAGACCCAGTGTCTACATATACACTTTAAGAATCTAGAGGATTCAATATTTATTGGGATTCCAGAGCAATCAGACACTTTTGGCTATAGCACTTAGACCCTATAGGCATGCCTAACTATCAACAACTTGACTCGCAGGCTAAATTATTAGTCCAATTTATTCATATTGACATAGAAAATATATCATTATTGAAGCATTCAATAAACATCATCACATTGCTCATTTGCACTATGGCTTACTTCACAATTTATTCACCATGGCATTTATATATATATATATATATATATATAATCACATGCATATTATAAAGATTATTCTCATATGCATGTTCCTTCATCCTTAATATGTATTGATATAACAATTTTAGTCATTTAAGAAGTCATTCCAAACATTAGAAGAGTCACGCTCACAATAAACTCAACAATCTGCTTCTGTTACGATTGAGACCCAAGTCTAGCCCGCGACAGAATGCAGCCCACACATCTGTCGCGCTCGTGCACTTGTGCACCTATGATAGAAGCCAAAATTACCTAAAGGAGCATTATGTCATGCTCGCGACCCTTGTCTCGCTCGTGATATAACAGAATTTTCCATTCAAAGCTCCCTAAAACCAACTTCTTACTACCACACTAAGCCACCCTCTTACATAGAACTCTCATAGCCCACTCTAACCTTATTATTAGTTGACATGATCTATTAAACGCTTATTTATATACATGTTAAGAATACAATGGGACAATTCTCATCATTCATAGTCTCATATTTAAGGATTTATGGCCAATGGAACCTTACATGCTCCAATGCCCTCCTAATATAATAACCCAACTTAGGTACACAAAATTGAAGACCCTACAGTCCACAATTCGACATAGTCATTTCTACACTTTATAGGTACACCACTTAGGAACTTAAACACTTATTTCTCAATCAAAAATAGAGCTAAACTTTACGAGTTATAGCTCACATGAATTCACAAGTCAATTACTCTACCCAAAGCCAGTTTTATCAGCACAACTAATCAAACTCAATTTTACCAATTTTAAGACACCCCTTCACACACATTGCTACCCAACACACCTACAAATCTCTTGACAAGTTCCATTTATCAATAAATAAAAATACACAACATCTGTATAGCTTTAATTTTAAGTATTCAAAACAGGGCTTCATGATAAATCAACTTATCATAGACATCCATTTCATTATCGCATACAAGTTTAGTTTCTATTTATCTCAAATAGATATTCAATCAAACAATCTTAAACTAATGCTTATTAAAATAACACACAACTAATGTTTCTCAAACCTCAAAATCCTTTGCTTCTTAAAGCTCACTTTGCACTTGATTTACCAACCTTAGCTTTACCCTTATCTTTCCTTGGGTCTACCACTACAACCATGATCCAATTTCCAAAAGTGGATAAAAGAGATCAATACCACAACCATCTAAAATACAGAATAAGAAGGAGTAGAAGAAGGCGAACCAAGCTAAGTAAATCACTTACCTTGCTAAGATGATGAACCACACATGCAATGCCTCTAGACTCAAAATACAATAGAAATTATACTTGATGGACTAAGGAAGAAGAAGAAACAAAGAAGGAGAGAAAGAAGAGGAATAAGAAACACAAAAGAAGAGAATAGTCGGCCCACATGCAATCCATCAATGGATTTCTCTCTCCTCCATGCACTTATGTTGCATGCAACATGCCTAAGTGGCAAAGGTAGAAATGGACACTTGGATCCCACTAAAAACCACTCCTACTAACTTAAAATCTAACTTTCAATGACTTAATTAATCCATATTAGTGTTAAACAAGTCCACTTAAACTTAATCATGCTAAAATACAAATCGGTCACTTGAACTAATTTTAATTATGCAATCAAGTCCTTAATTCACTTACACTTGAGTCAAGCTTTTTACAGCTTAAATTAAATTTTACCCAATTACGACAATTAAACTAATTTTACTCCTAGGGTAATATTCGAGCTGTTACATCCAAGTAGCTTCTTCGACCTCGTGATGTTGCCATAGTACTTTAACCAAAGGAATTTGCTTATTTCTAAGCTGTCTCACTTCCCAAGCCAAAATAGTCTTGGGTTTCTCATTATAAGAATAATAAGGCTGAACCCGCACATCCTAAACCGATAGCACATCAGACGCATATGATCTATACTGATGGAGTATAAACACATGGAACACATCATGCAACTTGGTTAACTCCATCGGCCAAGCTAATCGGTACCCAACTGGACCAATCAATTCCAAAATCTCAAACGGTCCAATAAACCTTTTGTTGGGTTTCATAGCAATAATTCAAATTAATGCAGCGGAACAAAATCGAAACCCAAAATAGGATCCATGTATTTTCAATTGATTCAAAAGGAAGAGATTAAGATTTACCAACCTTTAGAACGAAATTAACTCCTTATCTCGGGCTATAGGCGCTGCCTCAATCACGAATACCCTCTATCGGTATCCACACGCACGAATCGACAAACAAAATTCGCAGGGGTGCTAGCTCCCTTACGTTGGATTGGATTTTATGATTTTTCTTTCTCAAGGAAAAATCTGGCGGCTAGGTTTTCTATCTTAAGAAAAATGGTCACTCTCTATCCTTTTCTCTCTAGGAAAATCGTGCTTAGGGTTAATCACTTATTAACCTATATCCAATTATATATTTGTATATATTTTAAATGCTAAAGAGATAAATAAGGATATTATCTCTTATTCAAAATTAAGAGATATTTCTATATATATATATATATATATATATTTATTTCTTATTCGAAATAATAAGAAATATTATATTAATACATATTATTATCTCATATTCAAAATACTAGATATATATATATATATATATATATATATATATATATATATATATATATATATATATATATATATATATATATATATATATGATTTCGAAATTAAATAAAATTCAC